>OW387780.2:1250000-2500000 GCA_936446665.2 Synanthedon andrenaeformis | reverse complement strand
GCCGATATGCACTCAAGGCACATTTCGTAGTCTATCCACCTAGAGGTTTTAGGGACAATTGGCTGGTTTCCCTCTGATAATTATGTCTCACTAGTTGATTACAATGTTTGTGCAAATGCCGTTGTAACACACATTCAGACGTCATTGATAGCTCGGTTTACTTCAACAAGTGGTTACAAGATATCTTGCCCTAAGTTTGTAATTTCTAGCAGAAATTTAAGGTTTTATTTTAGTTTTGACGTAAAAACTGATTAATATCTTTTGTGTAGTTGCAAACCACAACGTCACAAATATTTAAATTATTAAACATTGATTAGATTAAAACAGAAAGAAATAACTTGGACCCATTAGATCTCAGATAAAGCTGCGACGCTACGAATTAAGTTTATTTATATTTAATTAATGCTTAATGATATACAATTTGGTTCCGATGATAAAATTGAATCAAAATATTGCTAAAATGTCATATACTCATTATACAACTTTTTTTGTTAATAAGTTTAAAACGGAAAAATATATAGTAAAATCTAGATAAAGGTAGCAAAATAATCATGTGTTTATAGTTACCCTGATTGACTATATTTTATTTATTGCAAATATACTGTCAACAATTAAAAATTGTTATGTTGGACCTAGAACCAACATCATCTCTCTTGCAGTTTCGTTTCGCCTTTCATTAACGGTACACAATTGGTCATTAGCAAAGTCTTAAAATTCGATCTTATATGGGTAGGTAGTAATCGAGAGAACCGAGTAATTCTAGAAGACGAAAGTGGCATGGAAACGAATAAATTGACGATTTACGGGATTTTTTGGTACACGACTCGGTAGGGTTACATTTCCTCGAACTTTCTCTTTTCCCATTGTTGTGTATCAGAGGTGTCGACGTCTGTTGCGATTTATCGGCGAGCAAGCATCGTCCTACAACGACGACACGCTTCGGGAATCGAATCCAGACGGTAACAAAGGCATAAACAAGTTTCACTCCGCCCCGACCGACCCCAGCAGCCGAGTGACTCAGTATATTAATGAGCTGCGACCAGTTTCAATAGCGAAATTATTTTTATTA
Organism: Synanthedon andrenaeformis; assembly: GCA_936446665.2. NCBI lineage: Eukaryota > Metazoa > Arthropoda > Insecta > Lepidoptera > Sesiidae > Synanthedon > Synanthedon andrenaeformis. Next base: position 2,498,931 of record OW387780.2, on the reverse strand, counting down.
AGAAAAAAGTCGTGCAAGTAATATTCGTTAACGATACTTCGATAGGATACTAATGAGCAATTTTATTGTCCTCTATATTAATGAGAGATAAGTAGTGCAGATAAAAATGAGCTTTAAATTTTATTTGCTATTTTAAAATCATTTACGTAAAGGCTTACTATTTCAAGTTATATTGTTGTTTTCTTTCAGTAACCGAGTTCTCATTTTATATAATAATATAAACTATGTCAATGTCTTTGTCGTTTTGTGGTTACTGGAACGCTCACTACAATTAACAGATTCAGAAATTCTAAAGCAAGGTTTCGTCTCTAAGCTTTTGAATATGATTGTCTATTGCTCCATACACTTGTTGCTCTCAATAATTTTCCAGGCAGCGGTCGCATAAATCCAAATGGCTAGCAGTGGTTTATCAAAGCCTAAGCCAACAAGGCTAAGCTGGGGTAAAAAGGAAATAGCCTATCACGTAGCTTGGTGATAATGCCACCAATTAATAGTGGGCTACGCACGTTCATTGGGACAAGTTATTAAGCAAGAGGTCTATAGTGTTGGAATTGTTCTTAAGTGAGGCAAAACAATATAAAACAACAGTGAGGTATTTTATGCATCCTACTAATTGTAAATTCTAAAGTTTGTGAGGATGGATGTATAGATGTTTTTTACTCATTCGCGCAAAAACGGCTTTACGGATTTAATGAAATTTGGCACACAGATAGTTTATAAGACAAAGCAATGCAAATACGTATTTTTAACTTAGTTTATTAAACTTTTTAACTAGTTATTATTAAAAAAATTAACAATAACTTAAAACTACATATTTACCTAAAATCTTGCCTTAAAATGTTCACAGATGTTATTTTTGTGTTTAGATATAGAAATGTAAAATACATCTTCGGCAAGCACTTCTCTCATGTGTGTAGTACAACACTAAAGATGCAGAGGGAGGACATATCGAGGGAACATTTCTCTAACTAATTGGTATTTGCATAGACTAACGATCTCCTCGTTACATAGGCTATGGGAAATAGACGCGGCAGTAACATTAGGGTTACATGGGTGACCTTATAATTCTGCGTTTACATGCTGGAAATCATCATTGTTTCCGCTTCTGGTCTTTAGTGTGGCATTGGGTGTTAACGTGTTTATTCTCTTTTTTTTTAGATGCCCGTGCTATGCATAGAAAATTTTTGTTTGCTTAGATTGTTGCTGTGATATATTGTAATCTAAAGGGCCTCTATTTAACTGTGACATAAATAATTTCTGTCATGTCCAGTTACTTTTTTTTTTGGACGTCCATGTTACGGTTATAGCAAATTCTTTAAGTTTAATATTAGAATCCCAATTAACGTGTATCTTTATATCGGTTTGGTGGTGTTAAATCAAGAGTCCGTGCCTCACGACCGACACACAGCACGGACTTGTTGAAACGACCGCTCTCCCGGCTACGTTGTTACCGTGAGATATTATATTTAATGTGACATTTACTAAGGAAATACACCGTGCACGGGAAACGCTATAGGTGCTAAAATATATAATAATACAATCACGATTTTAATTCCCGGCAGATGCACTAAAGATGATTTTATACAAAGATCACACGCCGATTCGAGACAGTGGTATATATCTCGGACTTCCTTATGGTGAAATTATGGAACGAGACACGACACGGTACCTAAACGTCGGTTAGCAATAAATCATGTCCAATTTGCGGTTTAATTTATGAGTGCAAGTGACCATCAAAGTTGAGTTATAAATACGCCCGAACTGTATCAATCTTTAAGGTGACATTGAAAAGTAAAATTTATTCACTTTCAATGGAACGAGTTCAAAACTAACAGACATTGACTCGATACGGGAACATTCACGTGTAATGACGAGACGACTGAATAAAGTGCTCATTAAGGAATAGTATAGAAATTTTACTGCAGCGACGATTGACATAGCGAAGTAAATCAATGTCGTGTTCAATTTGCGACTAGGGATAAGTTAATGTATTTCAAAAGAAAAATTTCACTTGAAGTTACCGATTAAAATATGATATTAAAATGTTGTCCTTGCGTTAAAGGACCTTCGCTCCTCACAAGTGGCAAGCGGACCCCGACAGACACAAACCGCATTCATCAGTTTAAAAAGATATATGTATTTTCAAAGACAACAAATACGAACGAAATTTTCTTAGTGGCTAATTTTGTGTTACAAAACAGATCGTTATCATACAGTACCGCACTACATCAAATTTGAAAAGGCATACCTGCAACAAGAACAAACAAATTATTTTTAACAACAATATTATTATTGACATGGTTACTCAACACCATAAATTGAACGCAATAGAAAATAACAGTAACAACCTAAGTGAAATGTTATTATGGCCGTTAACTTGTGCAACAAATTTCTAAATAAGCTTTATGATTTTATGAAAACGTTGCAAAAAGAAATTATATAATATTTTTAAACATGGTCGGTGGTTTAACAGCACAATGCAGTAATGCGTAGTCATCTCCTAAATGTAGATGAGACAGACGAGTTGCGAATAAGTCAGTGATGGTGAGTGGTGACAGTATTTTTAGCTTGGAGTAGTACACAGACGAATAGTTTGTTAGTCTTTTATGTTAATTTGTGACGAATAGACAGACGGCTCCTTAAACGGAATGTCTTAGCCCTATTGGAGGCCGCAGTGGCAAGCTAACGTCATCTTAAAAAGGTGTAGGAAGAAAAAAAGAAAGAGCTCTTGCATGCTTTAATCATGCATCGAAACACAACAGCAGCCGGCCAATTATGCTTATAAATTATGATGTTGCTTTGATGTCAACTCTACATTACAGACTATTTCGTATTATGCTCTCCGAAAAATGCGATTTCAAATTGACATCAATTTGACATCTACTTCTGCGTATTATGCTCACCTTCTCAAAGTGATATCAACTTGATATCATTTTAGATGCGTATTATAGTCAACTTTTTGACATAAATCAGTATCGCGTAAACATCAAAAATGTGATACAGACGTGATACAGAGTTATCAAGTTTGGAAGGTGGTTTTTCTGTATCAATTTGCTCTTTTTCATATTTTAAAAGTGTAAAATGGCTCGTTTCGGGTTGTTTATGGACTATTTAGAGCGTGCTCATGCCGAGGATATGCGTAGGTTGAGAAGAAAACGCAAAATGCTAAGAGATTTATGTGATGCATTTAACCTTCCCGACAAGGCATTTGAAGATAGGTATCGCCTCACTAAACCCCTTGCACGGGATTTAATAAAATGTATTTTACTCTCTTTTTTTTTAATTTATTTATTTATACTACCGGCATGTGACCATTACTGAGACAAATATGAATAACAATTTTTTCTAAGTTTACGTGAGTTTCTTTGTTTTTAAACTTTACGCGAGAATGAACATTTTTTTGCTTTCACACTTTTGTTTCAAACAAAAACCAATCCCTGAGCCATACTTATTTTTGTTCCATTCTTGTGTCAGCTTTTAATAAAGTAATAAAATAAAATACACAGACAAATATGAATAACAATTTTTTCTAAGTTTACGTGATTTTCTTTGTTTCTTTGTTTTTAAGCTTTACGTGAGAATAAACACATTTTTGCTTTCACACGTTGGCTTCAAACAATACCCAAACCTTCGGTCATACTTGTCCTTGTTCCTGGAAGCCTATTTAATTATTTTATTCTAGTTTCACTCGCAAGTATTGATCCGTTACAGTACTTACTGTTTTGCAGCTCCAAGCAGGCAGTGTTATCCAGATTCTTATCCCAACGAACACTTTAAAGAACACTTATCGTTGGACTTTTTAATGTTTACTTGTTTACCTATTTACAATTTTGAAGTAAGTAAGTCGGTACAGTTTTTTAATTTCAACATCGAAGTCATCATCATCTTTTATTAAAATAGGACTTTTAATACACATTTTTAAGTAATCCAATAAATTAGCCTTTTCAATCAAAATAAAAACTATTGTGTACAAATAACATAACCTCAACAGATTACAGCCGGGAGAAGTGTTGCCTGATTATTTCTCAGTTACTTTAGAATCTAAATAGGTTTTAACCCAAACCGGCTCTAAATTTATTATTATTGGTATTTTTATCTTCGTAATAATTTTACTTCGTCGAATATTAAAACAATATGCATAATTAGTGGTCGTAACTAAAGAAAATCATTGCTCGATTATGCATTGAGTCAATCGAGTAAATTGGATGGCAATACTAAAATGCGACACAGGTTACTACTGTGATATGATCTTGATATGATCTTGATGTGACATAGGAAACTATCATAATACCATTTAAAAACGATATCATCTTAGCATCAACATCATATTGACATCACATTAGCATTACATCACTTAAGCATAATTGGCCCTCTGCCGTGTTGTTAAGATGATCACAGCGGCCAGTATGTAACAGCGAAACGCTCATAATTATCACATCTAATAATCATAAAAATATCGAAAACTATCCACGAGACAAGTAATTATTTAATGTGAAAGTAACTGTCTATCTATCTGTCTGTCTTTCTGTCTGTTACCTTTTTACGTCTTAACTACTCAACCGACCATCATGAATTTTTGTATACCTACACCTTGTCAGGAATACGGGAAAGGACATAGGATACCTTTCATCCGGAAAAAAATACTGTTGTCGAGGGATCACCTAAAATACAATAAAATAAAAAAGTAACGCCTGGCCAAAGTGTTATAGCAACAAGACGTCAAGCGTTATACTTTTTTATCATTCAAAGGGGACGAAGTTGCGGGCACCATCTAGTAATAATATAAAAAAATTACACAACATTGTGATTCAATCTCAATACTTTTTCAAAGCCGGCATAAATATTAATTAAGTTTTTAATCAACTTGATGTTATGTTGTGATTATTTTGTTAAGTAACATTTCAATTTGAGGCTCGATTCTGTGAAAATTATGACTTGATTATAAATATAGGTTTAGCACGGTTCAATATGCGTATTAATTAATGTTACATAAATTGTAGGCCAAATGGTACGGAATTGGATGTGAACATTTTTTATTAGTCAATAAGCGTAAAATTCGACAGTCTCACGTTTTCTAAAGGTGTTCGATAAACATTTTTAAAGATGTAAAACGGTAATCAATTATAGTAACAATTCATTAGTGGGGGACTACAACGTTCCGTTAATAACTTTATAAGAAATCCACAATGAAAAGCGGATGTTAAATTTAAAATGTCACAGCACAAACTAAATAACGTTCTTCCCGTGATTTGCAGTGCAAATTTTGCCTTGACCTTTTATTAAAATTATTAATATGTGTACATTCGTGTTGGAAGAAAATTTCTCGGAACGTTTCACACAAAGGTGCTCTTTTAACTTCTTTTGTATGTATGTAAGCAAGCGATGTATATAAAAAGATGAAAGCAACAGTAACAAAGTACCGAGCGACCTTTAAAAGCAAAATAGGGGCATTGAATCAAAAGCCGATCTGGATCATTATACATCCCGAATGCAGAATCCGAAGACTATACGACAACGAATGATAAATCACATACTGTCTTAACACACTCACTATGTCGTTTGACGTAATTCGAAATGTAAATTGCACAAGGTTCATAATCCGTTGCATGAATAAAAAAATAAGTTTGTTTTGCCGTCGAAGTTGTGTTTAAGCGCCCACATAGTAAGTAGTACAGCCATAAACAATTTACAACTCTAGTATGGAGAACAGTATCAACAATTGACACATACACGGATTCCAGACCCATTGTTCCTGTAAAAGACAAGTGATGTGTGGTAAACACATGTAAAAACTTTTTTATGTTTTTTTAAAATAATGTAGGAGAGTAAGGACGATTTTCGTGAAGACATTTCGCGTGCACTACCTACTGTAGTAAGGTTTGAGTACATCCCTTGCTTTAGTTCCCTTTGTCAATTATGCAGAGACCTTCTTAACTTTCATTATTTTTGTTTTAGATTCTTAAAAAAAGTATTATTGTGTTATATCTTAAGTAGAGACCCCGCGAAACTGAGAAACTTCTACATCTTCGTGTCTCGAGGGAATTGAAGAGGCAGAAAGAGCAGTTAAAAAATATACATAGTACAAATCAAAATTAATGAAACAATAAACGTTAAGTACACACATTTCTTTTATAAGTAACCTTATAAAAAATATCGTCGTTATTAAAAAAATTATGTGCCAGCTAAAAAAAAACTTAAATTCCAGCTAATTAAGGATGATCGCTTTATTTCTGAGTTCCAAAAGTAGGTTGCACACTCTTCCATTCTTGTAGCTTCGATTGGGTTGTAGTAAAAAAATACTTAAATCACACAACATAAAGTTAAAAGTCATGTTTAAATTATTGTCAGTAATGTTTTATGTCCTTTGTTTGCAAATAAGGCGGACACATACTTTAAATAACAGCGAAGTTTTATATTGTAATGTACCAATGCCAAATTAGGGTGTATGGAATGAAACAATTTGGTGGCATGTAACTATGTCCTCATTAAAAGGAAATGCTGTCTCATTTTATTGTTTCAACCAATAATACTAAATGAAATTTATGCAAAAACAATGTAATAACTTAACTACTTCACTCATTGCTCTGCTCTTTATTGGGCAAGGAATTAATTCCCACTCATATTGGATATTTCGTTGAAACATAACAATGCACGTCAATTAATTAATTAAGAGGGTATAATTGGGTTTTTTGTCGAATACATCATGCCTTTACCGGAAATTATGAGCATTCAGTGAAACGGTTTTCATGACGATAAAATCTTATAAGTGTGCGGCATGACGTGCGAGCCTACCGCCAATATAAGACAAGTGTCTTATGGTGCCGCAATTGCGTTTAATTGGTGAATATCCAGTACCGATATCCAACAATTGATAAGCCCAGGAGCACGTTCAGGGGTCGCGTGATATGCCAGCGCTGGTGGGGGTTACGGACGCGCCATCGACGTAGCAATCTTCGACACAATCCTCAGTATCTCTCACACGCATTGTGCACCTACAACTACTCGAAAATGTATCACACTACTCGTATTTATCGTTTGTCGATTCTCGTTTATAATAACCTCAATAAAATCGATCGCAGTTGATAAATGAAAGTGTATACGTATTCGCCAATTTCCCTTAATTGGCACTGTTTCCCAATCGCGGCGTGATTGAGATCTTGCGATGTCTTGTGTGGCCAGCGGGCGCCCTATGCCCAAATCAGCGGGGTGATCTCGGCGACACTGACCGTCAGACACGAGAAGTAATTAGCGCCAATCGGACCACACACCGTCCGACGCCATTAAGCAGAAACACGGAGGCGCCTTAACTTTCATCCTCGCGTAATGACTGGGCTCTGGGTCGTATGAATCACGAACTGCGGGATGCAAATGTAACGTTGTCGAGTTGACATCGGCACAATACGTGCTCGGATATACTCGTAACTAACTCTGTAACATGACAGAACAGTGCTGTAGCTAAGGAATTTTATTCCGCTACACACCTCGTCTACCACCAATTGCGAATGTTTTTGCACTATGTTTATATTGCTGCAGTCGATTCGGAAGGTTGATCGATTGTAGAACGATATCACTTACGCAATAATCGAGTTGTGTATAAACAAATTGCATAATTGACACCGAATTTATCAGTGAAAGTAAAGAATCGTCGCAGTACCAATGTGTAATACCGTCTAATGATAGATGAAGGCGTCTTTCACCGTTGATCGTGCACCTTAGAAAGCTTTAAACATTTGTTGCTTATGTATGAACGGTCAAATCCATTGTTGGTCACAGTGAGTGATTTACAACGATAGTGGAGACTCGGCCGTTACACTCAGTTAATTACGAATACTTCACAAAGTTGCGTTCATCACTATCTTGATTAATTCTAATCGCGCTATCATAAGGTCGATAATCGAGTTATAAGAGTCGATCATTTTATCTTTGCCATTTACTACACGACATTCGTGATGCGGTGTTTCGATGATTTCTCACAATGCATTGTGGTCATTGATTGATGTACCATCATGTATAGTACCTTGGTAATTGTATCGCCAATAATTTCGCTTGTTATTTGGCGACGAATATAAGTAATTATGATTGTTCTGCTTTTTATTAATGTCGTTAATCATACATCCTCATCTTTGGATTATTTCTTCTTCATGCATTTATTTGTTGTAGAGATTAACAAAGGAAACATGTACTTCCGAAGTTTGTTATACAAGAATAGTCGAGCTAGTAGTCTTATTTTCATCTATTTCCACTTGGTCTAACATTTTTTTTCTCATTTTCTTCTTTACATGTTACTGTTGGTTATGATTGAAACAGCTATTCTTCCTTCATGTCTACTTTTCACTATACGTATTATAAAGATTATTGTACTTATTGTAAATTTGTGCATCATATTTTCATTTCAGCAGTGATAGGGCACACTGCGTTTTTCGTAGTCATTTGGCAGCAGTAACCACCCCCTTACAGAAAATCACCGTAAAATAACAGCATATGTTCTTCAGTAAGTGAGAAAGGGATGCCAGAACACATTTCCCTGTCCCTTCCTAATCCCTTATCCTTAATCTTACTATAGTCGGCAGCCCACTAGCAGTACCTGCGGCGTTGCTTGTGTTATGGAGGACATGTTATAACAGCATAAAAACAATCACTGTTATGTAACATAGGAAGCATATATAATTAAGGAATAAAAACTTCAGAAAATGCTTCATTGATGCCTGTGCTCTACAATTACCATGCCTTCAAAAATTTCGAAATTCAACCTTAGAAATTTAATTGCAATATAATGATCTTTGTTTGAACATTGCGTGACTAAAGGGCAATTTCGCATCAGATTAAAACAAAGTCCAATATAAGAAGACCTCACGACTCGTTATATCAGCTTCAACAAAAAATGTAGTTTCACCAGAATAAAATAGATAGAAATTAAAACATTCGTGTCAAACATGATCAAAAACTAATTAAAAATAATTTAAAAAATAATATAAATTTGTATATTTAATTAGATATTGTTATTGACTTGACTGCCCGTTGAAAATTAATGTATAAATACTTGCCATCTAAATTAACAAATGTGAATAAATATGGCCCAAGATCCCAGACATAACATAACCTATTTTCTAAAGGACAAAAATGTGGGAAATCGAGTAGTATCAATGAAGCCGTCATTGGTGCAGTATAAAATAGAAAGTTAGTCCTTTTTTTACTTACCTTTCTCACCTAATAGCTCTAAATTGGCCGTCTACCCAACTTACGCATACGAAGAACATAGGAATACTCAACTCGACTCACTCAAACTCGATTCCCCATTAATTAATTTTCCCATTAATTTATCCTTTAGAAAATAAATTATGTCTAGGGGCCTTACTCTAGTAGTGTTAAAACACAATAAAATTTGTCTCGAATATCCACTTAGCACTTTCTACGGTGGCGTAGCGCCAATAAACATAAATCGAATTACATCACTGGATCTGTTAATGTTATCAATGAACTGGCAATTAAAATCTCCGCGGTGTAAACAAAATTAATGTTTCTACTTTCGATGCCAGTTTTCCAACACGAGGACTTTGTTGCGCACAGTGACCACTTCACTTTGGAATAAACCGGAGTATAAAACACAGAATTGTTAATGTGGTATGTTTATAATGATAACGAATATAAAGCAACTTCCATCGTATCTTATGGACATCAGGAATTTAGCGTAAATAAATATAAGATTGGTTTCGGTATTTCATTTTTAAGTCAACTTTTTTCGATGTTTACAAATTGCACCTAAGTTTTGATTAATTTCTTAATCTAATTGACGCAGTGACGATGACGTCATCAGCAAGGGACATGGTGACCGTTTGCAAAATGTAAAAAAGCTGTGTAAGCATCCAACTGGCAAATTATAAATTAATATTGACGTTCTAAAACTGTTTACAGCGAGAAGCAGACCCAGATTTTTGGGATATCTTGTCGATATGTACAAATTCCATGCTACTCATGCAATTCAAAAATGAAGCTACAGATATTCCTTTGGGGTAATCACTCAGCATATGAGATGATAGCATTAAGCATTTTTTAGATATTTTATACCATACCATATTATTCTTACTTTTGTTTATTAGAATTTTAATTTTGAATGATTAGAACTAAACATTAGACAATAGAAGTTGTTGTTATTTCAAAGATTTTCTGCTTAATTTTTATTTAAAAAGAGAGAAAAAGACAAAAAAAAGAGAATGTAAAAAGAGAAGTTTAAAACTATTTGCTAGAACTAGAAACTAGAAGAAATGTACTAGGAGGTCAGTCAAGCTAGTCTATTAATATTAAGGGTTGATTAGTCATTTAGGACTCTCATTTAGGCTTGATTTAGTCAAAGGACAAGAATATTCACTAGTCTACAGTTGAAGCAGTTTTGGTTCTATGACTAAGACTTCTTTCTTATCAGTCCTGAGTATTAACTGTTCGAACCTGAAGGCACCTGGGCTACATAATTTCGATATTAAACGTGACACGGCCCACACATTGGTTGCGGCATGTTTCATGGCAAGGCGAGAAATTTGCTACCGGGTTCGACACTCGAATCGGCCGACGACGACCGTTCGGTATGTCTTTCTCACCGTATATTTAATTGTGTCTTCACTTTCACTACTATTGAATAACATGAAATATGTATTTCTGTTCGAATGTACTAGAAATTTTATTATTAGGTAGTAAAATAACATATATAGTCTGCAGGAATATACGGTTCATTTGAACATCAAACATCAAACTTTCCCCTATGGAATGGCTATGGGATCCTATGGCGCGTACCTACGATGCGACTTTGACAAGTTACGAGTATAGACAAATGGGCTCTGGCATCCTTTTAACTATGACATATAAGATCTTATTTTAAACTGGTTAAATATTATTTTCATTAATATAAATTAATTAAAATAAACATCATACAAACGAACACGTGTTACACACGCACACACAACGTATGTATAATATCTACTCTTTTGTTTATTGAACGTCGAGTTCGACCACTGGGCGGCCTCTAGTATGTATGATTGTGTTTACCGATGGAAAATATTTATCAAGTATTTTATTAATATAATTTAATGAAAAAATTAAGGAAAAACAAAAATAATTTAGGTGATAATCTAAATAGAAAAACGTCGATAAAATTAGAAAATATTCATTGAAACGAGTACAGTCAGCGTCAGAAGTAGATGAGCATCTGAAGTAGGCAAATAATTGTTAGCATTTAATTTTTCATTAACATCTACGCAACAACAGATTTCAAATTTATGTGAGCTTCTATGAATTCAAATATATCTAAACACCCATATGTCATATATTTCATAACAAAGGGAAAGTCTTATGTATACAATCCGATCGCCAAAAGTATCTAAGCACTAAAATGTTCAATTATATCTCAACACTTTTTGGAATAACCTTTCAACTCTTTGTATTAAGGTTCATATTTAGTTAATAATCGCCTACTTAGATTGTCTTTCATAATACGCTTGAATGACATCAGCACACATCAGTGAGGAATTATTTTCAAACGAATTCAAAAAAGGAAGAGGTTCTCAATTTGACTATAATTGTGAATTGATTTTGATGATTCTTTTTATTTAAGTCGTACTTCAGAGGTGGTCCCATATAAATTTTATCGAAATAGATTTAGCGCTTTTTGAAAAAAAAATCAAAACAAATACGACTTTAATATTATTCTACCTTCAATCTATATTTTAACTGTCATTACCGATAGTCATCACAGAAACATTAGCCAAAAACAAAGGATATTTGTATGTACATATTTGTAAGGAGCCAACATGATACTACCAGTCGAATGTCATTATTTTTTGTACAACCTTATTTTCATAATTAGGTATACAACTAAGTTTCCAGATCGATTGTAACTTCTCAAATTACTCGTATCTAAGTATTTAAATATAGTTGGAAATTAGCTGCAAAAGGGATAGAGATTTTTCGACTTTCGAATGGCACGAGGGGCCATTCAAAAAATCTCTATCCCTTATCCTTAATGCTAGTGTAGTTGGCAGCGCACTTGCGGCACCTGTGACGTTGCTTGTTATAGGCGACGGTAGTCACCTACCATAAAGTGGACCGTTAGCATGTCTACCATTCCAAAAACAGTAAAGTTTTGTCAATTTTAGTTCAGTAATTAAGAATTAATAAACTATTAAACTTATTTTTCAAATTTTTAGTATATATATTTAGATACTATTGATCACCAACACACGTCCTAATACAAAGCACGAGGGCCATTCGAAATTTGAAAAATCTTTCGCTCATAACTTCTCAATTACATTTAGATACATCTGACAACTTAGGTAATTATGAAAATATGATCGTATAGAAAATAATGACATTCGACTGTTTAGATATTTTTGACGCGTTGAATGTTCACATTAATTAGAGTACTTTGGAGTGTAGATATAATCGGTCTTCAAAGTGTGTAGTGTTATTTGAGTACCTAGACAGATCCGATATATCTGATGCTGACTGTACATATCTACTTACTATATAAAATATATTTACATATTTACCTAAAACTAAATATTATCTAAATATACATAACTAAAACTAAACCTATAACTAAAACTCAATATAAAAATGGACCCTGCGGCATTGTACCAAGGACACTGGCAGCATTTCCTCGTTGAATGGCCAAACTAATACGTTGGCCGAGGAAAGCGCCAGCTCTTCGGTCTCCCGTCGCATCAATAAGCCTCTTCGAAATATCTTTGAAAAGGCCCATTGCTGCAGGGCCCCACGGACCGAGTGTCTCAACTCCAAATGGTTCAAAAGTATATTCGGCGCCGAGGCCACTATATTTTAGAATTTTGTTTTTCTCAGCCGCCTCTGCTGCGGTTGCTGCCTTTGTAGATGTTCCATGGAGATGCGAAGGGGCTAGTGTGTCTACACAGGTAGCATCCCACACCAGCACTCTACCCAATCTCCATGGAATCAGAGACATCCCATCCGGTCTCCTACCATCGTTTCTCAATATACCTGAGGGCTCTAAAATGGCTGGTATATTGGCTGACGCAAGAGACCGGCGGAGGATGTCGTTTAAGGCAGCATGCCTCGAAAAGCGGCCAGCACTTTTTTGACACGACAGTCCGTGGTGACCAAGACGGTCGACTATACTGCCACAGGGGCATTGATGCGGGGCGCAGACCGGGACCCCTAGGCGGAGGCAAATTGCTATTCTAAAAGTTGTGGGATCTAAAAAAGTACCAGTGCTTGCTGACGGAGGTGCTTGGAGCCAGAATCCTGCTTCTTTGGTATTAGCAGCGAGGAGTCTGGCTCTTCCCGTAGTGCAGCACTGGCTGAGCAGGGAATCAAATGATAATTTGCAGACTATATCGTCCCAGCTCCGCTGAAGATTTGGAAGTTGCACTGAATTTTGACCGGGGCAAGCAATTAGCCAGGCTTTATTAGCATCGTCCAGGCCCTGAATTTCGCAGTTTGAACATAGGATTTTACCTACGAGATTCAAAGAGGCATGAACTGATGATAAAAAAGCTGGTAAAGCAACGCTTGAAATTTTACGAATCCCTAAACCACCGTGTCGGATGGGAAGAGATCCCTGAGTCCAGGACTGCTCGTTTAGCTGTATGTTTAAAACTGATTCTAAATTATTTTTGAGCAAATTGTCTATTTTTGATAGAAGATTTTTATATTTCCAGAGGGGACAGCAGCGTAACACATAAGTTAATTTAGGAACAAAAAGGCAAAATTTCATAATCGAAAATGCAAAATGTGGACTGATTTCTAGAAGGCGATGGGAAGGCGGGGGACACGATTACGTAAAATGATTTATATATTCAAGATATTGAGACATATTACCGATCGACACATAATTAAAATGGTTTACCTTGCCTTATGCCAACCGCTGATTAGTTATTGTATTGGTACGTGGGGTGGTGCTGCTAAAACCCATCTGATCGAATTAGAGAGAGCTCAGCGTGCCATTTTAAAAGTCGGAGCCGGCCTGCCTTTTCTCTTTCCCACGGTTGGGTTGTACGAGGATTGGGATGTACTAACAGTTAGACAGTCTTTTATACTTCATACTGTTCTCAAACAACATTCTCAATTATCGTACAGTCCGGTCCTGGAGAGGGATAGACGTAGAAAGCGACTTATTTGCCCCTCCAGACAGTTCAACCTGAGAATCTCTTATAGGTTTTACTGTTTTCTTGGCGGATACCTTTACAATAAGATAAATTCTATTATATCAATATATCCTCTTCCTCTTGTTAAATGTAAGGCGGCAGTCACAAAATGGCTTAAGAGCTTGGATTATGAAGAAACGGAAAAAATTATTCGTCCACTCTTTAATGTATTTTAGTATTTGATAAATAATTTTTTGTAATTTTTTTTTTTTTTTTTGTTATCCTTTGTAACATTAATCTTTTGTTATTATTTGTAATCTTTGTATTTAGTCCTGAAAATTGTATTTGTTTGTTTAGTTTATTTTTCTTGAAATTTGTGGGTACTATGCTTTGTGCAATTTCTGCGGAGTGGGACCTGGTGACCTGTAACACAGGTATTTTTCAATACCTACCACGGGCACCAGGCTCTCATACAGTTACAACCATTGATTGTATATGTTACTATTAGACTAACATTGTTTGTATATTTTGTGATTGTGTGGAGCTAATAAATGCATTATTATTATTATTTCAAAATTTAATAACCAAACAAGACTGACGTTAATTATTATATTCACGAATGAGAAGAAAATGAATGGAAAAATTATATTCATTAAATTATGACGAAAATGAAATTTCATTTCTAATTATTCAAAATTCCATTCTCTTCAAGCTAAAGGAAATGACGACCTGACAGATATAACGTAATGCAATAAAATTCCTTTTATATCGAGATTAATCTTTAAAAATTTCAAATTTGCAAAATTACTGGTTCTACCGAACATGTAAGTTTCCTTATTAAAAGGTAACAGGGCACATTGGCGGGGTAACCTTTTATATATTAATATAAAAAAGAAAAATATATGTAAAATATGAAAAAGATATAAAAGTAACCAATTAAAACTTTAATTAGCTTAATAAGCTTAAATGAAAATGTAGTTGTTGTAGTAGTTGTTTATTTTTTTAGAAAATAGAATTTTTTGTATAAATTTGCCTGATTCAACTTTTTTAAATATAAATCTATTGTGCACTGTGTTAAAAAAAAAAAAAATAATTTTGAAATTTTGTAATACAATTTTGAATATATTCTGGTATGCATTCATCAAAAATGGGAGATCCTAGGAGGTGAAGAGTATTTTTATTAACTATATTTATATTTGGTGCAAGTTGATTAAATTTATGTTTGATAAGATCGATATCTAAAAGAGAATTTTGAATGTAAAGTTCGCATTTATTAAAATTTAGCTCCAAACCGATGGACTTGAATTTTTTCACAATCGATGAGAGATCTGAAAGTACAGTGTTCGCATCACCTCCTAAGGTCCCATCGTCAAGGTACCATATATTAAATTTTGATGCCAAATTTCGTATTATCGGATTTATCGCTAAACTAAATATTGCTGGTCCCAGAGGATCACCTTGCTGACATCCGACTTCTGATGATAACTGATGTGATCGGTACATTAACATAGTCGGATCCGCGTAACAATGAAGTAAATAGTTATATATTTCGGGAATGTTTGATTTAATTTCTGACAGTAATATATCCCTGTTCACGGAGTTGAAAGCGTTCTTTACGTCAATTTTCAGTAACACTTCAAATTTTGTGGTGTTAAGGAAAGTGCGGAGAGCATGCACTGCCGCCTCGCAACCTCCCTTTACACCAAAGCCTAGTTGAGTAGGTTCGAAAGATGTTTGTAATTTTGATATAATATGTCGAACAGCAATTTTGGAGGCTAAACGCCGGAGTGTTGTTCCAACAGCAATTGGTCTTACCCCTCCGTCTTTTTTAGTAAGGGCGATAAGGTTTGCACCATACAGTATCGGTAGAATGTCGTGGTGAACGTTTCCTAAATACATGAAATTGATTAATTTTGTAATGGAGTTTGTTAGGTTTTGACTTGCGTTGCCCACAGAATGAGATGTTAAATCCTTTAAATGTTGAGGTGAAAGCCCATCCAGGCCTGCTGCAGAACCCGTCTTAAAAGATAAAATAGCATTTGTCACATCGCTATTCTTGATCTGCAGGCAAGCCTGGCTTGCTGTTGGTGGGTCCAAAAAGTAAGGGTTTGCTGGAGCTGGGGGGTGTTTGGTCTGTAGGGCCAAAAGAGTGTCTGGGGATTCTGGAGATAGCACGTCGCTTGAGAATAATAAACGGGCGGCACCTTTGAGATCACCGTCGCTGATCTTGTTTTCTATCAACTTGATATTATTATGTGTGGTACGATGAGTATGATTGGTATTTGGGATTGAATTTTGTGAACAATTTTCTTTAATCTTTTGGGTTAGAGACAAATTAGAGTCATCATTTACTTACTTAGTTACTTAGTTTTTAATTTAAATATTTACCTAATTAAACTTTTCATTAAAAAAAAAGTAAATTTTGATTTGCTTGCACCAAAAACTGCGACTAACGTGAGGCCAAAACCATAATTATTATTGACGGGCACGCAATAAAATGGCAATCCTTATCGTAAAGCAGTTAACTATTGTTAGATTAATCGCACATAAATTTTCACATCGGAATAGATAGTTTTACAATCGAAATGTGACTCAACATTAATGTAATACTAACACGATTATCTAATATCGATTACGGACCTCCCACACTGTCTATCATACGTCAAATTGTCTGTCGGTCGGTTTATAAACACGTTCGTTATGCGGCTAAACAGGCCCCACGTAGGTGTTACGATTGTCGATATGGAAATCGATTTAGCGATACATTAGTCATAACCTGTGGAGACATTGATAACGTTTCGTATCATAATTGGTAATTAGGACATATTGCAACATATTCAATGAGAAGTTTCAATTTTACCTTGTGTGCTTTCAATGTGCTGAATTTGTTGCGAAACGAGTGAAAATTATAAATATAGGTAACGATTCTAAGTTTATTATGCGGCAAAAATTTGTCATCACTAACCATTTCTTTGGGGACGTGGGATCGCCTAACGGACTCATATAAATCAGTAAGTATGAAATCATAGACAGGTAAGTGTCTAAGAACAACGTGAAAAAAAATTATTTTGCATGTAATGTGTGTGTACATTTGGTACTTCAATTTTGTTTATGATTAGCTGTTGCCCGCGACTCGTCCGCGTTCAAAATTAGCTATATAGCTTTCTCGATAAATGGAGCACCAGTAGTTCCTGAGATTAATGCGTTCAACCAACCAAACAAACAAACTATTCAGCTATATAATATTAGTATAGATAACTGAACATAATCACAAAAGTACCACTGAAACAAAAATAAGTTTACAAATGATATCTGCTTATACCGATTGAACAAAATGCAAGTTGTAAAAATTGTTCATGTCTTGTTACAAATATGTAACTTGGGCGTCCGTGATATGCCCACGCGGCGCCTGATGGTTTAAACCAAAACATCAGACCCTTCCTCAATAAACAGTGACCGGTTCTCGATAGTGAAAGCACACGTGCTCGCACGATTGTCGCTTCGTAAAATTTGTGTACAAAAATCATCGCGCACAATGCGAAATTAATTCAAAACCTCGCAAATTATTCGAAACGCTGACACGAGTCAGTTCACCGCAAGCGAAAGTGTTTAATGAAAACCATAAATTCAACATTAATCGCTTTTCGTTAAGAAATATGTGAATTCCATTGACTCACACAACTGGTTTTTAACTGTATTTATCTTTCCTGTTAATTTTTCCATAAAATAGTAAGCAAACAAATGATAACTATACAAATAAATTGGTAAGAATATTTAGTGGCCATACATGGCGTTCCACAATTCACACCAAATTATTAAATTGTCGTATTGATAACTATACGGCTCTGCCGAAATGGACACGAAAATAATTGACGGATAAATCCGAATCTGGCGGCTAAAGGGTTAATAAAGTTATGCTGACTGTCCTCTTGATGGTAGGTGACTACCGTCGTCTATTAAGCAACGCCACAAATGCTGCAAGTGTCCTGCCGTCCGATAAACGATAAGGGTCAGGATAGAGTTGGGGTCCCTTAACTCCTGAAACACATATAGCTGTTATTTCACGGTAGTCTTCTCTAAGGGATGGTAAATGCGAAACACAGTTTGTTCAGCCTCTACTAATTTAGAAAAGTATCATTTCAAACGAAGCCTACTTCAACACTCGTTGCAAATGTCAAATTACTTATTGGTTTAGGCATGGCGATAATCACTTGAAACTCACTTGAAACTTTGCCAATCCTAATATAATCGATTACACAATATGCATAATTGTGGCTTAATAATATAACATGCCGTGTCGTCAATATTTTTAGATCTAATACAGACCAATATTATGAAAATTAATAATATTTATGTCAATAGAATCCACATACATGCTCTTAGGAATCAATTACAAAATAATGAATAAATGAAGAAGTATATAAATCTACGTCTAATAAAGATATGTACAGGTTATTATTTTAATGTGAATCATACAAACATATCATACAACCAAATAATGTATATATTTGGTTTACTAAGCAGACATTTTATAAAAAAAATAAAAATATTTCTTTAAGGGTTAGTGATTTTTTCCTAATAGGTTCAGAAGTTGCATAGACTTATATTGATTTAGAAAATAAAAACTGTATCTTGTGATTACCAACGAAAATTAAAACGCTTGGTGTGTTAAAAATATAGCAATAGTGAGAATGTGTTGAACCTACAATGACTTTAACAGCCGTGTTGGGGACCTTGACATCTTGACATCTTGACCTTGATATTGACAATAATAATGTGTAAGTTCTTATCAATACGGAAGTCATATATCGATATAGTATCACAGTCACAGCAATAAGAGTCACAAATCCGATTTCTTACTATTATTATTTATTTGACAAGAGAACTATTGGTCCTACAGAGTTTTGCTTGTGCTTAAATTAAAGCTAAGTAACTGCTTTACAACGTCATTTTGCATAATTCTCCTCGTAGAATGATTATTTTAGACGATATTTTGTTTCTAATTTTTTAGATTCCAAAAATCTAAAAAAAAAAACGAACAATTGCTACTTTACACCCTTTGTAACTCTGGAACCGTTCACTTTAGCAAGCACTATATATCGTTATAAAGTAGTTTTGTGAAGCAAGTGATATCTTTAAAGCCACCTAGTTTTATCGCTGTAAACTTAAGGGGCTAACAATGAAGAACTAACACTAACCCCCTGTGATATCTTAGTAGTAACCATTTGTCTGTTATGAAGAAAAACTCAATTTTAGTCACAGATCACACAATGCAATATCTTATCGGCTACGATAAACAACACCAACAAGCAAACAAAGGAAATCGAAAGCGCAAACAAGATGAAGTAGTTGACGTGTGTCGTGTTTTTATAAATGTTTTGAACTCTGACGCATCCATACCAAATCATTGGTCCTTCGCTCTCGCCCCCCAGTCGTAGATCAACGTTAAAATATGAACAATCCAATATGGGCGAGCGATTAAGATGTCTTTGGTGGGATCGCGGAACTCGAAAACAATAAAGATCGAGATAAATGTCTCGATTAAAATAATCGTGCCGACCTTTTGGCGTACTCGATCCGTCATACGAATATCTCTATATCGATCCTGGAAGAGACGTGTGTCAAAATCCATATAAGGCAGGTTTCTGTGGCCGTTGACAGAAAAATTACTGGGCAATACACTACACTATTGTTAACGCTGAAAGAGATGTATTGAGTGGTATTTAACATAATTTCGATGTTACTAACCGAATGCGCTTGCGACATATGATTTATTTGGGGGCATGTATTTCGTGATGAAAACTTATGTACTTTTCGAGTCTATATTTCATTTGGAAAGGGCAATATTTATAACCAACATTCTTTGCAAGTATATAGCGAAACCGGTTTTCTTTTTACTTTTATACTTTTAACAGAAATGGGAAATATTGAGGGTAGTATTTTTTTTACTATTTATTTCATAGCACACATATTATAGAGTAAAGTCAGGCTTTTACAGCCTGACAAATTGTAAAATCGAAAATGCACTCGAGCATACACTGTCTACAACTTTTAAGCCTTAAAAAAAAGGTGCGAGACAGAAGAACTGATATATAGTAGTCCCAAAAATTAAAGCATATAAAAAAAATATCAAAATTTTTAGATGATTTTCAACAGGCTGTAACTTCGAAGAAAGTGTCGATCTGTATGTGTGCATGTCCGTATGTGTTGTGCACTATTTAATGAGCTCTGTACGACCATTTTCTTCGAAGTTACAGCCTGTTGAAAATCACCTAAATTTTTTTTGTTTAGTGTATATTCTTATACAAGAATGATTTTCTTTATACATATGTTTATTTATTTCATATAATTGCGGCTATCATTAAAGGGCTATCCATGTCGATAGCATAATTATCCTTATCTAATTATAAAACAAAAATATATATAATTATTAACATGTTTTAAGTATCACGTAAATAAATAAAAATTACCCAACTATTACACAAACAACTAATGTTAAGAAAAACAAATTGCTATCCATTAAAGTACTTACAAATACATTTGTCAATTTGTTCAATTTGTTCAAAAGGATTTACATTAGATTGCTATAATTAATTACCTACTACATAATTAAACAACTTAATACTTGATTAATATTATTAAAAACTAGTTTTTATATCTTACATCTGAACTTCGGTAACTAACACATCTAAGTAATTCTAATTTAAATGAAACACTTTCTACTGTATCGGCAAATGTTGTTCATTAGTACAGTAATGAATTTAATTTATTAATATTGCAATATGCACTAAAAGCAAACTTATGTGAATTCTAAGTGAAACTAAATGTTATGCAGTTTAGGGTTCACACTATTTAATATTTATAAAATACAAAGTTAAGAAACTTATTTTTTTTGCATTATTATCAAGTTTGTTTTGTTGTAACTATTTTAACCCTTTTATTTCCAACTAGCTGGTGCCCGCGACTTCGTTTGCGTTAAAAAATAAATCTATAATAATATTATAAAGAGGAAAGATTTGATTGTTTGTTTGTTTGCATTGAATAGGCTCCGAAACTACTGGACCGATTTAAAAAAATATTTCACTGCTATAGCTATATAAGCCTATATATATATATAAGCTATTAATATATAAGCTTGCAAAGATATATTATTTCGATGTATATAAGCAAAATAACGCCTGACATATTTTATTTATTTTACTTCACAGACGGAGTTACTTTCACATTTATAATATTAGTAAAGTATGGATTAAATTTAAATTAAGTTAAACATTAAACTAAACTAATTACATATTGCGAAACTTTGACATATAAAATAACT
Source organism: Synanthedon andrenaeformis (assembly GCA_936446665.2). NCBI lineage: Eukaryota > Metazoa > Arthropoda > Insecta > Lepidoptera > Sesiidae > Synanthedon > Synanthedon andrenaeformis. Next base: position 2,477,502 of record OW387780.2, on the reverse strand, counting down.
ATACTTACTTACATATTTATTCGTATTTATTTAAATCCAAATAATCAAAGTGACAACCCTATTCAATCTACATTACGTTTTAGAGATCTCTGATGAACCTGTCTTTATGTCCATTTGAATGGGAAGCACCATCTATAAGGAAAACGCAGTTTCTCCTTTTACTACATTTATATCAAAAATTAAACATTTTACTGCCATCATTAAATTGCACTCAAGAGAAGTATGAACATTAATTCTATTCAACGTGTTATTGGCCATTTACTTGGAAAAGTTATACTTATTGAAAAGTGAAAGGCTTTATTTACGAATCGAAGGAATAGAATTTATTTTCTTTTGCTATACATAGGTTTAGGTAACTAAAGATATTGTAAGAAAATGTGGAATTTTATTACTCCTTTTATTAGACGTATGGGTTATCCAGAAATTTTTTAATATAACTATTTAATGGGACCAACCCAGCGAACTGAAATGCAAGATATATTATTTCGATGGACCAACCCACCCCGCAAGAGATACGAGTATGTTAGCATATTAGGGGTGAATTGCAAAATATCACTTCACCCAACTGGCGACTCTTTTTACTATTTTCTAAGATATAAAATAATTACATTTCTATTTCTTTCTTTCTTTACGAATAAAAAAAAATCGTTGAAGAAATAGACCAAACGAAGGATAATCAATAGATATACAATTAAGAACAGTGAAACGTTACACCTTTTCTTTAATTAAGATTAATATTTGGTCATTAAATAACGCATTTTGAAGAACATTAAGAAACACATAAAAAAATGTTCATAGTTTGAAAACATATGACTTTACTTTAACTTTTACATAAAAATAAAACAAATACTATGGTACTGTATACAGTCTTAACTATTTGGCGGCAGTAATTATTCTCTTAAAAATTACAAACTTGAAATTACTTCACATGTGTTGTTTGTTGAGTTTCGGTGCTTGAAATGGGATTTTGGACGCCTTTTCTCTCATCAGAGCATAAACGTATTGTTCAGTCAAGCCTTTCTTTTTAGCCACAAAAAAGTCGTACTTTCAAGTTACAAAATATTAAGGGTCATAAAAAAGACACAAATAAATATTTTGATACACAAATTATAATTGAATTAGCGATACGTATCTAATTACTATCAATGAAAACAACAAAAAGAAATTTTAAAATAAAAAATATATCACTAGATTGTTTTAAAAGGTATACAAACAAAAAAGGTTTTTACAGCAAAGAAGTGGATGCACTTTTAAACACACTTAACTGTATTTTATTTTTGAAGTAACAAAATAAAAAAAACGCTTAAAAACATCAAAGTCTTGTTATTCTCTCTACTGAGGTTATAAAAAAGTTACTGATCGAGTAATTTTAAACAATAAGCTTTGTTAAAGTATTTGAAAGTACACATTTAAGGGCCGTTTATTTTATTGCCGGTTAACTTTTCACCGCTTTGTTTTAAGTACATGAGTAAACGATCTGTACAGAATACAAACTATATATTGTACACACGAACTTCGACAAGTCACTACTTACTACTAAAATATAGATATTTTGTTAACGAGTGGAGAAGGCTTTAGAAAATTTTAGACATTTTGTTTTGTTTGTTTTTGCTCAAAACCTCAAAACTCAAGTCGAAGCTGTTTGGAATATCAAGAGGTCCATAAATATACACATTGTTTTTTTTTTTACTTTATATTGGGTGTAAACTTTAAGCACACCTTTACATAACAATTTACCCACATTTACCACCGTACAGCCAACTATACAGAACCATTAAGCAACCACAGTTGGGCATTAAATAAACAGATAAAACCGAGCCCGGTACTGTACAGATGATAAGTACGATAATCTGGGCCCATCTAGATACGAAAACTAAATGTCACTGCGCAAACCGCGAAAGCAAAATGACAGTTGCAATTTCACTTGTCATTCCGCAAATGAGTTTGTGCATCATTTAGAAAGTCAATTCTGGCAAAATGACGGTTTAATAGTTTCTGATGAGGTTTTAGTTGAGAATTAGGTTACGCTGGGTCATAACTATGTAACTTTTACTTCATACGTAAAATGTTCGTCTGCCTTTTGATTTTGATGACTGACCTGTGCGACACGTTGTAGTATAAATATTTGAAGAAATAGCAATTTTTTACGTAGTCATAAATTTTAGTCAGGTCAACAGTTTAACTCAGATACATTAAAAACACCCTTTTCTCCAGTTTTTAATAGAATAATAATTTCTACAAATTGACGAAAAAAAATGGCTTCCACTACTTTGAGCCAATTTTTATGCATATATTATCCTTACATAAATAAAGTCCACTGCCGCGTCTGTCTAGCTGTATGTATGGTCGCAATAGGTAATCCCAAAAACTACTAAACTGATTTTTCATGCAATTTTCACTAATGAAAAGGGCATTCATTCAACGAGAACGGTTTTTATAAGTAATTTGCAAAAAAAAAATTGCACCCGTGCGGGTAGCTAGTAATTTATAAAATCTAAATAAACTTACTTCTACAAGGCCAAGTAGGGAGATAATTCACGTTGTCACTTTGTTGAGTACATACCTGTAAACATAGATAAAAATAATTTAATTTTCTATTCGGATAAACACAGTGTGAAACGAGAAATAAGGCGACAAGGAAATGAAACTTTTCTTAAATAAAATGTAGGTATACTTGTATTGCATAATTTGTTTTCAATTCACTACCAAGGGAAACAATCTGCACCACAAGTTGCAGTAACATAACACTGAACTAATATAGACTTTATTGGTTTGACGTTAAGGTTTCTAAACAATAATAGAGCTGTGAACCATTGCACCAGCTGTTAATGCCTACTTCATCACACATTGAAGCCTTTACAGCAAAATGTTACTAATCATACTTGTTGCATTATGGACGAAGTTGAGAGTTGCGCAACAAAAACTGTAAACATCATTTACAGGGTCTATAGGCCGAGTGTAACCCGGAAATTGTGGCGTTATTTATAGTTTGACCGGCGCAAGCACAACCAAACGGTAACCTTTAACGAAAGATTTAATACGCGACTCGAAAATGTATGGACTTCGCCAATTTTATAGTGTCATTAACAAAAAAAAAAAACTGTTACTAAAATGTGTATGATACGAATATAATAACTTTATTTGGATATATATTTTATATCTATTAAATGTTATAAATCAACTTTATAAGCATAAACTAGACTTGCAACGAATATTCGGTTACTATTCGGTATTTGGCCTATTCGGCTGCTTTTATTATATTCGGCCGAATGCCGAATATCTACATATTATTCGGCCGAATACCGAATACTTAAGTAATATATTTTGTTATAGGGGATAATTGGTAAAATGAAAAAAAAAATCGATTCATTACGTATATATTCATCTTTTCATTTCTCTTATAATCATTTAAGTAGTCATTGGTACATAACACAGGTACATAATCATCTTCTGTATTAGAAAAGTTAAGGATTCTATGTATTTGAATGATTGTCGTAATCAAAATTTAGAAGGGTAAGGTTTTCATTTCTTTTATAATCATTTAAGTAGTCATTGGTACATAAAACAGGTACATAATCATCTTCTATATTAGAAAAGTTAAGAATTTTTCTATGCATTTGAATTATTTTCATAATTAAAATTTAAAATTTAGAAGGGGAAGTTTATGGTGCAGAAACTAGTCATTTACATCATCCTCGAAGTATGTCCATATAGGCGATTTCTTTTTAGAGGCCATAATCGATTTATTTTATTATTATTATGCGCTAAAATCCGGCCGAATACTTTTGTCTAATATTCGGCTATTCGGTCAGGGGGCTCGCCGAATATTTGGTATTCGGTATACTGCCGAATATACTATTCGTTGCAAGCCTAGCATAAACTGTTGATCATAAAAAAAATTGGAGAATTTATTTATTTATTTATATGTCATAAATAAATAAAAATTGACAACAAATTAGATAATGTTAAAATTAATACGAAGCCTCGATAATAATTAAATAATTAACTTAACATAATTTAATTTTAATTTTATTAACGAATACATCATTTTTACAGCCACTCACAGTTATGGTTAACAATTATGTAACAGGTTTATTCGGCATCCCTTATTTCTTGAAGACTCAGATACCTCAATTGGCATATAATCTATCAGTTGTAAGCCAGGGTAGCAAGACGACATATCATATCCTATTTTATACATAAATATAACAAGAGTCGCAAGTATAAAGAAGAATAGTTATGACAATCGGCTACAACTACAATTCCAATTAATTTGTTTTAATAAAATTTATATCATCAAAAACAGAATTTATATACGAGAATGATTTTATAACGTACTTATTAGATATTAATCGAATATTAGATACTTAAATTTTGCACATAGACGCAAAATTGCCAGTCTATGTGTCTTTTATAAGATGTACTTCGGAGAGTGTGCTCAGGAGCTGCATGAACTCATACCGCCTTCCCCTTTCTTCCATCGGACATACAGACATACGGCTGGTTACCATCCTCATCTTGTCGATATCCCTCTATTTCGGACCAAGCGCTTTAAAACATCCTTTATAATGCGCACTGCCAAGGTTTGGAACTCCCTGCCGGCGTCTGTATTTCCGAGCACATATAACCTAAATCTATTCAAAGTTCAAGTGAATAGGCACCTTCTGGGTGAGCTCGCTCCATCATAGGCCTCATCTTCGCTATACACCTGGATGTTGGCCAAGAGCAAACCCATCTCAACTTAAAAAAAAAAAAATATTTATCTTAAATTGATCTAATCTGGCGACAGTTAAATGTCAATGTTGTCCCAACTCCGCAGTTTTAGTAGTATCTAAGCACTGAGGCGATTGGCGGGCAGTAAATCAAAGTTCGAACGCGGCGCACGCGTACGCACTTCGACCAACTTGTAACAGAGTCTTCAGTCTGCGCGGTTACGAAGCTTGTCGAATAGGGTTGTACAAAGCTAATTTCACAATACATACTACATTGGTAATTTTTATTTAAGATTTAATGTCTTTTACTTTGTTATGAAAACAAACATTTAAACCCGCTCCTAATATTGTTTACTTAGAAGAGGTCGCCGCCGCCTTCCTCGTGCATTTCCACCGTGCAAAGGCGGCCATCAGAGAGGAATGGAGGCGTGTTGTGAAGCTTGCCACCAACACCTGAAATGATGACCACGACCACTCCGTCAAGAGTGATACCGACGAAGAAGAAGAGAAGAGGAAGGACTGATAGTCCGCTAGAAGATACAGTGTAGTGTCTTGAGTGTGTATTTTTGTTAAGGCTCTGGCAATTACTCGTCATCAGAGAAATAATAAGTAAAACTGTGTAGAATAGTCAATATAGAAGAAATAAAACTGAAGAAATGCCATTATAGACTATATATAAAATTAGTTTGTTCTAACTGCAGTCTGACATGAGTTTAGCCGGAGAGAGGTCGTGTTAAAATTCGTTCAGGCGCTACGGTACAAATTAATGTGTTCCACCCGTTAATATAACATCTGCCACCAGGGCAAGGTTTTTTTTTTAAATTAATTTAACGCGTGTTTTTTTTAAACACTTGCGATATAGCTCCTTCACAACAATACAACCGCCTATATTATTGTTTTACATACATACAATATTGTATCGGATATTCTAAAACTGTGGCTTCTTTTAGCCGCTGTTCGCTCGCTTGATCACAAAAACTTGAATGTTGATACCCAACTATAGGTATCCTTCCTACTCATATTCACCAAGGGTCTTAGACAAACCCAAGAGCACAGCGAAAGAGCGACTACCAAGCTACCACGTAAAGTAAAACGACTATTACCACCGCGTCCAGCCACCTTTGTTTATTTATTTTTTTAACGTTGGGATATCCGATTTAGGTCCCATTCGCCCGTAAGATTCGCCCTAATTATTTTTTTCCCTAATGGCCCGAAAAAGTATGTCCCATTCACCGAAATAATAAATTGTTAACTAATTTTTGTACTAACCCGAATTAGTAGGTTCAACTCGCCCGCAAATGTATTTTGATAGCGATAGCAGAAACAACGTGTGCACTAAGTTTAAAGACTACAGTTATTAAGTCTGTTACTAAAAAGAAAATGCTAGCAAAAGTATGTTTATGTTTCTTTTTAACTCATTTTACAAAATATTTATTTACAACATACTTAAGAAAGTAATTTCGCCAGTTAAAAACTGGCTAAAAAAGCTAAAAACAGTTGCCACTACAAACACTCATCATACACAAGTGATTGACTTGTTTCTTCACGTTTTCCAGCTTTCCTATTTAGAATAATATTAAGTTGAAAAGTTATTTTCCAATCGTATAATTATATGTAGTTACGCACGTTGCTAAAACTGAGTTTAGAGTCGCGTGTGCTCTGTGGTAGAAATCGTAAAGCAGTCGGTACTGCCGCAGGGATGCAGACTGGCACGCCAACAGAGCCGCAGGCCTTGGCTAATGGTAGACAATTTTAATCAGTCCCCCGTACATTTCGGTGAGGCTTGGTTTATCATATGTTTTCAGAGAAGAAATTATAATCTATGAAATGAACTGCCTTCAAAATTTATTTATCTATTTAATTTCTACTTCTACTCGTCTCCTTCCTCATTCATATATCGGCATTCGACAAATAATTGATTAATATATAATTCGATAAATAACATCTATTTTTCTGTGGCATGTAAATTTTATATGAAAAAAGAAATCTTATTAAGGCTGGTTCCCCTTTGGTATCATGTATACTTGTATTGTGAAAAAGTAGTGGCCGGCACTTAAGAACCTTTCTTCCCAACATGGAGTACTATAAATGTATGTATTGATCATACGTTGTCTTGATATTTTAATAAGATAATAAAAAAATTGCTCTGCGTCATCAAACCATTTTCGATTTCGAAAAAATAGCTTCGCTGCGGGGCGTAAGACTAGTAACGCACGCGAACGCATTCAAGCAAGCATTTTTCCATTCAAACTTTTTATTTTATTCGCCTTATTGGCATTACTACATACATGTGTTACCAAGCATTAATGTTTTATGTACGGCTCGCTTGTGTATTTTATTGTTCCATAAATATTTATAAAGAACGATAGTAGGTACAACATAATTTCTTAGTTATTTAAAGTTTATGGAAAAACGTGTACATGTCTCTTTTTGCTTTTCGTAAGTTTATTGAATAGCGGACGCGTATTAAAATGTCAAGTTAATGGGCTTCACCTATTCTTTAACTTACTGTTATTGTTAAAACAAAAATTAATTATTCATGAGCAATTTTAAATCACATAAAATACTTTTCTTCTAAATTTGATATTATCCCTAACATGAATATAAATATAATGAAAGATAAATGGCGTTAAATAAAATTTAAAATACTTATAAATTTGTTTGTCTTGACTGACTACGGGTACAGCCTAACTACAAGTATGGAAACTACTAATAGTAGGGGAGCCCAAGAAGGGATTTTGGGATTTACTCGAGCGCGTTAAATATTACCAATGTATATTCCCCACGTGTCTCCGATAACTGATATGTGGGTTGGTGGAGGTCGGGGTAAAAATTTAAATACTACTCAAGAACGTCAGATTTTCAGAGGGGATGTTAAGTGAACCCAAACTAAGCTCCCATTTAAAATATAGACGATTCGGATGTAACGCAAGCTCGTGGCAGCTTTTTGAAAATGCAAAAAAGATTTTGGGCGATTGCTATTTTGAAATACTCGAACGCGTCAGATTTTCATACAGACGGTTCAGCCTGAATTTCTGATCGTGCTGATTCTTAATCTGACGATTATTTGGAGGATTTATCTACAAACTTTTGAACGCCCGTAGACGCTCATCCCACAGTTAAAAAGGAAAACATCATATAACCTTTTCTTCTTCCTACCATCTAATCTTCAAAATCAAATAGGTCTCAATGACGCTCGAGTGACTCCACATTAGCATCGTGGGCTCCCCTACCATAAGACGAAACTAAAATCTGCTAAGGATTTTAAAAAAAATAGTTGTAAAAAAAATAGTTGTATTTGTAAATAACAACGTATTTCAGAAAGTTCGATAAACTTAAGTTCGATAGCAAATATGCAGATTCATTTTTTTACAGTTTTAACTGTTGAGAAAAGAAACTGTTTTTTTTTTATATTAACGAATATTAATTTAAATATAATCAAAGAATTAATGACACCGATAAAACACTATTAGATTGTCATCGTATCTTGCGAATTTCTTTTCTAATGTCGCGACATCAATCTATAACTAATTTGTTTATAAAAACCAGTCGTTACAGAAGTAGCAAACGTCTCATGATTTCCCTTATTAATATTATCGGAATCATTAGTTTTATCAGTTTCACGTTTGTGTGTGTTTTATTGAACTGTCACGATTTTATAATTCAAACATTTAGATAGAATTTGTTAATTTTAGTTGTCTTGGTTGGTTACACAAGATAGTTTTGTGAACGGAATTTTTCGGGATTTCAATTATTCTTGTATATTTTTGTTCACCATTCGGGTAAAAGTTTTAGAATTAAAGGGGAGATTGGTTTTCTCTTCAATTGCCTTACCGCATGATTATGGAAAAGTTTCAACTGGTATTATCAATCAAGATTTGCTTAACAACACACACTCGCATACTACGGATAAATTACCTAACTAGCGACCCACCATGGCTCCGCACGCATGCATTTTTTTTCTAAGTTAGTATATAAACAATTTTTATTTATAAACTAATGAATAATAAATGACACAATTCTTCAACGCCCTCTATCTGCTACCAGATAAAATATACCAACATTCAGTTAAGTATTTTCCGTGTTAATTTACGATATGTATAGGTAATTTATGTATGTATACTTCTCGAGATGAAAACCGATAAAAGAATGAATATAAAACAAACTGTCACAATGAGGAATGACGTCATAATAAAATCGTCGCCTTATCCGACAATCAATGAAAACGACAGTGGCTTTACGTATCGGTGGTTTTACGCATCAGTGGCTTGCGAAGTCGTGACAGACGTGCCTAAAAGGATACACTTAGCATTCCTTGATCTCGCTTTCACCGTCTGGATGTCGGAGTATTCGTGGTATTATTGTGTAATAGCGCGAATGAATCGCAAATATCTCCGTCCGGCAAATTGTCGGAATTCTTTTGGCTCGTAGCACAGATGTAGATTGATTCTAGGAACCAAACGGCGAGCTATCTCATGTTTACCGATGAGATAACTCGTGTTGTAATCTATTTCAATACTAATGTTATAAAGAAAAAAAAACTTAGTTTGTTATATGTTTATATGTTGCTGAGACTATTGAACTTGTCCGATTCTGAAAAATCTTTTACATCTAAAAGAAATTCGTTTCTTTAATGTTGACGTCGACAACAGACAGGCTACAGTCCACTTCATGAGGCTGTCAGTAACCGTTGAAACGGCAGAACCGAATGAGTTATTATGGGTCTAAGTGTTATTATAGAAAGACACCTAGCCTTTCTATACCCTATATTTGTGAATACCGAATCAGTGCACACGACACCAAAAATTACTTATATTTATACATAAAAATCGAAATCTACCATGCTCAGACACACCTACGCGCGAACACATCTAAATTCCGCTAAGTAGTTTAGACATTAGAACACTAATTAATTACATTGTCAGTGAAAAAAGCCGCGACCACTATTAATAATTCTGCAAACACAAATATATTTTCCTATACCTATATACCTGAATGTCTACATATATGAATTTTTTAGAGAAGAAAATATTCTATAAATTGAAATATTTCTTAACTAACACATTTGTAAAGATTTTTCCAAGTATTATATAATGTAAACATTTAAAAAAATACGTATTAATTTCTAAAGGTTAATAAACAAAGAAATCACTAAAGTTAAATAAATAAAAAGTCACTAAAGAAAGTTTGTGGGTTTGAATTTCGATGCAGTTTTCATTATATTTTAGATATTTTCTAACGAAGGACATGCACAAAATTTTAGAAAGAAGTCATTAAAATATTCGGAAATGTTTACTACATTAAAATAGACTTAATTAACTTGACCTGAGCTAGGCTGGCGCTGGCTGCTAAGTAGTTAAAAAGAATATATGTATTTCATTAATTTGGGCAGAACCGAGAGTAAAAATACTGAGGCCGATATTCGCAAACGACGGCCCATAAAATTTGTTCATTCAAAAATGCTTGGCCACAATAATTTAAGGCACATAAAATGAAAAAGCGGAGTCCCTGCGCAGCGCAAGGGGCAACTTTCACTCCGTGTTCCATTATTCAAATTGAAATAACATTTCTTTTGTTCTGATAACGCGCGGTCGGGAGATCCGGAACGAACGAGAACAGATACCAATGTGCCTCCAATATGGCATTTTGAAATATAAACTTTATATTTTATTTAACAATTATTATTAATAAAATGGCACATTAAAACAGAACACTTATTAATAGTAACATGTACTTATAGAATTAGGTACCTAATATAAACACACAGCTTTTAAATTAATTTATATTTTACCAAAAACCACTCAAGTGAACAATGCAAAACAAAATAAAATATTTTCATTTCAATAACTTGAGATAATTATAAATATTTAGTTACAAAAATACATAAAGTTTGAGAAAGTCTCGCCACATATAAATGACTAGTAGGTACATATGCAATATTAGTAGGTGGTTGGTTAATTTAGCTACAAAATAGTAATGCGGAGTTCATCCGTATTACTTGGATAAGGTGCCACTACGCACAGTCCGGTTGAGTAGAAACTTTAACCCGCGGAGCTACAATATGGGCTACTTCAAGCGAGCTGTAAACAAACTCCTACAGGGTAGGCAGCGCTCTAGCACTCCCCTTGGTGTTGCTTGTGTCGATATAAAAATCGATAATCGATTCTGGGGCTCTTGATTATAAGGACTTACTCCTACATCAACGCACTTAACTCCACGCGCTTTTCTTTTATATTTCCTCCAGGATCAGGTAAAAACTATTATCTAACTACACTTAGTACAATAGTTTTAAATAGATTTGTAACTTAAGATATAAACTGTTGAAGGCTTGAAGAAAAAGCGTGCCAAATTCAGTTTTGAAAATAATTATTAAAGTAAACGGGCAGAGAACCGTCGGCGCTAGTCGCTTATCTAAATTTTTTGCCATACACAGAGAGGAGTTACGTAATAAGAAAATTGCAAAAATCGTATACTTTTACATTTTTATCTAGATTGCTGGAGTGCTGCCAACTGAATTCCGTAGCTACACCATAAAGAAAGTACTTGCTGCCATTAGTCGTAGTTATCAAAGAGACCCATCGCAAAAAAGCAGTTGTAACCTAAATTCTGCCTTTTTTCTTAGGTCACTGTTGTTTAGCCTTTTGTGGCTCGTCAGCGAGACGTATTGCAGTGCTCTTATCTTGTGCTAACATCTCGACGCGCATGCGCTTAGCATCGCACAATACAATGCACCTTACTTAACCCGTTTACAGACGAGCGCTTTTGTCGGGAATTAGGGCCATGTCACACAAGAAGGCAAGAATAGACGCTGTTCTTCAAGTTATAAATATACATTCGAAGAATATTATTAAACTACTTTTCATTGAAATCATTATCAACAGGTCGTCACTTGGCTTCATATAATATCATTCCGTGTCAAGGACACTGTATTGTTCTATGTAGCTCTCACTAATATAATATAAATTCTCAGTATATATAAATTGTACTTATATTTCAAAAATTATCCCGAGAAAAAGAAGAACTTAAAAAAATAACCTAAACCTACACAATTTATAAATTACCTATGTCTAAATTTCTGACAATTCAATATAATTAACGAAATATAAATGTAGTGAACCAAAATATAAGGAAACATTAATTTTAAAAATAACTTCTATTTTAAATTTGTGTTTTTTTTAACAAAGGGGGTTGATAGTACCCTGATATGACCATGCAAGGATTTATGTACGTCTGCTCCCTTCAAGAGCCACTTATTGGGTTAAGTAAAACCGCGGGCACTAAGTTTATGCTTATATATCACGAAATTATACGTTCAAAATTACTTAATAAGCAAAGTAAAAAATGCGGTTGTTTTTCCTGACGAAATTATAAATAAATAGACTAAATGAATAAATTTATATTTATTATTAGTCACAATCGATTAATCCTGATAATGTACAAATATTTCATGTTATGTATGGACTGAAGCAACAAGCATAACCAAACGTTTCTACACATTAATAAAAGATAATATTGCTAAATTCGTAATTCAAACCTGTACGTACCATGTTTGGAGTATGAATCAATGTATGCACATTGATTTATATCTTACTCAAATCAGCACATAAATTGTTTATGAACACAGTAACCTTTAGTATGTGAAATAGGATAGCGAGAGGAAGAAGCTGATTCTGAAGACAGGATTGTAAAAGAAATGTTGGAATATAAAGAATACTGACAGCGCATCCAAGAGTTTATGGAGTTGGTTATTAAAACAAAGGAGGTGGATCAAAAATATAATCTGTAAGGCAAACAAAGTTACCATGGTTATGGATATATGGTATATGGATATATGGTATATATGCTACATGGTATATGGATAACTCGGAGACAGGAGAGGATTTAACCGTTAGGAGTTCGCCACTACTTAACTATTTAGACAGGCTATGTGTCCACTGAAGGATTTCCTCTCACCGTAATTACACCGTAACTTAACTTCCTTCATCACTAAAAAAAAACGTGCTCCGAAAAAGTTTTAAAAGAGATATCATAGAATAAACTCCAATAATCCAGTTGATAGCACAGCATAAATTGCACCTAAACAGCTGAAAGTTCTCTTTTTTACTCTTTTATGAAAAATATAAGAAATTATGAAAATATTATAGTATTTTTTAAGAATAGCTAAGTTTCATGTTTTAGCTATATGAACCACAACCCTTATAAGCTAGCATAAAATGTTGGGATATTTATGTTAGTAAGTATATTGAATATTCAACATACATATTTATTTCACATAAATATATTTTAAGGTTGCATAACTTCCGCGAATGAACCGTCAACTTAATTAATATTGACTGACATTAAAACCCGTACTCTCGTATGTACTCAATGAACATTTGATTTATAAACATTTACAATGTTAATTGCAAAATAAATATTATTTACGATACTTATTGGTATAATATTTAATTCTATAAAAACAGGTTGTACTTACTGTGTAAGCTAAGTTATAGCAGCTTATAAGTGGAAACAGCCAAGTAAGTATTGTAATATACTACTTATCCAATAAAGAGATGACTAGAGTTTAGAATACACTTAATGGAAATGGAAATAAGGCTGTAAATACTACATTGGTACGAGTATGTTACTGTACTAAAGGACTTTAATCATGATAGAGGCTCAAAAAACAGAAGAAAAAAAAATACCAGATGAAGCGTTCAAACCAAATTGCATGCGTCCAATTACTGTGTCTAAAACCAATACAAATGCTTTATTTTCGATCAAAATAAAAAAAAAAAAACAAATATTCCATTTGAAAACAAACACATGTCGTAGGATTGACATAAGACGTCATAAACTAAAAAAAAAATGAAATAAATTCTAAGATAAAACGTAGATTTGTTAGTAACATAATTCATATTATATGTATATTATACGGGCGGTCGACGATCCGTTTCTACTGTCGTCTGTCGCCTGCAGCCACCTGTGATATTATCGAGTTAACGCTATTACTTCGGATACTGGACACTTATCATAGCCTTAATAGTTTCCTCTTCCTTTCACAACCGGGAATACATTTGAATGTGTTTGCTAAAGACACTATTACATAAATTATACTCGAGAATAACAAAGTATTGCAATAAGTTTTAATAAAACGTAAATTTTTACATGTCAATATTAAAAAGATTTATAAGATGAGATAAATAATAATGCATATTGTTACCTCCTCCGGTGCTGGTTTCAAATCCGGATAAAAAGAAAAAGTATATTGGTTTTTATTAGAGCAACTGTTAAATTAATGAGTGGCAGTCATTACTAGAACTGTCTCACTGGAGAACAACTCAGGAAACCACCACCAGAATAATTCTACGTAATCCAAACTGTCGATAACCCAGTGAGATAGTTACTAATTAGGGAGAAAGTGTTTTCTAAAGGGGTTGTGACCCTCTCCTCTGCGTTAGGGATAACGACGCGAAGAGTTAGACAAGCAAATTTGAGTTTTTTTCTGTAGCTATTTTCTAAAATTTATGCGAATATTATGATGACTACTATTTAAGTCCGTCATATGAATTTTATAAAATAAGCCTAGTTAAATTTAAATCTATTTAATTTGGGATCATACAATTGGTGTTATTAATTCACTATTATTTTCTTTCTTAAAAAACTATCAGATTGTTTACTGACATAAATAACATATATCAGAGAAATATAATTTATTTATCATATACCGAGGCGTTTCAATAAATTGATGATAATTTTATGCGTGCTCAATTTTACTGGGTGGTCGGAGTCTTGAGAGGACCAGCACCGATGACAGCCAACAATAAGTACAGTACCATGTAGCTGACGTTATCAACGTGCTTGCCATTTCAACTGTTTTTTTATTATTATTTCATCGAGCTTTTTGTTTATATTATATTATTTAAGTAGTTTTTATCCGCGGCTTTGCTTCCCATATCTGTGTAAAAGTTTAAAATTGAAGTGTTGAAATAACATTAAAAGACGTTCTGTTATGCGGAAGGAAACGCGTCATCGAAGACAAGATGCACAGAACAAAAGTCACAACTTACATATTCTCAGGACAAGATGGTAGGTGGCTAATGTCGCCTACGTCATTCATAGGTGCTAAGCATAGGTCGAAATCAGTAGGATAAACAGAAACACAACAGCACATATTAACAGTGGTCTTTTGTGGTTACTGCCACCAGACGGGCTGTCCATTTCATGTCTATGAAAAGCAATGCCACAACTAATATTTAACACTTTTACGTAATTGCAAAAAAAAACCTTCATTTCTCTTTAAGAACTTTCATATCTATAAGATTTGTAGATATTTCTTTGGTACACATACAGTAGGCTATGGTGTGATATTTTGAAGATATATGTGAAAAAATAAAGAAAGTAAAACGGTGTAAACCAATTAAATTTACCTACACTTGAGGCAATTATATATACGAAGGCATGTTTCGCCATAACATGAATCAGGCTTATTTAGTGCTCGGATTAAGTATTTAGATACGCTTCTTTGTCGTTGGTGGACCTCAGCAAATAACTCATATAGAGCTAAAGCTAAATTAGTAGCGGAACTTGCGTGAGATGCACTTTCGCCGCACTAAAGGAGATCACGGAACATCGTGGTGTTACCTTTTTGGATGTTGCAAACGTAATATGTCAACACGTTTTCTTAATTCATAAGTATTAGTATTTACAAATAAACTGGCTGTAAGAATACAACACTAATTGTTTCTTTAGTGAGGACAATTTATTTGTGAAGCCAGAAAGTTCTACAGTTCTAAGGATCTACAGAAGTAAAGCTGAGGACAAAGGTCATTTTAAAATGTTAACATGAATTCTGATTGCTAAATTTTTTGGATCATGATTTATGCAAGTTTTATCCTTCCAGATGGAGGATATGAATTTATTGTAATTCTAGGGTGTTCTTTGCTGGAATCTTCCTCTTAACTTAGAATGTAGGTAATGAATATACGCAACTTACACGATTTGACATACGTTTGCATCTATGGGCAGCATCATTCGCATAGAATTCGTCATAAAATTTGATTACGTTCGCTTTCACCTCCGTAAGAGGTTTCACGACATGATGTCATTCCTATTAAGGGCTGGCATTTTAATGTACATCCATAATGCATATGGAAAACTAATACAAGAAAAACTGGGTTAGTGTTGCATAAGCGTAAGTCAAGGGTGAATGGGCACCTACTAGGTAAGCGTGGTCCACCTTCGGCCGCATCTGCACCTTACATCAAGTGAGATCGCGGCCAAGCGCTGCCTTGATTTAATAAAAAAAAAAAAAAAAGCGTTGAATATGAGTAGACCACGAAATCTTTAATTAATTCTAGTAACTATTTAAGTTTATTTGGAACTAAATCTAACTGGAATGGCGATTTTTCATCTTTCCATGTTAGCATTTTCTGTGATACTTTAACGTTGACGGTTCACTACGAGTCGTTATGTAACTTCGCCTATGAACTCAAGCATTAATACAACTACACTACTTGAAAAAATGATAAAAGACAAAGTGAGATAAGGGCTCTGAGCGTTTCTTAACATGGGAAGGGTGTTATGGCATTTACTCGACTAAGTAGTAAGACCGACCGACTTATGTTAAATGTTATACAGCCGACTTGAAACATGATCGAAAAGAAAATTGTTGCACAAAAATAATTTCGTAATATTATCAATTTGTAGATTAAAATAATAATATTTTCTGTTACAAAGGCACAGGTTGATGTTTACGCAACATTCAGTAACAGATTTTGTAAAGGTCAAATGTATGAGTGTAACTAAACGAACCAAAAAGTCAAATGCCGACAATGGTGAATGGAATTACAGGTACATGTAGTAAGTTCTATAAATTCGTGTACTATTGAGTCGTTTCCACACACAGCTTCTTCTCTAAGTGAATAATTTATACTCGTAGGGCTAGCTACTATTTCGAATATTCGAGTAACTTTTAGGGAAATGGAATTTTAAGAAAACTGTTGTCAATTATAATTGTTTTCATTTCTGTAGAAGATTTCTGCCAGCTGGCAAATACACAATACGCTTACACAAATTTTAATATTAAATAGTATCGCCTCTTGGATAAAATGGACACGTCTGATACTGATAATGGTACCAACAATCATTAGACTATCACACTGTATGATAACGTTGTTTGACGCCAATGAACTCCTAAACTACTGGACCGATTTTGATAAAACTTCGTAACTATGTTTAATTTGGTCCAATCTAAAAGATAGGATAATTTTTATTTTGAACCCGGGCCAAGCCGGAAGCGGGCCACTAGTTAAATATAAGAGTAAGACATCAAGACATTTCTTGTACATCAAGAAAAACCAGTCCTTGTTTTCTTTTTCTGATTTTCTTTATCTTTTTTAATTTAATCCACATTTTGATTTCTAAGAACATACAAAACGTTCTGGACTTGATAAACTTTAAATTTTTATAACGAATTCGTTACATAGTTTAGATGCGAAAAGAATTTTTTATGCTCTTAATAAACGCTACTATGAATTTGTTTGAACGACATTTTCTAATATGAATTATGACATTGACATAACGTAGAATGAAAAAAAAAACAGAGTATATAACACATTACACTATTTTCAACACATTACAAAAGAAACTCGAAAAATGACACAATTTTATGTATACCATCTACGAGCATCTAGCAGTAGAACAATGTCAAGCCGTGATTTGCCTGGTTACACTTCATAAATCAAAAGGGTGACGTTTCGACTTTTTGCTTGGTGTTTACTGTGGTGCTAATTCGTGATCTACAGATCACGGGTGCTGATTATAAGTACGGAAGTCGATAGAGCTGTCCATATTGAGATATACATGAAGTGTTTTAGTCGAAAGGTTATTATAACAATGCATTTGTGTATTTGACGTCAACAGCTAAGAACGTGATTCAAATATTTAATACGCATTTCATTTATGTATTATATTTCTATTCAAACAAAAACTATACATCGATACAAAAATAATAACATAAAGTTAAGACAATATTTCTGGAATAATATTGCCGCTTATAGGACATTTTTTTATAAACATTCGTTATTTTAAAACTAAAACTATATTATAAGTTAGATCTTAACAAAATTCAGTAAGCGCATTTTGTGAATATACTTTGAAATCAAATTAAAATGAACTTCTTTGCTTAGAACTCGTTTTTTACCAACACTACTGCTCGCCACTTTGTCCATATGGACTTCAGAATCCGCATTAAATTACGATGGGTAAAGGTATCTTACAAATCGTAATGTTACCGAAAAGTTGATTCACCGATTGTGGGGCCTCAGGGTATTTTTCAAGCCTAATTTTAAACATAGCTTTTCTGACTTGGTACGAATTTTTTTTTTATCAAAATAAAATACTTACTTAGTGTGGTAATTATAAGTAAAATAATTTCGAATGGGTTAATAGTTTCAGTTTAGAGGATTGTTTTTAATATTATTACAATACAAAGCGTTCTAACAATAAATGGAATTTTTATGTGCACAAGAAAGGCTTATTTCTATGGTTGTATTCGCCGATTGGAACCAGTTCCAGATCTTGGGGCACTTTCTGTTTCGTTGGACTATTCGGTTCTTTTTTTGTTTCTGTTCGAGATAGTGGTTCATGTTTGCTTTGTTCGAATGGTTTGTTGGAGAACAATTTTAACGAGCTTCGCGACTATTTTAAAGATGCGATAAAGCCTGGTCCATTGATATATGGGTTTGATATTATTTAATTTATTTATTATGTTGTAGTTTCGTTTTAGCAGCTATGTTCACAGTTACAATGGAAATAAGTTGTAGATACATAGGTGTAAATATAAAATGAACATAGATACTGTAATCCAGATGATGACACAAAACTAAAATAAAATCATAAATTAGTTTTGAACAAACTGGATTTCAAATGCAACCAGACATGTCTGAGACTTATTTTCTTGACTCAATATTTATTACAAGTACTATTAAGGTAGTAATTAATATTACCTCATTTCCTACACAATTTCAGTAAATTGCGGTAAGTAAATAAATCTTCTTCGAAATGTTCTCATCTATGCAAAATACTCCTACTGAACCTAGAGTCATAAAATTTGTTATGACGATAGTTGTATAATTATAAACCTACAGAGAAAAGATTTTGCAGAAATTCCATGTTTGGGGGCAGGAGCTACGTATGAAAATTTATCATGGGATGAAATACAAATGTGATGATTCAGTGTTATGCTTTATTTAAGAAATTAGCCAGTCTATAAGCGATAAAAGAAAAATTATTTTGATAATTCTTTTGAATACTTAGTTTTAAGTTAAAATCTATACATATAAATAAAATTGGAGTGTCTGTTTGTAATATTGAAATAACCGTTTTTTACTACATGCATATGAATATATATACGGTACATACACCAAAATAACATTTTTTACAATTTTTGTTTGTCTGTCTGTCTGTCTGTCTGTTTATTCCGGCTAATCTCTGAAATGGCTGGACCGATTTTGACGGGACTTTTATTGGCAGGTAGCTGATGTAATAAGGAGTAACTTAGGCTACGTTTATTTTAGAAAAAATACACCCCGGGCGAAGCCGGGAGCGGGCCGCTAGTGTAATATAAAACTTACGTACTGTTTGTTAGATTTCATATTAAAGCAATTTTCATTATGATGCTTCCTTGTTCGGTAGCTGCCTATTAAAATAGTTTGTTAGTTTTCGATACCCACTACCTTAATTTTAATTTGTAACAGACGATGCGTAATTAATGATTGAAGATTAATTTACTGGTTCAGAAATAGCGGGTTTATTATTAGTAGCTACGGTTTCATTTTGCTCTTAGTGAATGAATGGTTAGTTAGAGGAAGGGTTTCTCTTTAGGTATTTGTTGGTTCTTTATTGAATCGATTGAAAATCTTTCTAAATTTCAAAGAAAAAATTAAGAAAACCGAAAAAAAACCATGAATTAAAATGCAACATATAGGAAGAAATTTTTTTTAAATGCTAGTTTTATTTCGTGCACAAATTTTTAGTTATTTTAAGTCTAAGTTAACTTTCAAAAGTATGTTGCTCAGCACCCGCTATTATCATCAAAATAACTTTAAGAACTAAGTTAAACTAGTAATTTAAGGGTTTAAATAAGTAAATATATTAAATACTAGCTGATGCCCACGACTTCGTCCGCGTTGAATAATATTAAGTAGCCTATCCTGTGTCCCGTACGTCCAAATGTTTATCTACCAAGTTTCATGAAAATCAGTTAGTTCGTTTCAGAGTTATGGAGGAACATACATACATACATACATACATACATACATACATACAATACCTACACTTACAGATTTATTATTAGTATTGATAAAAAGCATATTTCTAGAAAATGTGATGCGTTACATATTACAAAAGAAAATATCACATATAACAAAAGTACTGTTGCAACGGGAGATTACAATTTTAAAACGAATTAAATATTCGGTAAGTATACAAAGGACCTACTTTCGATTGCGAACTTTTTTTCTTATACGGGGATAATCCACTTCTTGGAGTGGCGGACAGGTAAGCGTATAGAGAGAGGGAGAAAGAAAGGTAGTTAGGAATAAACTAAGTAGCTAAACCCTGTACAATTTTTCACTATAAGTTCTCCAACCTTTTTTTACTCTTCTTAAAACATTTAAAATAGCACAATATTTTTCAATTTTATGTATTTTCTAACCTCGACAGTACCTTGACACGAAAATATGGGCGTTGAAGATATACTGACTTGCAACACAGTGTTAAAACAAATTGCGTACAATAAAGGAGTTCAGATAACAATGGAGTTAGGAGAACAGAATCACGTAGTAAATTACAATAGCAAAGCAAAAACGCGAGTCTCTTATGAAATTGACATTGTAAGGAAAAAAACGTTTATGTAAGTATGTTTTATAGCAACTGTAGAGCAAGAAAATTTTACGTTACACAGTATGAAATTTGAAATACATATTGTAAATTATAGAAATCTAGACAGATATGATTTGAATCTTATTTTTGTCATTTTGAATCAATAGTACTAAACATTTTGTTTTTTAATTTCAATGATATAAGTAATGGTTTATTAACAGTTTAACGAAAATTTTGAAATAAACATAATAAACATTTAATAAGCATTTAATAAATAAATATAAACATATTTCACAATAAGAAAAAAGGAACTTAAGGAGTTGATAATTTTATCTCTTTTGTCTCTTTCTTGCTTCCGATGGTTTACATTTGAAAATATACAAAGAAAAGTGCATGCTAAAAATGCATGCTAAAAATTTCAATGCTATAATAAAACGACTAATTTGAGAAACTAAGCTTCTGTCATAACGTGGCATTGATGAAACTTAAAAAAGAACAAAACCAAGAGTCCTTTTAATTATTCGTGACTACAACAATCGGTGTTCAAACAATCAAGTACGATTAAAACTTTTTTAATTCGATTGCTCGCGCATCGTGACCAACATTAAGGCGCTGACAACACCCTAAACTTTTCACTCGACTTCGGTATCTGATGGGGGCGACTTCCGATGTCGCGACCTCGTACCGAGGACGAAATTCGAAAGTACTGAAGACAATACGCCGATAACATCGGTATATTTAATTAACGATTTGGACACATGGCTTTGGCAGTTGTTCAACAAACTACAATCGCAGATAGTGAAATTAAGTAGTGGTAGCGTACGCTGCGGTTATCGGTTATTGACTTAACTACCCCCCGTACAGAAGACTATAGCTAAATAACAGAAAACATATATCGTTCAGTGCGTAAACAAGTGATGCCTTATCCTCACATTTTATTGCGTCAAGATTGTCGGGGCATATGTAATTCCCCTAATGTAGCATGTGTTCCTAGGCAGCGAAATCCACCAACCGTCGAAAGGACTCAGCATAAAATACATACATGCCATTCCATCTAAGATTTTAGTTCAACAATATCTTAAAGCAACGAGCCTAAACAGAGACCTCAAAAATAAAATACTCGTCAAGCTAGATGGCCGTGTGTTTTGTGTTACCAATATAAGGTGATAAATCGAGAAAGAAACGTTCGTCGATATTAATTATGGTCTTATATGCGATCCGATAGTTATGGCGTATTTAAGTTACCGACGCCCGAGACGCTTCGAGATAATAAGAGCTGATTTATCGGAACGACATTTTCCGGGTTGGCATTGTTCACCGAAATTGGTTCATTGGTTCAACATGACAACGTAATACCGAGATTGTATTGATACTCTGTGAAAATATGGACACGAAAATTGTTATTACGTACAAGGAAGAATAATTAAAATTTACATACAGTAAAGTAAACAAAACATGCAATCGGCCTGTTTGTTTATTAAAAAAAATATTGGATAAGTGAATTTCGCCTTAAAATTTAACTTTAGCAATATAAGGACCTCCTGTAGATGAATTACCGATCTTGTTTTCGTGGATGTGTGTAAGAAGGAAGTATCCAAAAAATTATTGAAGAATCACATAAATTGTATAACTTGGAAACAAAAAACATTTGATATTATAGAAATTATAATAAAATCGGCACTAAGAAAATAATTTTCATTGCCTTAATTGTAATTTAAATTATAACGTTCTATGGCTGAGATAATGATGAATTGCCATTTGGTTCGATAAAAATTCCAAAGACAACACACTGCAAATTATCTTTGCCAATTGCAACTATTGTACCTGAAATCGTCCTGAATTTCAAAATATTTCTGTTTAGTTAAATTTTTTTCTCGTGTGAATTTACTGAAGAATGATGTATTCATCCTGATCTACATTTTAGCATATGAATTTCATAAATAATGAAACGTCTAGTCGTTCAGTATTTTTAAACTGCACGTTTTTACATTTGGTTAGAGAATAATTGGCTAAGTATGTCACTGAAACCTTAGTTAAAACGATCATTTTTAAAACGGGTAAAGTAAATTGGCCAAACAATAGAAACGGCACCTGTTCGGTTCGGAGCAACACTACTTATCGCAATGTCTCGAGATATATCGATTATCGATTAGAATCGATTGTCTTTGAGCCATTCTATAGCGGTCTCTGGGCGTAACAAGTGGACAGTACCTTATATTATTGTACTTGTAATAACGTAAATATCCTTCGAAATTGCCTTTCACCATGTTCTTTAGTTGGAGTCTTTAAATCATAACTATTTGAACAATAACGATTAAATAAAGGAGCGATCAATCGTAACTCAAACATTATGTACAATGCTGTAAAAGGAAATTTGAAAAACATTTATAAATAAGTATTATGTGTTTTAGATTTGTTTGTTTCTGGCATTAAGTTGTTTAAATTTTTATGCTGTAATTTGAAATTAAATTAATTTTCTTAATTAAAAGGTGTACAATACTTTGCTTCTATTGGTTGCCATTTTGGTACTTAATAAGTTTCGTGGCAGCGTGGAATGCTTATTTGGCGTCATGTCAACGTGTATTTTTTTTAAATAATAGTTTTTGACGTGCCCTCGGAGTATAGACCAGATAAAAACTGACTAATTGATATTTCGTCAAAAATAGATTATTTGAGCTAATTTTATGACCTAAAAATTCATTTATTTTCAAGCAACTGGACCAATATGTTACATTATTATACATTAAATAATTCTATTATATTGTAATGCTTCCGTTTAATTATAGGTAACAAAGAGTAACCCATCCATATTCGTTGTGAATAGGAATATTAGTTGTAAAAGAACAGAGCTGGAACAATATTAGTCTCATATTTCATTAAAAACCCCATTATCTCTCAAACTCTATACTTGAAGTAAATTTAATCAAACGATGAAAAACAGACCGAGAAATTATTTGCACATATATTTATGTACATAAGTACAACTTTCACACTTGTCGATGGCAATATACATTTATCATAGTAGGTAGGACGCGTGGCAGTCGACGATAAACTTTTATTTATTGGCAAGTACATTAGTTACTTATTTATAGGGCTGTGAAGCGGCGCCCACGCATCCAGATCCGAGATTATTCCGATGCATTTAGCGACATGTGTGCCGGGTGAGAAAATTTGCACATTAACGACACTGCTTTCGAGAGAATTCTGTGTGAACAGTAACTAAGATTCACATTTGCTCAATAAAAGTGGTACCCTACGGCAAATTACGACGGTCACGCGAGGACGTTAGGCTGCTTTCACAAAGAAATTGACATTTATTATTAAATTTTGGTATTGAGAAGGCAAAAATCACCTTGTAGTTACTTCGCAATTACTGCAATCTGAAGAATTTAATAAAAATAATTCATCTATTAAAATTAAAGTATAAGGCGTTGTTAAAAGGAAAATCTCATGACAAATCGGATCTGGCAGAAATTGCCAGTAAGTCAAACGTTTGTTGCACGTATTTAAATTATAAACAACGATGATTGCCTAAATTATGGTAGTACTTCGGTGTCTACAAAACTCGTATAATTAAGTGCTATTCTATCAGAGATTAACTTTTGAGCAGAATTTATCCCTTCCATTCTAAATATTAATCTATTTATAGTCTTTAACTGCGAATAACTGGGATAACCGATACTCAACAGATGAACTCTGAATAATTTTAGAATTTCATAAAATGAGTATTATGTTTGATATATTTCCAATATTAGTTTTTGCTTGTTTTGCAACGATTTACCTGTAACTATACAAAGTAATGGTGGTGATTTTTTGTAATGATTTTTTGTTAATGTTTCTTAATTAGATAAATATGTACCTAGTACAAAACGATGGAACCATCAGTTTCTTTTATTCCCAAAATTTAAATTCTTATTATTTGAATCAAATAAGAAATTATTGCACAGGATTGTATATATTGCGTTAAGTAGAGAAAGGAATATTTTCTGCAGCTTTGTTAGGCAACATCGGTAGCAAATAAAGTCATTAAAATAAATTTATTGATTTAGAAAGAACAAGTCGTGACACCGGAAAGGTTGTGTACTGTCAATTTGTATTTCGTATTAATTAAAAGCCGGAACTTGCGAGTAGATATGAAGTACCTAATATGGACGAACGTCTTCTTAGAGAGTGTTCGTTGCAATTTTAGAGAATGGTCAGTTTTAGAAACCGGTATTTAGAGGAAATGACGTGACTTGATGTTATTGACATAATTAATTTAATTACCTACATAGACATCGAATTTCAATAAGCATGCTCGGAGCATTAAAGTGACGGATTGAGTCAGTCTCTCTAACGGACAAATGTTTGCAATTAAAAAACGAAGCTAGACATACGACTTTTCTTTCTTAAGCGATCACAGGTCAATAAACAATCAATAATCAGCCGCTGACCTAACATAAGTAGATATAAATGAAACGCGATTCGCAGATAAGAAAGTGGTTTTATCGTTTGACAGATAGCGATTGTCTGACATGATATTATTTCACCAGCAAAAAGTGGCATAAAGCTTTACAACGCGAACAAAAGGAGTGAAAGTGTATTTAGTGGAACAAATGCCTGCAGCTGGATCGCAAGACGACAATGATCCCAGGGTATTTGTCACAGTAGTTATGTTTTAAAATATTATAATTCATAGGTTAAAGTATAAAATAGCATTACAAGTGATATATTGAAATGGATATTAAGATTACTCAATTCGCGAAGCTGGGTAGATTGAGCTGTAGGAAACTAAAAGATAGAGATTAAAAAATCCGAAACGTCATCGTTTCGGGGAATAACAATTGAGTCTTAACATGCAACAAAAAGACTACGAAAATATTTACAGTTTACCTTACATATTTCAATAGTTCATTCATAAGCTTTATACAATTCTACATTACAATTAATTGCCTACATACTTTAAAGAACCCTGCTAGAATTAAAGAAAACTACATCCGAAAATATAAAAGAAAATTGAAGACAAGAGAGATACACTGATAATGGTCTGGGTTACATTCTCCAGTCATGCAAATTTATCTATTTAAATTACTCCTTCGAATTACCAAATGGAAAATCCCAAGTCCGAAAGAACGATAATTATGTTATAGATAGGCATAGTTTTTTTATTAGAAGAAAATAAAACAAAAGAAACAGCACTATTTAATAAAAATAATAACTAAAATCAGTTCGCATTATTTAAAATCCTCTTCAAAAATCAGTCAAAGATGTTACGTTATGATACGATGCTATGGAGTACCTAATAATTGTTTTTAGTTATAACATATGTAGTTATAACACTACTGGAGAGATTATTGAACTTTACAAAAACTATAAAGATTTTTAAAAGCGTTGGAAAGAATAAGATTTACGAGTAACTATATTACGTTACATACATGTAAGATATTTAAATTAGTATTCCGAAATAGGTGCTGTGTACTGTTTTAACCTTTGTGCAGGCAGAAATTTATAATGACGGTGTGTTCGAAATGTTAAACAGCTCGTTAGCGAGCCCTGTGCGGGTCACATTTTGTATGAAGATGAGTGCGTTTTACAATGCATTACAAACATTGCATTATGGGCCTTATTAATAGACACTTAGAGTAGTAGCGATTGCGATGTAAAACGATTAGTTCTAGTGTAGGTAGGTGTAGGATATTACGAAGTTGAGTTCAATACAGAGAATGCGTTGCACACAAATTTGGAATCAAGTTGATAAAAAAACTATTAAACCAATCACATTAGACGAATGCCAATTTTGCTGTTTTGAGGCTGCTGTTATGCGACAGTGATAGTTTCCTGAATAGTAACAAGGAATATAGGTACGTACATATATCTATTATTTTTATTTTTGAATAAACCCTCGTTTTCAACCTGCTCACAACCAAAAGTTATCAGAAAATAGAAATGTATATAGCGAAATTTGGTTAGAAAAAAAAGATAACGGCTCAAAAAAAAAAAAAAACAAACTCAAGAAAAATATTTAACTGTACGTTACGAAAGATACAGGTATTTATTTTTACATGCTCGTAAAACTTATATCAAATTCTCGGATCGTCGTCACTTTCACGAGTCGTGTCAAAATTTTGCAACTTTTTATTGTGTTTTGTTGCCTAACTAGTGTCCGAAGTAACGAAACGGCGAAAGATTATGCAGTTTGACGTTTAAGAAAAAAAATCTAGCAATTTATGTCGACTTGTCATTTATATGTAGACACGCGGATCTAAGTAACATAGCGTTTTTTTTTTACGAGCGACAGGCCTCGAGTAGCCATGGAACAGAACACATTTATCTTTAGATATTACTTTTTCTTTATATGTATTTGGTTATATTATAGTTATTTAACATAAATTTATATGCTTTTTCAATAAATAAATAATTATGACATGTCCTATAATGGCTTGTTAGAAATAATCATGTCAACCTTTTTTTTATTGTCGTAAATGCGTTTTTGAATGAAATGAATTTCTAACGAAATGTATATTTTTGTATAAACAATCAAATATTATATGAGTTTACAATACATACAATACATAATTTTAGTGTTTTTCGATTTCATAAATGTGGATTTAAAATAACGATCACTCTCTAACTTGATAATGAACGTCTTTCAATGTCTTTCATAGAATTCTTCTTTCCTTCCTTCCTTTAGAATGGAATTAGAAGAAAAACACTATTCTTCTATACTATGTTTTGTATACTATTTTTCTTCTTGCAATGTAGCCAAAAATCCAATAAAGATTATGCCCGATTTTGAACATACAAATATTAATGGTTCACGCTCACCGTCACAGATAAACACAATATTATCGTTTTCGTGATAATTTAATTACGTCGATATTAACACCAACGAACAATAGTTTAGCGGCCCACTGTTCGCGTGTTACATCATAGCTATTAATGGTAAATATTAATACAGAACATAATAGACGAAACTGCAACCATTTTATTGTCTTCATTTCGAGACAAGAATATTCTAGACAAAAACACCTACTGGCATTAAAGCTAAGCTATTCTTGAACGACTGTAAATTTACTGTGCAATGAAAATTTTACGTCAATTTAATGTAATATTGAGCTTGTTCGCCGCGCCTCGCAACATTGTTATCAAATCATTAACATTGTACAAGTAATCTATGAATTATCTTAATGCAGTTAGTATCTAGTGTTTGAAGGCGTTACGACATTACAGGTGACAGCTTGTTTATATCAAATACGTTGTTCAAACGTGAATGTGCCAGGTGTTTAAAATAAGGTGATATTTTCGAGGATTTTAATATTTTCTTCTTACATAACATATGCAAACTAATCTCTAACATCCTAACCTAATATGAAAAATGCAACAGTGAGTGCGTCTGTTGGTAAAAAAATAAATAGGAAAATAGGAAAAGTTTTAAATACAAAAAGCAGCACGCCCTTGGTGAATAGAACATAATTACTGTATATGAATAAATACCTCGTAGAGACGTGTTTGTGCAATTTATTTTATTATTTGTTACGCTTTCGAGCCTTAACTTCTCAACCGGTCATCATGAAAATTTTCATACATATTGAAAGGAAAACAGAAAAGGACATAGGGTACTTTACATCCAGAAAAAAGTACGGTTCCCGAGGGATCATCTAAAAATA
The DNA here is from genome assembly GCA_936446665.2 of Synanthedon andrenaeformis. Classification (NCBI taxonomy): domain Eukaryota; kingdom Metazoa; phylum Arthropoda; class Insecta; order Lepidoptera; family Sesiidae; genus Synanthedon; species Synanthedon andrenaeformis. The sequence goes on along the minus strand of OW387780.2, from coordinate 2,449,280 downwards.
AAAATAAAAAATTCAACGCCTGACGAATATATGAGCAATATAGATCGAATAAAAGGACGCGGACCATGCGTATTTAAATCACAAGTTTTTTTTAAAGAAATGTTTACCATTGTGTAGGGTAACATACTTAATGTGATTAATGTATTTATTTATAACAGCAATTGTGTATAAGTTTATTATAATAGCACATTGGATTCGCTATACACAATAAAATATAATGTGGATATTTAGCAAAATATTATATACTTATATACAATGACCACATAAATTGTTACAGGAATACACAGCAATTCGATACGGGCGCTAGAATCACGGAAGACTGTTCCCGTTGCAGCCAATGATTGTACCACAGTCTAGTCTAGCGCAACAGTATATCCAAGGAAGCAGTAAACTAACTGCAACTAGCTTTTTAATTTTTAAATTTAGGCTTTAAAATAACACCCTCGTTCACTGTGAGTATTTGCTATTTATTATCAAAAATATATGTCTTATTACAGATAACACAGAAAGTTTTATATGACCTATGGAAATGTACAGCGTAATTCCATTAGCACACCCAATTTAGATTCGTTAAATTTTAGCCTTCGAAATACTAATTCTCTAAAACATGGTTATCGTTAAAACTTAACAGGTACAGTGGCATGAACATATGTGCATTTTATGTCAGCAACTAAAAGGTCTAACTATAGGTTTAATTAAAGTTATTCCCATGTTTCAGACTGCATATGATGACCATTTTATTTGTAAAGGTAAGCCGCTACTAGATTTCAATAGCAAAAATATAATAATATTTGGAGTTATTAAAAAAAGTTATTTTTTAAGGTTAGTGAGACGTTAATGCTTTATTGTAAATCGTTAATCGATTTTGTATGAAAGTTAGGTAGGTACAGAGATTAACATATTACATAGAAAATCTTTATCAAATACGGAGAGTGTGTATACTCTGTGCCTTTTGTATTATGTGTTTAGCGGTCATCAAATCGAGCGCGCATTACACGGACGTCAAGTCAACGCGTGGGTGATTCCCGCCAAAAGCCTATAAATTGACGGCTAACTGCCACCCGCCATCTTGGATGAGCGTATAATACCCCTCGAACGATCACCATGAGCCTGAGTTACTGGGTGTCTAATATCAATAATAAAATTGTTGAGAGAAGATAAGCTGATAGATACTGTTCCATGGATTGGATTGGGATTGTAGAATTTAAAATGGTAGATGTATTTTAAAATCTTCGAAAGAGTTATCAGTGATTTTATGTTGTTGTATGCATCTTAAAAAGTTTTTTTTTTTAATTTTAAAAGAAAAAAAAAAGAAAGGAAAATCTTATATTACTTTATAATGCGTACAATATTCTATTGTGCATTTTTTTAGGAATCATACAGTTATAAAGTTGAGACGAAACTTAATCCAATTAGGTACTTACACAATTATAAAAAGTTGAAACCATATCATTTTTATAGCTCTGTAATTATTGACGTATTTCATTTTTTTGCGTAAAAGTAATGTTTTTTTTTTAATTTAGGCGAAAAGGAATAGTGGTAGGTACAATCTTACATAAATTGCTTGGTTTCTGGAAACCAGTAAATTAATATATATCACCATAAGGTGCATGAATATATTTTATATGCATGAAGGGATTGAAAGAAAGCGTACTCTGGAAGATTGTCTATTACACAGCTATGAATAATATTGACACTCGACGCAACGTTATGTCAAAGATTAGAGTAGTTGTTCGTTTGCATAACGCTTACTGGCCAAGAAAAAATAACAACAATATTGTATGAATTATTTGAAGAAAATTGTATAAAATAACGTAAAAATGTATATAAAAAATGTATTTAATAAATTGTAATTATGGCATCGTGTGCGAGAGTGGCAAGAGTCCCGATATTGTGTCGCTGATTTCATAGCGTAGATAACACAGCGTGATGCCGACACCTATGCAGTTTCGCTAAATTCTTCTGATTGTGCAAATTAGTTTTGCTATAAAGTGACACGATGCTATTGCAGGCAGTGTGTGTTGCAAATGAAAGTTCAAAGTTGCTCAGAGTACTATGTAAAGAGCAACTATGTTCGGGGTTTCCGTAATGAGAAAATATTGATTTCTTAATACAAATATTGAGGAAATTACGAAAAGTCTCTGAAGCTAAACAGACGTAGGTATTGATTGGAGGAGAAAATAAAATAAATATCATTGGTGTGCGATAAAGTGGCGAACTATAAAGAAGATTTACTTGACTTATGCAAATTTCAACAGTAAAGAGAAACGTAAAATGCATTTAGAAATCCACATAAAATCGCGAAACGATTAAGCAGTACGGTGACATTAAACTGCGACAATGGAGTAAGTTGTAAAATTAAACCAATGGATGCGTAGGGAGGGGCGTGGGTCGAAAAGATCGTGTCGATAATGTCGATAATGGTCGCCATTTAGACGCGGTCCGTGGCGGTCTGTCCTCGTTTGTCCTGCGTTAATATGTTAATATGGGCATCTGGTCACAAATTCACATTGCAGCCGAGATGCACCTCGCTTCTTTAATTTTGTTTACGACGTATATTTTATTTATACTATTTATATAAAACATTTTTACAGTCGCGTGAACTGCTTCAATGAAAATATTTTCTTTCGAACTACACACACCGGCATATTTAGCGGAACATAAAATAAAGGTTTGATATCAGTATCATATAAGGTTGCTTATATCGTATAAGGCTGGTTTATACGTCATTTAATTTAAAAAGAAATATTTTCAAATTAAGAAAACAACTGAACATCACATTTTATGCAATTGTTTTAATTTTATTCAAATACACCTTATCTGGAGCGAACTTCGAGTATTTCTTCCTTCTGAGTTTGATTTAAAATTTCATTGAAATACTGTTTTTGTTAGTTTTTTTTAATCGCGTATCTTTCTGGAGTTGAGGACTGAATTATGCCTGACTTAGCCCCAACGGAGATTGCCAGGGCACTCGAAATGCGAAGAAATGGTCAAACCTACAGAGTGATATCCAGAGATCTTCGTCGACCAGTTTCAACGATCCATCGCAGTATCCAACGGTTCAGGGAGACCGGTACTTATGTGAGAAGAGCAGGACAAGGCAGAAAAAGACGCACTTCGAGTAGGGATGATCGTTTCATTCGGCTTCGTGTACGTAGGAACCCCCGTTTGACGGCCGTCCAAGCCCGACATGAGTTAGAAGCAGTGCGGGGTGTAACCGTAAGTGAGCGTACGGTACGAAGAAGGTTCGAAGAAGCTGGTTTGGGTTCATTTGTGCCCGCCAAGGGTTCAAGGCTCGAGGTAAATCATCGTAGAAACAGGTTAACTTTTGCTCAGGAACATCGACTTTGGAACGCGGACCAATGGAGTAAGGTATTGTTTAGTGATGAGTGCAGAATTCTCTTAAATCAAATTGACGGCAGGCAAAGAATATACAGACGCAAAGGAGAACGATACATTCAGACAAATTTTGAAACTACAGTTGCATACGGTGGTGGATCAATAATGGTTTGGGCAGGCATTTGTTTGGGAGCTCGCACAGACTTGGTAGTGATTGACAGAGGGAGTCTGACTGCAGACCGCTATATCAGAGAAGTTTTAGAAGAAAATGTCGTACCGTTTGCCCCATATATCGGTGACGATTTTGTTTTTATGCAGGATAATGCTCGGCCGCATACCGCTCGGGTAACTCAAGCTTATCTTAATGATATGAATATCACTGTTATGGAGTGGCCGGCGAGATCACCGGATATGAACCCAATAGAGCACGTTTGGGACTTGCTGAAAAGAAAAGTTAAGTCCAGAATTCCAGCTCCTGCCAACGTGGGTGAACTGCGAATCGCCGTAGTTGAGGAATGGCGGAGACTATCCCAAGAGACCATTGATAACATCATTCTCAGTATGCCTAGACGGGTAGAAACTTTAATAAGAGCACGTGGAGGAAATACGCGATATTAATCACCATTTTTCTAATTTAATTAATTGTTATTTTAATATTAATTTTCACTTTTCCCGGTTACATGAAAAGTTCAAAAATGTACCATTTTTCACAAATAGCCTTTACTCGCAAAATCTGTTCTTAATGTGATCTCATTTTAAGTAAAACAAATGAAACTTTAAATAACAAAAGAAGTGTAGTAAGTAGATTTTAAAATAAAACCATATTTTTTTAATTATGGACCTATTTTTTGTGTTCCGCTAAATATGCCGGTGTGTTTATGAACAAAGAAACTTTAAATAATTTCACGCAGAAAAGATTATTACACACAAAAGTCACACGCAACCAAGAGACGCTACAGAAGATAGGACAATTCTCCTATCTCCTCTATACATCATCCGTTATCCTATCAAAGTCGGCAGCACATTTACAACTTTCATGGCGTTGTGTATGTTAATAGACGACGGTACCTACCTACTAAAAAATGGACCGTCAACTCATTTCCCAAAATTTACATAAAAATTTGTCAATATAATTTAAAAAATAAACTTTTATTACCAAGGGTAATCCAAGACATTGGTGTATCTCTTTTACCATAGTTTCGTAATACCTTAGCTATTAACGGTTTACGCATGATTAAATAACTTTTACCAATAATAATCAAATTTGCAATATATAAATAGTCTTTATATAATTATATGAAATATAATCAAAAATTTCTTACTCTACTTATATATTCTTTATTGTAAATTTTAAGATGAATATTTTTGCTGTTGAAAGCTTATTGACGTTTACTTTTAAAAACAACGTGATAGCCATAAAATATACAGTCTAAAACAATGCATCTAATAACTTTGTACAGAAACGGTCTTAAGTTCAATAATGATGTCAGAAATTTATCGATAAAATCGAATGATTGCAAATTTGCATAGGTCACTCACTAGCGATAAAATCTGCAGTTGCATGCGCCGATTATCTACCTACTGTGACCACAATACACTTATGGTAAATGGCTCAATCAAGTTTAGAGCTTAGAAAGTGGTCTGAGGTCCATCGGCGTCTGCGATACTTTTATGAATCAAATTAAGATCGAATCTGTTGTTATGTAACTTGGAATATCGGCAATTAAATGTCGCTGTGACATTATTACGAGGAAATAATAAGTCATTACTGCCTATAATCTTTAAGTTTGCATGTTATTATATACGTTATATAATATACTAATTGTATGAGGAATTCTTATTGGCCTTTGTTCTTTTTTGATATAATCTTATTATGCCAACTCTTAGTTAGATACACAATTTTTAAAATTTATTGGTATTAAAAGATAAAATTCCTTCTCTACCGAATGGTACAGTGTGGTTCTATACTAGCTATTTTAGGTATATCAAAAAAGTACCATATGTAGTTATATTTTAATAAAGGACGTGGCCCTATCTACATATTATTATAAAAAAATATTCCTTAAATATTAGTAGAGTTTAATTAAACGTCACAATTAATAAACACTAATAACACCACTCCAGGACAATAATCACTACAATATAAGTGCGCTACCGAACCTGAGGGCAAGAGACAAGAGTTGAGAAAAAGAAATTGGCTTTCATTGAGCACTATGACTTAGATCCATTATATTAATAATATTAGTCTTGTGATTTCTTCTTTCTCACTTTATATCATTTAAAACCAATTAATGAGAAAAAAATCGAGAAAACTGCGACCAGTACGTACACGATCATTGGCTCCGATAAGCTAATATTGCAACGATTTCTCGCAATAATCGATAAATAACACATAATTAATTAGCACCTTCTATGTATTCGATACCATTCGAAGTACCGAGAAAGGTAAACGCCGATAATCAGGTTGGTCTGTAAAGACAGGACTAGCTTTTTGTCACTGTCCCAAGCAACACCAGGCGGAAATATGTATTAGTTAATTAATAACTTGTAGATTTAAAAAAAAATATTCATGAATAATGCATAAAATCTAAAACCTTCAAGTACGTGGTTTTAAACATTTTCAACAGAATATCTTTTACATTGAAATAAAATAAATTAAAACTATATGAATAAAAATGAATCACAATGTGTTGCTAAGGGGAAAACTCGAGAACGGCTACCTATTCGGATTTTTTTTTTCAAATATTCTTTGGAGTCGAATAAAGTTCTTGTGAAGAGAAAAATTGGAAAAATTACCAGGATACCATTTAAAACCCCCATTTTTCTTTATTTCACATCAGCTGCTATAGTCCAAGGCTTTTAGGACATTGTCCACTACTATAATCACACATTATATTCATTCTAAAATGAATTAAATAGGATAAATTAAATAGGTAATTAAATAGGAACTCAGTAGGTATTTATCCCAATTATTGCGCAATGTTCAAGAATATGTCGAGCTTTATCAACTAATCAATCGATCAACATTATTGCCTGGTTCAGTCCTATAATATATCGTATTTTGTTAACTGGTTAGCTCGTGCGACTCTCCTTGTACACAACACTATTAAACGTGTTATATTTTATTTATATGCATGTTTCCATTTAAATAAAACATGTTGTCGTTATTTACACCTTCCATCGCCAAATAACAAACTGCTTTGGATTTATGTAAGAAGTCGCTCTGCAAAAATCTGGTGAACGTTAATAAATATGGGTGTCGATTAGTTACTATTATAGACATAAGAACACGCAATATCCACAAAAAAATCATATAGACCCATGTATTTTTAAAAAATACTCTAACAAACTTTTTGCCCTTATTTGGTTATCCAACTTTCTCAAAAAATTACCATGACAATATTTAAGTAAATATTTATATTACTTATCATTGGGTTGGGTTTAAGTACATTTAAAAGTTAGATTTGTATAAATGTTTACAAATAAATAAAGTTTAAATTTGTCTTACCTGTGATCTTCGAAACAGCTGAAATGATTATGGAAAGGACTTCCATTAAAATATAAATGATGACTATTCAGATTCAGCAAATTTTCAAATATGAACATAATTAACATAAATAATGAACATATTTTTTATGTAGCACTACACCAATGAAACCGCGAAATATACGACTAGTTAGAAAAAATATAGACTTAATTATGACACTAGTAACCCATAATCATTTATTATAACACCATATTATAATAGTACCTATAATAAAGACATTTATCAACATATTTAAAGTTTGAAATGAAAGGACAGGAAACCCGATTGCTAATTCTTATATCAGTTTTCTTATTAATGTAAAATCGATGTTAATATCAACTTTATAATTATTTCTCTGACAGAACGATTGCTCTAAAGGACAACATTTTTTATTATTGTTTAAGTATATGTTGCCAAAAGAGTACCTACTTCACCAATATATTTTGAAGAAATTAAATATTTCTGATATTTACGGTACATTTGCACATTTTCTTAACACTGGAATAATGTTAAACCTATTTGTTATTTAAGAAGTCGATTACTCATAGAATAAGACAGGTTACAAGTCTTCCAACTTCCTACAAAACATACACAAGACAGACACGTTTACTGGTACTTTCTACGCATGCGCGTAGGCGCAACAACTGCTGTGCATTAATTAATGCAACTGCACACAAACACATCGCCGCGAATCAGTGGAGACGGCCAAAATCATAAACTGATACAAATAAATATGAAAACTCGTGTGAATGGCTACGATAAAGATTCTCGAATACGGCATCGCACATCCTAGTCATTATTTATTTTCCTAAAAGGCTAAATTTATAAACTTTATTTTAAATATCAGAACACTGAATAAATTAGAAGAAGCGTTCAATCAAAATTGAATGCCGCGCGATGTGTCTAAATACAAATGGGTCTAATAATTAAAAAAAAAAAATTCGTTAATAAATAAAATTATTTTGGCATCTCTTACTCACTCACCGAAACACAACAGCACATATGTCACGGTAGTTTCCGTAAGGCCACCCCCTTACAGAATGTGATTAAAGATAAGTGAATAGGAAAATATAAGGGAAATGGGCTCTGGAATCACTCGCTCACCTACTAACTACTAACACACATGGTGTTATTTCACGGTGGTTTCTTGTAAGGGGGTGGTTACTGCCGCCAGCTGAGCTTCCCTATTTATATCTGCGAAACGCAGTGTGCCCTGCCACTAATCAATAATTAACAGTGTATGTAGAAAACAACTTAGGTACTTATATCTCGATGCGCCGCAAAGAAGTTTGTACTCGTATGAGAATTATATGACTTATACATGTCTGCAACGCCACAGTTCTTTTTTATTTAATGGAGGAATCTAAAAAGTTATGTCCATTTGAAACTGTTTATATTGCACTGCAAGCAAAAGGCTCATCCAAAGATTATCAATTCAACTCTATGCATGTAAGCTGGAGGCTCACTTTCTATCTAGACGATATGATTTAGTTAGAGTCCGCATCGCCTGTGGATACAACAACTGCCTCGTTAGCTAGCTGTTGTTAGCTCCCGAGTGAGTACGAATCTGTTATCGGGGCTGAGGTGAAGTGCAAGTTTATTTTTACACAACAAAGAGTTCTTTTATATGAGATTCACAATAGTTTATTTCAATATATTTTATACTAGCTGTTGCATGCGACTTCGTCCGCGTAACTTTATAACATATAGCCAATATTATTTGCTGATAAAGTAGCTTTCAATAGGTGAAATAATTTTTAAAATCACACCTATTGTACAGCCGGTGGAACACAAATAATTTATCTCTTTATAGACGTTAAATGTTTTTTTTTTTTTACTTTTACAATTCGCTGATTAACGGCTGACTTCATATAATCAGTTTGCGTTTATAGTAATCTCTGTATAAGAGAAAATTATCGACAAATAAACTGTCACGTCCCTCGACGTCGACAGTCGATGCTTCTTAATTTCTCAATAGCTTCATTTACAAGCATTGATGACGTTGATGGCTAATAAAATTGCAACGAATTCCACTTTCTCCACTCAACTTTTATAGCTTGCTTAACCTGAAACTCTCGACTAGGTACCAGTTTTATAACCCTCTGACCTTACATAATTGAAAAACATCTTAAACTACTTATTAGCGTGAAGTTAAACAATACCATATATCAACACCGTTCTATGTACAAAGCTTATTTGATATTTAGTCATAACGCGATGTCCGTGCACGCATGAGTGTACATCTATCTCAAAGCTATACTTATACTTTTAGGAGACAAAATATTTTTTTATAATCTAATACAAAATTCCTTTTCCTGCTGTTACTAAACAGTGCTCATTAATTAGTAGAAGCGTTAAAATCGAAGTGGTGAAAGCATTATTTCAATTTTGACCTAACTAGATACAGGAAGGCACAATACAGACTGTGGGAAGACTGTAGGCGGCGTGGGCAGTTACTGCATAATTATCACACCAACATATCCTGATCCACCCCTCTCTGTTGAATTCATCAATAATTAGAAGACTAAGGGGGAAATAAGTAGAAACTAGAAGCTCTAGACAAATTGATATTTTAACAAAAGATCGCTAAAACTAGATAAAATGTATTTGTAACTAATTTCTACAAATTTAAACTTAATATCAGTAATATAGTAAGTAACTGACTGTAAAAAAAAAACTTAAAGTTCAAAAGTATCAGTTAACTTTCAAGTTGCAAAGTCGAAGAGAATAAATCATAAAATTCATGTTGGTGTGTAATAAATAATTATGACAACAAAAATCATAACTTGTCTATCATAACTTGCAAACATCAAGCTTACGTAATAGAGGTGCTCTACTTGCCTCGTATACAGTGGATATAACATTTAAAAGGAGCTTATATTTCAAAATTAATAATACAGAACATCAAATAAAGTTGCTTTTATAATTCTATTTTAATTATATAATAAAAACAAATCTATAGCTAATCTATAGCTATAGATATTCTATATTTATATTTAGTGGTTAGGGCACACTGAGTTTCGCAGTCATTTGGGAAGCCCGTCTGGCGGCAGTAATCATCGCTTTACAGAAGAACATCGTGATATAACCGCTCATGAATAATACTGGTTAAAGTACTATTTACTCTATGATAATACGGATCGCGGACGCAGTGCACAAGCATAAACAAGTTTTTCATTGCTTTTGCTGTCATATCGGACCGGAAAAAAAATGGTCCTGAATAGGGAAAAGTAAAATGTCGGATGTTCAAATTACGTCAGTGCACAAACTACTTTATAAATTTATGGCGTGCCATATCGGACCGCAAAAATCGGATCGCCAGACAGTAAAATTCCTTGTAGTGCACACAATCGCCCTTAAGAGAATAAAATGAATACCTAGTGTTCACTATGCGTGTGTATTGCGAAAGAGCAACTGTCAAACAAACCGCAAAAACGTTGTTACAAAATTCCTCAACAAACTGGTTGCCTACACATTGATTCATCAAGTTGAATGTTGACGGATTACGTTACGATAGAGTCGAGACGAGGATTAGACGTTGTATAATCGCACGATGCCCTCAAGAGATAACTTTACTGTATCGATCGTATCGACACGACAGCTCGTGCCGTCGTCGCGGGGGTTTGTAGCAAACTAATGATCATTGACGTCATGTTTACGCTAAACACCATTCATATAGAACTTTTACAAAGACACAATACTATGAAAGTAGGTAGCATAGGTCAAACGGCGTTAAGAAGTCATAATTTAGGTGAGGGTGACCCAATTTATTAATGACAGCAATTGACACTCCCTTACGCAAAACCACCAATAGCGTTCCGTGCGTTAAGTAAGGGGTGCCAGAGTTCTTTATCTGTTCTATATTATCCCATTCCGGTTAGCAACGCAATCGCAAAAAAAAAATAGACTGAATCGAACAAAGTTTGTTATGAAAATCGAGTCCTAATATTAATCAAAGGTTTTATTTTAATTTGAAACAAAAATACATTATTCAAATTTCTTAAATGACTTTTAAGAAAAAAAAGTATGTGTCAGCTCCGACGCACAACTGGAGTTCACTCCTTACAATAAATAAATACAAGAGAAAATACATGAAACTGACACACAATGACAATTAAATAGAACATAATTATTTAACATGAACTTCATAATGACAGACCATTAATAAATACTCCTTACGAACGGTTATAAAATACATAACTATGAAACTTCAGAGATATTCTAAAATATTCGAAAATATGTAGAACGTAAGACATACCGTGTGACAATTTTGATTTTACTCCCATAAATTTTCATACCACGGGCTTATATATGAAGATCTTACCTGAAACAATAATAAAAAATACATAATAATTATCAGTGGAAACTTAATTAAGCAAAAACACTATTTTTTTCAATTTACATTTTTGCCAAAAAGTCTTTTCAAATTAATTATACAAGACGTTGCGATTTCATATCACCACATCTTATTCATCTTCCTAATAAAGCGCTTAGTATCCTTTATAACAAATTATGTCAAAAATATGAGACATTATACAATAATTTTGTATTATCATATTAAATATTTCTGATATAATAATGGAAATTATACTCGTAACCAAAGCTTTAAATCGACTTGTAACTTGAAAAAGTGATGAAAAAGTGGATGATGACATTGCATTTTATAAAAACTTTCAAAAATTTTCTTTCTTAATGTTCTTAAATGTTTCAATAAGATATATTACTTTAACAAAATTTACTTAAATAACAAATAAAAAAACAAGTATTGGTTAAAAAAAGGGCAGTGACTGAGCTTTTCACGATATAAAATTCGAAATAAGAAACAAGGTCGGGAACTTCAAACGGAGAGCGAGTAGAAATGTTTCCTTCTTATCGATTCACCTACGACAGGCGGCTAGGTTCGCACGGTTTCAAGCTCAAGATCGACGCAAGGTCAGGTGAAGGATGCCGTATGGAAAGGTCAATGTCAAGGCGGAAACGCGAACTAAGTTATATGTAGTATTGGTCGTATTAATTTTCTACACTCACTAAATCGTTTCATTCGGCGAAAAGCGTTTGGTAAACCTCAGATTAGTAAAATAGTAATCTATTTTACTAATCCGAGTGGTAAACATTACATTATGTTATCCTCAACCACTGGCATTTGCTGCCACTAGTAAACAAACTTTTAAACGCAGAAAGCGACTTGGTTTTCTGTTAATTTAATTTTACACAACGGTTTATATTTAAAATAAATAAAATTTGCTGATTGTGGCATTCGCCAGTGTCAAGGTTTTAAGGTCAAACGAAATGGTTCAGGGATGGGTCGGCTCGTAAATATAAGTAGGTTAATAGGTGGTGTCTGGCTGTCTCTCATTACTTATGAGAACGCGTTTTATGGCGTTCTACTAAAACATAACATAAAACGTTTATGGAATTCTTTATCGATGTCACAGTTTGACATTATTTATTTGTTTACATACGATATTTTAAAATTGGTGTGACTTGCTTCGTAAGAGATAATTACGCAGTGATATTCATCATCATCATCTCTCCCAAGGCTTCCTGCGAAGCCCTTTAGTGATATTCAACAAACCAAAATCTGTTTAAAAACATCCAAAAGCTGATTAAAGGGAACGGGAAAACCTACTCCAAAGTAAATTTTAATATATCCACTCCCATATGAAAGCTATCTCTATAGCTTATATTACCATTTAATAGGGTTTAGTTGTGAAACGCTATAGATAATCAGTTACTTTTACATTAAGACATGAGTGACGATAAATAATTAATGAACCCACATTTTGTGTATTACTACTGTAGATTACTGACTTTATAGTCAGTAATCTCATCATGTAAACAGAAATTAATTCATATTTTTTATTTACATATTTATTCTGAATAAATTTTAATGGATTCATATTTTTAATTTATTGCATTTAATTGTAATATCGTTTTGTGTGCAAAAAGCTTGCCTTCCGTCAGTCAAAATCAATTGGTAATTTGTTGAGATTAATTGTTGGGCGTAATCGATTCGCAAAAGGTACATTCGCACCGATACGATCTCTTAAAATCGACACGTACAAAATTAATCAAAAATAACATATAGCATACACTACATTGTATTTTCTAAACATTCAACATGCCAATTTATTTGCATAACACGCAGTCATAATTCACGTTATTACAATATCGCAGTTATTCAAGACTGGTGTACAGAATTCATTCGTTCCAGTCAATACGATCCGCGTCCACCTTAATCTCTTTATTACACATTTCCGACTGAATGCTAGGTCACAGAGTAATCATTTTTCTTAAACATTGAATTATAAACTGCCAATATGAATGACGTGATGAACAATAAATTTCTGATCGTGTACCTACAAGGAATACTTCTTGAAAGGAATGATAAATTATCATGTTTTTAATGTATGGGTATATTCGTGCAATATACTTTTTAAATACATACTAATATTTTAAATTCAAAAGTAACTCGCTCTGTGTATTCAGGGCTAAATCACAGAACTGATATTGATCATATTTGGTGTGAAATTTAATTGCATTAGCATATTTCGGGAAAGCGGAGGTTAATATGATAAAAAGCTTACTTAAAAATAAACAAAAAGAATATCGCATATAATAAAGTATCATATATTTATTCTTCATGGACAGTGTCGCCAAATGGGCTGACCAATGCGACAAATATGACTAAATATATCGCCCCCGACTTCGCTTCAACAAAGGATTTCAGAAATCCTTTCATAGCGGATGTTTATGTTATAAAATAGTTAAGACAAACAATTTGTCAATTTGGCTGTGCGTTGATAGTCAAGACAAACAATTTTATAAGTAGGTATACATGACTAGCAAAATATGCCTATAATTGTTTGCGCAACGTTATACCTAATGCGCACAATATGAATCAAAAAGCGTTGAGCATAATCCTTCGGAAATAAAGAATAAACGTGTGAGAGAGAGAGAGGATTTAAATAAAACAACCGTCAATGTATTGTGTATTGTTTTTAAGAGCGAGTACAAATAAAAACATAAGTAAAGACATGGAATGTGAAAAAAATTCGGCAATACATTCAGTTGAAATGCACCGAACAATGGTCGATGCAAATTGCGAGCACGGGGCACTTTATTTATTATGAAAGCAGAAAAAAAGACGCAAAATTCTTAATTGAATGCGCCATAATGGGCAAGAAGCTCGAGCTTTTAAGGTCCCCTCGCTATTGTGTGCAATATTAAAACGAGATTCGAGACCCGGAAAGGTCGCCACAACGATCAAAGGAAATATGGATTTTTGTTAGGCTAATATCTCGTGGTTTTCATTTTAATATTTATTTTACTAATAAGCAGATATGAAATCTTTAATCGTGTAGGATGTTGAAAATGAAATGTTGATTCAACTTAAAGCAATTAACTAGCTGTTGCACGCGACCTCGTCCGCGTTACTTTATTAAATGTAACCTATGTTGTTACTCGCTGATAATGTATTTTTCTATAGGTGAAAGAATTTTTAAAATCGGTCAAGTAGTTTTAGAGTTTATTTATCAATACTAATAATAAATCTGTAAGGGTCTGTCATGGAGTAAGTTACTTTGTTTTCAGAGATATCGTGTTTATAGGCTCTATACATGATACTGAAACTAAATTGACGATTTTTAGAATTTTTTTCTGTATGTATGTATGTATGTTCCTCCATAACTCTGAAACGAATTAACTGATTTTCATGAACATTTGGACGTACGGGACACAGGATAGGCTAATTAAATATTTTTCAACGCGGACGAAGTCGTGGGCACCAGCAAGTTATAAATAAAATTACAATTTTCTCTTTTCAAGTTCAATGCAAGTTTAAAAATGTCACAAAAAATATTTATATGTCTTTTTTTATTTAAATAATTATTAAGACTAAGTAAAAATACACAATTACAAAGCAGTCGTGTAAACTAACCCAGTTCATTAAACTTGCCAATACGCCTAACTGTAACCTTTGTTGTAAACCTTTCACTGCTGTTCGAGACAAAGCCATAAAGCATTGTTTATGCATACAGATGCCGTAATAACTCAAACTATTAGTCGAAATTCGTGTTCTTGGTTGGGGCAGTGAAAGTAGCTTGCTACCGGGCTTTACAGCTACGGTCTAAGTTATAAGCTACTAGCGGGATCTAATATATTAAACAAAACCTTTTTGTTAGCATGAATAACGTAGATTCTACTACGTATTTGCATTTCATATGATGAACTTATAAAATTTTTATACGTTAATTATAACCATTTCGTTTTTGAAGACATATGAAAATTTATTACGCTCAAAATATCCATAAAATAGATTCGGATAAAAATTGGCACAAAGACAGATCCCATAAATTAACACATACTTTAACCTAAAAGCTATTTTAATAACAATTTTGTTTCGAATTTCACCAATAAAAGATGCGAATAATGCCCAGAGAAATTATTTATTATTAGTAATTTCAAAAATCAGTGCCGGACTAATTTTAATTATGAAAATCGAATTATTCACATGACTCCCCTAAAGAAATATATGACAACCATAACAAAGTATTGGCTTAACTTTTGAACCGATTGATACCTATTTTAACAAACAGTATTCTGGGCGGTGAAGTTCCGCAAATGATGGCTAACTTTGTAAAATTAACTTGCTGTCAGCAGGGGCAAGAAAGCCACACACAGTAGATTCCGGGGACTTCACTTTCCATTAGACGAAGTAAATAAGCAAGAGTGAATGTTTTGCGCCAAGGAATATCTGGCGCGTGCTATGCTAGCACCGCTGATGCTTATCGCCTATTTATTACTGCATTAACTTGTAAAAAGCCTATAATTTCGCTACTCCACGGTGGAGTGAAAAATGTCCTTAGGGCTACACGCACCCCGACTCCACTCGTGTGTCTAATCAACCAGATAATTTATCAAAATTACCGTATCGACGGCTCCTGACAGACTCTGTGTGTAGCAGGTGGAGAGATATTATCATAGAAAGCTGAAAATTAGTTGTAAGCAATATAGTTGTATTATATAAGTCTTTTTTAAATTATTAGTGGCGGATCATTTAGGATAGGATCTAACCCATCTAACTAAATAATCGACAATCGGAATTACCTTTCTCACTCTGTTATGGATCAAGTCATAACCTCAAGTCGCTCTGCTCTGTATTTTGATTTGATGTTTTGGTATATTCTAATAAAATTAAAATTGACTTTTTTACTAAAATTAAAAATAACAGAAGTACGTTGGAAGATAATGGTTTATGGAAATAAATGTGAATTAAAAAAAATCATTAAAAAGATCATTTATCATGATCAAAAATCATCATTAAAAAGTTATTTCTTTTTTAATTTTATTATTGTTAATTTCTTTTCTAGAGTTTATTAAGTTTTGTAACAGTTTTTTTTAATTATTTTTTATTATCCACAGCTAAAAAATTTAATACGAAAGTAGCTAATATGTTGGAAATATATTAATCGTCATGTGAATAATATGTTAGGAATGTGCAAAGGTTGATTTATGGCTTAGCCATACCATTGCTATTACTTAGTTATGTAAACTCATACAAGAGGACATAATGGGTCATGAATTTTACATTTTGCCCTCATAAATCGAAACTCCCACTGAAAGAAAGCCAGAACCACTTGGTGAACAAGTAAAACATAAATCTGCCAAACGAATGTTCATCGAGCCCGTCCTGGCTAATGTAGGAAGACGGACTAGTCGCAAAGTTATAATATAGTTAGAGCCGAACGGATATGAATCACGGTACGATGAAAGCCCGTGGGTGTGCAAAAGATACTTCCTGGCCCACCCACGGGACGACGCGAGGAGTTGTGAAGCTCACAACGCCCCATTACTATTTACTTGTTCAAGGGTAATTCGATCTCAGCCTGGTAAGAATTGACAGTTTCCTTGCGATTTTTATATAATACTACTTTTTGGCCGACGTTTTGCTAGAAATGAATTAATGCCTATGGTTATACTACGTGAAAGGCTTCTTTTTTAATATATAAAAGGCGATGTGTGTGTGTATGTTCCCTATGGACTCCAAAACCGCTGAACCGTATTCTGATGAAACTTTCAGACAATCTTCAGATTGTCCAGCGGGTAATCCTGTGAAGTTTGGTAGCGATCGAACGCGGGCGAAGCCGAAAGCGGGTCGCTAGTATTAAATATTGAGCCAAAAATGTTTCATATTAAATGGATTCGAGTGTAGAATTGATAGTTCAGAAGATTAGGAGAGCTAACAGATTGGTGGTCCACTAGACCGTTGGTGGCTACTGGTGTCCAAGGTCACCACGATACAATAATTAGCTGCTTATCCTGCAAGAATTATATTTAGAGCTTTGAATCTGATTCATGTCATAACCGTATATTATTATTACAGACCTGACTTTTAACCAATTTGCATTTAGATTTGAAACCGATTACATTAACTTACTTTTTAAGTAACATTTGTAACACACTTGTGTTTACTTATTTCATTACAGATCAAGCGACTTTACTTTAACGTTTACTTGAATGCGAACAAAAACGTCTATTAAATCGCACATCCAAATCCAATCTCAATTTTGCATTCAACGGTCAGCCAAACTTCAACTTAGAAACAATGGATGCGCCCACGTCGCTGCTAAGGCTTGCTTCGTTCACATCCATTACTGAATGTGATAGGCAACCATTTAGATTAATGTTAGTAGCCGAAGCGAAGCTATTCTCTATCGCTAAAGTAAATATTGATTTTGTTGCAACGAAGACAACAATACAATACTCGGGTTAAGGGAATCATAAACTTGTATCATTTTTCAATCGAAATAACCAACATTAGGTTTATTTACCTATATTATTGTTTTTAATAATACTAGTAGAATTAAGTGGCACGACGAGGACACACAAAAATGTAATGACCGCAGTTATAATCCATGCAGCCACTATGACGGTAGTAACCACCACTCATGGAATACTGCCGTGCGTAATGGATGCGATATCCTGTTTTATCTATCCTATTGAACTACTGAGAATGTTGGGACACAATGCTGAATGCGGCGGTAATCATCCTTCTATAGAAGGTCATCGTGATCTTGGAAAATTTCAACTCCGTGCGAAATCGGGGCGGGTTGCTAGTAAGCTTATAAGGGTATTTATACAGGCTATAAAAATCTGATCAAACAGTACATTGTTCTTCTCGTTAAGCATACCATAAAATGACTTAGACTATGGAACATCCATTTGTTGAAATTATAGCATTGTTGAATGCACTTCTGTTCTCGGCCCTCTAATCAAGACTAACTCTAACCTAACATTATTATTATTATTATTTTCTCAGCCAACTTTCATAAGTTTCACTCAGAATACATTCACTTAGCCGAAGATTACCATCGAGGGCAATTCGAAAGGGAACTCAGTGAGATAGGGTCAGTGTTCACTTCCCTCAAGTGCAGTGTTAAGTCTTGAAAAGGCGAACGGTGGAGATAAGAAAAAGCATTGCGCGATACGCCGCGCTGGCTATTCGCTAAACGAAGATTTATCTTGCTTAAACCTTCGAATAATATAAACAAATGGATTCCCCGTGGGCACATTACATCAGAAAAGTCATCAGCTCTAGTGCAGGGCAGAACGAAACACAAAGCGAACACTTACATAACATCAAATACAATAATTTATTTATTAGGGTGTTGGTAGATGGACCTTCTACTTTTAATAACACTATTTCGCTTAGCGGTTACACATAGATCTAACGACAATCCTTGTACACAATGGTCGGCAGCGCACTTGCGGCACCTGTGGCGTTGTTGCTTGTGTTTTTGGCGACGGTAGCCACTTTACCATTAACTGGATGATATTTGAAAATGTATTGCAAATATTTACCAATATATAAAATATTCTGAAAGACAATAGATTGACAAATTTAGATATGATTAATTTAAGCATTAACATTTAGTTTTGACTATCGAGATATCTATAAAATGCCTTACTACCCACGTCCGCACTGACTACTTGCTGGCCACTTATTGCTACCCCAGAAACACAGAATAAAAATGAAACCGTAGTTTAACTATCGTATTACTTTAAGCGATCATAATGATTATGTTTACCTAATTATATGAATATATATTTACTAGACCATGCACCAATCATAAAATGTCCAATATTAAAACTTCTAATATAAATACTATATATACATTAGGTCCAACTCTTTTAAAATTTGAAAGAATCCTAATTTACGTAAAAATATTTTTAATTAAATTAATTTTGTATTCATATCTTTTTTGTCAAATTTTCGTTGTACACTGTTTAAAAAAAACCATAACAATAGCATTTCTTTTAAAAAAAATATTTAGAGTAAATTATGTTAGAATTATTATTTAAAATTTCATGCCAACTTATTCTCAATGCAATTACAATAAACAACTATATAATTATATATACTACTGTTAATATCACACACTGTGAGAGCCATTTGCAATCATTTGCATGAGGAAGCCCGATAATGCATAGTGCATGTTCAGATAGTGGTGAATGGGGGTGGTCACGATATTTAACGAGCTAATGTAAAACATGTGTATTGGGAGACTTTCACGATACAATGCCACAGAAAGTGTATCATTATTTCGCCTTTTAACCTTGCATATTCAATTTTATATTAACAATATATTAAATACTAATATATCTTTAGTTTCACATTTTATTTTTTAAGAGACTATTCTCTAAGATTAAGAGATTAATCTAATTTTAAGATTATTTAGCTATCTAAATAATCTTAAAATTTAATATTTTAAGAGAAAGAAACTAAATTTCAATTTAGATAATTTATTAGAAATTTAGGTTATTAAAATTTATAAATCATAGGTTTCATTATAAATAAAAGCCATTGAAATAACAGCACGTGTGTGTGCTGTTGTGTTTCCGTGCGCAAGTGACGGATGCCAGATCCCATTCCTCCATTCTCATCTCATCTCTTACCTTTACTATAGAAGACAAGCGGTCTTAGACATGAAAAATCTATAAAAAAAATCTATGACGTTACTTATACAAGTGTACAAGTATTTAACATTAGCATTTTAGGTTTACCTGTAAAGAAACAATAGACGCGAAACTGGAGCGAAAAACCGTTCTCGGGAAAAAGTTGCGACCGAATCAACATGAAGCGATTCTTTAAATGGCGAATCGAATCCAGCAAAAAGTAAGGTTGCCGCGTAACATTTGGAAGAACGTTCGATGTTAAAAGTTCTTACTTAGCAATTTAGAGAACAAAATATGTTGAAATAATTTTAAAAAATAAATGCAGACAGGTTTATGCTCCATTTCAAGGTAGATCCGTTTGTTTATGTTGATTATAAAGCCAAGATAATATCTTTGTTATCATTATAAAATTATGATATACATAATATATGTAGCAATTTTTATATGAGTGAAATTATACACCCCGTGACAGGTATGATAAACTACATTGCACCAATAGAAGTAACTGTGTAAAGGAAGTAAGGCTATGGTGATTTTTTGCCTATAGACCGAGGCTTGAACTTCAAGGTTTTGACTATTGACTCTGTACTCAATTGTATTCAAATCGATTCAGCGGTTTAGCTATTTTCTACGATATTAAAAATAATAAGACAAAAACTTCGGTATTTATAACATTATCATTTGAGCCCCATTTTCTATTAATGTATGCACTCATGTATGTTACTGACTCGTATCGATATATTTTTATAATGTGACATCACTGGATGTTAAATGTTTATCGCTGCATTAAAAAAAAAACTACTGAATTTACAGATCAATCCTCAAATTAAAATTGGTCTTAACGTTGACATGACACCTGTTGAAATGACTTGAATGAAAGTGAAATTGAAATAAGCCGCTTTACACATATCACTATTAAATCTCACGTTTCAGTGACCAGAAATCGTAATGGAAATGTTTGAGCATTCACCAGTAAGGTAACTGATATGAACGGATGTTGATGCCAGTTCATTTCACATATCTAACGATATTGATGTTTGGGCCGTCTCAATAACACGCGAAATATTAGTTACATAATAAGTTACATATATATCTAGTGTAATTACATAATTTTTAGCGTATTTAATATACGTAAATATATATACCTACATTTTTAATTTATGACTAGAATACAATTCACAAAAATAAAAATAAATTGGACCTAAGTACTTATCGTGGGGTCACAACGTAAATATCGTACTAACCTCATAGGTACGACGCTTTGATGATAAACTGACGTATGAGGTTGGAAAGTGGAACATTTAATGATGTTGGCTCAAAAAATTGCAAATAAAAAATCAATCCCTAATGGAATGTAACACAAATGATAGTTTTAAATAAAATAAGTTCGCTAAGGATTTGGCGAAAAAAAAACTAAATCAAACAGGTAGGTAATATCTATGAGATTTACATAATAGACTATGGTTATCTAGCGTTGAACGATAGTTTTTGCATGCCTTATGTCCGTCATTAGATAATGGAGCCATAAAAGAAAATTGCAGGCTCTTCCACACCCACGTGCAACTACGTTTCCTTTAACGGTGAGCCCAGGGACTGAAACTGCAGGGCAACCTTTTCAATGGTATTTATTTCAGCCATAAATACACGGACTATTGATTTTGCTGTGATTTATTAGGTACCGTGCGACGTATTAAAAGATATAGAGATATGAGATTATAATCTCGGTTGACTGCAGAATCAATAGAGCGAAGGGATCGTGCACAAAGTGGGCGTTTAACCTTTGACCGAGGGCGTGAGGCGGCGCGGGCGCACACGAGACGCGTCAA
This sequence comes from Synanthedon andrenaeformis, assembly GCA_936446665.2. Lineage (NCBI taxonomy): Eukaryota > Metazoa > Arthropoda > Insecta > Lepidoptera > Sesiidae > Synanthedon > Synanthedon andrenaeformis. The sequence goes on along the minus strand of OW387780.2, from coordinate 2,427,632 downwards.
ACCATCCATCATGCCCGCTATCTGTGGCAAATTAACCCACTACAGACGCTACAGATGCTAACCATTGAAGTACAATGTACTTACGTACTAGAACATCTCCAAGGAAAGATTTAACAAGTCGTGGATTGAAACCATGTCAATGCGTGTGTATTAATAAAATAGAACCCCAGTGCTTTATATTTCAAGACTATCGAAAATCACTGAAAAATTTAAATAGGTGAGGCAGTTAGTAAACCTATACATTTAAAATGAATTGACAACATTAAACTTGCCACAAGGTATATACCAGGAGTCCAAAGCTGGGAAAATTGCCACCACATTGTTTATGTTTAGAACTGCGATCCCCATATTTCTATCTGTCATATCTAGTACATTATACTTCAAAGATGCTAACCGACCACGATAGATGTCTCGTCTCTTTAATATTCCGACGTCCGTTTGAAGAGTCAATACAATCGGTTGGTTGCAACCTGAGCTACCCAAACGCGACATTAACAAATCGCTCAGCTCAGGGAACGTCACGGTTTCCAATTTACTTTCTTCCTCCAGTTGAATACCGCTGACCTCTAGGAATCGTGAAATCGCGCTCATGAGAAGCGTTATTTGAATGTCGATGTTCGTAACTCTTGATTTATTGATCTCTTTATAATGCGCAGTGAACTTTCCCTTGTGTAATAGGAGCAATTCGGATGTCTGTCACAGCACAGGGACAAGATTTGTTTTGTTCTGAACAGTAAGCCTAGCCAAGTCGGAAATGTTTCATGTATATTCTTTTCCTACAATATCAGACAATCTACTTTTGACGATAATCATTACTTCACAACCTTCTTTTGACAATTACTTCCAACTACTTTCTCAAGAGCTTTTCAAACGTGTTCGATAAGTTCTGATTTAATGTACTAGACTAGACTCTCAAAAAGCAATAATTTGGTAGGCAAATTTGACTAGATTACGTCAATGACTTATTTTAAAAAGGACAATTTGCAGATTATTCTTTACGGGCAACTTTTTTTTTTTTTTTATAACATAAAGGTGGCAGACAGGCAGGCGGCCCACTTGATGGTAGGTGGTTACCGTCGCCTAAGGACACAAGCAACACCAAGGGGAGTGCTAGTGCGCTGCCTACCCTGAAGATATTTGTTAACCCCTCGCTTGAAGAAGCCCATATTGTAGCTAGGTGGAAACACCTCAGAAGGGAGATTGTTCCAAAGTTCGCGCGTCCGCGGAATAAAGTTTCTACCCAACCGGACTGTGCGTAGTGGCACCTTATCCAAGTAATGCGGATGAACTCCACATCTATGACGCGCAGTACGGTGGTAAAAACTTGGGGTAGGCATTAGTTGGAACAACTCATCAGAGCACTCACCATTGTACAGCCGGTAGAACACACAAAGAGAGGCTACATCCCTTCTTAAACTAAGGGGTTCTAACCGTTTTTGTGTGAGCGTTGGATCATTGACAATTCGAATAATTCGACGTTGCAAGGCGTCAAATGGATCTAGCTGGTATTTTGGCGCGCCAGCCCAGAGATGAGAGCAGTATTCCATATGGGGCCTAATCTGGGCCTTGTAGAGAACAAGGCGCTGCTCCGGTGTGAAATACCGCTTTGCTCTGTTTAACACGCCCATTTTTTTGGAAGCTAGAGTCGCCTTTTCTTTCAGGTGACACCTGAACTCGACTGTGTTCGAAATGTCCACACCAAGGATACCAATGCTCTTGGATATTTCGAGCGGAGTGCCCTGAAATTTAGGTGTCGCTACAAATGGGGCCTTTTTTGCGGTGAATGCACAGACTTGCGTCTTACAGGGGTTGAATTGCACAAGGTTCGAGCAACCCCAATTTGAGACCTCAGATAATAATGTCTCAATCGAAGACACAAGTCTGTCGCGGCTCTCCTGCAAGTCTGAGAGAGGAATATTAGCGCGGCCTTTGTAATAAGCTTCCCCAGTGCTGTCATCTGCATAGCAATGAATACTGTTGACTTGTAACAGATCATTGATATGCAAAAGAAAGAGTGTTGGGGAAAGCACAGAGCCTTGCGGGACACCGGCGTTAACTGTCATGTTGTCGGAGCAACATCCGTCAACCACGACTCTGATACTCCGACCAGTCAAAAAGTCGGCGACCCAATCGCACAATCCCTCGGGCAACCCGTAAGATGGAAGCTTGGAGAGAAGAGCTCGATGCCAGACCCGGTCAAACGCTTTTGCTATGTCCAGACCCACCGCCAAAACCTCCCCCCTGTTTGCCACAATTTCGGCCCAGCGGTGTGTAAAGTAAATGAGAAGATCACCAGTCGAGCGGCCGTGCCGAAATCCATATTGGCGGTCGCTGATCAGCTGATGATCCTCCAGATACCTCAGGAGCTGCTTATTAATAATGCGCTCCATCACTTTGGAAAGGAGGGAAGTAATAGCGATCGGTCTGTAATTGGCCGGATCCGTGTGGTCACCCTTTTTGGGCAAAGGGTGGACGTGAGCAACTTTCCAAGCTTTCGGGAAGCGCTTGCTTAAATAGGAAAGTTCGAAGAGCCGCGAAAGCACGGGAGACAACTCAGGTGCGCAAATCTTTAGAACCACTGCTGGAATACCATCTGGCCCACTCGACTTGCGAACGTCAAGGGAAGCCAGTTCCCGCCGAACCTCACGTTGAGTGAAGCGTACTTCCGGCATGGAGCTGTCACAACGCGGAATTGTCGGCGGAATGGCATTCTGGTCGTCCAAAGTCGAGTTGGAGGCGAAGATGTGGCACAACAGGTCGGCCTTTTCCTTCGCCAAATGAGCCAGAGTATCATTATGATTCCGCAGTGGGGGAAGCGAGGATCGACAGAAGTTGCCCTCAGCGGCCTTGGCGAGCGACCAAAAAGCCCTACTCCCGGAGGGGTAGTTAGTTAGCCGCTCACCAATCCTGCCGATATGATGATTTCTCGCCTTGGTGTACACCTTCTTGCTGAACCTCAAGGCAGCAGTGTATCCCCTTCTTAAAAGAGGGGTATCAGGACTGTTCAGCACGCGTGCTTCCATGAAGGCTTTGTAAGCAACTAATTTTTTTTGGCGAGCATTTTTACAGTCCCGGTTGAACCAAGGCTGGCTCCGACCTCCGATAAGTACTACAGAGCTGGGTATGAAATTCTCCATGCCCTGCAACACTACATCAGTGATGGAGTCAGCGATTGCCTCAATGTCCTCTGAAGAGAAACAAAGCCGCCTCCAAGGGTAAGATGCGAAAAACTCTCGCAAACCATCCCAATCTGCTGACCCGTAATGCCAAACCCTGCGCTTACCCGAGGGGCGGGTACGCACAACGTTAACGTTTGGCACAGACGCCCTAACAAGACAGTGATCCGAGGACCCGAGGGGGGCATCGACAACTATCGTGTACCCGTCAGGGCGTGTGGTCAGCAGAAGATCCAGCAAAGAAGGAGAGTGGTCCTCAATGTCTGGGATCCTAGTGGGAACCGAAACCAATTGTGAGAAACCATGTGCCAAGGCGAGATTATGTGCAGCTCTACCTGCACAGTCAGTGGTGCGTGAACCCAACCACTCAACGTTATGAGCATTGAAGTCACCCAACAGGACTACTTCAGCAGAGGGAAACTGCACTTGAGCTTCCTCTGTCATATCCCGAATGCGCTCAAAGAATTGAGTTGTCTCCGTATCACCAGCATGGGACCTGTATAGGCAACCGTAGATCCGCGTAGAACCTGCATGATCAATGCGCGCCCAAAGTATAGACAGGTCCCGATCTTCAAGCCGGCTAAGACGGCGACAACAAATATCCTCCCGGACGAACAAGCATACCCCGGCTCGCCGCATGAATTTATGCTCAAATTTATAACCGGGGTAATGGAGGTAAGAGGTGTCACCCGGGCAGGATATTTGCGTCTCCATAAGGACAAGTAGGGCAGGCCTCGCAGTTTCCAGGTGGTGATGGACACTGGTTATGTTAGAATGTAATCCCCTGATGTTGCAGAAGTCAACTTTAAAGGTGGAAGGGGATTGAACCGCTGAGGTATATCCAATCTGTTGTCTTTTCTTAGCCATTTGTTTTTTAAAAGAGGGAAAAGAAGAAGAAGAGGGAGATGGGCACTTCAAAACGATGGGCAAAGCGTGGCAACTGAGAATGCTTACATCCACCAGTTTCGTGAGTTGCCAGCATGGGGCACGGAAGGGCCCCCGGTCCCCCCCCCAGCATGATAGACGGGTTCCCCACCGGTCTCCTCACCGGCCCGACTAACAAACTAGGGATTATACACGAAATGGCGGGGCAGCCTCCCGGGGCGGAGAATAAGGCAATCCCCGGGTTCGGGCCCCCAACTGTTCCGCGGGCGGCCAGCGGTCAGCCGTTTCACCGGGTCTCCCTGACCCCCACGCTGCCACGTCACACCAGTAAATGAAAGCAAACCAGTAAGAAACCACTGGTCCTCGAAGTAGAAGTACCCATCTCCCTCCTGTATTGGGCTCTGGCAACCCTTACTCACACACCGAAACACAACAGCGCACATGTCACTGTTATTTCACGGTGGTCCTCTGTAAGGGGGTGGTAACTACCGCCAGACGGGCTGCCCATTTTAAGACTGCTAAATGCAGTGTGCCCTACCACTCTTAAAGCGATAAGTAAAAATTCTATAAATATTATCATAACAATAGCGCCACATTCTCGGATAATAACAAATAATTCACAATGTATCATTTTTATGATCCCAACCGTTATCTTTCAAGAATTATTAGAATTATAAAAAAAATACTATAATTGTGGTTTTTTTCAGTGTCTCACGATTACAACTTGACTTCTACCACGTGTTTAAAGATGAAATGTCATTCCCTATCTTTTTAAACATGTTTGTTTATTAAAGTTGACAATGGTAGAAAACGAACTAGGCTGATGCATTGTCACTATTTCATAATGTTCGATTAAATAAAGTAACCAATAATAAATAAATAACTATTTAATATTAATAACTACTTAATTTATTATTATTAATCTTAATATGTAAAAGGCGGTGTGTGTGTGTGTATGTATGTATGTACCCTATAGACTCCAAAACCGCTGAACCGATTTTGATGAAACTTTCAGACAATCTTCACATTAGTCCAGCGGGTCTTTCTGTGAAGTTTGCAGCGATCGGACGCGGAGGAAGTCGCGCGCAAATACTAGTAATTAATAAATCATTAACTATATTGACAAAATTTGTGACAGTAATAGAATGCAATAGAATCATTTACTGTTGCTGTGCCGATAAATTGTTTTGAAATTAAATCTCAAATCTCTGTGAACTTTAAGTCCAAATAATGGACAAAGAACATTTCCTTTTAATCCTCTCAGTACTCAATGAAGTAAATTAAATTAAATTACACGTGACACGGCAATCTGTGAATAGGGACAAGACAAGCGACGACACAACTGTCGAACGAACAAGACGAGAAGATTGTTGTGATAGCACACCGGTTTGTGTTCTACTATTTACAATTTTATAGATATACGGTCACTTACTAAAGCAAACAATTGCCTATTTTGAAATAGCAAAGCGCAGAAACATTAGATTCATACATTTTGTTAAGCTAATATGTGCTATCCATAATGAGTGTAACATTTCGGTTGAGTTATTTGAAAGACTATTTTTAAATAATTTTCATCATTAAAAAAAATTGGGGGCACACATTAATTTAAAAAAATAAATTAAAAGCACTTTGAAGAACTGTAGATTAAGCGACCCATATAACTCGGGAACAAAATGTACATGCTAAGACTATTATTCGAATTAGGGTTTAACAATAAATAAGTTCTCTGTTAGTATAGATATCACAAAAGTGCACTTATATTAAAGTTAAATAAATTACATAATGCGTTAGGCAAAATTCAGTTTGTAAAATGAGCGGTCTAAAACAGGTTTGGATAAATTATTTCAAAGCTCATACTACAAGCTCATTTTTTTAAAATCTTTATTTAAGGCTTTTACAAGCTCATAATATGAGGTATTGTGCAACATAACAGTACCAAGTCGTTTTGTGCGAACTAAATTAGCACTTATTGAAAAATCTGCAATAAAAAAGTATGATAGAGCCAATCAAAGAGCCGACAACAAAAACCGTTAATCGCTATATCTAGTAAATGTAGTATTACAATCAGCCCACAGGCGACCGCGCACAATTTACTGCGGGTAATATCCGTAATGCATATCGACATCGAACGTCCAATAATGAAGAAATCTATTAGAGCTGTCTGGTGCCCCGGGGTCTTACACTGAATCCGCATTGGAGACATCGATACTGTTATCTGGATATAAATTAGAGTGATGACATGCAAATGAAAACAATGTTCTCGATGATACGACTGATTCGTAAAATATCTTACAAATGTTATGACTGAAAATAATTTAGTATTTTTGGTATTCCTTGAATCAAGCTCAGTGTCAATTGTTGACGACGAATAAACTTTTATCAGTAGGTATATAGTTTAAATCAAGTATAGAGATAACGACGACTAAAATAAGGTTGTCAAAGAACTTTTTTTTCTTAAATTTCTCACTAAATCGTTCGTTCGACATTTAATTAAGATTAAAATTGGCCTTTAAATTACACTTATGTCAAGCCTTATGTCACTTGTACGTACGAGTATAACTGTAATGAAAGTTATATGTCCAATTTTACCTACTCCCAATTTTATCCAACAATACATAAAACTACTAAAACAAACTTTATAGTTCTCACAACCATTATTCTAACAACCAAACCTTGTTTATTGAAATAACCAAAACTGGAATATTTTGATTTAGCCTATCTTTAGCAGTGGACGTCCTGCGGCTGAGATGATGATGGGGATGACACATTCTATGTGTTAAAATTATTTTTTATAAGAATACTTGCTTTATTTTTGATGACTAGATTAAGTACATTAATTTACATTATTATTTTTAACTGGCAAAGCGACCCCCGCTTCGCACGGATGTCCAATTTATCTCTTCATAAGAACCTTATTTCATTAAATTACCTATAATTTCAAAAAAATGCCAAATCGGCCCAGCCGTTTTCGAGTTTTGTGCTTCGCAACACATTTATCGATTATTTTTTATTTATACAGAGGTCATTATTGAAAGTACGCATTGAATTGGGACAGCTTTTCGAGGATTCGATAACCCAATTATATGAATTAATAAGGAAACCCGTTTCACTCGATTCACCACACGATCCACCAGCAACAATGTAGGTTGCAAATATGCAACCTCGTAGATGATCGCAAACTGTCCATACATCAAAATTTCAACAGTATTTCCGTATCGTGAAATAATAATATTTAGGTGTAAACAACTGCGATATACTTTATTCAGCGTCAGCGTCAGCGACAATGTTGCGTTATTATCAATTTATTATAAGTAACGCCTACTCAATTTAACGCATTAATTCCTCGGCCGTATCAAGGCACTTTTGAAAAGATTCATATTTTTAAAGTATCGAACATGAAGTAGGTAAAATAAGTAAATTCCAAAAAAGAATTTTCTATGATTAGAAAAAATATATTTTCACAAAAACTGGAGTTCTAATATTCAGTAAAATAGTATTTTAGCTTCAATCCTATTCGACAAAAAACACTAGGTTAAATAGGGTGTATTTAGTATTCAACTAGCAACCCGCCACCATCATCGCAGATTGCACGTATGAAACGCAACATCGCTTACACAAATCTCGCTTCGCTTATTTATCAATCTTAAAATAGAGATTTATTTCTGTCGACATATTTATATTTAAGGTTTAAATCAATTTTTGTTCTGCAATTTCCAAACAGCAACTTTTAATTTGACGTAACATCGATTACTACGAATCGTTCCTGACCTAATATTTCTTAATCAGAATTAGGTATTACATAAGTGCAATATTCCACAGTAATTTTTTTCCTTCTCATTTAAGTCGTTTCTTAGACGACATTATAATGTTTTGAATATATGGAGTCTTCATTTTTAATTAAGTTTGAAATACAGTGAAACCCATTAGGAATCTGGACATTTAACATTAAATGAGCATTTCACGATAGTTGAAGCGGAACAATTTGCAAAACCACTGAATGGGTTACTAGAAAGCAACACTTGCAATATTTCATGGTGTCGGATCCATTTATTAATAAATAGCCCGCTTATAGGTCATCGGAGAGAGCGTTGGCATCCGTTCGAGCAATAGTGAAAATGCACTAAATCATAAGATGGATGCGCTCCGATTATTCCTGGAACAATGATTTAGGATATTGACGTCTAAACACACAGAACAGGAGTCCAAAAGCAAATTGCTTCTAAGGACATTCTATGAGAGTAAGAGTATGAGACTATTTATTTCTATGACACGAAAAAAGTGAATGTAAGGATATTTTAGTTTTCAAACTTTTTTTCGAATACGGTTTGCTATACTTTTTAGAACACAGTTCGCTTAGTCTAAGCAAAAACGGCTGAGCCACACGTTCTGGAAAAACCACACGTTCTGATGTTCATACCTTACGATTCGTCTTAATACTCGTTTAGTATAGTTAGTATTTTTGTTGTTGCTAATTTATTTTTGTTGCTAAAAGTGAATATTAAATAACTTGCTTCTAGTTTACAATAATGAAGCAGTCTCATCGATTGAAAGGTTAAGAGTATGAAGATAATCACACCAATTTGGCATTCATGTTAAGTAGCCCTTAATCTAACCATGTATATACTATCATTGTCGCGGTAATTCTCAATGCCACGAAAATTACACAGATAAACCTATTATGATCTCGTGAGAACATAATGATAGGGTGCAAACTGCATATGCATATGTTAATGAGGTAGATGAAAAAAAATCTTAATGGACACAAATTGAATATGTTTAAATAAAAAAATATATAACAGTCTATAATGCTTATATCGATCACCTCATTACATTACTTTAATATATGAGAAGAGAACTATTTAACAGGAATTAAATACCCAATTCTTTTACTTACAGTATGAACAGGATTTTTCTCAAAATTTTACTTGACGGGAAGGGAGTATTAAGCACTTTTTGACTGGTGGAATGCTACATATTGTTTTGTTAGATAACTTTTCTCACGAATGTATGCTACTGCATAAACGCAAAGTTGTTTAAAACAGATGTTTTGTTTAAAAAAGTAGCAACTTAATAAAATTATTGTCAAACACTTTAAAAGGCGAAAATTATCGCATCTCACACACGATTGTAATAATGAGGAAGTTAATTTACCCATGCGAGCTCTTGTACCGGAAGACAGAATATCGGCAATCGATGTTAACTCGACGATTTTCACTTGTTCTTAACTCTTATTATCATTATTATATCTTTTAATATTGATAATTAAATTTTATGTCCTCAAAATTATACCTCCCATATAGTTTCTTGACGCTTGTGGCGAAAAAATAATTATTATAAATCATTGTCTTCTGGGACTATGACGTCATGATGATTAATATCAAGAAGCAGATTCCAAGTAGGTATATTTAACGTCACATTACGGTAAGGGTATATATACAGGGTGTCCCTGGAAGTATGGATCAAATCGAACAAAACCATCGAGGGATCAATTCTAAACATTTTAAGCCTAAAAGTTCTAATTCAATTTTGTATGGTTTAAAAGTTATAATCATTTATTACTTTTTTCCTTGTATTCACTAAAGGCTACAAAAAATTTCATAAAAATTTTTTTTGCAGGCCTATCGGCGTAATTTTTTTTTTAGTATGCTATAGAAAGGTGTGCCTTTCCAGGAATGGTATTGTACTGTAGTAAATAAACATATGTAAAAAATAAATAAACATTTAATGTAAAAAATGAACTTTGACAAAATTTTGTTCAATATTTAAGCCTTTACTGTAAAAAAAAATATGTTCTGTAGAAAATTGACCACATATCACAAAAACTTGTCTGTTTTCTGCAGATTCCGGTGACACCAAAAAGACTCGGTTATTGTTATTATTTAAAAAATTGTGATGGTACTTGTAAAAAAAGTCACGATTTCAAATTTTTTTTTAAATTTCTTTTGAGTGAGACATGTGCGAATACACTAATGTCACAAGTTTAATAAAACAACCAATTCTTAATAATACATTTATTTAAATAAATTAAAGTAAATGTTCAAAATGTCTGCCCCTTACTCTCAAACATAATTGGCATCTTCGAATAAAATTTCCTTTTATGCGTTGTAATGCTCTCAAGTTATTTTTTATTTGAATGGAGGTATTATTGATTTTTTGATGTAGTTGTGCCTCTGTTTCAATCTCCGTCTCATAAACAATTTCTTTGTAATAACCCCATAGAAAAAAATCTATGGGATTTAAATCCGGTGAACGTGCTGGCCACTGAATTTGTCCACCTCTTCCGATCCAGTGATTTGGGAAAGTAGAGTCTAAATAATTTTTTACATCTCTAGCGTAATGTGGAGGGGCCCCGTCGTGTTGCAGCCACATGTTTTGGCGTGTTTCTAAAGGTATATCTTCTAATAAAATATTTAAGTCATTTTGCAAAAATTGCAAGTAGGATTGGCCATTTAATCTATTGGGTAACTCATGAGGGCCAATTAGTTTCCCATCCAATATTCCAGCCCACATGTTTACTCCGAATTGATGCTGGAAGTGGTCACGCCTCATAATTCGTGGATTTACGTGCGCATAATAATGCAGGTTATGATTGTTAAATATTCCCACTCTCCGGAAACAAGTTTCATCACTCCATAGAATTCGATCCAAAAATTGCGGGTCTACACGGTGTCGACGTAACATTTCTCTACAGAAGTTTATTCTTGGTTCATAATCACACGGTAAAAGAGATTGCACACGTTGAATGTGATACGGATGCAATTTGTTTCGTTTTACAGCACGATGTACCACAGATCTTGGTATCCCAGAGCTTTTTGACATGCGACGAACACTTGTCCCTGGATTTTCTTGTAACATTTCAAGCACCTCGTCTTCTATCCCAAGGTCTGGAATATTTGGTCTACCTTGCCTGCTTCCCGGTTGCCTGCCTTCTACGTAAGCAGCGTGTACACGTTGGAAAACTCTGTAATCCGGGTAGTGGTCTCTGTTAGGATATCTTTCTTGATACATTCTCGCAGCGGCGCGTCCATTTCCGTCACACAAACCATAAACAAAATGCATATCTGCATATTCACGACTATCAAAAGTCATTTTGATGCAACCAAATCAAACAGTGTCCAAAATAAAAGCAAAAACAAAGTCCAAGAAGAAAAAGCCAAAAATCTGTTAAATATCGTAAGAAGACACGGAAATATGAAATAAGCACGTTAGTTACAAGCTGCAAGCGAGTCACTAAAGAAATTCTACCTGCGTTTGCGAGTGTTCCCTTTGTTCGCTGTCACTTCCCTCCTTCACCCCCGCCTTTTTGTCGCTTTGAGACCATAATAATGAAATATTATATGATTACTAAACATGGATGATGATTACAAAATAATTCTTTTATTTCATTTAAACTGTTATTATTAAGATCTAGTACTCAGACAAACTTTAAATAATATTTAATAATGATAATAAACCATGTCTCACTCAAAAGAAATTTAAAAAAAAATATTTGAAATCGTGACTTTTTTTACAAGTACCATCACAACTTTTTAAATAATAACAATAACCGAGTCTTTTTGGTGTCACCGGAATCTGCAGAAAACAGACAAGTTTTTGTGATATGTGGTCAATTTTCTACAGAACATATTTTTTTTACAGTAAAGGCTTAAATATTGAACAAAATTTTGTCAAAGTTCATTTTTTACATTAAATGTTTATTTATTTTTTACATATGTTTATTTGCTACAGTACAATACCATTCCTGGAAAGGCACACCTTTCTATAGCATACTAAAAAAAAAATACGCCGATAGGCCTGCAAATAATTTTTTTATGAAATTTTTTGTAGCCTTTAGTGAATACAAGGAAAAAAAGTAATAAATGATTATAACTTTTAAACCATACAAAATTGAATTAGAACTTTTAGGCTTAAAATGTTCAGAATTGATCCCTCGATGGTTTTGTTCGATTTGATCCATACTTCCAGGGACACCCTGTATATACATATTATGAAGCTGAACGATGTTTTCTGTGTCCGTCGTTATCGTATAATATGTACATTCTGTGGGAAATGTCTTGAACAAATTTATTTACCTTAATAAAATTATTGAAGGAGAATGCCCAAAACTGTATTGAGACGCTTAAAAAATTCAACGGTATTTAGTGTTCTGAAGAGGTAATTATAAAACATTTTTGACCAAATAGGGTTCGAATAACCGAGCAAATCTTAAGATATTTTAAAAATTTAAAGTCAAAAATTATGCCTGTGAAAAATAAAAGGAACTATTAAATAATGTCAAACGTGATACTGCTGGTTTTAAAATAGTACCTACCTATTTTTTAAGGGAAAACCATGGTGCTTTACAGAGATATAAACCCTAGTTATCAAAGCTGTAGCAGCCTTGAGCTCATATTTCATTAATTTATGAACCTAATATAAATTTTTGATAATATTGTAATTAATCATAACTATACGTATTTTAATAATACTTTTTAAGGAATCTATACAACACTTTTAACATGACATAAAATGTACTCGAAAACAAAAAGCATGTAATGTGCATCCTTCTACTAAACACAGACTTCTTATTCATTATGTTAATTACTACTTCTATTATATCTTTTAAGTCAGTATTTCCACATTGTGTTAATTCTCTGTTCACTCAATGTTTTTTTGTTTGAAATATGTACAAGCAACATGAGATAATTCTTTTAAATTTAATTTCGTCGGAAATTTACGAAACTAGCTTAATTTAATGTTGCTTTCAAATAGCAACAAAGCTGAGTTTGTTGATAAAAAACCTAATTTGAAAGCCATTTGCATAATCGAATAACATTGCCACATTAATCACGGAATTTTCAGCCCATTGACTCGGAAGGATCCTACAAGATCTCGTCCTCAATTATTAATGTGTTCTGAACGGTATTCAAAAGCTGAAAGTGAACCATGTGTCTTCAGAAAAACATACCTATCAAACATTTTTTTTTACTTTAAATACATTTACTAACAATAAGACAATGATATTACACGTTATTTATAAGGCCTCTAATATTACTATGAACTACAAGGCACGTCATATCAAGACAGGTTTCAACATGCGGATAAAAGATGAGTTTGTATCCAGATATAAGGTGTAATAATATTATAATTTACGATTCGGTTCGGTCCATCACGTGGGTGTACGGGTCTGCTTATGTTAGAATGTCCGTGGTCATGGTTCGAAGGGAAAACTAGATGTTTACTTGTCTCTAATGAATTAACACCCACTGAGACAAATGTAAACAGAGTTTTACTATTGCAAAAACATCACTGGGAATGTCAACATTTATTATAGCATTTCATAGCATAGAAAAAGTAATCATTAATTATCTCGAACGAATGATTATTAAAAATGTTAATTTCAAGATGTTACCTAATACCGCTTTTCAAGACAAAGAAAGACGTAACTGGGTCACGACTAATTTAACAGGGACACGCGTTACAAGTCCTATAGCAACGATTTAATGAATCAAAGGATTTTAGGGAAAGTTGGTACAGCGTCTTAGATTTCCACATACACTTATGTCGGCTAGATTATAGACACATACATCATAGAGGTGAATGTGTGACTCATAGCACCATCGCAATCCGATGCAATACCTATTACGCAATGATGCAAAGGATCCGCAACAAGGATTCTCAACCGCTGCCAGCAAAGCTAATAACTGTGGAAATTACACTGAAACAATTTAAATATGATTCTTAAAATATAACATCGATATTATGTTATATATTAAACAATGTTATGTCAGTAATAATTCAAGTAATTTACTTTTTTGTAGTAATAAAATAAATACATACCATTTATAAACAAATATTATGCCGTTTTCACTACAATTTAAATAATTTAATGTAAGGTGAATCCATTGTTAAAATGTCCTTTTAGTTTACTACGATCGTAAGAAATTGGAGCAGGCACAACAATGAAAAATGATAGGATAATGTGATTTGCAAGAGCTTAAATTTAATATATATTCGCTTGCAGTGGATAACAATACGATTCACGAAGAACGATCTTATTACGCAATTCGATCGCACATAAAATCGATAATTCTATTCGATCTCCGTACAATTTCTAATTCGATTGTGATTGCACGTTATTAATTATTATAATAATAGAGTATGTGCCTGAATGGATGTGGTAATCAATGTTAATAACAATTTATTACCTTATTGCTACCTACTCACCGTTAAAAGTTAATTAATTATAGTTTTTATATAAAAGAAATAGACATAGAGATTATTAGTTCATCGGATCATATCGATTTATACTTATTTTTGACGGAATAAAATAATTAAAAATTACCAACTAATACATGTTTAGTGTACTTATTCTATATCTATATCTGTACATATTATAAAAAAGGCCCTGTCCGCCTCTGTCTGTCTCTCAGCTAACTTCTTCTAAACCACAAATCGGATTTTTATACGGTTTTTACTAATAGGAAAAACGATAAGCGAGGAAGGTTTGTTTGTGTACCTAAATAAAAAAAAATTGCAGAAAAAATTGCATCCGTGCGAAAACGATTAATAATACCGATAGATAATAATAAGATACATAATAATACTACCGATATGCACAACAAAATAATAAAAATATACAGGGTGGAAAAATAAGTCGGGCCCGGGAGGGAAACTACCTTAAATCCTTAAGTTTAAAAAGAAACAAAACTGCATTTAAAGATTTTCTAAAACTCGCTTGGCTCGCCCGAGACTCGAACCAACTAAAATTTAAAAAAACAAACACTCGCTATTTTATTATACTAATCGATAGGATTATTATTCAGGATAAAATTTCTCTAACAAACATTTGGTCTTACTCTCGTCTGTCGTACAAGATGGATATCTATTTAGTAGTGAAGAATACCTATTTAGTACACAAGTTCTTTAATGAATGTCATGTAAAAAATGTTATTTATGAAACCTGTTATGACACCGTGCAAGAGCTAAGGGTTGTAGAAAATGTTATTAGGGGCCAATTAGGGGCATACACCACAACACTTTGCTGAAGGCTACAAGAAATGAATTTCAACGGAGACTAAATTTGTGTAATCTGGAACGAGGGGGCTCATTTCGAACAATTTATCAGTTAAATAATTTAAGTGTAACAAATTGATAACAAAATAAAGTTAATGTTAGATTTTACGATCATTTTTATTTTTAAGACCAAATGTTTGTTAGAGAAATTTTATACTGAATAATAATCCTATCGATTAGTATAATAAAATAGCGAGTGTTTGTTTTTTTTTTTATTTTAGTTGGTTCGAGTCTCGGGCGAGCCAAGCTAGTTTTAGAAAATCTTTGAATACAGTTCTGTTTCTTTTTGAAAATAAAGGAATGTCTCTTTTATGTAAAATGAGCCAACTTAAGGATTTAAGGTAGTTTCCCTTCAGGGCCCGACTTATTTTTCCACCCTGTATAATATAAAAAAAAACGATACACGCCATTGAGTTTTATTAATAAAACTCAATGATACACGCAGACACTTTATAGTGGGGTTAGCGCGTACTTTTCCGATATGATACGTCGCATTTGCTGACGTTAGATTATTTGATCAAAACATTCCTATCTGTATATTGATGACGATGAAGAACATGAATAAACTTTCACGGAAACATGGCCGATGAATGATGTTTAAACAGTAATGATTGATGTCTGAATACGATCTCCGTTTAATTGTTATGTTACTTGTCATTTACGCTTTCCATTAATAAATATTACAAAGAGGTTCATGCGTTTGAATGTAGGCGGTAATATCTGGAATCATTCATCTGTATTTAAGATTTCTTTTTTATACCGCGCTGAGAAACAAAGTAGTTGAGAGATTGCAATTTCGATTCGATTCGTTTCATTTTAAGGTGGCCACCGTTCGATACATTACATCTGTTAACGAACGGTCGAGCTTAACTTTTTTTAAAGATTATTATGTCATTTAATAAAAGCGATGATTTTATTTGCAGAACGTAAAATATTGTCGTTTGCATAAACTGAACATAATTTTTTTTCTTTCGTTTATACATTTTCTACAACTTTAATCGAGCTACGAGTATTTTGTATTTGAGTAATAAATTAGTAAAAATCTATAATAGTCTAATTTTGAGAGCACTGTATACAGATAACATAATTTTATAAACACATTTGGTTTGTTTTCTAAGTTGGTCTTAGTAATTAATATAAAGACCCTATTGTTTTAAATATTTAATTTTATAAGCTCAAATAAGCTTTTCTGCTCCTTTGAGCAATAAGAGAAACAATGAAGCTTATCTTTGTCAATCAGGACGTATGCAAATCGACGTTTCGATTTCTTTAATAAAGTATAATGATGGAGCACCATAAAAGAATACTGTTCGACTCATTACAGTTTCACTTTATGCACCTTTGTATAGCACATTGTATTGAGGAACTTAAGACGTGTGGCAAAAGACAATATTTGCATAATCATCATCCCATACGGAACGGATTCATTATCGTTAACGTTGTCCATTGTAGGATGTATCACGTCATTACAAAAAAAAAGTGTGTGTGTCAGCTCCGACGCACGACTGGAGTTTACTCCCTATACGATAAATAAATACAAGAGAAAATATTATACTGATACTGATAAGAAAATATAAAATACACTGACACACAATGACAATTATGAATATAATTATTTAACATGAACTTCTTAATAACAGACCATTAATAAATACTCCTAACGAACGATTATAAAATACATAATTATGAAACTTCAGAGATGTTCTAAAATATTTGAAAATAGAACGTAACGCATTTCGTGCTCGCATTCCGTATAACAATTTTGATTTTACTCTCATAAATTTTCATACCACGGGCTTATATATACACCGTGTATGTGTGCGTTACCGTTGTATCCACCTCTTGGTCGTGTGCTTGGTGGCTTGCATTTGCCGTACAAATGTTACTATAACTGGTGTGCCGCAGATTATTTTGGTGGAGAAGTACCATAAGACTTGCAACACCTATAAATGTTGAATACTTTCTCCATTATTTTTAAAGCAAACCTTGAATAAAATAAAATATATAACGATAGTTACAAAATCGGTGTAATGGGAATGCGCAACGTGATTGGTACCGTCAGCTGTCAGTTAGGCTGAGCTTCGGTGCGCGTGGGCGATGAACGTACGCGACCGATTATGCGTTGACATTGGAAAGTAGCGTAAACGCTATTTGTTGATTAACACCCGATAAACTGGTGAACTATTTTGTTTAGCTAGAGTTGTATACCATGCAGTTAATATGATCATATATGATACGTTTATTATTTTAATAAGTCCAATACACACTAACAGATTTCAGGTACCTAATTCGATTTTACTATTGGTCGATTATATGTTATCAATATTTCACTATTTCGTCTTTTACTTTGCTCTCGTTCCTTTACTTAACATCTCATCTATCAGAGGATGTTATTACAAGCGACAGCGTGCCAGCCTCGACAACGAGTAAAAACCAACTCAAAATAAAGGTAGAAAAAACCGGTGTAAAAAGGAGAAAATAAAAGTTCTAATAAAGAATTCTCGTGCTATAATAATTGTGTAAAATTATCCGGTACATTGTACCGTTGCAATATTTAAGGCCTTTAATTCTTTTTTATCTTGAAGTATTGAGTGTCCAACGGTAGCCGGTAATCCCAATATTCTGTTACAAAAATATTGAATTTCCTGCACTTACAAAGTGAAGTGACGGGCAGTGCACGAGGCGACGCGTTTTAGCGTTTTATGTTTTAAAAGTCAACACTGGTTTTAGGAGAGGTTTAACAACAGTTTTAAATAAGTAGTCGGGCTTAAACGGTACCATACTAAGCAGGCAAATAAATTACTTTGGTTTGCCTTGACAATTCAAGTGTTTCATTTTGCATTTGTGCACAGAAATCTTTAAATAAAAATAGTAAGTTAATTAGGAGCAGATAAGAGATAATATGGGCAGCCCTATTGGCGGCAGTAATCACCCTCTTCACTATAATTTTTTGTCGTTGCTGCAAGAAGAAGTCTTGCAGAAATTTGAGTCCTTACACAGCGCTAATATGCTTCTATCATAGATCAATTACTGAATGCAGGTACCACAGAAACCGTGTTGCGTAGATCTACGGGCAAAATCTCGTCTCTCTTGCTGTCTGTCACATTTTTTCATTAACAATAAAAAAAAATCATAAAAAAGGTCAAATAAAACTGCAAACCCTTAAACGAACTTTACGCCTGAAATGAATCTTTTGTGTTGGGTCAGTCGTTCAGATATATTATGTAGTAAATGGATAGACAGGAACAAAAATAAAATGTTAGCGCAAATCCATCTGTGTTCGCATTTATAGTATCCTTATTTTATTATGCAGTCGCTGATAAATCTCTGTTATGAATTTAGTAATTACAGAAATTTTAGTAATTGTTTAAATAACAGAAGAGCACGTATATTTTTAAATAAATTTGATTTTAAAATTGACAAATGAGAAATTATTTAGTCAATTGACAAATGAGAAATTATTTAAAAATATGTATATTTAATTGTATGTATTGATATCTTCTTCTGTTTTAGTTAATAAATGTCAGTTTGAATAAAACATTGAGCCGCCATGGCCCTTGAGCTTTACCTTTAACATCTATGTAACAATAAAGGGCTGCGCACGCGCAAGCGGCAGGTGATAATAATGAGTCGGTCACTGGGCAGTAAATCACAGGCGCCCGCGGCCCCCGCCACGCCTCCCGCACTTTCAGCGAAAGGGACAACCCTACAGAGGGCGATACTAATATGTTTTGTGACAATGATTCAGAAATCTTTGAAAACAAGAAATAAAAAACGATACAAAATATAGAACTAGTGAGAATTTATAAAGACTATATATAGTTAATGCCATATTTGTTGAAAGAAAATATTGTAAATAGTTTTATTTTTTAATTTTGGTAAAAAAATTAGAAAAACTCACGCAAAAACTTCATCACATAAACGAGTAATACTTAAGGTATTTGTGCCATCGCCTTGCACGAGTTCTAGTTATAAGAATATTCACTTACATTTAGATAAATATTATGCAGGTTACTGATATTTATACGATATTGATTTTAAGTGTAGGTAAGAAAGCTGAAATTGTCTCAAACTTAAGTATTATAAGTATTCGATGGATTATAATACTTAAGTCAGTTGAGACAATTTCGTAGTATATTTAATTGTAAAAAAATTAAGTTTTTTTATCTTTCATCGGTTCGTCTTATTGTTCTAATATTTAGTTGGTACATCAAGATCATATTTGAAAACTAAGTAAATGAATATTTAAATTCTAAATGTTTTCTAATGCCACAGAAGTGATGGACACATGAGCGATAGCGTTAACAGCCGTCAGCCGTAGAATCCGACCAACGAATTATTGCAAAGGGAATTGCAAAGATCTCGATGCACTTTCTATTGCGAGCACTGCTTATTGGGCGGAGGTAATAAGCCATTTTTCAATTGCACGCTTGCGATTCGGTGCCTTTCTTGAAATGGTTGTGTAGTTGTGAAATTGAGTGTCAGCTTCCTTGTTCACAATAACTTTCAATGATTTTACAATTTATTGCATCAGTTTAATAGCCGTTCCACGGGTAGGTACATTCAGAAAAGAAAAAAGAAAAACTTGGAGTTTTAGAACTTTTTGAGTGGTTAAACATTAAGCGGTTAAGCAGACCAGAAAAAGTTACCTCCCTGTGCTTTAAGAGCCGTCAAAAAATATATATAAACAAAATAGGTAGGACTAGATATTATGTGCACATCGACGTTTACTGCCCTCAGATTGCGGAGCGCAGGATGTCCCGCCACATATAACAAAACCTCGACTTCGAGTATGTATTACTTCGCTATGAAAAATCGGCAGTGCACTTACTACCCCTGCGTTATAGGTAATGATGAAATTCAAGAAAATGTGGGCGTTCCTTCGTGTATCAATTAATAGGTTAATGTAGTCACCAATAACACGGTGCAATGACAAACATCTGAGTACCAGTTCTGACAAACTATCTTAAATGAACACGCGATCACTGCCTACGCCTACGCGTATGCCGTGACCACCGCCGTGATCATGGCTGGTAATTGATTAGTACTACGCTTATTTATTCAAATGTAAAATCAATTACATATATCTTCAATGTATTTTCCTCTCTCTTCATTCGTACACTCCTGACGAAGCGGTCGTGGTTGGATTATGATCTTGGGTAGTTGCGTCAATTTTTTAAAAAAACTTGCCATAGTAGTGACCATATTTTTTTTACACCACGATGAGAACTGGACTGAAAGTAAAAACTAGGGAAAATATAAATTTTATTGATTTTTGTGTAAAAACTACAGGCATTCTGATCTTTAAGGGTTGTGGTGGATAACAGAGCTACTTAAGTTTCATTAAATAAAAAATTAAATAAAATTAAATAAAAATTAAATAAACAAAATTAAATAAAAATTAAATTAAATAAAAAGTTATGGTCATGGTATGTAGTTAAAAATGTCTTCAGGTTTAAATTTTCGAAGGAAATCAAATTTTTTCTGTAATTTCCAAAAAAAATTAGATATATTTTTTTCTTTATTTTTTCTCGAGTAGTCATGAGCAGGCCCACCATCTGGTGCCCGCTTATCGTTGAATTTTGGGACACGTTGTAAAAATAAAATAAAATGAAAATATTTAATAAAAATATGTAAATAATGTAATTTTTTCCTTTTTTATATAATAGCCTAAGGTACAATCGAAATTAAGAACACAAGAAAAACCAGGGGAAAAGACTAGTGAGTAGTGGTTAAATAGACTTGAGGCATAAAATGGTAACCTGACAAGCAGAACCTTGGGGTGCGTGTGCGATATACGCTGATAGGATGAGGATATGTAACAGGGACTAGGCGCGAATAGCTTCTAACAGTCGCTGGTCTACTGTAAGTGGGTGGTAGGTAATTGTAAACAGATCTTGGTGTAGTGTTCTCCTGTATACAATTCTTGATTCAATTTTATTATTAAATTATTGGACTTTTTCGACGAAATGTTCTCATGTAAAAATAAACAACTCAAAGTACATACATTATTTTAAATTCCGATTCGTTGAAAGTACGCTAACAATACTAATTGTTATCGGTCGAAGTCGCCTAATAAATCAACAATACAACTTTATAATTGGCTTCTGTAAGCAGTAGGCCGTATTAATTGGCACTGCGAGATTTTCTCGATTAAGAAGTGCAATTACATTCTAATGAAAGCGAGAAATTGTCTTCAATGAATAGTGGCCGTCTATCTAACGTATATACTATAAATAATATTACAATACATCTACAATATTCGTAAATACAGTGGTACAACTTTATGTGGACAATAAAGACTTAGGCAATTGTTGTAATATTTATACACTCCTTAGTTTTAAAAATAAATGCAAAACTTGGAAACTTAACAGTTGTATCCACTCAAATATTCAACAACGTAATATACGAACTTCCAAATTCTTGGGGAAATGGCATAATATCCACAATTTTCTTTCTTTCTTTCTTTCTAAATTATTTCATGTAATTATGATAATTGATGAATTATTTATTTAATTATTGCCTTGCTTAAATGTTCGCAAAAACTTCATTTTGTATTTTTTATCAACCATTTAGAGAATCAATGAGATTGATGATGTGTTTAAGTATTTAATGTTATCACAATGTAGGTAAGACACAATTATTGTTTAATAAATTAGTCTACCCGTCACATGTAGTTTTAAAAATACGATATTTAAATGGAGATAACCGATAATCAATTTAACTTGATCAATGCAATTACTTAAAGCTGACCAACTATAATAAGAGAGCCTCGCTGTATGGCCTTCTCCCTTTCCATTATGTTTAATTAGCTGGACACGGGGACCGTTAATTAGGAGCTTACCATCATGAATGACGGGTGGGCCCCAGAGGTTTCTACGTGTGACTGGCTCTTAGGAAAGTAAACTTTGTTTTCACTGTAACGCGTTGGATTGAACAATATCATTAATTAGACTTGAATTATGAAAGATTTCTTAAGAACCACTTCACAAAATGCAAAGAAAAAAAAAATGGGTAAAGAAAAAAGTATTTACTTAGTAACTTAGTTTTACTCATTTGTTTGTGAACAGTTTTTTTATCACTACACCTATACTGACAAGCCTTATAGTATGGCCAAAGTAAAAGTATCATTCCAGCTCCAAATTGTTCTATACATTGTACATTGTTCTTTATCAGTTTTTCTTAAATATTTCGAAAACTATGCGGTTTAGCGCAAAAGTGCTACAGACAAGAATAATCTACATTGAATTGCGAACAAAAATGGTTTATAGGTTTATAGCATAATATTGCTAAAGTGAACGGTTCCAGAGTTACGGAGGGTGTAAAGTAGCAAAGTTCGTTTTTGTTTTAGATTTTTGGAAAAATATGACATTAATTATTATTATGTGAACTGTATAGAACAATTTGGAGCTGGAATGATACTTTTACTTTGGTTGTTGAGGTCTGGGTCTAATTGCACCATACTATTAGTCAATAAATTTTTTGAAAACGATTTGTTTTTTTCAGCTTTGAAATGATCATAATCGAATTTCGACTGTAGTAAATATTCGTAGAATCAAATGAATTGCAATTTCAGTATAGATAACCCGTAATTTTATGAGCAGTAATTAACGAGGTGTGCAAGCTACAGTTTAAACTTGAAATCCATTTACCATTTCACAAACAATTGCACAGCAATAAAATCAAGACAAACGATCTCTGTGAATGCACCGTTGATTGCCTGTCGAATGCAGAACGTATAGGCGTCTATTCTATCAAGAGCGAGCCACCAAAGTGGGCCAAATCATTAACTTCGGACCTAAAGTGGGTCGATTCATAATGGTTTAGTAGTGCGGCCTAAAAAGGTCTCATTAATCGCGATGAGATTGAGATTACGTCCGCTTGACGTAATGAGAACTTTCATATAGGTACGAAATTAAATCATTATGTATGACCCGCATGACAGTGTACTTTGTATGTCATATTTATCTTTAATGTACTTAATGGTTACACGTCACTGATATAGATAAGTAGGTACAAGCATATAGATTACGAAGATTGAAAAAAAATAATTAAATCAGAACGGTCAACGGAATTATTCGCATGAGAATTGTAGACAAATACGCGAACACAAATAGAATTGTATTCGCATGACTACGTAAAAAGTGCAGTGACATTAATAATTATTGTGACTAAAAAAATTAATCGCATTGTTTTGTCGAAATAAAATTCCTCTGTAGTTGCAACAGAATTTTTTTGTTATTCTCTGAGTAGCGAAAAACTGAAATTTAACACCTACTTAGTTATGATAAATATATACTCGTATATATTTTCTTTTTTTTTTTCATAATCGTGTTTTCCTCAATTCGTATCCAATTTTAAATAATTATATTCAAATTATAAATAAGTTCTCATTATGGTCGTAATTTATGCTGAAAAAAATCAAAAGGTACTATACTATAATATTGTGGAAAGCTCTAAGGGAGGCCTTTAAGCATGCTCAAAAGCAAGACAACCTTTAAGAAACGGTGTCAGGACTGTATATTTTTTCATTTTATAATGTAAAATTTAAAGGTTGTTTGTCCGCGATGAACTAAAATACTAAACCGATTTTAATCAAATTTGCACACTTTGTACAGTTTGATCCAACTCGAGATATAAAGTTACGCGGACGAAGTCGCATGCAACAGCTAGTAAATAAATAAAAATAACTATAATAAATGTCACATTGAATAATTATCACGAGTAGAATAACTCTGCGTCACACTTGATTTGGTTAATATAATAATATTTGCAATGAGGACCGACCTAGTGAACCGAATTGTATCCCTTAAATCTGATTAACTAAGGGCAGTAAGTAGTCTGGAACGTTCATGCAATAAAACAATAACATTGGCTCAATTCACAGAAGGTAGCGGGTTAAAAAAGATTAGCAATGGATGAAAGTCCTGTGACTTCTAAATAACGTATTTAAAAATACTCAAATAAATATTTATCATCTATTTATTTATTTAACAAAGACAATGAGCGCAAACAGGTCGAACTGCCTAATATTGTTTACTGAGGTTGCAATTTTGAGACACAATTGCAAATGAACACTGTTGAAGTAAACAACGTCACAGATGTTGCAAGTGCGTTGCCGACCTTAGTAAGATTAAGGATAAGGGATTAGGAAGGAATAGACAAATGGGCTCTAGAAACCCTTACTCACTAATCGATACACAACAGCACACATTGTATGTTCACGAATGGTTACTGCCGCCAGACGGGCTATCCATTATGGTTATGATTGCAAACCGCAATGTGTCCTTCGAAAGATTTTCATTTCGGTACTTTTCACTTTTTATTTTTTATTAATAATGGGTTTGCTGGCCAAGAGCATCTAGCCGTGCAGGAATGACGAGGCCGATGATGGAGGGAGCTAACTTTTCGGTTCGTGACCAACTCATAGCCTACTCAATGTCTTTCATATTGATTTGCCACGGGTAGAGATTTTTAAGTAGTGACCTCTGTATAAACTAAATAAATCCCAGCAAAATAACATATCTCTATAACATTACGAAATTTGACTTTTGAAGTGAATTTTCAGAGCTTATTCCCACAGCAAGTATCATCAGCTTCATAACTCCCTTTATATTATTTACACTTTGTTTTTATTTCACCTTCACTGACATATTTCTACCATGGTGAAAATAAAAAATAAAATAATTTCAGTAAAAATATGTAATACTAAGTAAATTAATAAAATAGTAATTTCCGCTTTTGACTTGTACCATCTCCCAACAGCCGGCAGTCAAAAACATGCCGCCCAGGCCAAGGACTTACTGCGCCCAGTCTGAACGCGTCATTAGCCTTACGGTCAGAAGACCCCGTCAACTGGGCCATGTAACTTATTGTAATAAGCCAGTTAGTTTCGTTGTTTTAAATGGAGCCTGTTAACGAGATTTCGCACTTTAACTTGAACATGATGTCACTTTTATTTCGCTCTTTGTTTTAAGAGAATAAGCTTTCCTGTGTAAACATACTTAGAGTTGTAGAGAGAGTATTTTTGTGCCAGATACAAAGATTTTAAATTATTTTTATAGCTAGATAAGGGTATATTATTTATAACGTACCTTTATCCATAGATACGAGGTTACGAGGTAGGTAGCCAGCCACCTACCATCAAGTGGATTGTCGGCCTGCCTATCACCTTATCCTTACATATTATAAAAGAAAGTCCTCCGTCGCGTCGCGTCTGTCTGTTTGTCTGTCTGTTCGCGATAAACTCAAAAACTACTGCACCGATTTTCATGCACCAATGGATAGAGTGGTTCTCGAGGAAGGTTTTAGTATATAATTCGTTAAGTTTTTGTATAAGTACATTTTTGTATATTTGTTGGAGGTGTCAGAAAAAAATAAGTCGTCTGGGATCTTTCAACGAAAACGCTGCCTAAACCCTTTGAGATATAACAAAATAATGTATGGTGGAACATATTATAAAACAAAGTCCTCCGCCGCGTTTGTATATAACAAAACTACGTGTCACTGTGTTTGTAACCAAACTCCTCCGAAACGGCTTGACCGATTTGTATGATTTTTTTTGTGTATATTCGGTAGATCTGAAAATAGGTCGTAAACCCCAAAAAAAAATTATGTGGCACATAGGCAAAACAACGTTTGCCGGGTCAGCTAGTCTAATATAAAAATAATAATATGGAGGTGTTGAATAAACGTTGCAAAACTTCTTTAAATCACCGTAACGAGAGAACAAAACTGTCAAAATTGGCAGTGATTTTTGCACTCTTTGTTTTCTCAAACCACAGTATTGGTTAAGAACAAGAGTTTCGCGTGGCGCATTTAGAACAATATGTCATTGTGTTGAACGAGTCGCGTGGCTAACACTTTGTTATCGATCGGTTGATTATGCGGCATCACAGTGAGATTATCTGTAATGTGTGCCTACACGACCGTATGGGGTTCGCGAAAGTAGGCGCCCGCGCCGCCCACCGACAGTAAACAATGGAAAGTGTTTTCCAGTAAACAATGACTTGTAATTTCGATTCAACATGGGGAAATTACGCAGCAAATACATTTAAGGAGATAATGCAGCTCATACACTCTTGCTGTTTATACAGTACCAGATTTGTCATAGTAAATTAAACCACACCTGCCTACATCACTGGGCGGTTGACACAAGTAGCAAATTGTGAGAGGACGATGGATGTGGCTTCTAGATACGCTATTTTGTACTGCTTACGTGGTGCCTACGCCTACCACATGAATTTGTATTGTATGATTTGTAGGTATATATTGTATAATCACTTTTAAAACTCTTACATTGTTATCTTTAATTAATATAAAAAATACTATTTAATTAATTTCTTTAGTAATACTAAAGAAAAGAGGAAGACAATAAAAAGACACGAGTAATTTTTATATAGGTCATCAGCCTATCTAATGGCCACAGACAATTTAATGATACAATACAGTCATACCCTAGATATGTACGTGTCCCGAATAATTTATATTAAGTTCTTAATTAAAGACAGAAATGGACCAAATATAAGAGGAGAAATTAATATTTTGTATAATTGTTGAACCTATGGTTTAATCATATTTAAAAAAAAGATTTGGTTATAAAAATCCAAATTTCAATGAAAGTTCATGATACAATGTTCGCATGTAATTTCGTTGATAGAAAGCGATTGGCGAAAAAGAGCAATTAGCAAACTAACCTGAATATCTCTTCTCGGCTGCGGAAGTCTGGAGACAGGAGCTGGTGCTGGCATCCTCATAGGAGGCGGTGCGACTGATCTGTGGACTGGTGGTGGCGGAGGAGCTGGCAATGCAAGTCGAGGTCCCTGTATCACTGTGACCGACGGCATCAAATGTGGAGGACGTCGCTCCATCTGACGTTCAACAATCGCGAGGTGCTCTGACGGTCGGATTAGACGCGGCGGTGCTGGTAGCCGCGCTAGGGGGTTATCCTGCACGTTATTCCGGATTGCGATCATGCTGTCCGGGTGTCTAAGTGCGACAGTGTTGTCCGGGACGTTTCGGACCAGCACCATTGATTCCGGGTTTCGTATTGCGACCGCATTGTCGGGGATGTGTGTGCGGGGGCGAGGCTCCGGCGGACGCACGGTTTGACGCGGCGGGGGCGCCGGTGCTCGCCGGACGCGCCCCGCCTCCGGTTCGTCCGTCATCGGTGCACGCCAATCTAGAAAAAAAAAAACAAATTAGATATCGTACAAAAATGATTATGGATCCATTGCTCCGCATAAATCCACTAATTCCTCTTCCCAGTGTCCCTTACACTCATTCACCGGAGTTCTTATCTACCTATAGGACTACTTACTTACTAGTTCTTACTTCTAACCTACTTATAAAATCGTTTGTACTGACTGACCATCCTACAAGTCTAGAAAGCTAAAATTTGGAATACACGTTATTTTATAATGCTAAGAAAGGATTTTTGAAAATTTCAACTCCGTACGAAGACGGGGGATGGCCCCTAGTTACATTTATTTACCCATTCTAATGTCTATGTATATGTATCATGTATATACTCAGTTTAACCTATGGATGGTTAAACCGTGGTATTATATGTGAATTGTATAGCTATAGACTATATTAATTTTAGGTGTATTGTTATTGTATTTTGACAGCTCTAACGGAGACCAACCTGCATTATGCTGAGTTGGAGCCGGTTTGTGGCGGGGGGCGTTTGTGTTTGTCTTTCTATATGTTACCTATGTATGTTTTCACTGTCCTTTGCTACAAATAAAATCTTATTCTATTCTATTCTATATTTCCTTTTAATAGAATAATGTGTTAGTGATGTAATAAAATGGTATGAATCAATACAATTTTACCATAGAGCTGTACTGTATCTAAGTCATTCAGATATAATTATGATTTAAAAAAATATATCGATATTTCAATATTGAAGAAAAAAAATGGTCAAAACACGCCATCTATACGAAAAGTGCGGAACTCGGTATGCACGCAACCAACAACAATTTAAAATGAGAAAGGCGCGAAGTCGCTTGGCGTCGCTAAGTCTGCGTTGTGATTTGTGATCGCCGTTTTCAAAATTAACCGTCAAATGTTTAATTAATAACATAACGAAGTAAGTACCTAAATATAAAATAACAATGATTACGAATTATCTAACTGTATCAGTGAGTAACTACATTTTAATTCCAATACTGAAACAATAGAGAAGTCCGTTAATTTAGAGGCTTTTATAGCAAAACATGCGAGTGCATTTGTTAGCAGATATGAATAAATCATGAGTTCTTGTTGCATAACGGGTTCTCTGTTCGAATGGAAGCTATGTATGTATATTGTTAGTAATTACGACCTATATCCTTCATTTCACAACTTATTGCATTGTGATAGGTATGTGATAAGTCATTATTAAGAGATTTATAATGTGTAATCAAACTGTAGTTACAGATTGCTAATCTGACCGTTATTCGAATACCCAAATATGAGTAAAAATCTATTTATTACGTACTGAGACTATCTTAGATCTTAGACTAACTAACTCAAAAACTACTGGATCGATTTTCAAAATTCTTTCACATATAGAAAGCTACGTTGTCTGCGAGTAACATGGGCATATTTTATAAAGTTATAAAGTCTTAATATAGCTAGTTGCACAAACAAAAATACAGATCTTTTCTCTACTGTTTTATACAATAAACAAAAATAACAAACGCTTATTAACAGCTACAAAATCGAGATACAATTTTTAATGTTTATCTATACCTTCCTATACTCAAACAGTGCCTTGTTAATTTAAATCGGTGACTGTGTGCCGTGCAATAATTAAAACTACTATCGGCAATTAAGCGGCTACGGTGGAAGGCTTAATTAATAAATTCAATATACAAATACGGGGAGGTTCGCCTCAATTCGCTCCCGCCATTTCCTTTTCAATGTGGCTCGAACGGGTTAGACAAGAAATGAGTGGGGAGTTAATGATTATATGACGTGGCTATTATTGGAGTTGACTTGTAAGTACCTATTTAAAAAATATATTGGAACACTGTGTAAAAGCTAGAAGACAAAAAGAATAGCTACTGGTGTTCGTGTCATTGTCTTGGCACCACCGAAATCGTTTTCCACGCTAAAAGAAGGATTTATCAAATGTATGTCGACCAAGGTAGCAAGAAAAAAAAAACTAAATACTTAATACCAAATCTCGTCAGTATGTGCTAAACTAAAAAAATCGGTTCACAGAAAAATGGGATCGTTTCACGTATTTATAAAACGATTAAAAGAATATGTTAGGGTTTGGCTAATATGGAATAATTTAAATACTCTAGTTGGAAGCTATTACATAACAGCCATTTTTCTAGCTTTATATAGAAGCTTATTCTAGCTTTATTCTGTGGTTTAAATATCAGCCAGCTCTCTTTAATAGAACTAATATATTCATGATGATATATTTTAATAATTTAAGATATTTTTTGTAATATTATATGAGCTCAACAGTGACAAACTTATCGTGATTTATCTGTAAGTAAAAAGTAAAAAAAAATATCGTTTGAATTTATGTGTTTTATTGTAAACTTTTGAAATTTCCCCTAAATAATCCACATATTAGGTAATATATTATAGAAAAAAAACCGTACTCTGTGGACACCAATATATAATTAAATAAAGCTTACATTTTTTTTAAACAAAGTTCACCCTGCCGGCCACACAAACGAATCCTTTGTTATGTCCAAAGTCTAATATAATGCACCTTGCACTTGGCAGTCTTCTGTCACTTCACAATTATTATTCTCTCACTTCAAACGAAAAACGTAGCACATCCCACAATCTAATTGTCATTACGAGAAATCAATTTACACAAACACTAGTTAAGAGACAAAACAGTATATCGGATAATATATTATTTATATTATATGTGCATCGAGCGTCATCGTCATGGCAACAATGTTGCGACGCTTTTTCCCTCCAAAACGAACGCATGCGCGATATTACGTTTACGTTGTAAGGTGTCGTCATAGAATTTACAACTCTATGTGTATAGTAATTAGATATATAGTGGGATTTATGCAAAAACTACCGGTGTCTCGCTAGCGTGTCTTTCCCCACGCAAATGATTCGATTCCGATAGCCTGAGGTAGCAATTTTCCTATAGTAGATAAGCATGGATATAACTAACTTGTAATAAATAAGTGTATTTGTAGTTTACAAGCACGAATGCAAGGATACGAGAGACACATTGGAACTTTAAAATTTATTTTGATCAATTACGTTATGGAATGGGCTCTGGCGCCTTAGTCCTGCACTGGGCTGTAGTTACTGGTCTCCAGAAAGACTGCCCATCCCAGTTTTTGACCGGAACGCATTGTGCCAATACTATTAAATAAATTTAAAATGCAAACTTTTCGAATTTTCTCTCATAATTTTTAAAATTGATCGACATGAGAATTATAAATCTAATCATAACCTGACATCTTCCATAGAGAAACAAACAAAAACACGTTTAGGATTCCAGTCACAAGTAATTATCGGTAGCTTGTCGCATATCGTAGGCGTACATTAGTGGGGTCACTTGGACCACCCTAGACGAATGCGTGGAAGGAATACGTTATTATTATCACACATCGGAGGGCTTTTCAATTAAATATTGAACTTGCATTTATATCTTTTATTTTGTATTCATCAAAAATATACTACTTTGTAGGAATTAAGTAACTACGGCGCCAGGCGCTTATTGGGTAGAAAGCTCATCTGCCGATACGGCGAGGCGGATGCATATTCGAATACCGCTCACGTCTGCACCCTGAGTCATTTAGATTTCATGTCATGGAAAATATCTCAGTAAATCTGTGCGTCTGATTGAGATGACACAATATTCAAAGTCGTGTAGTCTGCAGGGTCTAGCGTGATAGATTTTTATTTTATACCCTACTAGACCCGCTCCTGACTTCCAATGAATGCAATTTTTTTCTGCAAATTATATACATAAATTTCCCTCGTTTATTGCTCTTTCTCGTATCAAAATCCGTTGGGTGGTTTAGAACTCAGAGGATAAATATTAAATAGATAGAAGTGGACAGCGATTTTATTTTATAATATTTCATATGTATAGAAGACTCTACCAAACAGGTAAATGTAACATAATTTAAACAGAATCAAAACTAATACGACAGTAAGTATATTTTATTGTTGCAAGTAAAATTTTTTTTAAAGAATTGACAATGAGTCAGCGCATTGTTATACTGGAAAGAATCGAACATCAATTAATCACTTTTTATATGCGTAGCGTCTCTATTCATTTTAATTACTGACTAGAAATTTCATTGTATGTTTTTTGTAAGACTGTGTTTAATGTGTCTATTGTAAGATATTTGAGAGTTTGTATTAACGGTGAAATCGTGGATTAAACTACAACTTTTTTATAAAGAATTACTCGTCGTAGGGTATAAAACACATGCATGAAGTATAGATGTGTAATATTACAATACTAACCATTTAGTTCAAAAATAAGATTTAATACAGTTTAAATAAGTTAAAGGGAGATAGAAATTTCGAGCATCATTATAGGCATGCTTGAGGTGCCGTTCCATGACTAATAAGAAAAAAAAAACTATTAATTCTTTAAATTAAGCAATCAAAATATTTTTAATGTGTGCCACACAGAACAAATATAGGGTAATATATGTTTTTTCCCGGAAAATTATATCATGTGTAATTCTAGTTAAACTCATAAATATTAGAATATATATGTGAAGGCTCCGATTGATTCTTGCTACTGAAGTACCGAAAAATAAAAACCTCAATAGTAGAGTAACCGGACTAATAACCGAATTACTGAGACTTGGCCCTTTCTTTTAGGGCTAAAAATATTTTTAGGCGCTGATGTGACTTATGCGGCCAAATCTTTGATTATTACCTATCTATGAATATATTTTAGTGAAATATAATTATACTCATGTAAAACTGAGGGGTAAATGGATATCGCTAGTTATATAGGTATAATAAGTCAAATACCAAAACTATTTTCAAATACATATTTTGTTGAATTGACTGGGCTGTACTAATTTACTATCTAATGTAATAGCTAAAATATTAGATATTACAAATTGAAAAATAATGTGGTAGTGGAAGTGCTAAACGTGAGCAATATAATTGGCATATATTTACTTTCATTTAAATACAGGGTAGATTGTGTTCAAAGTACGCACTTGGCCGATTTCGCCGAGTGAAATCGATGCTCACACGGATAAGCGACGAACGTCTCGGCGCGACAAAGTAAAAGATGTCACATGGCGAATATTAACGGCTCCATTCGAGCGACAGATGTCGCGATAGGGATGTCGCGCGCGCGACCCAACACCCAATGTCACAAGCAACGATTTCATAAAGAAGGGACACGCACCCTGCATGCACTTTTGTGCATTCAATCAATCATAATCAGTTAACTAAACGATGAATTTTCTACGATAAAGGTATAATTTATTTATTAATTATAACCATAGTATGTACCTCTATATAAATTTATTTATAAATTTGCCTTTTAACAAACTGGCTGTTGTCCACGGTTCTTCACGCGGAGTTGAACGATCTGTGACATTCACTGGTGGGCCTAAGTTTCCATAAAAATCTGTATGGCTAATTACATCAAAATCTGCTCATCTACCTATGAAAAAACTTTGATAGATATAGCTGAAGGTAACGCTTAAATAATATTTAATAAAAGAAAACCTTTTAAAAAAGTTACATATAGATAGTATTACATATACCTAGTTTAAAAGGTGAAGAAAAAAGGTGATTCTTAAAACAATAATTAATATCTTATTGATACGATCACCGTGATCTCTAGATAATATAATATAAAAGAAAATACAAAAAGCAAACAGACAATGAACATTGAACACCCATTTTACATACTTACTGAGAAAATTTTACTTCATACTATTTTGCAGTTTCTCAGTAAGCTTACCTATGTTGATAATAAGAAAGATATGTAAAGAATGCTCATAAAGTTAAGAAAAATACGAAAAATAACATTGTATAAAATTAACAATATTTAATTGCGCTCGCTGCAGTTTTGCATTGTACCAATTTTATTACTATTTTGAGAAAGCGTGCCGCAAATGGCAAAGATGTAGGGACAATTTCACTACAGTCGTACAAATTTATTGTGTCGTAGAGAGATAAACATGTCATAATAAGAATAAGAAGCCAATAAACTGATTGGACAAAGAGATATGAACAGTCAGATAACTCAGATTTCTTATATGATATGTGTTAGAATCAGATTAGATCATTAATATTGAATTTTCTTGTGACATCTTTTAAAATAAAGGTCACTGGATCCGGCTGACGCATATGCTTGTTTCTCATCCAATGGATAATCATATGGTTTTCACTAATGAAAAGAGCGATAAAAGAGTAAGATTTGTGTATAATCTGTGATTTATGCAGAAAAATTGCAACTCTGCGGAGCCGAGAGCAGTTCGCTTGTAACCTTATATTGTAGACTAGCGGTCCGCTCCCGGCTTCGCCCGAGGTGCATTTTTTTAACGTAAAAACCTTCCCTGATTATCCCTCTGTCCATGAGTGAAGACAGAATTAAAATCGGTCCACCCGTTCTCGAGTTTTGCGCTTAGCAATACATTTAGCGGCCCGCTCCCGGCTTCGTCCGGGGTGTATTTTTTCTAAAATAAACGTAGCCTAAGTTACTCCTTATTACATCAGCTACCTGCCAATAAAAGTCCCGTCAAAATCGGTCCAGCTATTTCAGAGATTAGCCGGAACAAACAGACAGACAGACAAAAATTGTAAAAAAATGTTATTTTGGTGTATGTACCGCAATTTACATAAACAAAAAGTAGCCTATGTTACTCCTGACGACCCCCTCTTCATGTCTGCAAAGTTTCATCGAAATCGCTTCAGCCGTTTCTGAGATTACCCCGAACAGACAGACAGACAGACAGACAGACAGACAGACAGACAGACAGACAGACAGACAGACAGACAGACAGACAACAATTCTAAAAAGAGTTATTTACGTTTTAACAGCATGCGAATGACTCTCTAAGCTTAGTTTGAGGCAGTTTTTCGCAAATCACAGACAGACACTCTGATTTTAATTATATAGATATAAGGTTACAATGGAATGAAACATGCTCAAAGTAAAAAAAATTTGAAAAAATTAGACACGCAAGAATAATATATTTAACAAAATGCATAAATGTTTTGACCTACGCACAAAAACTAAACTGGAAATGGGCAGGCTACTTAGCGAGGCTCACGGACCAGCGATGGACCACAAGGAAAAAGAAATAGGCAGACCTTTATTTTAAAAGATGTCACAAGAAAATTCAATATTAATGATCTAATCTGATTCTAACACATATCATATAAGAAATCTGAGTTATCTGACTGTTCTTATCTCTTTGTCCAATCAGTTTATGGCTTCTTATTCTTAGAGGATGGGAAGACGAGATCACAAAAACGGCCGGCTCTTTAGAGGAAGCCTTTACTCAACCCGAAGTTCTTGCAGAGGAGAAGAACTGATAATAAATAAATTAATAATAAGTCATTACAAACTAACCCACGAAAACTAACCTATTAGAAATAAATTAAAAATTGTACAACTGAATGCAAGGAATAAAGGGCTTTTTTTATTTTTTATTTATTTTATTTTATTATAAGGTTACAAGCACGACAATCTAACTATTATTATTTTTATCATTTATCCCCGATTAAAATCTTTACTGCTTTTGCGATAGATTATGGATCAACGTCTGATGGCGTGAAAATTGTCGCCACCAGATAATATCGCGATGACTTAAAGATACTACAAAACCGGAAATATGGATAACCTTAATACCCGCTGCTTTCTCTGGGAGATAAAATTTTTATGTCCTCACTGACATGACACGTAAAGGATAATGGCAAAGTGAAATTTTTCGAAAACGACAAAACGAAAAAAAGTTGTAGAAACGTCTCTTGTATAAAATGTATATTTGATAAAAGCCTAAGTAGATAGTCAGTATTCAAAGTAGTTACTTAGGATGCATAATTTTCATTTATGGTTTTATATCAGAAGATATGGTCAACTTTGTAACCTTTTAATACTAATTATTATTTCCATTTCCCGAGATGGAAGTAGGTATACATAAAAATGTATTTTTTCTTAGTTCTAATATTGACCGGGGTTTCTGGGGGATGCGATCAAGAAAACGGGTTGGGAAGATAAAAATGACGAACTGACAAAATACCAATTCCATAAAAGTTCAAGATTAGGTATATTTTAAAACACTAATTCCAAAAACAGTACGTGCTCAAAAAGATCTGACATCAAATTCTGACGATGACATGCACGTAGTTTGTTTGAAGTTATACGATTGCAATAGAGGTGCGAGATCGAAGGCCTTTCTCTCAGTGCGCTAACAAATGAGCCGGGATGAAGCCAGTCCGATATATTTATTCAAATCCGATCCCGTTGGATGCCGGTCACGTCCGCCCTGCCAGCCGAGCCATTCGTACTTGTGGCACGAACTGTTGAGGTGTTGCTGATGATCTAGCGACGGGTTACTTCGTTATTAGTTTATGTATGGCCAGGTAACACACGCCTTATTAGCTGTAATAACCCCTTACCTTATGTATTTCGTTTACGTGAGCTACAATGCCATTTTCAATATTAGTTGGGGCTAATAAAAAGTTTACATACAACCAAATAGGTGCATTTATATTTTAACCAGCGAATCGTCCCTGGGTTCGCACGAAAAGAATTTCTTTTTGGCAACCTTCGTCGCCTTCCTAGTTTATTGTTCACTCCATTAATACAAACCTTATCAAAATCCATTGGATGGTGAATTTATATATTTGAAAGCTGAAGTGTTATTAACGCAAAAACAAAAATATATTTTAAAAAATCTTTTCTTGTGTATTTTCTCCTATTTTTATATTCAAGCTAGACTTCTAATTATTTTATTTAAAGGGACAATCAGCAGCCTACTAAAAAAAATTTCAATAGTAACTACTCAATGCCTTCAGACTTCAACATCAGGATTGTTTACCTTCAAGTATTGAAGGTATTGATGAGTGTTGCATTTGTAAATGATTGCTTAAAGTTCAGTCACGAGCGTGGATAATTTGCAGTTCTGACATTTGATTGTACGCAGGTACAGTTGAGCAAACAAATTGTAAATAAATCTCCCTGTAGGTACCACATTATTATTGTATTATACTATACTTATGTATTGACTTCGTTGGATGAATTAAAATGAAAGAAATAAACGATATTTATTGCAAAACATACAGACATATTGTTACACATATAAGTATTAGGAGGAAGAAAAAAGTTTTATTACTATTTGCACGCTCTCTTGTAAAATCAATATTATAAATTTGAAAGTAACCCTGTTTGGCTGTCTGTTACTTTTTTACGCCTTAACTATTAACCAAGCGTCATGAAATTTTGCATGCACGTTCTCAAGAACATGTAGATGTCCCAAATGTCAACATTCCAAGTTTATCTTCTTCGTATATTATTATATAAATAGTCACTCTAAAATGTAGAAAATAAATAAATATAGATAGCAAGAGCTACATAAAACAAACTCGTAACAAATACACCAGAAACATTGTACAAAACGTTCAATCTCTACATCACCCTACCTGTTGCAAGTAACACGTCTTATTGTTTAGCATAAATTGTAAATACATCGTACAGTGTTATGTTTTCGCAACACATTTGTTTATTACTTGCAAAATTAAAGGTTAAAGCCCCTTTGTAATTGTGCTGTTGTGACGCATTATAAAATGCAACTCGATTGAGTTTCCTTTAATTTATGATCGAATTCAGTATTTATTACATTTTAAAAGGAACTTAAAAACCAGTTCAAAACGGAGGTGATAGTAATCTTTAATTTATTTTATGTTCGATGTTGTTTATGAACTAACTTTATTTGTCAATACGTTAGATTTATGTTCAATTATGAAAACTTACTAAAAATACTATATATTTTTGTTTTACTACCTATCTGATTTTTTTCAAGATATTATGTTTTTTATCATAAAAGATAACAATAATTCCATAACAGTAAAACGAAACATTTTATTTGTTAATGAAACATCTGTAGTAATTGGTTTTTACGAAGCAAAGCAGAGGCGTGATTCTGAATATGGAATCGGCATCAGACCAACGAGACCGAAATTTAGCATTTCAGCGTGATTTTTGTGAATAAATGTTAACATTTATAAAATATGTACATGTTATATTTATTGATAATAACTGTACATAAAAACAGTGGAAACCTAACACAGCCTAAAAATAAAATTGGTTTACTTCCCTATATTTGAACTACTCTGACTCATTAATTTGACGTTTATGATCAAATCAATCAACACACAGTTCAAAGTTTATGGATTAATAAATCAGAGAGTAGGTAAGTAGGTATATAACCGTCTATCAATAATTCTGCTCCGAGAGACTTGATTTTGAATCATTGCCCGTCTACATAAATTGGGAATCCACGTGGGATTGTCTATTTCTGTCTAGTAAATGGCAAGAGAATCAAATTTAGCATTTCTATTTGTATCTATCAATCTTGTCTGTCTACAATCTGATTGCATACATTTGCTCGGATGCAAATTAAAATTGCAAATAACCGTGTAGTTGAATACACGTTGCGACAGCGCTCCTTTGTCTGTTGGTTATCCCCAACACAAATACAAACTTACGCGAGCTGTACCTACTGTTCAAAGGGTTCCGCCCTATCGGCTTGTAAATATCGAAATGAAAGGGTAAATTTTAATCCTGATAAATTACCGTATTTATAATCATAATTCGGTGAGTGATTACTTTTGTACTTTTGCAAGTAAAATACTTAGTAATAATTTTTAATTTTTTTTGTCTCTTTTTTTTATTAGGACTGGAACATCGTGTCCAAATTGTTATCCTAAAGTACTACAGATGCAGTACAGATATATTGATAAATATTGATATGCATAAAGTGTACCTTGAATAAGAGGTCATGTTTTTCAAAAGCATACAGTATGTGACCTTCTTTTAGATTTACCAATAAGTTTAAAAGACTAAAAGAGAAGGAAAGTGCGATCCAAATGCTGCCTTTTCGTCATAAACTACAAAAACGTGTAATTGTAAGACATCAGAACAATGCAGCTATGCATCCGGATTTTTAAAGTAGGTACAAGTTTGTGGAGCAGGTTTAATCGATGTAGTTTTATAGAGAATCGAGTCAAGTAATTGATTGTGGTCGCCGCAATTCGCCGCATGTAAGACGTTTGATCGGGTTATCTGATGAGAGTGATGGGCAGTTCTAATGAAGCCGTAGCCGGGGACCGTCTCTGTAACGAGCGATCATTAGCGAATGCGATCTGATTGGGATGACTTTAAACCTTTGTGGCAGACGGCAATTACAGTTATCTTAATTTTAAATCACCTATTTATGGGATCGTTTAGAAAAGACAGCTTCATTCTTAATAGCGAATAAACTCACGCAAAACACAATATCAGCGGGAAATTCACAATATTAAAAAATTTAGTATCATGGAATCCGAAAGAAGTTATGTTTCCATCGTATTTTTGGCAAGGACAACTGGGCCTTATAACCCTGTTATCGTAGCCAATAAGTTATTAAGAAGGTGAAGTTAAATCAAACTATGTATATAGAATTCAGACCGGCGATAACACTTGTAGGTAGGTATATGATCAGCAAAAAAGTTATTTTAAAACTGAAAATATTAATAAATTAATTTTGTTGACATCCCAAAAATCCTCATCGCTAATCGTAATTCTGTTCTTAAACAAATCAGCAAATGTTTATCTCTTGTACAGACGTCATGAAAAACGACTTTATTATAAAGCCCTAATCATCAACGCCAGACTGATTTTCAAACAATGATAATACGGTTGAACCCACGCTATTATAACTCGCGGTCCACCCCCGTACAAACGATGCAAGCACAAACTCTACAGAGTAATAAAGTATAACGTCAATTCGATTTATATCCCTTGTTCTAAAATAGCCTCTTTTTTTTAAAGAAAACCAAACAGTGATTTTGAGGATTTGGGTCTTTATAAGGTATTGGATTGAATTTGTTGTAGGATGAAAACAGTTACTTACTTTTAATTTTACTTTAATAAAATTAATGTGTATGTCAGTTTTTCGCATTTAATAGATTTAATAGATAAATAACTGATTTTATTTTCAAGTTCTTAACATATTTTTTACAATGATCGTCAATAGTGCTTTAATATTTCTCTGTAATCATATAATATTATAACAAAAAAATATTTAACCAAATGTATTTTTACAATAACCGCTGTAGTGTAAGTCATATTTAAGTCACATACATGGTCAAGTGCAAGGTTCAAAATGCCATAATGGTTATAATGTTAATACTTAACAATTAAGCGCAAACAACATTTATTGACGGCTTGTTAACATGTTTAGAGTGAGCCGCAAAAGGCAACACTCATCGGCCGATACATAACTATAATATATTACGCATCTCCTTTGTGGGCAAACATTAACATATTGGAATAGAGCAACATATCGAGGCAAGGCCTTTGACAAGAAGTCAGCGACCGGAGGCGGCAAAACTGAATCTCTCCACTTTTTCTAATTGACAAATTTTTTCTTCGCAAAGATGCAATATTTTTTTGGAAATTATATACACAAAACTTCCTCGTGTATCGCTCTTTCGATTAGTGAAAACGGTATCAAAATCGGTTGAACGGTGCCAACGGAGCATAAGCCGAAATTAGCGGAAGAACAGACAGGCGGATAGCGATTTTATTTACATATATATTATTTATTTTTATAGATATACGGTACGTAATACAACCTTGTGATCTCCCAAAATATTCAATCGCTTAGAAATAGAAGCAAATCCACATGGATCAAAATACACGAACTAATGGATTATTGCAACTAATGGTCAATTTAACTTTCTCATTAGAATATTCAACTCTGATAAATGTTTTTACTAAGTACTTTTCACTCCTTGATTCTATTTCAGGGACAAGCCACGCGATAAACGCCTTAATTACTGAATTTAAATAAATTATGTTTAAATCTTGAAATGCGATCTCTCCAATGACATCAGTCGCAATAAACTTGTAAAAGTCTTCTTGAGACGAGAGCGATATCATTAAGAAACATACAGTACACACCCACGCAGACCGCCGATTCCATGTTCGGGCAAGAGGGGTGACTCACGCGAAACTTGGCACATCGGTGCACTTGCACAAATGTTGCATTCTTACCAGAATTAACCTAATTCTAGAAGTGACAAGAGGAAATTGGGAGTCTCACTTATTATGTGTGTTTGAGCAATACATTAAAACTATTAGAAATTATTAGCCAACCATCATCACTATTTTCTCACAATATTTTTTGAATGATTGACAACGGCCACTGTAAACATCTCGCTTATAGGCTATAACTTTCTTTCAATAAACCAATTACACTGTCAGATACAAAATTATTTATATTAGAAACTTTAATTTTAAGTTAAACACTACTTGTAGTACTATTGCTTGTTCTGTGGTTTAACTTGGGAATTGAACTATTTGAACTTAAGCATCCCCAAGAATAACTAGACTCCGAATACCAGAAAATAATGTATGCTCTAAAACAATTCGATTGAGTACGGAAAACGCGGAAAATTTAGAGTATTATTAATTTGCGATATTAATTTTATAAAAGCAAACATGAGAAATACTGTGATAGTACTCTCACTTAGTACCTTAGTAAACTCTAGAGTACTTTATGTCTGCGATAATGATTACAAAGGGATGCACCATAGAGAAGGGGCGCTACCCCCAATATAGGGCTCCCCTAAAGATGTTTGTGACAAAATTCAGCCCCTGCACATCGAAGATACACTTTCACTCTTCGCCAAAGCTAGTTTACATAGGGGTACAAAGTAGACAAACAACTTAATTAAAAAGTTGTAGGTACATACCTAGGCATTTTTATTGAATAATATTGTAACTGATCCTTAACCCCTCATTAGATTTATCAAATAACACTGTTATAAAATGAAATGATCATTGTCTAGTTTCCACTTTATTATTTTATATTATATTGGATCTAAAACTAATAGCGGGCGGCTAGTCTATACTACTATCATAAAGAGAAAATATTTGTATGTTTGTAATGAATAACCTCAAAAACTACTTGACTGATTTTGCAAATTCTTTCACCTATAGAAAACTACATTATCAACGAGTATCATATACTATATTTTAATAAGTTAAGCAGGCGAATTCGCGTGCAGCAGCTAGTATTTTATAAGATTAAAAATGCAAAAAGATTTTAAATCGCTCTGTGCAATTTTGTCATCTTAACGATATCATTCGATACATATTGCTTACTAAGTACATTTCTAAAAAACATGGTATGGTATGATTAAAAATAGAAGATAATTATAACTATTAGTCCGGCTAGTGAATATTTCATATTAAATCAACCCACTTAAGGTTTTAGTTAATTATTGCGTCAGCGGTATTATTTATTAGTAATAACACAAAGGTAATCATGACGTGATACAAAATAATTTATAATTTTTAACGATGACGTGATGTCATAATTATAGGGACTTTGCGTGGACGGTCCTTCAAATATTTGTTGTTTTAATTAATTGCCTTTTGTTTAGATTCAAAAGCCAGTTGCCAGATGATGGGACCATACCAATTTCAAATTCAAATTATTTTTATTGTGGAAAGGTTTGATTGAAATCTCCCGCTCAGTTATATTTATATTTATACTACACTAGGTTATACCCGCGACTTCGTTCGCGTCCGATGGGTACCAAACTTCACAGGATTACCCACCCGCTGGACTAATTTAAAGCTTGTCCGAAAATTTCATCAAAATCAGTTCAGAGGTTTTTGGAGTCCATAGGGAACATACATCCACACAGCCCGACCATGCTTCGCTGTGGTTTTCTATGACGTTCAACGGTCAGCGGCTGCCATGAAAACGGCTAACTACCACTTTAAATGTGACGGCAGATAGTGCCGTAAAAAAGGCGATATATATTTTTTCTCGCGATCGAGATTATATTAATTACCTACGCAAAATATAGATAAGATCAATCCTTAAAGCGGATTGCATATTGTGTAAAAAATTTAAGTCAAAACCAACACAACATTTTTTTATATATGTCGTCGATTTCGATAGCTTTATAATAAATAATTACTCAATTGATGTTTTGCCACGGAATGAACGGAAATGAGTGAACGCCGTGACTACACGACCGAGTGACTGATCGTGAACGGAATCGTGTGGGCGGAGAATGAAGCAACTGTCAGTCATTCGAGCATCATCGGGCAGCGACAAGGAGTCTTTCCTTGCTGAACTGTCGCGCGGGTCGGACGTCTTAACACGGGACCGTTGGTTAACTGTCTCGCTCAGCCATCCCTGACGCACGCTGACATATATATAGATTGTAATCTCCAAATATTATAGAATAAAATAAGGCCTTTATCAACTTAGACTTTTATGTGGTTTTCACTCTCAGATAGGTTCTTTCAGAAAGTTTATATGTACATACAATTAAATTAATAAACAGTACATAAAAAACAACGGCCGCATCGCGTGCTATAATATATTATAGGTATAAAACAAAAAGCTACTTTTATTACTTATTAATCTTATTTTGTTATAGTATTGCATTCTTATCTGAAATTTACTAGATTTTACAAAAATAATGACACATAAAACAATTTTTTTATTTACTTTATAGAAATTTATAAAAACTAAAAAAAGAGTTTAAGTTCCAGTATTATCTTTTATCTTATCCCGGATTTGCAATAAAGTAACAAAGAACTACTAATAAAATGGAGGTTTAGATGTCTTAATGAGTTTTGTACTGTAGTTTATCGCGATTCTGGAGTTTCTGCAATTTAAGCCGAACTAATCAAATGTTTGATAGTTTCCGCTTACCCATTAAAGTGAAGGAGTTAGCCAATACACGAAGCAGGAAATAATCTTATGATATTTATCTGTTTCGTTGGAGTCAAAAGTTTTGAAAATATGGAGTCGAAAGTTTTGAAAATTCCTGAAAATACGTGATTAGAAATTTAAAAAAACAGTGATACGTTTATTGGTCAAATTATGCTTAGCTGCCGCAACGACAGGCGTAGGTTCGAATCTCGCTTGAGTTCTATCCACAGAAAAGGTGAATTTCGTAACCCTTATTAATATTGCGAAGCTGACTGTGCCCAGCTTGGGAGAAATACACGCTGACACAAACACAGTAATAGCTCACATAGACTGTAATTAAACAATTACAGTCTAAATGAATTTTGTGTACCCAATAATATTTTTATGATAAAAAGTGGCAGGCAGACTGACTGTCCACTTGATACTCTTATAGGAAAAAAAAAGCTTTTACGATACATAATATCATTGTCATAAATACTATAAGTGATAATTTTGTAGTTTGTATTTGTTGAGTCAGTTCCTGAGACTTTGTTGCATGAAACCATCCTCATTTTCTGTGTGCACATCAGGTTGCATTAAATCACGACTGTTTGCGGTTACTATTGGAGGTGTAATGTGGAGATGCAGTCAATCTCACTGCTTGTGGTCGACAAAGTAACATCAAATGCACCATTCTACTTGTATTACGGAAATCAACCATTCCTGTTTTAAGTTATTTGTGAAATAACGACGTTATGCTGTATATGACAAAGTTAAAAATTCTGATTAACTTATGTATACTCATTATCTTTAAATGCATAAATTACACTAACTGCACTGTATTTATTATAAATAAATAAATAAATATTTTTCCCAACTGTTGTATACTCAAACTTTTTTAGAGAAAGTAATAACTAACTATACATTTCAGATATTAAACGAACTAGAAGGATATATATTCCTTTTCATCAAAAACTCCGGAAAAATACTTTGTGGCCTGTAAAAAGGATCGTATCTCCGCTTTCTCCGGACCGAGACCTAATTGGGCCAAATTGCCAGTGGCGTCTGCGGATTTATCTTTTTAATTTATCTATAACTCAAGGAAATAGCGATCGTCATGATCGCTAACCTGCACATTCATCACCTAATCTGAAAGACCTTTGCTATTGATTGCGGTTATTTTGTACTATAAAAGTTAACTTATTTTTGAACTGGATCTAAGGAATTCCAAACAAAGCGTGTTATTTAAGTTCTGTAGTTCATTCAATTTGAAATTGAGTAATTTTGGAATAACTATAAACATTAAACTGTTTAATGTTCATCGTAATAATTTTGCTGGGTTGGTATGAAGTTACCTGCTTTTAAAACAGAATCACACAAAAACATAAGGTTTTTTGGAGATAAATTCTTCCAATTAAAAAAAAAGATCTGCAGCCAGTTTAACAAACCCTTAAATATGCAAGCGTACGATACGGTGATGCAAAGATGTTTAAAAAGAGGAAAGTGACGTCATAAAGGCATGCCGAAACCATCGGCAAACACGGTGTATAAGAAATAAATAAAAATACGAGCTTTTTACACTTTACTTGAGCGACATGTAAGAGCAATTTACTGCGAACACGCGCAGTCGTTTGTGGTATAAATTAATAAGCGACAGCGGTTAGGATATTAACTTTTTGCGAATTTTAGCTTTAACAACTATAATAAAAATATACGAGTAACATATTAATACTGATTTGTTGAGTATTAGCTAATAAACACCACTTATTTAATTAATTCAACAAATATTACTGATGCAGAGCCTCATTCATCAAACCCAATTTGTCAAGCGTTGTCGGTTACAACCTTATAAATAAGGAAAAACGACATTTTTAGATTTCTCTTAAA
Source organism: Synanthedon andrenaeformis (assembly GCA_936446665.2). NCBI lineage: Eukaryota > Metazoa > Arthropoda > Insecta > Lepidoptera > Sesiidae > Synanthedon > Synanthedon andrenaeformis. The sequence goes on along the minus strand of OW387780.2, from coordinate 2,382,727 downwards.
CCTTTTAAGCATTAATTAATATTTATACTGTATTTAGCCTACTAATACTAACACTATACACCAACTAGCGACCGGCTTCGCACAGATGCATTTTTCTGCAAATTATATACATAAGCATAAATTATATACATAAGCATCGTTTATCGCTTTTTCCATTAGTGGAAACCATGTCAAAATCGATATATAGACAGACAAATGAGACTTCAATTTTTACTACGTAAGGATGTATATATAGATTTATAGACGTACAGATATAAGAGTAGATAATAGATACACAAAGGCTTGTTACATAAGATAAATCTTTTCAATTAGTTAATATTTGTCGCATAAACTAAATTAAACTTTCACCTACTATTTATTACCTATATTGCTAAAAATTTCTTGCTAGGTAACAAGTAACAATTTTGATAGGCTGGTACACAAATTTAAGAAGTCATTGGCCTAAATGTCATCTAGTATTATAAGAGATAGAGCTGGAAATTTCTTTGTAAAATGGCATTGTTTTCTTATTACATATTTAAATGGTAATTTATTCGGGCGCTCAGTTCATTACCCTTACACCATACACCACCAGCGCGTACCGGTTTCCATAATGTCAGCAACGATGTTAAATTGAGGAAACTAATAATAATTGAATCACTCTATATTCCGCCGACAGTTTATACAACGTTACACATGTAATTTCAATGTTACTACAGTTTAAATTGCTTTTAGTGTACTTGGATGGAAATAAATAAATATGTACAACTGGTGAACATAAGGGAAATTGAGAGTCTACATTAGCAGTTCATTGGAGTCTTTTTTTAAGACTCATAACAAGTCTTAAAAAATATGCGTTTCTTTAGATTGTACCTCAAATTTGGTAAACTTTACAATTCTGCCACTGTCAATTACCACTTAACTATGTAACACGTCATTCAATTCAGACAATGAGTAATAAGTACAAGACAATAAGTACAGTTATAGCCAATAAGTAGATAAAATGAATAGAGAAGTGGCGCTTAACAAGTTACGGCTTTCTCTTGTGTTGAAGTGACAACATTAAGCCATTATTCTTAAAGCTACTCTTTTATGATTTACACATGTATTATACACATTTTCATGATATATATATTTTAAATATTTAAGTTCTACACGATGTAGACATTTTGCATTTATATTTACTTATAATGAAAACACGACAACCGCAGCCAGTCAGATGTCTAGGTCATGTCTAGATAAAGTTAAAGTAACTAAGATCCGTATTCTCAGATAGTACTAAATTGTATCTAATTAATCTAAATGTTACATCTATTCAACGTCCGCACATAAATGGCTATCACCCGTAACGAACACAACAATAACTCATCGATGTTACTTAAATCGATCATCGGTATAATATAAATGCACTTTAGGATTTTATTAGCAAGATTGATAAGAATATACCGCTACAGCTTAGAATCCTTTTAAAATCAATTGAATAAATTTTACATTTATATTTAATAGTCTATTGGAAAAGACTATATAATTGGGAGGATTCAAGCATAAGGAAAAAAGCATGAAAAAACGTTTCTTCTAACTAACGAATATTACTTAAGGAATAAATAAATTAATAACAGCAAATTGAAGAAGCACATTATGGGAGTCGATAATATTGACTGCTTCCCAAATAGTGACTAATGAAATAATAAAAACCTTGGTAGGTTGTATACCTACCTAGAGAAATTTTATCCTGAATAATAATCCTATCGATTAGTATAATAAAATAGCGAGTGTTTGTTTTTTTAATTTTAGTTGGTTCGAGTCCCGGGCGAGCCAAGCGAGTTTTAGAAAATCTTTGAATGCAGTTTTGTTTCTTTTAAAAAATAAAGGAATGTTTCCTTTATGTAAAATGAGCCAACTTAAAGATTTAAGGTAGTTTCCCTCCAGGGCCCGACTTATTTTTCCACCCTGTATATCACAAAATATGATAAAGTATTAATTATTATTGAATTACATATTTAATAACTTTATAAAAATTTGTGCCTTGAGTTTTAGAAATTGAGCTAAAAGCTACTCACTTAAAAAAATCTTTTGCGACTTTACAAATAAAAAATACTCGAGCAAAACATTTAATAGTGGCAAAATAACTACTGTGCAATAACACGCACGAATAGTTATTAAATAAATATATTAAATTGTAATGTTACGGTAGATTGACTTTGAATTAGTTATTAACTATTTGTTAAAAGTTTTTGTCGATTATTCTCAGAAGGTGTTCAGAGGTAATAAATACTCACTCCACCACGCAGTATTAGAGATTCTTCGAATGGAAACCTCTCGATTTGTATTTTAATTAAGAAAAATCAATTATCCTAAACAGTAATCCTTTTTTATAAATTATTGATGAATCACAAATTATATTATGCGTACAATTAAAATCAAATATTACATGTACCTATGTCATCAGCTCTTGCATTTTTTCGAAAACTCAAAAAAACAATTTAATAAAAATATAATAACAATAATAAAACAAATAAATTAAACACGGCTTACAGCTTTGATTTGATAATTGACAAATTTTCAAATTCTACTGAACATAACTGAGTATGAAGGTACTCTTAACATATTATGGTAATAAGTTAACTGATGAATCATAGAATGAGCACATTTTTAGGTAAAGGGAAAACTTGTCAGAATACATGTGAAAAGAAGTGCATTTGCATCGATAGTTATACTTTTCAGGGCCCTGATCAATACTAATAATAAATCTGTAAGGGTCGGTCATGGAGTATGATACTGAAACTAAATTGACGATTTTGTGAACTTTTTTCTGTATCTATGTATGTATGTACCTCCATAACTCTGAAAAGAATTAACTGATTTTCATGAAACTTGGTAGATAAACATTTGGACGTACGGGACACAGGATAGGCTACTTAATATTTTTCAACGCGGACGAAGTGATTGGCACCAGCTAGTATTAATATATAAAAATAATTATGTAGCTTTTACTATAAGAGCTATCATATTTAATATATGATGTTGGTCATAATGTACGAAACAAAAACAAGTTCCAGTCTTCATAAAAATAATAACTATCATTACGAAGTCACGATGACTGCCTTGCACACCATGGTTATCCCTGATGGATGACATCATTGTACAAAAAATTTAAAAACTTATATATACCGAGCGATAATAGTTTGTTGGAGGTGTTCTTTAATTGCTTTACGAGTGTATATTGCTTCGTACCAAGAATAACTCTCAAATCAATTTGCAATGGACTATATTTACTCCTATAAAAACGTTTTTGAGGAAACGTTGCATGCGTTTTAATTATCAATATAAAATACTTACTCTTATTGTATTTACTAATAATCGTTTTTTTCTAATATAGATATCTATATAATTTTTGGGGTAAGAAGATAACAATGACGCAGATTTGTCTACACTCTACAGTGAATTTTCAGATCCCAACATTCAAGATCATTACTCGTATCTGCATCTGTCTATACAAATAAAATGATATACTGTTATTTTTTTAGACACTATGTGTATAGGTAATTTATATATTCAAAATATATTTCAAATAATTACTTAATAATTATTACTTAATAATTTAATAATAATAATAATAATATCTTGGCGTGATATCTGGAAAAAAAAACACGTCTCTAAGTTTTTAAACCTGATTTATAACCAATTTTGATGACAATTCTTTGTGTAAAGTGACGAGCTTAGTGCTCAAAGGCTTATACTAAAAACTTTACTTGCACACCTATATAAATAAAATACATCCGCGCAGCGAGTGATTCGAGGAAAATTTCACTCCCAGCTGACACGCGTACGTCCATGATTGAACATCTCTTCACTTGAGGTATAATTTGTAATGTACAAGCTTGCAGCATAGGAGCGTTGTACACCATGCCTGATGCCAGCATTACTAGGAAAGTGTCATCGACCTCGGACAAAAAGTGTTGCACGCAAGCCTAACCTATTATTTATTCGATTCGCCACACACCGGACACCAAACACTTTTGTGTAACCGAGATTGGGCGTTGATACGTTCATACTATTTTATTGTTAAACCTGGCGAACTTCGATTACGCGATACTACGTGATTGTAAATCACAACCACATATTTATAATTGCTAATAAAAAAATAACTATTTAGGTAGAGAATGCTAATAAAAATGTAAAATAAAAAAATAAAAAAATAATTTATTGTTATGATATTATACTAAATTTCAAATTCCAATAGTGAATGGAACAACCTTGTCTTTTAGCAGATATGTGATGGGAGTAAAAATATTTAAGAAGTTTCGATAAAGTTTCTATATTGTCATTTATATATTGCTTAATCAATAAATATTGTGCACCTTGGATAACTGGATAATATTGATTTATTAACAACAATACTTTTACCAAACATTAAAACATAAAGTAGTAGAAGAGTAAAGGATGTTTTTATGAACTGGGCAGGCTGTCTCTCAGAGGTAAATCACTCTCTTACGGAAAACGACCTTGAAGTAAGAACACGTGGATTGTAATTTTTCCATAGATTTGTAAAGAAGTTCAGAGGTAACTCCCCATAAACTCGCCTTTCCCTTTATGCTTGCATTGTTGGACCACCATAGCAACCCACCATGAGTTTACCTGTCGCCTTAAAAACCTGTTTATTGAAAAACCTATATGTACATTGAAAAAAATGAATTTTAATTTGATTTTATTACTTATCAAAACTATATTCTATCTGGTAACAATACTAGCGAAATAGAAAAATTGGAAAATTTTACAGATTTGGGTTACTCGTCAAACTATGACTAATTTCACCTTAAGATTGTTGAAATAACTTGTAAAGGTGAACGACCACTAAACAAATAAAATTCAATAAAGAAGCGAGTACACATAAAGTGTTAATTTTATCACCTGTTACTTGCACTTAAGTGCTCAACTGTTTTGATTCAATTGGTGCATTCACGCCGAACTGGTTTGAAGGAAACATTGGAACGATACACTTTATTAACGGTTGTAAAAGCCACTTACTCACTTTGGAGGGAAGGTCAAAAATATATCTAACACACTCTCAAGTCAAGCCCGAAAAGCAATAGAAAAAAAAGGTGTTCAATTTATTTCAGAGACAACTCAAAATCTATGTTCTGAAGTATCTCACAACAAAAAGATAATGTTGTTAAACAAAATTTGTTCACAAACCAGAACAAAAGGTGTCGTACATAATCATTACGTGGCCACGTCATGTGATGTCCATGCCATGTAATTTGGCCATGCCAAGCCATTGCCATGCCAAGTCATGTGGTCTAACAATAATGTATATATACCTAGAGTTAAATAGATAATAATTATGTCGCACATAAGCTAAATTCCAAAAAAAATATACCGTATTTTTTATTACAGAAATACCAAGTTAAGTACTTATGTGAACTGACTGTACCAAACAATTTTCCGAACGGCCTTCAAAAATCAAGGCAAAAAGCAACACGATGTACGTAGAATTTGTTCGACTTAAAAACATTGCAAATAATTCCTTATGGCAATTGGAATACAGTTCAACATGTTTGTTGTTTTTTGCCATTAATTATAAAGTATTTATCGCTTCAGTATTACGAAGTGGAATGGGCTCACAAAAGCCTACAATAACTGTATCGAATAACAAAAGTGATTTGCATAAAAACTTAATGAGCACTGACATTAACAATGTGGAAACTTTTTGTCTGTGCACTATACGTAATCGTTTAAATAAACAAGTAGGTACTTAGTTGAGAATAGAATCATTATATTTATGTATTTAGTTTAAATGTACATATGTATATAGTACAAATAGGGTACAAATGATACAATATTAAGGCACAAACAAATCGCTATATGTAGTCGACAGTTGATGCGGTTATCATCTGTATACATACTCGTACCTATATTATAAAATAAAGTCGTTATTTATTAATCTTTATCTTGTGTCTTATTACTGTTAGTTTATAAAAGAGGAAGGTTTTATAATAATATATCACTTGCAAAAAAATTTGCATCAGTGTGAAAGCCTGGGGTGGGTTGTTACATAAATTAAACTATCTAATTACCGTTAAAAATTAAATATACTACGCTATTTACCGTTCCACGGCAACACGTGAAACAGCGGCCTTCAAAATGTACTTAGTCACGTAAATAAATATTGACATTGCGGACCGGCCATCACAATAGCCATTTTCAACGAACACAATGACACACGGAGGTGTAACGAACTAAGTATTAATAAACCAATGCAACCCATCAATCACTGCAGCAACTACGTCAATAGTTCGCGGAGCCTAATTAAAAACATATTACGACAGAGGCCCTTCGCGGTCGTAAAGGGATACCAAGACTTACAGCGTTATAAACGTCAGTTTAACGACTTACGAATAATATATTCAAATGACTGATTGTTTCCTCGTGATTCATATATAGATTAACGGCTGAAAAGACCTTTTCGCTGTACAAATAAAGATGGCAACCAATGGCAAATTGTGAGTAATTGCTTATTTTCTTAGAAACAATTAAATATTTATAACTATTGTCTGATGTGGCAGACAGAACGGTATCGATTTTATACGTTGTCATGACGTTATTATTTGTATTGTGCGGTGGAGCCCCCCCCCTCCCTCCCCCCCTTTTTTTCATTTTATCATCCATCGTTATTATGAAAGAAAGAAAAATGGTCGGCAAAGCACTTGCAGCACCTGTAGCGTTGCTATAGTCGACGGTAGCCGTTGGACCGTAAATAAAAATAAGTAAAATAAGCACTCTTAGAACGCAAACGACTTTCCTCTAGAAAGATTCTAAATTATTATATCTAGAAAAGATTACTTAATTATTATTATAATAAATTAAATCAAAGTTAAGTCCATAAATAACATATTATTATTTTTGTATTATAAACATTGATGCACCAACATTAAAAAGAAAATTAAATATTCCTTTAAAACTAAAAATTAAAAATTAATACAGATGACGAAGTCTTGCGGATGCCCGCAGCGCGACCGCATCTATAGTCTGTGATCACTCTAAGTAATTCCTCGAAATGCCGAGCCGCGGTCTTTCATAACAAATACATGAACAACCATTTGTAGTGCGTAAATGTGTTTCGTACAAGCACTCATTACTAAGTGAGTGAATGGGATATAATATATCATGAATAACCAGCAGTTTATCTATTATTTGTATCATCGTATTATTTAAGTCGGCATAGAAGTAATTCAAAAAATTAATTGCTTTTCACTCTTACTCATTAGAAAATCGTACACTGCAGTGGAAGAACTGCTATTTTGATGAAACTTTCAGACAATCTTCAGATTAGTCCAGCTAGTAATCCTGTGAAGTTTGGTAGCGATCGGAGGCGAGCGAAGCCGGGAGCGGGTCGCTAGTTACTTTATAATTTTTATAAACAGTGAATTCCCAAAAAACTTTCCAACAACCTATAAAAATATATAATTCCTAACATTAATTAGTTAGAATTATGACCCAAATTAATATTAATATTTTTATATCGCAACCGCATTAAAGATTATTTTACTTAATCTCATAGGTAATTGTTTTAACAAAGACCTCCACTGCGGCTTGTTATTGACCCCGTTCTTTCTTCTCACGAACTACTTATATGTAGCGAAATGTAAGGTTCTTTTTTTTTTACAAGATAAAAACAACCTTATGTCAATAAAAGAACACATGCGACTCATAATAATGTCTCATTTAAATATTATAAAATCTAGATAAACTTGATGAAGCAAGACCACCACAAAACCGATCGATTTTCGAATTAAATAAAACAGCTTTACAAAATTATCGCAGTAGAATTTGCTACAAAAAATTACCTATACAAAAAGAATTTGATTTGATACAAAAGAAAATAAAAATAACTAGTTGCAAATTACAATACTAGGGACATTTGAAAAGTTCTTAGCCTAACATGGTTAAAGTCATTGGTTTTTTTTATAACTACCCTCATTTTGTAGTTACATTATTTAGCAACAAGTATGCACAGTTTAGTTTATTCACAGTAACTCATTGTTCGTTTACACGTGATACCGTAAGTCAAGTCAGAGCTATTTTTGAAAATGTATAAAATTGAACATCGTGCAGTGATAAAATACCTGAATTTGAAAGGTTTAACTCCAAAAGCTATACATGAAGACATGTCTGCTACTTTGGGTGAGACCGCTCCTTCGTATGCGACAGTTAAAAACTGGGTGGCAGAGTTTAAACATGGTCGTGAGACCATTCAAGATGAGCCCCGTAGTGGCCGGCCTTCGACTGCTTCCACTGATCAAAACAAAGAAAAAATCTGTGATTTAATTTTATCTGATCGAAGATTGACTGTCGAGGAGATAGCTAAGACTGTAGGCATCTCATCTGAGCGAACACATCATATAATTACTACTGAACTTGGATTCTCTAAGGTGTCTGCGCGGTGGGTACCGCGACTGCTTTCAGTGGAACAAAAACGCAACCGACTCACAACTTCTCGCGACTGTTTAGAGTTATATGAAGCTAACCCAATAGAATTTGTTGAAAGATTTATAACCACGGATGAAACCTGGGTTCACCACAATACACCCGAGACAAAAGAACAGTCGAAACAATGGAAAAGAGCAGGATCGCCCACCCCAAAGAAGGCAAAGGTGGTTTTATCGGCGGGCAAAGCCATGGCATCCGTTTTTTGGGATGCAAAGGGTATAATTCTCGTGGATTATTTAAAAAAGGGTGAAACAATAAACTCCGATTACTATTGCAACCTGTTGCGTCGTTTGAGAAAAGAAATCAAAGAAAAACGTCCAGGTTTATTGAGAAGAAAAGTCTTGTTTCATCAGGACAATGCACGCGTTCACACCTCTGTGCAATCCATGGCAGAAATCCATCAATGTGGCTTCGAATTGTTACCTCATCCCCCATATTCACCGGATTTAGCACCGTCCGACTTTTATCTGTTCCCAAAGCTGAAAAAATTTTTAGGTGGTAAACATTTTTTTACAAATGAAGAGGTCATAGCCGCCGTGGACGCTTATTTTGAGGAGTTAGACGAAGATTTTTTTAAAACGGGTATCGAAGCCTTACCGGGTCGATGGAAAAAGTGTTTTGAGCTCGGAGGAGAGTATGTTGAAAAATAAAAATAAACTCAAAATCGTGTGGTTTCATTAAGTATGTTAGGCTAAGAACTTTTCAAATGTCCCTCGTACAATAATTATTAGCTACGAGATCTAAAAATGTGCTAATTGCGGTACAAAAATAATCCGCTTTCTCGCTTACGGTTTTCATTGTAAAAGATACAAACATGGAGGTGTATATGAAATATTATGTATATAGGTTTATTCGTATAAATTTTACATATTTGTCAAATCATTTTTTTAATATAAAAATCGTCAAAAATTTGACGGTCCACTTGCTGGTAGGGAAGCTACCGTCGCCTATAAAAGAAGCAACACTGTACATGTTCAATGCCGACCATAGAAGGATTAAACGATAAGGGATTAAGAAGGTAGGAAATGGGCTCATTTTATGATGAGGGGGCTACCGTTTCAAGGGTAAACAATTTGAAGACAGATGACCTCTTTACTCATGCACCGAAACACAACAGAACATGTGTTGGTTATTACACCACCCGTCAGATAGACTGATCGCAGAAGACAGTCGTGAATTTTCTTCGCTATATTTTGTTATTAGTTTTCGCGTCCCTCTTTTAACTCACCAAATTTCGTCATCTTGTTTATCAACATAAATGTGTGATTTATGATTCAAAAGTTAAATTACCATATTGTATATCTGGAGCACCCATTACCTGGAATAAAAATGGAAATACAATTATTATATACATTGTACGTGTAATATACATCGTTACATGAGCATTCTTTACAAGAATTACATATTGCGTGCGTACTTAATTACATGAAAATACGGCACGAACCTTTTTAACCAAGTAACAAAGTATTGTAGTCACAATTGGCTACTAATTTATCTATGAATTTTGACATTTATTATTGTGATTTATAATACCTATGAAACAAATTAAAGTAATGGTACACTATAAAAATATGTGACATAACCATTAGGTACTAATTACAATAATTTTGAAAATAAATATTTGATGCTATGATATCTTCCTTCCTTAAAACTTTTAATTTTCTTCATATTGAACTAGTTTTTAATTATTTCCAGAAATAAATCTGGAGTTTATGTTTTCATAGGTTATTTATAAAAATTTTTTTTATGAAAACAAGCGATTGAAAGACGCGTAAAATTTTAACAAATTTTACGCGTCTTTCAATCGCTTGTTTTCATAAAAAAATTCTAACAAATTTTACGCGTCTTTCAACCGATTAAAATATAGAATAGATCACAATATTTCATAGCGAAAAAAAATTATTAAAACGAAAATAATTTTAAAATTAACTTAAAAATTTATTTTGTTGTGCACCGCGTATGCTGTTATTTTCGTGAAGAATGCCAGGGCAGCGTAACTGCATCCTCCTGTATTCGATCGTCAGCCTGCCAGTCGTCTTTTACATTATATTAATATTACTAACCCAGACAATTTGCTCGCTCATTACTACATTCGACAAGTAAAAGTTCGTCAGTTTTATTCAATGATAAATCGAAATTATATTATTGTAATCGATAATAATGATTTGAGTCAATTATCAAATGATTTATGAGCTATTGCCTAAACAGAAGGCCGCGTCAGTGATACGGAAACGTGGGGCATAAAAAGCTAATGGATTCGTTTACGAATTAGTATCTAAGATACAGTTTTTGCGGGACATTAAGACCACTTCGATATAATAATGATAATTATAAAATCACTATTATTGAATGCCTCCTTTGGCGACATAATATTACAATTTAAAAGACAATCGATCCGTTTTGATATCTGCTTATAAGTCATGGATTGTCGTGAAAGAGCACTTTATAGTGACATTTTGTTGAGTAAAAGGGGGGCGAAAAGATTGATGTTGAACGGAATAGATTCCCAGTTTATCAGTGTGTCTTAAAAATTTAATCTCAGTCCAGCTTTAAAGGTCCACACCATGCTAAGTCTAACCCACCAGCTTAAGCCTAGCACTAAACTTAACTCTTAAGTCTTACGAGTAGCTTATGTCTTGGTTTAAGTTGTCTGGTGCCAGTAACCAATGTCGCTTGTGTTTACAGACGACAGCCAACTATAATTAAGTAGATGCTGACGGTCTTTCATATGAAGAAAAAAGCAATCGTTTAAGAAAGTGTTACGAAATTAAATATGGCGCCAGCGCCACTGGCCAACCCATAAGCGCGAACTTGAAATATTCAGACACCAAATAACTCATTCACTAACTAGAGTGGCGAGTCGATATCTACAATAATTATCTAAGGAACACAATACAGGCAATCAAACGAACAAAAAGCGGACGTACAACAACAAAACTGTTGTTTGGCAACAACAACAATTGCCGTCAATTCTGGGGCATTCCATCACGTCCCCCCCGGGCGACCGCGAGCGCTGCTTGACAGGGAAATGACGCGAACAAAACTGAAACATTTGTTCACAAATTGTATCACGATATATTGTAAGGGTAAAGCGATTTTAGTAATCAAAGCAATTTGGGTTATAAATCATTGGAAGACGAGCGTGCTCTTAGCTATTTTGATAGTGTATCCGTTTCGTGAAAATCCACTCTGGTTCCTTGAGAGACGAGAAAATAATACTGAGAAACTTATCAGCTATAAAAAATTTTTTGAAAGATCGTCAACACGGAGCTTTTCCTTTTAGAGATGTCTTTTTCTCTAGACGACGTTAGTGGGGGCCATCAACATGGCTGCTGTCTTTTAGAATAAAAAGGATTCCTATAGCAAACCGTCTGTTCAGCCGAATTAATTGTAGTCTTGGCTTCGCCCGAGTGCAATAAGGAGTTAGTGTACACAATATATAACCTAAGTCCACTTGGAATAACATAGGTCTGTTCCTTTCAATTACTGAAGGAATGTTAAAATATATTCAGTGGTTTAGGTGAAATATGTGCAATAATTTATGTATTTACGTCTAAAATCAACTCTATCCCTCTCTATTATATTAATATATATTTAAAAAATATTCGGTTCTACAAACAAAGTTTTTATTTACTGAAATATTGATTTTACCTACATTTATTATGCAAATTTCAGGAATTAAACTACCCACTAACAAATCCAAATTAATAAAAAAAATATGTATAAATGCAACAATTCAGCTTCTTTTTTTACGTTTTAAAATCTTAAGTGGTTAGTTTACTTAAGCTAAACAACTAAACCTATTTTATTGAAATTATCCACGGAATACTCTAAATAAGGACATAGGATACTTTTTAACTTTGCACGTAAGCAAAACAGCGGACAAAAGGTAGTATCATTGAAACGAATAACAAATCTACTACAATGTAACAAAAGATAAGGGCCCGCTGCATTCACGACTTCACTATTGAGAGACTGAGAAACTAGTAATTAAAGGATATTCAGTGAGAGATCGCGTGAGAACAAATACACACATACACATACACACTCGTATGTATTACTTTACCTTTCTTGTAACCTTGACTTTTCGATTCACTACTCAAACGCTGAAAACAGTGATGTACTTAAACACTTATCGATAACAATGATTTAGGTTTTGTTTAAATTATAAAGTTAACAGTATAAAATTATACTATTAATTTTTCACTTATTTAAAGACATTAAATGTTTTGATTGAAATCAACATAATAATAATTAATAGGAGTTTACCTATGACAATGTTGTCAAAATTGAAGATAAGGATTCAGCACTTATTTATTCAGCACTAGTGCAGCCAAGTTATTTAATATTTCTGAAAACGTTTTTATGTAATATATGTCATAAATACCACCTTTCTAATGTAAGACACAGAAGCCTGAAATGGCTTTTTAGATGTTACAAGGAGACAAAAAAAAATTATTAGGTACAGGAAACTGCAAATCTAAACCTAAAACAAAGCAATTTTTGTTTTGTTTTAGGTTAGGCAGGTAATTAGGCATTTCGTAGCGAATTTCTAAAACTTACAACTTCCCGTATTTTGAAATGTGTATCTCGATATTAAAAATTAGCCTTTGGCACAACACTGATAAAGCGAGCAGTTGCCTCGAGCGCTCGGCAGCTCCGATGTGTATCGCCAAAACGTTACGAAATCGGCCGTAAACAGGAGCAACACATCCGAACGGAGCGAATTAAAAACTTTTCAAGTACAAAAGGTGATGTTAAGCTGCTATTCATAAGGCCTGTATCGAAGGCGTGTTGTAATAGTGTGCTTTCGTCAAGTTAAAAAAATATTTTTCATCATTTTTCTTTGTATCATCATCATCTTCACCAATCATTAAAATAGGTTAGTAAGATAGATAAATAGTTCATTTTGAACAGTTACTTACTTTGGGAAAGTAATAAGCTATTTGTTAAGATTCAGCTGTATTTCCTTAATCATGCATTATAAGCATCCCGCTCAAATACGTCGAACGACTCAAGGTATAATAATATTTCTTGCATATGTAACCTTCTAAATATTTTAGAGTATAAAAAGACCTTGTATAAAAAGACAAGGTCTTTATTTCTCTACTCGACAAATCACTTAAAGTCCTAATAAAGAAATGATTTGCTTTACCTCATACGTACGTTCGTTGTAAGATACCTATACAAAATATGAACAACTAAATGAGCAAGCAAACCTCTTACACAAAGGATGTAAAGGCCAATGACACGGTTAATAACATTAATAAAGTCATAATTATTCTTATAGATGTATCTCGTGTTATTACTTTATCTGACAATTAGACCTTTTTTAATTGCCTCGGGAACATTCCTTTGAATACGCAATAAAAAAGATAAAGAATGAAACGTCTTGTATTCTCAATATAATAAATTCTGCGTGTAAGTTTTTAATTATTCTTGCGAAAATACTATGTGAAAAACCTAAAACCTTAATGCTGAATAAAAAATTTAAAAAAGTTTAACCTTTCGAAAAGTGGTCTCCGAATGAATGCAATGAAAATATATATATCGTGATACAATTCGTAAATTCGGCGAACATAAGTTTAAATAAGTAATTATATTTGAAAGGTCTACGTTGAAAATAATTGTACTGTGCGAGCTTTACATTTCTTTTAACGAATCTTATGTAAAATGAAACATTTACAGACTGGTGGTTACGTAAGCACCCTGGAGTCAATAATCACGTTTTGAAAGTAAAAGTGATAAAAGAATCGCTTTTAAGTTTTAAAATGTGGACAAGTACGTATTACAATTTATTTTATCGTTTTTCTTGTGAGAAATATTATCATATTTATCGGTCATCCAACCAATTATCAACATTATCGTTTTGGTGTTAAAATACTCATTACGAATTGAAATACAAATAAAAATTTATCACCAATCACTTTCACCCAATACAATTAATTTTGGCATAACTTTGTGCAAAACCTTTAATGAGCAATAACCAATCAAGATATAATGACGATTCTCCATTATAAATAAATGTATGATTTATTACACCACATGCATATAAATTCATGATATCTTAACACCACAATGTATTTTAAATATTTTTTTCTATTGTAAGTAGTGGCAGGACACACTGAATTCGAAAGTTATCTAGGCAGCCCTTCTGGCGGTAGTAACTAGAAGACCACCGTAAAATAACAGTTCGTGTGTCATTTTTTAAATTTTTTTCAGACCTCGATACCAGCATTTTGAAAAATCATTAACATTTCCAAAAAATACATACTCGTATTTTAATAATTTTAAAAGTTCATATTATACACGTAATACAATTGCACAAGAAAATGATGTTGATCTTTATCACAATTATGAGCTATGAAGACCGTTTATTAGTTATTAAAAATATTATTTAACAACAACGAATAAGCGAAGGCTCCATTATACAAGTGTCAAGAAAAATATGTCCATTATACAAGTTTTAAGAAAAATATAACACAAGAAAATTATAGTGATTTTGTGCTATTTAATTGGAGTTCTCTTTTTCTGAACCAACTAAGGTGGAAGCGATCAAATTGCATAATCGATAATGGTATTCAGTTAAATGACTTTAAATTTTCCGCGATATGCAGTGTTTTAAATTTATCGATATTAGTGTTGGTACCCACATAATGCACTCTTCGCTTCTTGACCACCTAATAAAGTTATCAAAATAGATTTATATAATATTAAAACATAAATTGAATAAGACACAAACAACGTAGTTGTCAGTCGTTTGCAACCCGGGCGGTCAATTTGCAATTGACTTTAACGCCTGTCGCACCTCTTTAGTGCAAAAATGATCAACCATTTAGAACTATTAACTGAGTAACGGTTTTTGAAGCTGACACGAATTGCGAGACACTTTAGTGATGTGTTAGTAATAAAACAAATAGACGATTATTTTGATTTTTCTACTTATCTTAAATATAAATTATCAATACTAATAATAAATCTGTAAGTGTAGGTATTGTATGTATGTTCCTCTATAACTCTTAAACGAATTATCTGATATTCATGAAACATGGTAGATAAACATTTAGAGGTACAGGACACAGGATAGCCTACTTTTTTCTTTTTCAACGCGGACGAAGTCGCGGGCGCCAGCTAGTTATTAATATTATTAATGTACCAAGTGATTTTAAAACATCCTAACTATTGGTCCTAACTATCCTAACTATTGGGTATTCATCAATAAAAAATATATGAAACTATTGACGCGCCCCCGGTTTCCTATGGTCAATTTTTCATTTCCTAACAATCTTACTGGGACTAATTGAAAATAATAAAAAAATCCGAATTTAGCGATCCATTTTTGTATATTAAATAAAATAAAACTTTTTAGGTATGTCAAAATATGTTATTATTATTTTTTTGTATTATCGACATTCCATGTCCATCACTAGACGCATAGCTGTCAAAATAATCAAGCTACAATGTAATGTAAATGCGAAAGTGAGTTTGTTTATTACGCTTTCACGTCTCAACCACTCAACCGATCACCATGAAATGTCGCATACTTGTTGCAAAGGGTACAAAAAGGACATGTGAAAAGTACTGTTAGTTCCTGATGCACACGACCATAGTTGCGGGCAAAAGCTACTATATTATATGGAAGTGTTCATTTAAAATAACTCATAACTAGTTGTTTCCTTTCACATTTTTATCCATTACATTTAAAAAATTATCGTTATTATTATCCTGTCAAACCATGTTTATAATTAGCAAGCAGTGAAAAGTGCCAACTGAGTTTAATTCAATGTTGAATGTGATTAACGTATATGTTACTGGTTGTATAATTATCATTATTAGGAATGTGTATATGCTAAATGTAGCACAGTTTGGAAATTATGGTACATTAATTATATAGAACTAAGCTATATGTTCCCGACACAGGTCTCTCTTAGTTTTGTAGATTCGTCTTGATTAGTAGTCAACTTCGGATGAATTTATTACAAAATCCGTTTTTTTCCCTTTTAAATTTATAAATGAAATAAATACATACAAATCATAAAAAATAAAAAAACAGAATTAGAAAATAAAGAACAACACATTTTTATACTCAAATACTTAGGCAAATGGAATCATCATATCTAATCTAATATATAAAATTCTCATTCCGCGGTGTTTGTTGCCAAACTCCTCCGAAACGGCTGGACCGATTTTGATGAAATTTTGTGTGATAAGCACACAAAATTTCATCTGAGGTAGGTCTGAGAATCGGCCAACATCTATTTTCCATACCCCTAAGTGATATTTTTTTGTATGGCAAAACAACGTTTGCCGGGTCAGCTAGTATTATATAAAAATAAAAATAAATAAATCTTGTTAATCCATAGTCGAGTAGGGGTAACTATCATCAACTCTTTGTTTACTTTGCGCTGTCTATATTCGATATTGGGTGAAGTCGATAAGTTCATGATAATTCTGTTTAATTCCAACCACGTTATCTATTGAAGATAACACTCGGTTACTTCTTATCGGTTCAAACGTGTTTGCCACAAGACCACATTTGTTGCTAGATTCTTCGAAACTGATGAAAAGGAATTGTTGCAGATACGTTTGCAGTTTATGGGTTTTCCTACAAAATTATTTGTATTCAACTACTTCTTTGATGTTGATTGGATTTGTTGAAGACGTGTTCTAATCTATGTTTATATCTCGTGTGTTCGTGTCTTATTCCCTTCCTAAGCCTTAGGCATTTTCAAAAGTTAGAAACTAAAAAATAGATAAATGAACGTGAAAAATGAAACTAAAACAGATTTCAAAAACATCTTTTTATGTGATCAATATTCATTACAATAGATAGGACATTTTAGTGTTGGTTAAAATAAAATAAAAACATGCATTATAGGTTTTCGCTTCAAGCGCCTTTCAATATATTGGAAAATATATTGAAAGGCGTTATTGTCTTACAAACCAACCTTCGCGATTGAATTGAAAACGTAATAATCATTAAGAACCGTTACAAATGTCGAGGGCAAAAGATGCAGGCGAATAAAATTGAAAATAAAATAAAAACTTTAATTAATTGTAATCGATGACATCATCATTGAATAAGGTTAATACGATCATTGCAATAAATTAATTATGCAACACGTAAAGTACACCTTTAATTCAACTCACACGATAATGATCAAGGATAACTATAAGATTATGAAAACTCTTTGGTTAAATGACTTACCTATCTATGTAGGTAAGTATACTTATTACGTACGAGTAAAGAAATTCCATTATATACGAATTTGATTTATAAAGATAATAATAGGGGTTAAAGTATGAAATTGCCGTTTTATTGTAATAGGTACTTCGAATTGACATAGAACCTTCATGGTTTGAGATTTTTGAGTGAAACTTTTTTCATACGGTACCTATGTAGTTCTTCTTTTAAAAAATGTGCAACATTCGATTATCAACTTTCAGTTGTTTTTTTTATTCAGCTTAGACAATAAAGATGGATACTTCGAAAATTCGTGGGTTTTGAATACGAGTTCCGACGCGGAACTAACGCGACAGAAACAGCTCGCAATATTAATGTTGCGTTTGGAGAGGGGACTGCTAATGAACGCACTGTGCGATTTTGGTTTAAACGCTTTCGTGATGGAAACTTCGATTTGAAGAACGAACCACGTGGAAGACCGCCCACACAGGTGAATAACAATGATTTGAAAGAGATGGTGGAAGCCGATCCGAGCCAAACTACCCAGGAATTAGCGGCATGGTTTAACGTTACCTTACCAACAATATTGACTCATTTGCGCCAAATCAATAAAATAAAAAAATATGAAAAATGGGTGCCTCATGATTTGACTGATCTGCAGACTCTACAGGAACTGCAATTAGAAACCATTCGTCACCCTCCGTATTCGCCAGACCTTGCTCCAACGGACTACCATTTTTTTCGTGATTTGGACAATTTTCTGCGTGATAAAAAGTTTTCTTCTCAGGAGGCAGTGCAAAATGCTTTCACACAGTTTGTCGAATCTAGATCACCAGAGTTCTATCGCAAAGGCATAAATGAGCTTCCTATTAGATGGCAGCAATGTATAGATAATAATGGTAATTATTTTGATTAAATAAATATGTTAAATTTAAAAAAAAAACGAATTTTTATTTTTCAGTACAAATCGGCAATTTCATACTTTAACCCCTAATATCTAGCACTATTCTAATAAAGTGCAATTTCTTTGAATTTTTAAACAATTTTATAACATTTCATAATTGAAATGAATTTTTTGCCAATGAGTAAAATAAAATAAATTAAAAGACATAAAATGTCATAATATTATATTATGTTAATAAATTAGCAAGTGCTAACAACTAGTATAAAGTAATTATGTGGTCCAAATTAAACCAAAGAAAAACTTTGTCAATCTAAAAAGATAAAGCCCGGTGATTGGTTGTTGTAACGTCCACATAAAATTTTGACCAATCACCGGGCTTTATTTCTTCCGTTTCGTAAGAACGCAACGAATCGTTTGCATTGGTTTGGTTCTTGGCTAGGGTCCCTGAGGTGTTTCCGCTTAGTTATACATAATATATAATATGGGCTTCTTCGAGCGTGCTGTAAACAAATTCCTCTAAGTGAACCTGCATCCTTACTGGTGCCGCTTGTGTCCTTAGGCCAAGTCACAAACAAATAAGTGGCCCATCTATCTGCCTGCCACCCTTTTTAATAGAGGTCATATCAAATATGAAAATTCGTCTATACCAAAAACATACAATAGATAATGCAAGTTATTCTGTGACCGTCCCACTCGTAAAGATGAACTCTCATTGGTCCATTTAATGATGTTGAAAATGCTCTAACTTTAGTATAATTATCGTTATAGCGCTTTGCAAAACTTCTAAAAATACCTCATAACTAACATATAGCATACTTTTTTTTCAGAAATAAAGTTTATTTAATGTTGTGCCAGGCGTGCATATTAAATAGGAAGAAAATAGGATAAATGTTAACAGAAAGTATAGTACCTACGCAAATACGGAAATAGGTTCTGGCATCACTTGGGTTGGTTTCTAAAAGTAGTCATTGTCATATTATAGTTTGTAACTTTACTTATTCACATGAGTTCAAATTGTTTGAAGTGGGAAATTGACGGACTAGAATCCGCAAAGAAAGCCAAGAATTATAAATTACATATTTTTTGGATAGGTTTTGTTTGTCGAAAATTTTTATATCACAAAAATATTGGTGCGCTCTTTAATACGCGGTCAACGTTATTTTAATATTAGTGAAAAAAAGGAAAATGTATGTAAATTGGTTTAGCATCTCGACGGTCCCTACGTACATAAAGACATGTCAAAAACCGGGGTTTTCAGGAGAGCGTAATTTATGTTCAAACCGCTCTAGAAATAATTATATGTATAAGTAATTATAATTTTTTTTTCTAGAATATTTTATTAGCTTTAGGAAATTTATAATGGTAATCTAAAGACAATCATGCAATAAAAAAAAATTGCCATTTTTGACATGTCTATGTACGTAGGGACCGTCGATCTATAGAATTCAAACCCTTACCACGCATTCTCAGATAATAATCGCCAATTCTCATCGTAGCGGTTAGCATCGGCACGTTAATTTTAAGCAACAATGGGCACTATTCACTGCATCAACTCTCGACCTTGCCGGTTCGATCACGAACTCGCACACCTGCATTCTGGTGCAACTAGGCGTTCTCGACATTAGTGTGGTTTCATAACTACATTTACATTTATAATTATTTATGAAATATAATGAATACGCTCAATAAAGTACTAAAACCTCTAATGCTAGTTTTACACTTGATGATATATATTTACTTGAAGTAAAACTTAATAGAGAACCTAATTAATCATAAGGAAGTGAATGTTAAATTGATTTCTATCTTCCCTACAGTAAACGTAGGTCTACTCGTAGTAAGGGTAAATTGTTACACAGTTAATAATAGGTTAATAATAACACCCTTTATGATGTACCCGTGACTAACCGCTTACGAAAGGAATTCTATATTGGAAAAGAATTCCAATAAAGAATTTGGGATTACTCTGATATTTACTATCTAACATAAAAGGGCACTGTTGTTTAGTTCACAGATAAACCTAAAAAAAATTACGACACACATATAGGTCACTTGATGGTAGATGGCTACGGTCGCCTATAAGCACGAGTGCAAGTGCGGTGCCTTCTTGAGGGGACTTTACCTACTTGACCTGAGGGATAAATATATTTTAAAGTCCAAGGTTTTGTTTCTCTGTGAAAGAAACTTATTTAAGTGTAACTATTGCGTCTTAATGTATTTTAGAAAAGAGATTTGTCCGCGGGGCCTACGACCGAGATAGTTTTTCTGCTAATAATGATACGAACAAACAGACCAATATGATCTTTGATAAATAGCTTTATGCCTCAGGGGAGACGCAGATAACAGAGGCTTACTAATACTAGATAGTGTTTATTAAAGCTGTATCATAACAAAAGTAATTTAGCTCATTATGAAATAAATAATTTTAAGTAAGTATAGACTGTCTAGTATTGGTCTGTGATTTCGAAATGGAGATATTTTCTTAATCTCACATTGCTGCGTGTATCAACTTGAATGAAAATTTAAATTCCTCGCAGACAATTGCAAGTTATAGACTATTACAAAGGCACAAGTTCAAAATTCCCAATATCAAAATTTTTACCAAACACAAAACACTGGATCCTAATTAGAATGCATTCACACAATTAAATTGTTTTTTAACGATAGAAAACGTTATTTCACATCGGTACATTTTAACCTATTTACACGAAGGAATCAATAATTTCACGGTCGTACTCCAGAAAATTTGTAAGAAATGTTGGCATTAATGATAATTATAAAACATTTTTAAGTACGTACTTCACTTTTGTGATCGAGGGAGTGCAAATAATAATGTAGCAAAACATAGACTGATTATCTGGACCACCTTTATAATAAGCATAGAGCTTCGATCGAAACAAGATGCCAAACTTGACAATGACCCCGGGGTCGAAACATAAACGATTGTAATATTATAACAAAGCATCGTATGTTATGCACATTTACTAAATGTCAATGCTGATCGTGAAATAAAATGATATACCTGCCTAACTGACTTGAGTTCAATGCTATAAAACAGGTACAATAACTTCATCAAGTAAGCCAAAGTTAATAAGTAGTAAAATAGTAAGGTTTTGTAATAACTTCATTCAAAGAAACGAAAAGAATTATTATGTGGTAATCTTGGTGACATTGCAGTTCTAAAATAAAAACAAAATTGTGTTTTTGTGTGGTAATGATTTGTCTGGAACAAATTTACCTTTCGCCCTCGGGATAAAATACTTCGTATTCTTGCAGCAGTCAATTTTGTTGTGCGACTTTAAAGTTCTATTGTCAGATGATTTTAAATTTTACGTCGAAATTGCCAGTTTTAAACCAAGTAAATTGTAACCTGGCATTCTTTGTGCCCATGAACTTACAATCTTACAAGAATTAATAATCAATTTCACACAAACTAATCTGATGTCAAAATTAAAGTAATGGTAGAAAATTCTTAAAATTAACGACGAATTAACTTATAGATAATTTTCATTTTTAAAACCATAATATTTTTTTTAGTATTTATGATTAACATATTTTTTTCGAATTGTTTGTGAACCGAATTTCTTTTTTTTATTAAATTTTAACCAATTTAGTTTCAATGTTGAAATTCTTAGAATTTATGTGTCAAAAGTGAATAGAATTTATGTTTTTATAATAAAATCGAAAAATGTTATAAGCACTTCGTAATGTTTATTGCTCTAAGCCATCGACCACATGAACAAAGCCTTTTCGCTAACACGGTAAAAAAATAAAATTACAATCTAAATACTAATTCATCAATGGACTCCGCCCCACCTGACGAACAACTGAACCGACGAATCGAGTTCCATCGGCTGATAATAGCGAATTAGTCATAGGGTTAATTAATGGGTTGTAAAACTCTGAACACATTAAAAACTGCTTTTTTGAAGGGTAATATTGGAGTTTCTGTGTATTCTTATTTAATCTTATTGTAATGTAAACTCACCTGAATAAATTTTGTACAAAGAATCCAACAATCCCTGCATCATTTTGACAGTTTTCTTCTAAAACTTCACTGAATGAAAGTACTTACTTAATGGAAATCAAGTTTCATATTTGCTAGTAATAAATGTCAACCATTGCTTTATAATCCGCCGTTTGTCTGAATCCCATACTGCTCGAGACAGCCATAAAAGATTGCGTCTTGATAATATAGAAACCATAAAGCCGAATAGATAGAGGTAATAAATATAACATACCTACTATATAAAGGCGAGAAACGGTCGAAGACGTGATAGTGCAAAGAAAATAATATATGACCACAAGAGATATTACTACAAGTTTTGAGGTGAACGAACCTGCAGACTACAGAAAGAACAGAGTGGTGGCCAAATTGAAGTAACGGTTAAGAGCAATGGTTCGTTATCATCAATCAGATTTGCGTAACTATGTATCTATCTGCTAGCAATTACTGCAGTTGACCAACCAACCAGGTAGGAACGTACAAAATAATGTACAACACTTATTTAGACTGATATTATGTCTGTGTAAAATTATTAAGGTTGAATGTAGGAGATTACCTCCGGAAATACTCATTCTAATGGTGTCTATTAGGGGACAAAGTAATATAATGTAAATAGCAAGGTTTATTATGTAATGCTAACATGAATAATATTACAACAAGTGACTGAGAACAAATTTTGCATGACGTATGAGCGTTATGAACACAATAAAATGTAGGCGTGAGCTAGAAGTCATAAATTGCTCAAAACGTTTTGAGAGAAACAACCTTCATCCATATGTCAGATAACAAACAAAATTATTGGAATATTCACAATCTAGTGTGAGAAGAATAGGCATGATGACTGATTTTTGTTGATGAATTCTTTTCCATTACGTAGGTACATATTTACTATTTCCGAAAAAAACAATATTTCAGCAATAAACTAACTTTTAACGCTAATTATTGCATTTTTTCTATATATTTTTAATTTAAGCGCGAAAACGATCATAGGTGTCATGGCGTCCGCTTGTGACGTCACACCTATGTAAAAATATTTAGGTCTGTGTTCGAAACAACAACTAATAAAATTACGCAACTAATAAAATTATCAAAACAATTAATAAAATTACGCAAAAATTAAATTGAAACGCGAAATCACAACAAAGGTTCATGGGCATAGAGTAATAGTGTTCTGTGGTATATAATAAGTTACTCTATGGAGTAAAGTAATATATATAGCATAGAGTAAAGTAAAATATATTAATAAGGGCCTCTGTGAGATCTACATAGGTATGACGTCATTCGATCTGATTGGTGTTTCAGTTAACATGGCCGATTGCTGCATTTTATACTTTTATTTTATTGAAAATCTTATTAATCGTAATGTTTATATTAAAATTACGCAATTTTTTGAAACTCTTTTAACGTATATTTTTCTCTAAAATTATTTCTTCTGTGATTTTTTAACACCGTCATCATGCCTATTAGAAGGGAGGATCAAATATTAGGAAGTCAAAAATTTAATAGCTAGCTGCCTGCGAGAAGTTTTTTAAGCGATGTCAGTTTATTTTGCAATTGTGTTATAGACGTTCTGTTAATGAACTTATAATTTGATGTTATAGAACTTACTGTGACTGTATTTTGTTTCAATGTTTCAAATGTCAACAATACACATATAGTGAAATCAAATATAAGTTCAGATGATATATTAAGAACACACATTAATTTGTAATAAACACGCAGAACATAAATAAAATATATGATTTGGCGTTTTCTCTAGTTTGCAGACAGCAGGTTGATTATGATATTTAATGAATTATACTTATAAATTGTATGATTTATAGTACCTACGTACGACACTGTACGAACATTTTGTACCATAAAATTTTAACTTCTATAAATATAAATAACGAAACTGTAGAATGTATTTACAAATAATTTAAACAAAATATACTTTGTGGTTTTGGCACATAGCCTTTGAATGTGTCAAAGAATTTAACGTCCATTTCCCATATTCATTTATCACTAATAATAGGATAGACTCATTAATCAAAACAGTAATATAAGCGCGCTTCTTTATTTATGTATAAACCATTTGTTTTTACTAATGTCACTTCAAACAATGGAGCACATTTGTGTGGAAGTATATAAAAGTAAATAAAAATAATGAATGATAAAAACAAACAAAATGAATAATAGTTTTTATGTAAATTAATTCTATGTAATGGAAGGTCAAATTTACTCAAAGTATAAACATGTGTTGTATATGCTGGCGAAATAAATAAAGTTGTCTCATTAAACAAACAAAGGAAAGAAAAAAGAATACAAAATGATTTTGTTCAGAGAAGTAATAAACTCCGTGTCATATAAAATAAATGGCTCGCGTTTTGGCCAAAAACCACTGCATAACGATGTAAGCCTGCAATTTTATTACCAAAACACAGAACCATTAAAACAAAAGCAAAATTTGAAACTAACGGTACCCACGATAATATTTGTTTGAAAAAACACTTCGTCTGCATTTAAAAATAGACGATGTCTAAGTGTAGGTAAAACACGCTAATGAGAACGTCTCTTACGTCTCTGTCAATGTAAAGTAAAATTAGCCACACACCAGTCTTCGAAAAATCAATGTTAAGAATTGCGTACACTTGATAATGAAAGAGTTAATTCCATTGACGCGTGTGACGTTTTCATGCTATGGTTCATTTATGATTCTATTGTATTGTGTACCTAACTTACACTTCTTGAATATTATTATATACTAGCTGGTGCCCACGACTTCGTCCGCGTTGAAAAATATTAAGTAGCCTATCCTGTGTCCCGTAAGTCCAAATGTTTATCTACCAAGTTTCATGAAAATCAGTTAATTCGTTTCGGAGTTATGGAGGAACATACATACATACAATACCTACACTTACAGATTTATTATTAGTATTGATGAGATTTTCTTGCAGGTATTATTTGATTTGCGACTATCGTAATAAGCAGCATTGAAGTAGATACATTTAGTCTAGGAGTCAAGCATTACTGACATACTTGGCCGTCTCGGTGCATATGCGGACGTAGTCTTTTTGGTAAGGAACTAATGCAAGATAAAATTAGATGCGAAATGCATTTGCAATTCTTTGTTTGTCTAATATGAATTTTAAAGGGAAACTTCATTAAGACACTGATGAACAAGGCATTCCTTAAGCTAATTTTTTTGTTCGCAATTGAAGTGGTGAGTGTACGAATAAATCACTTAAGAAGAATCTCGAAAATGCTGCAAATGACAATTCATTTCTTCTGTAAATTGGAACTGACATGTCTGCGCTCAATCAGACAAACGACGGAGCAAAGTTCTGGACAACAACTGATCAAATGAAAAAGAACTTTGAAGAAATAAACTTAGGGAAATAATCCACTTGACATCATCCTGATGATGAAGGGCATTTCTTTTTTAAAATTACATACACTTGCACTGTTTATATGAAATAAATAAATGAAACTCTATATTAAAAAGTTGGAAAGCACTTAATCAGAGACAAGAGTTAGATTGACACACGCGACGATTTCTTATTGATGCTTCTTAAATATAGTGAGACACTTAAAACTAGAACTATTATTTCGGGGATCACAACAGCCGATCATGTCGGAGATTGATTTTTTTGGTCGCGCGCCCGCGCCGTCCGCGGTCTGCCGCACCGCGGCCGCCACTGACAAACCAGGATTATTTATAAATTCACAGAGACAGGGGGTCGTAGAATTTCGCAGAACGACATGGTATGCAAAACTAATAACAGACACAGTCCACAACAAAATTGATAATCCAGAATTAAATACAAAAAAGAAAAACACATCAAAGGCTACGTCTGCAGGTGCACCGAGATTAAAGACCAAGTCTAATGTATTACAGAAATATAATTTATAGTAAATTTTATTTAAATTCAATTACTTTATGACATAATATGGCGAGACTGACCAAGTAGATCAGGTCAGGATGTAAAATGGATTCTGGACATCCCTTACTCACGCACTGAACACGACAGCCCCTATCGTGGTCTTCTGTTAGAGTGGTTACTACTGTTAGACGGGTTGCTCAGATTACAACTGTAAAACTCAGTGTGCCATTAGATTTGGGTTCAAAGATTTTATTGCTCTCATGCTATCAGGTTACTTATTACACAACCATATGGAATTCATAGAAATACTGTATTTTGGCCGTGGCCGTGCCGCCCACCTATACAGGTGTTCCCAAATTGCTCTAGCTGTTTCGCATCGGTTATGACACCAACTTCGACACGTGGGTGACGTTTGTATTAATTTTCAACCAAAAATGTATTTAAATTATTACAATCGCTATTATGCCTCGGTTTATTCGTAATTTTAAAAGAGCATACTTTTTAAAGTGTTACGGTTTTATTCAGAACTGGCGATAATTCTGATTTGATTTATCCTCTATTTTTATTAAATAGAGAATCTCTCCAGAACAGCAAAATTTAAATGTACAAAGAGTAAGTTTTGATCAAGTTGATATTCGTGCATTTACATAGTTTAACCTTTCATAACTATATCACATATGATTTATGAATATAATATCAGTCTGGATGCTAGACAATTTATGAATAAACATTTTGAATTATTTTTTTCTTAAGAGTACCTACACAAAAATGAAATTCTAACGCGAATTGGTAATTCTAACGCAAAAATAATAAATACAAAACACATTCATGTTACTTGTATTATTAATCTACATTATCTCCGGCAATTTATTACGGGCGCTTTCGTCGATGCATGCCGAAAATATTGTTAAAATGAATCATTCGCTGACAACAAAAGAGTGTTTGGCACCGATGTTCGCAATTCATAGTTTCTTGACAAATGACAGCTAAAATTAAAGTAACGAGTACACTATTTTCATAACTGAGAATGCGGTCAGAGCTGTTTGACTATGCAATAGTCTGGGTCATGGCAGGTAACTGCAGGTAAGTTTTTATTTTAATTGCACACATTTTTAATCAATTTTACCACGAAATTGTAGAATTATTATTCTATTGGAAAATCAATCAACAAAAAATAAAATTGGATGACATAAATTATGATAAATAAGTAATAAAATAGTCTTGTTATTAATTTTATTAACTCATAAAACATATTGATGTTTGTTTATGAAGAAAAATTAATATATGGATAGAGAACATTTCAAAACGTTCCCCAAGTATTGCAAACGTTTGCTTCGTCATTTAGAGTAAGTATTGCATAATATTTATTAGCAAGTCAATGATCTCACAAATTACGTGAAACATAGAAAATTACGTAGATCGGACATGTGGCATATTATCTTGTTTAACACGACCTTCAGTTCAATTTAACATAATTCAGAGAACGACAACATTCCTTTCCATGTGACATGTAATAATCTTTCCTCACCCTGTGACAGATGTACGAAAGAATGCTTCTCCTCGACAATAACTGTTTGACAGGCGCGAGTCGAAACGACAACAGTTTATTTAAGTACCTACCTACACTAATTTAAAAAAAACATAAAATGAGACATTTATTTCAATTGCACCAAATCTTTACATATGTTTAAATAGGATAATTTGAAGTGGCTATCTGCGTCTGTATGGCCGCTAACTCCTACTTAACCACGCATCGGATTTTGATGCGGTTGTCACCATCAGTTAGATAGTTTTTTACGATTTTCTAAAATATATATTATATAATAAAATATAAATACCTAAGGTCGGTAGTTAATAATGATAACATGTAAATTTTAGTATTGGAAAACTTAAACAAGTTTTGTTTAACGGACTCCGCAAGTTTTTCAAACAGCTATTCTACTTTTAGTATGAAATGAAAACACGCTGAAACTGAAATACAGTATCCAAGATGTAAAAGCCGAGATATAAAACATTGTATATCTTCCGAAAATTCTCCGAACACCAACTATTTTCCAATACGCTCTATAAACTCGTCCTAACCCCAACTGGACTCCATTATTTATTTAGACAACGTCACCTACAATGATGCAATCAAATAAACATTCAGTAACATTACCAGTGCCGAAGAATATTGTATAGAGTGATGGTTTGTATCTACAGAGACACGGTTGGTTATTTTTACATTTACATATATCTACGTAACAAATCTAAGACTTAAACTCATTTAGGACTCTCTGTAAGTGTGGTTAGAATTTTCCAAGACTAATAGTAAGACCCTTTTAGGCATGAGGCAAGGCATCTTATATTGGGGTATAAAAAGGCAAAAAGTAAGTCAGAAAACAAATCGTTGAGTAATAGTAGTGTGGAATTTGTCCGATGTCCAGATAAATAAAATTGAGTTAAGTAGTGCGTTTCGCAGTCATTTGGGCAGCCTGTCTGATGGCAGTAACCATCCTCTTACAGAAGACCACCGTGAAATAACAGCATATGTGCTGTTATGTTTTGTTGAGTTAGGGATGCCAGAGCCCATTACCCCATCCCTTCCTTATTCCTTATCTTTAATCCTTCTATGGTCGGCAGCACACTTGCAGCACTTATGTTTTCTTGGGCGCGGTTTTAAGTGTTATTGAAGTAAACAGATCGATAGATGGTACTCGGTCGAGTGGAGTAAGCAGTGGAGAACATTTTCAATCAATCATCGGTATCAGGCAAAATCCAAAAAAACGCTCAAGATTTGGTTAATTGCAATCGGCTCAGGCACCCAAATACCATTGTTCGCCGGGCCAGTAGATTATTACACCATACAATAATATCATTGCAGTTGAAACACCTCGCTTTTACTTATTTTTTGCTTACAATTTGCGGCACGATCTCGACGTCGTCGTCGGCGGCCAATGCTCCTACTACTTCTTTCACTGTCGTATGGTAGGGGAGCCCACGATGCTAAATGTGAAGTTAATCGAGCGTCGTGGGGACCTATTGGATTTTGAAGATTAGATGGTAGGAAGAAAAAAAGTTTATATGATGTTTCCCTTTTCAACGGTGGGGTCTATAGCCGTTCAAAAGTTTGTAGAAGCTGTATTATGAAAAATACTCCAAATAATGGTCAGATTAAGAATCAGCACGATCAGGAATTCAGGCTGAACGGTCTATATGAAAACCTGACGCGCTCGAGTATTTCAAAATAGCAATCGCATAAAATCTTTTTTGCATTTTAAAAAGCTGCCACGAGCTTGTGTTACATCCGAATCGTCTGTATTTTAAATGGGAGTTTAGTTTGGGTTCACTTAACATGCCCTCTGAAAATCTGACCCACCCCACCCCACCATCCAAACCGGCAGATTAACACATATCCGTTATCGGAGATACGTGGGCATATACATTGGCATATCTGACGCGCTCGAGTAAATCCCAAAATCCCCTCTTGTCCTCCCCTACTAGTAGGTACACTTAATTTATAGTAATAAACTCCGTTCTTCTTTTAAGTCAGAAAAAAACTTTTGATGACTATCATTGTACGTTTTATAAGAGTTAAGAGTCAAAAGCTTGAGAAACTCGATCGCTTCAGAAAGTAATTTGTTAAAAAATGTGGCACGTAGGTTTACGGTCAACTTGACGGGTATCGTCGTTTAAAAAACATAAGAAACATCAGGGAGGCAACTGCTTGCTGACTGACAAAGTCAGGAAAGGGGAATGGATTCTGGGCATCCCATACTCATCCAAACACACGCGAGGTACTTTTATATCAAGGCTTTTGTGTCTATTTAAATTTTAAATAATTTACAGTTCCACCATTATTTATTGCCTATGCAAAATAATAAGCCGTTGTATTAACGGCGTAATGAAAAATAAAACTCAGGAGGCGTTTGCTTCACAATGATAAAATCTTGAAATTATAAAGACCCAAGAAAAACGTGGCGGAAGAGAAGGTCTCCCTTGATTAGCTGCATCTGTAGCAAAAGGGCATAACCCTTAAAAAAAACCGTTGCTTTAGAATAGGAGTATGAATCAAATCTAAATTTCCGGGGATACGATTCAGAATAAATTTGCCATAAATTTCAGTGCGCGATTTCAAGATAGCTAATCGGCATTGTGCAGGAAGGGAATATGCAGTTACAGTGAACAATTGAGAGCAAGCGCGAATATTCAATTCAACCGCTTCCTCTGCGATGATCTCATGCAAAGCTGGCAACCACTATTTATAGTGCGCCGTGTACCTTATATGGGTCTCGTAAATTATTTTGTAACAGAGGATGTGTGCTATTTTAACCTAAATAACAAAGTGTACTCGTACATTGGATAAATTTACATTAATGTCTATTGAAAAGCCTAGCTCTGTCAGCGCCTTCTCGGCGGGCGACGGTATTATCATTAGATGTCAGTAGTTAAAACTATTGTTTATTCACTGGTAGATAACAATTCTAATCCTCATTAGTTAAATGAAGAGCCGCATTGGTAGATATTTTATCCTTTTGCATTAAGAAGGTCCACAATAGACCTGCAAATAAAGCACGATCGGCTCCAGACTATCCCCAGTTTTTGATTATAACGCAGGCGACATTAGCCATATTATTTAAAAGTTGGCAATACAATACTACATGGCTGATCCTTCAATAATAATAATTTTAAAAAATCATTAAATGTAAAAGTTTTGTACAGCATAAATTATAGATACTTTATAGTTTATAACTTTTTTTATGGAGGCTCCTTTCATAATTATACGACTTTCTAATTATATAAATATCCAATGCTACGCATACAGCATGGTATGGAGGTATATATTTATCGATACAAATAAATTACAAACACATTTTCACGAACGAGGGCATTCCTCCCTAAAATGGCGGTCATGTTGCAACCACAATGCGCGTGCGCACGTCTTTATTAACCATGAATGGCGACCGTAAACAATTTAAAATAGACGGGCTTCCCGGTCGGCGCACTCCCGGGAAGGAGTTACAACTTTATCCTGCGCATGGACAATTCTACGTATGGGCATTGTCAAAGAAATTGATTAATATTGCCTTTTCCTAATCACACATCGAGATAGGTTAAGCATACAACCTCTTCACGTTGGGCATAATACATTTCTTTCTGTAATTGTATCGCGATCATCAGTTATAGGTTGTTGTTTGAATCATATTGCAAGTAAACTATCCATGGTGTAAATTCTATTTAAATTTTTGGAAGAAATTGGTTTAGAATAACTGACAAAACACATATTAAAATGAAAAACGGACCGCTTAACTGCATTTAAAATTATTTGATAGTTAAAGAAATTATTTCTTTTCTACTCATATTAATTTAAATCCATATTAAGACTGGATTAATGCACCAGTTAACAAAGATATCACAGAAAAGACATGATAAGCTTATCTTATTAGGTCTCGGATATAAAATTGAAAGGTATGAATCTTTAACTATAAGTAATTTTTAAACCACAAATTAATTTTAAAAAAGCATGTACATATATATTACGCTCACATTTCATGTAAAAGCAAACAAAACAACAAATAATTTATGCGTGAGCCATTGTTCTATGTTGCTTAACATTACTTTGTAAACATTTCGATTCATTCACGAATCGATGCAAACATGACATATCGATTTAGACACCGGCACAAGAATAATTGAAGCGTTCTATGTTGATCATACTGTGTTGTAACACAAGTTAACAAGCCAATGACTCTTTATTCTACCTCAGACAACATTATAGACTTATATACACAGGATTTGTAGGATCGATCACATTTTAAGACAGTCAATTTTATCCAAAGAGCCCATATAGCCATAAGCCTGGTATAGACGGGGTCAGTAACAAGGCAGTACAGCAACCCAGTCCAGCGCTGACTTGCTACTGGGCTTGTATAGACACTAGTTTCAAGTAAGTCCAGTGCTGACTTCGCGTCCTCAAGTCAGTCCAGTGACTAGCCTGCCTGTCTATTTTCGGGTCCAGTAGTTGTCACGTAAATTAAATGACTTACTGGCGATCCCGTCCACATTATAACAGTAACTGGGTCCGAACATTCGAGTCACTGGGTCCAGTCACTGACCCCGTCTATATCAGGTTATATACTTAATATACATACATAATAAAGTGAATATAAATTGCACAATATAATTTGACCGTCAGAATTTCAAGCACTGTGTGAACACCAACACAAATAGGTTTACAATTATTAACAATTACGTATTTTTATATTCATCCAAAAATTTACAATATAGAAGTTTGGAGAGTGACTGCAAAAATCTGAAAACTGAATATAAATTAAATTTCCTATACAGAAACTGATATTCTTATACATATTATGTACTAGCTGACCCGCCGCCTTAAAGTTCAGTTTTACTATTTCTTATTCTACGGTTTAATGTAAAGTGAGAAGTATATGAACTAGAGTCCGCACCAAACAATTATCGACCCCTGAAGTTATTGCAAGTTGCGTCGCAATTAGTTATCAGTCGATCAGCGGGAACGCGCTTTTGATTGCACTTGCGCGAACTAACACCGGAACCAACTTCAGAGGTATCAACCTTGTTCGGTGCAGACTATACATACCTACATTTTTTTAGGGTTCGGCTCACATACTACTACCATTTATCTTACAGTATCCAATTGTTAATAAACAAGGCATTATATGCTAAGATAGATCATGTCTTTCATTAACATCCATTCAACGATTTACGCGTCATTAAATAAATCTTTTTTATGTGTGTATTTGGAATTTTCGTCCGTTCCACCTATCCCTACTTAGTAAATCCGCTGGTAAAAAATAAGTAAATTTTTTTCAACTTATTCCTACCAGTATGATACTGTCTATTTTATTCTTCTGTGAATGTGTGTATTGTACATATAGGATTCGATGTGTTTTTTGAATGTTATTGTTTTATTTGGTAGATCTATAACTAATTTAATGAATTGAACATTTAAACATTGCAAAAACTTCTATAGGCTGTTATTATTTTATTATTTACATTACAATTATTTATTGTTATTTTATTTCGCTTGAACGGAAAAACTGGAATTATTCAACATATAATTTATTGTGATAATCTAATTTAATGTTTGTTCAATGAGATAATAGATAAAAATACACGACAGTCTTGAAATCAAATTTTTAAAATTCTAAACAGTAGTAATAACACTTTTTATATTACTCACACTAGATTTTGTCACTTGATTTACCAGTGCTGTGATATGTTGAAAGATCTAGTTGAGTATATCTTTATCATTATCATCAAAATTATCATTTTTTACAATTTAAGACGTACCTATTTCAGACTTAACAAACACGCACACAAAGTTACTTACTATTTCTCTTAAAATTATTTATTTATTTTAATCAATAAAATAATGAATTTATCGAAAAATATCAATCCTAAAGTAAATTTCATGTAGTTAGAGTTCAATAATTTCATTTTTCACTTCTAATTAGTAAAACACTGTAGTATCTCACTACATCAATAATTAAGAAAAAAAATAGCTCCTATTTACTCATTTATAATAGTAACTCAAAAGCCAACCATTTACAATGGGATAAACTTAAAGTATAATACTGACAGCTATAATAATTTACAAGGTTAGCGGAACAAGAGCTTGTAATAAAATATAATAATGGCTTTGCT
Source organism: Synanthedon andrenaeformis (assembly GCA_936446665.2). Taxonomy (NCBI): domain Eukaryota; kingdom Metazoa; phylum Arthropoda; class Insecta; order Lepidoptera; family Sesiidae; genus Synanthedon; species Synanthedon andrenaeformis. Next base: position 2,348,639 of record OW387780.2, on the reverse strand, counting down.
ACCTATTGACCTTCATCAGAACGAACTTTGAGTAGCAGCCACTCGTTCATTGGAAAAACTTTCAAATCTATTTCATGATACTGAGAAAACGATTTCAATAAACAATGAACAGATTTTAGGCTTACCCTGCCGTACTGTGAACGTTTCCTTTAAATATTTAACTCTCAATTTACCACGAAAATTCTTTTATTAAAAGGATTCTATAGGCCACTAATGAGATACTATTTTATTAATAACTAGCTGTTGCACGCGACTTCGCACGTGTAACTTTATAAAATATTATAGCCTATGTTACTCGCTGATAATGCAGCTTTCTAGAAGTGAATGAATTTTCAAAATCAGTCCAGTACTTTTTGAGATTATTCATTACAAACATACAAGAGAGAAGCTCTTTATAATAGTATAGGTTATGATGTTATTGAATTTCGAATGCATATACAAAAATTAAAAATTCACGAAGTAAACTGAACAGATATTTTAAAAAATTAAATATAAACGCCCTTGTGGCGTCGTCGTATCGGTAATGCTAGCAATATTTTCTGGTTTAAACTGTGTGAGAAAAGTAATATTTTTTTATTCTTCAGTCATGTCAATCGTGCGTCAATCCAACCACGGACTTAGGACCTCCACTTTAAAAGAAGTAAAGTATCTTCAGATATAATCGGCCATTTCGATTTAATAACTCCTAACCCCTGCCTCTGACTAGTATTCCCTGAATTCAGTCATTCAGTTTTATTATATATGTTTTTTTATACAATGTTTATTATCACTCAATAGGTATAAAGCTATATGTTTATATTTTAGCATTTTAATATTCTATATTATTATAGCCACGTCTGTGCTGGGCTTTATCTGTTAGCTCAAATATATTTATAATACTTACTAGGAACAATTCAGCTGACTGAATGTAGCACTTGTGTTGAGTGTGAAAGGTCAATGGTTGTGGTCACTATGTATGCAAACTTCCATTTCTCTCCATTTAGGGAGAGGCGAGAGTGACCGCACCCGTATTTTATGTTCGTGCTCTTTGGATACTATCATTAATCTCAATAAAATTCACCATTATGTCATAAAAAAAAATTACATCAGACCACCGTGAAATTAAATCACGTGCTTTGTCATCGTGGTTTCATTGCGTAAGAGATGTCAGACCCTATCATCAACTTGTCCCTTATCCTTTATTCTGCCAGGATCTGTAGTGCATTGCATACCCTCTGAAGTTGCTTGTGTTTATAGAAAAAAAAACCAAAAACAAATATATTTCTGTATAGAAACAATAGTAAATAAATTACACCTCATTAGCTTCAATTGAGGTCAACTAAGTGCATTCAATTCGCCCCTGTTGCAATCCACAATTAAACGTGGGCGATTGTACAGTACAGTATTCGCAATAAGTAACATCTGAAAAATTTTGCTAAACATTATCCGATCACTTACATTACATACTTACCTATATATATCATTATGTAAATTTGCATAAAAAAATCAAAAGAGAAATAATTAAAAGAAGGAAAAATAAATAAAACAATCACTGTACTATCAAAGGTATTTCGAAAAAGACCTAAGTAATTATATATAAAAATTGCATATCTGTCAAAAATTTTAAGTGTCAAAATGTAGTCATTCGCAGTCATTTACTTAGCCCGCCTGGGGGAATGACCCACCTTATAAAAAGGTCACTGCGAAATAACAACATTTATATATCTCTTATCCTTAACCAGACTGTGGTCGGGAGCGCACTTGCAGAACCTGTGGCATTGCTTGTTTTAATAGACGACTGTAACCACCTACAAAATAATTTCCGAGACTAAATCGAACTTACTTTGTTTTGAAACATCGTCCGATTAAATTACATAGGTATATGTAAATGTGCATAATAAGTATGAAACAGCGCCACAGTACCACAAATTGTTTCTACGGAGTTAAACGGTGGCTAACCCGGGCGGTGAGCTGTCAACGTTTAAGCTAAAGCTAACCGAAGCAGAGGCAGGCAGACCACCCTGGTCGGGCGTCGAACCCGAAACCTGCCCGATCAAATATATATACTATTCCCGGCGCGAACACCGACGATTTACGTTCCATTTGCAATAGCGCATACACAGTAATCAAAGTATGTAGTACATAAACGTCTAGTGTAAAATATACCAAACAATTCAGATATTTACAACGAAATGAAAATATATCATTTTAGACTTTTCAAATTAGCAATTCAAAATGTATTTGAATGACATACTCGTAAGAATTACTATAACAATATATCCTATTTCGCTGGATAAAAATCACAATTACAATCGATTGACGATTCTCATCATTGTCATCTCAGCCGTAGGACGTCCACTATTGGAGATAGGCAACCTACATACGTTTTTTTTTTTTCTTCTAATGGGTGAATTTATTTTGTAATATAGATATAATTTGTGTATTAAAGAAAGTAAGTAGGCTTTATAATAAAGTTTTTTAAAGAAAGTTAAATTTAGTTTCTTTTTTGTTTTCTTAAGTGTACTGTGGCTATTGCGAGGGCTTGTGAGGCAATCGAAGCAATGAAACGAGTTCCCTTCGACGGTAACACGAAACAAACCTAGTGTTTGAATAAAAACGTTCTGCCGGTTTACAATCCAATAAAAGTCTACATCAAAGAGTTGAAACGACTTTAACCTGCTGTTTACAATCATTTCATTGCAAACTCTTATTTACATTTCAATGTTACGCTACGAAAATTTACGTAACTTTTTTTTAACTTTGAGTAAAAACTGTTCGGTGAATAATAGGTAATTCAAAACTATATAAAGATTAAGTTCATATTAAGTTCACATTAAACCTCGTTACTATATAGTTCGAACCCTAGATAAGCACAATTTCGACAGGCAAAGCCGTGGACAAAAGTTCCACAAAAGCCATACATAAAACACAAAGAGGCAACTCGATCGTTTCTCCTACTCATTTAATATACATGAGGCAACCAAAATATCTCGTAAATTATCCGACGATGTCAAAAATGAAGTCATTTCGGAGGGAATTATTCTTAAAACGGTTACTCAATAACAAAAAGTTAATCATTATGCTGAATAAAATAATGCTCAGCACAAACCGGCCATGGACAAGTGTCAGCTGGATCGTCGAATGATTCTGAAAACGCTATAAAAATTTATGTGTCGATAATATGGGGACAAATTGACATCCGAAATAATGATGACTTTATTATTTCTTTTACGTAAGTCTACTGTATACTGTATTGCTTGTTGAACGCTAAGGAAAATTCAGTATCGACACAATATAATACATATTCCTCGAAAGCCAGAATTAAACAACATTCAAAGTAAGTAAATTGCTTCTGCTAATTTCTAAGAACACATTGGCTTGTTGTTTTCGTAACAATTTCGTCAGACCACAAATTAACATAGCAACGCAGCCGCCGCGCCGCCGCCGGCGCATCGCCTCGTTTCGCCCGCCGATAGCGAAAAAATTAAATAAAAAACGTAACCCTATCTGAATAGCGTAAAAAAAGACGCTATTCCCGTCAATCTATAGACTGTTTTCCGCTGAAGTAATTCTTTTCAGCTACACAACTGACTGATTAAGCGATCATCACTATCAGTTATGTATTTATGTAATTGTATCATCAGTCCCTAATAGCTTCATTATACTCGTTTTTTTTTTTCAATTCTAAAGGTTCTGCTCGCTTTCTTGGTGATTTCGACCACCAGCTGTGTCCACTCTCACCTCAGCTTCCTCGTAAGTGTAATATTCGTATGATAAATTGCAGGACTGCTGGAAGGCGGAGGAAATAGTATGTGTTCCATACCAATTCCTCCGCCTTCTGGGGCGTTTCTATGACAATAATTATTACGTCAGCCAGCCACGAGGCCGCGCGGTCACCACGCGTTCAATCCTAATGTAGTTATCACTGATGTCTTGATGATTGCCTGGATTAAACTATAGACACTTTTTATCATGGAAAAAAGTTAGGCTCCTGTAGGATTTTCAAAAAACGAACTATAGCTTGTGTTCTAATAAGCCTTCTCAATCCACCGACAAGCAACAACTTATAGTTATGTTGATTCTCTATGTCATTATCGCTATCATATTTTAAAAGCATTCATTCCGCTGTTAGATGATGGTAACAACTGATAACTCCTATATTGCCAGCACATACGTCCCATAAACAGCAGTGTCCAATAAAAAAAGTGTGGAATTTTTAAATACAATTAACGAAATACAGAACTAAATGAAAACACTAAAAATCTCTACTGTAGGTTTTTTACAATAAAATATATAGCAATTAAATATTTTACCCCCTCTTTCTCGTAATACATATTGGGAGGGAGGGGAAAAAGTGTAACACGGATTTCTAGTGAAACTAAACTATATTCAAAACAAGAAAAACGAACTATACGAAATAATGTCTTCAAAATTTTATTTTTCCCCGACTATTTGACCCCACGCTTGTGTTGTATAACACACGCGCCAGTCCGCCACCACTCAGAATATTTATTTCTACTCGTATTTACAGAGGATAATGTTATAATAAAAATATTTCATTATTATTTTATTATAACATTATCCCTAGTTAATTGAAAGGAATTATCTAACAACCTATTTATTATTTAGTTTCAAACTCCGCATTTCCAAAACAAAGCAATCAAACCATTAGCTGTATTGTAAAACTTAGAAAGTACAATAAAAGGGAGACGATACTGAAGTAAATTATAAATGACTGGGGTAAAGTAGGTCGAGTCGGTGGATGGGTAGTTAAGGTACGTTTTCGCTACTCCTACGTAATATTGAGAAGTACATAAAACACGACCCAAAGGGAATCGGTTTCTTATGGTGCTGGACCCTTCCGATACGATCGTGAATTTTGTTTGTATCACAATGTGATGTGAAGTTTATATATATATTTTTAAACAAAATACATTATGTAACAAATGAAACCACGTTAGGCTTATTTGTCTTGATTTTCCCAATTTATACTTAAGCCTTATTTTTACCTGTGCTTAAATGCAGAAAATACAAATATTTCATTATTTTTATTCGTGTTGCAATTTGTTATAAACACATGATATAACACATTAACAATTCAGAATATTATTCTGAATATTATCTATTATTGTGAATCTCGTACAATAGTGTGTATGAGTGCTGTATGAGATATGCGTTGAATATGACCACAGCTTTGAATGCGGATACAGAGGCCTTTTTCGTTAGCCTCATGCTTTTGGTCCGAACACTAGGACAAAAAGTTATTTTTAAATGGACACACGCTACTAATCACTAATCACTTTTCTACTAATCACGAAGGCGAAGCTTTTCAACCATTCATTAACAACATTACCCTACCTAAATTACTCTGAAAATTTAATGTATACGAAAAAATCCGTGGCGAATCACTTGTATACTTACTTATAATAATACTTCGAAGTTATCTTCTTTAGATAACACCAAAGAACTAAATTAATTAAAAAACAAAACATCTCTTTAATAATCTCAAAGGTCATGCAACAGATGTACCTAACTGACTATTGCTGACCTTTGAGATTAACGACTAATAATAATTTAAAAAATATAGTATTACAATAATAAACAACTATTACTCCAATATTCTTCGAAGGCACGAGAATTTAATATTGTCCAAAAAAACCAGTCCCACATTGCACACATTTACCTACATTAAACCGCGAAGCCTTGTAATTGATCCAACCGCATCTTAGGTATTCATGTTAACCTACTTTTATCGGTATCATTTTCGCCTTTAACGCTTTAATAACTTTCAAACAATAACTCTTATTAACAACGCAGTAAGTGTGTTTATCGGTCTCTTTAAACAAGCTTAATAGTGAATAAATGGTGACATGTCGATGATTGGATGTCTGTTAACGATGACAGAAAATCAATTTACAGTTTCTCCAGCGTTGTTTTAATCTGATTTACTGTTCAACTAATTTGTTACAATCAATCTTGTTGACATTGAATTTAAATAAAAACATTGTTGCATGTCTGTCATCAAGCGTTGTTGCATGGCTCTCATGGAAAGTGAAAAAGTTGTCTTATCTTCCCCGAGGCTTCTAGTAATCTTCGTATCAAAATATCTTCAGAATAAGTTCTGTAATTATATTATGACAACGTAACATACATTATTCGTAAAACACACTGTTTTCCATAGTCATAGACTGGGCAGTAACCACTTCCTTAGAGAAAACCTCCGTGAAATAACAGTATAATGGCAGATGGTAAGGAATGCAAGAGCTTATTTCTCTATTATCCCCTCACCCTATCCATTATTGCAAAAGCACTTCCATTCCCCTATCCCTTCCCAATGCCTTATCCTTTTCTACTATGATCGGCAGCACACTTGTAGAACCTGTGGCGTTGCTTGTGTTATATGCGACGGTAGCCACTTACCATCAAGTAGACCGTCAGCCTGTTTTCTAAAAAAATCGCCATGGCGTTTCATTTGATTATATTTAAAAGGCGATGTTACCGCCAGGTGGTTTGACAGTCTGCTTGAGACATTTACAAAAAATAATTTAAGAAAATTATAAAAAGACCAGTTAAGTCTACACAACATATGTCCCTTAAAACATTTTTCCTTACGGATTTGTCTACAAGTCTAGCCTCCACAGACTAAAATAGATTGTGATTTCTAATGAAGGTGAACATGATTGCGAACTATTAGATACTATGAAATAGTCACGCAAACAAACTAAGATATGTGCGATGCATGACTACATTGGTTCTATTAAATCATGTTACAATAACATTGTGTTAAATCATCACTTAGATTGCAACAACAATTGTATTGTTGTAGAACATTGCTGTTATCTGCTGCCAGGCAATCATACCTATGGCATTTGGCATACCTATGCAATTATACATTTTGTTCGGCATTATTCACTTGAAAACAAACTGCAAAAACTTGATTTGCTTATTCTTTTAACTTAATTACCTAGATCTTCAGGTTTCAGGAAACTTTAACTAGCATGGCATTCAAAAATCTTAAAATGTTTTCTTTTAAGAGGTTTCTTATTTATTTGTGGTTGCATGAAGGTCTTAACGCGTTTCATAGAGGAAACAGATTAAGCGTTGGAATAATAAAATAAAATGTTTGCAGAGAAATGTTAAGTCTGTTTTGCCTATCAAATAGTTATACAATAACAAAAATTAGCACAATATCTTTTAATCGGTATAATCCAGTGCGTGTTTATGAAAGGTTAGCTATGAAATCAGCTAAAATAGTTTCTATCAGACTATGCAGAACCTGTAATTAGTATTTACCTGTATAAGCTGCAAATTGGAGATATATATTCGTATTGACCATTACTGTATCCGCCAACATATTTGAAGTACACACAAAGATTTAAATAGAAGCAAGTGCGAGGTACGATAGACCACATGTGGACTCAAAATACTCGAATACACTACTATTCAATTCCGTTTGATGAGAGCTGAAAACTGGCATACGCTTGTTAAGGCTTATCCTTCCAAAAAATTAAATTTTTGCAACATTTTGTAACAGTTTTATTCATTATATATACGCCTTTTCTTCAGCGAAAAAAATATATGTTTATCTACAAGATATGAGTAATGATTTGTTGGGATTAAAATTTTTATTTTATTGAAATTGATTCAGGAAAAAAATTCTAAACTCACCCCTTTTATTTTCAGTTATAACAATCTCACTTCTACAATATTTATCAAAAGATTATGAAATTTTGTACACTTATGAAGATAACAATGTAGCATGATTTGTTGAAAGCGCTTTTTGAAAATTCGGAAAATTGAATTTTATATAATGTTTTTAACAAAAATATTTCCCCACTTACTCAGCGCTAGCCCGTTCTCGTCCATAAAATCAGTGCGGGGCGAAGCGTGATGCTAGACAGACCTGTGCCGCGTTGCGCTTCATCAAATTATTAATTTTTACGTAATAAACAAAGAATAAACATTTTAGTGGCAGAACAGACAGTGCATAATAGTGTATATAATACTTTAATAGGTTTTCTTTTTTGTCTTTTTAATTAAATCTTTAAAAAACTAAATATAAATTATGTTGTAATATAATATTCAATTTATTAATAATCTCAAATATTCAATTTGAATATTCAATTAATAATTCATCTGTATATATACTTGTTATCTAAATTTAATAAAGATAGGAAGTAAGCAAAGGAGGCAAAAGCGTAATATATCAAAAATAAACCAAACGAGGAAGGAAAGTTTTCATGAATTTTAATTAATTAATTAATTAATTAAATTAATTAATATTAATAATGATTAATTATTAATTAATACATATAAATTAATACTACTCACGTATCTAGTGACTCATCGAATTGTTCTCCTAGAAGGAGCGGTGGGGGGTTTCCCTATTGTAGGTGGTCGCGTAGGGGACGCCCCCGTGACCTCCAGAAAAATCCGATATCCTCGGTACACCGTTCTGGTAAAAAGTTGGTGAGCGGTTCTCGGAAACTATGAGGGATAGAAGGGTGGCGTTTGCGGAAGGTCATAGAGGGTGATCGGTAGTCACCAAGGAAAGTGTCATCCGGTCTACCGGGGCACCAAAAAAAAGCGAGATTTTTGACAGCCCCTCCTTGCCTGCCCCCCCCCCCCGACCGTAACTCGGAAACGGCGCGTCACAGCCGTGTCGTGTTTGGGCTCATCGGGAACGTCTCGACGAGATAAAAAATTTGACGCCCCCCTCGGACCCCCCGACCGTAACTCGGAAACGGCGCGTCACAGCCGGGTCGTGTTTGGGCTCATCGGGGACGTCTGGACGAGATAAAAAATTTGGCGCCCCCCTCGGACCCCCCGAAAGTAACTCGGAAACGGCGCGTCACAGCCGGGTCGTGTTTGGGCTCATCGGGGACGTCTGGACGAGATAAAAAATTTGGCGCCCCCCTCGGACCCCCCCGACCGTAACTCGGAAACGGCGCGTCACAGCCGTGTCGTGTTTGGGCTCGTCGGGGACGTCTCGACGAGATAAAAAATTTGACACCCCATCGGACCCCCCCCCCGACCGTAACTCGGAAACGGCGCGTCACAGCCGGGTCGTGTTTGGGTTCATCGGAGACGTCTCGACACCATCCTCCCAGCCCCCTCCGCTCCCCCCATACTCCCCCCCTCCTTTAAAATTACACAATTAATAATAATAAGACCAAAACCAAACCAAAACAATTAGACATGGCAAAAGACAAGACAAAACGAAAACAAAATGAAAACGTGAATAAATTTTCTACAAGGATTTGTTTTTTTTTTTTAATTCTATTGACGAATTTTAAAAATTATAAAAAAGGGCTTTTGATAGCTTTTAGAAAAATCAAGCGCTGAATCAAAAATATGGAGAAAATAATAAATGTTAAGTGTGCCTTTTACAGTTCAATATACCCTAAAAAGCCCCACAGAGTTTCCATTTAATCCACTCAGCCGCTTTTATGTCCCACTCGATAGATTTTTTGAAAAAATTGAAGAAGCAAGATTCTCGCTCTAAAAAGTTCGTAATCTTTATCAAAATGAAAAAAAAAACACTTTTTGTCTCAATTTATTGTCACTTCACTCACTTGGTGAATTTGAAAAAAAAATATCAAAATTAAAAAAAAAAAATATTACCGCCGGCATTAGCATTACCCAAACAAAACGTACCACGCGAAGTTTGCACGGTTGGTGCAAAAACTCAATTGTTTTTACTAAAAATTAAAAAATTTGTTAGTTTTGATAAAAACTTTTGTTTGGCTCTTTTACCATATATTTTATATTCGTATAAAGAAATATACATACATCTATACATATAAATAAAATTGGAGTGTCTGTTTGTAATATTGAAATAACCGTTTTTTACTACATGCATATGATTATATATACGTACATACACCATATATGAGTACATACACCAAAATAAACCAACCACATAACCAAACCAAATTTTTGTCTGTCTGGGTGTCTGTTTGTTCCGGCTAATCTCTGAAATGGCTGAACCGATTTTGACGGGACTTTTATTGGCAGGTAGCTGATTTAATAAGGAGTAACTTAGGCTACGTTTATTTTAGAAAAAATCCAAAATAACATCCAAAATAAAAAAAATTACAATTTTTGTGTGTCTGTCTGTTTGTTTGTTCCGGCTAATCTCTGAAATGGCTGGACCGATTTTGACGGGACTTTTATTGGCAGGTAGCTGATTTAATAAGGAGTAACTTAGGCTACGTTTATTTTAGAAAAAATCCAAAATAACATCCAAAATAACATTTTTTACAATTTTTGTCTGTCTGTCTGTTTGTTTGTTCCGGCTAATCTCTGAAATGGCTGGACCGATTTTGACGGGACTTTTATTGGCAGGTAGCTGATTTAATAAGGAGTAACTTAGGCTACGTTTATTTTAGAAAAAATACACCCCGGGCCAAGCCGGGAGCGCGCCGCTATACACTCTAAAAACATAACCCTCGTTGTGGCGCAGACGGGTAAAAATTTTTACTAGGTAACATAATTTACTACCTAAATAACAAAACACGCTTCATTGTTACTGAATTATCCCTCTATGTATGTATGTAAATTTGTAGTATGTATTTGCAGTAAAGTAGGCTCAGTCGACTATGTCGTGCCTTTGTCGTCTAGTCTCCATACTACTCTTTGCCATCTCTGTGCGGTCGATCTCTTGTAGAGGGTGGCGCGGGGAAATCAGCCTAATAATTCAAGGCCAAATCGGCGTTATACACCTTAACGCATATTTGGTGTTTTCTGTATTTATTATAATAGGCTTTTAAAAAGAAATTTGTCAAAAACAAACTCCATAATTAAATACATAAATATGTACTTACAATATCAAATAAACGCCACTAATGATAGTGCACATGAGTGCAAATTCAATTTATCCACAAAAAAGAAACTACATAATAATTATCATAGCATCAAGATGTAACCTATAAAAATATGAGTATAAGAAATGTTTGAAGGTCACAACAAAATGTCTATGGTCAGTGCCGACTGTCGAGTGGCCCATATAACATAATATATTTTGATTTTGTGGCCACGATAACTAAATCCAGTAGGCGTGTGGGCGACACCTCGCTGCATCAAATAACACAAGTGTTAGAGATCGAAAGTGAATTTTATACACTTAACACCTACATTACACTAGGCCATATTATGTCCAATTTTGTGATTGTCTTTGTAAAACACGAAATAACTAAATCATGTAAATTGATCCAAATTTTGATGTACCTCCTCACACAGCGAAGAGATCCTTGGTGAAAACGGTACTTATCGAAATCCAGTGTTTGATTTAGAAGAAGTTAGCGGAGAAACCGACAAAAGCTGACTGACAGCGACTTTATTTTATAATATATATATTATTGCGATTCGTTGGATCGGCGACCAAGTTCGTCCGCATGATGAAAAACGAGCATTCGAGTTCGATAGTTCGATTTCTTTTAAATTAAACTGCGGAGAAAACCACATAGCTCAGCGTAGGTTGTTTTGTATTCTTAAAATAAAAAAAATCAACTTCAGAACCACAGTGAAGAGAACTATGGTAATTCCAAACAATAAAAGTAATATTTAAGTTTTCTTTAACCCACCATTCTCAATAGTATTAAATCGATTTTAAGTGTGAATTATTAGTTTTCGATGGGACACCCAAAGTCATCGAACTCTTGAAAATAATAAATACATTTACAATGGGCACCATCCGTTCTATTGAAGATCTGACACCGACACCAATGTTTAGCCTCTACGAGCGGCTGCGGCTAATAACTTCGTCCGTCGTTTCAATAGACGTTGTTATTGTACTCGTATCGTTCAAACACTTTTGTATTTCCATTCAATGAGTGTTGAGAGACACTAAAATATACAAACGGCAACAACACATCTATGAGTTTCATTCCATTATCAAGACAGTTTTTAAGTTAGATTCTAAGACGGTCAACAATTTTAAAAAAGAGATAGTATAGGATCAAGTTCTTTCAAAAATTACTAATTTAAAAAATGGATAGGAAATTTGTACGAGGTGAAATTGTCATCACTTTTCAAACCTTTATAGTGTAATCTTTGATGAAATTAATATGTATTTGTTTCTTTAGTAACACTTATTACCTAAAAATCCATATATCATATATTATGAAATTTAGACCAACTTGTTTTCTATGTTTTATTTAACATTATCGCTTAGCATAAAAATTGATAAAGCATTCAATAGCATGCTACATTTTTCTTCGAATTTGTATCAGATTTGGAACATTAGAACAGGTCCTTACATATGAAATTGGCTTTTTGTCGAACTGAAAACTTTAATCTCAAATATTTCGGCGTTTAATTATGATTTCTAAATATATTCCAATTTTCCATATAAAACTCCGATACATGTAAGGACCTAATATTTCATTGAGTTTCAATAGGTTATATATCTACTTACCGTCTTTAAGGGGAGTTGTATAAAATACAATATTCTTATTTGAATATACAATATAACTACAAACACCGTTAGCTCTCGTGATGGGGCGCCTTAATTGAGCTTTTAACGTCGACACAAAAGAGTAATGAGAGATAACGATATGAATCGGTTTCGCCTGGGCGACCCACTTTTTAAACAAACGAATTAATATGTCCAATTGTCCATGTAATGCGATAGACAACCGATAGAATTATAGGTTCTGTTCTAATTAAAATATTTTGAATTAATTTAAATTAATGAAACTGTTTTGAATGATTCTTTTCGAATATAATATCAATGAACAAAATTAAATGATTTTGTATTATATGTACACTCAATGTACATATACATAATATTAAGTAATTCATTTGCTAAAACGAACACTTTTATTATTCTATTCATTAAGCTAGCTTCTTCATTCATTCATTATTCATATTAAACTGGGATGTCTTTTTCCTGCCTCTCTCAGCCGACGGTCTCAGCTCTGTATGTTTCATTGCATCACGAGTTTAAGAATACAGTATCAGCTTTTATGCATTAATTAAGTACATGAAATATTGCAGCATTCTCTCCTTCATTAGCTTCTCCATATCTAATGCCAGTCATCTAATAATTGCAGAATATAATCTTTTGAAATTATGTATACATAGCAGAAATCTATTAGCTATGGGCTGACACAATGCGGTATGTAGGTATTTTTAATTAAAATTTTATAAAATAACAAGACAATTAATTTTATTTACGAATCGGCACAAAGTTAAGGCTTCTCAGTAGTTACTCAGATAATTATATTCTATTTATTACGCGTCTGTCAAGTTTAGATATAATTATTACATTCTTATAAATTATTATATATTACATATATATATATATATATATATAGTGTTTTTTTTTTTTTTAATTATTAGCAGCATTTTAAAACGCATGTTCAACAAGATTGCGAAGTAATTTGTTTATTAATAATATTGAATACATAGTGGATTGTGATTCTAGAACAAGCAAGCATCGGACATGCATTATCTACGTTCAAAAGTAATGACGTGGCAAAACCAGGCCTCTTTCACTTCATGTACTTGCGCGCGCTAAGTACCTACGCGCCGCTGTACTTTCCAAGGTACACATTCACGCGGTTGCCACCGACGCGAGCGCGCGCATTCACATTTATTTTTTTCTTCTTTGATCTCCGCCAGGAGTAATTGTGTTCCGTGTCTTTGATTTACATTTCGGAAAGAATAATAGGTATTATGCCTCGTAATAACATTTCTTTAACAACATTTTAGTTAACAACATTTCTTTATCTGTCACAACTCCCTGTAACTAAATAAAACTATTTTAACGGATTTAAGTTGTGTATTGATTTTTAATAAACCCAACTACCACGGCTGCTATAAAGGTGTCGAAACGATGGGTTTTGTTATAAAGCAATACACAATTTAAATCTGTAAAACAGTTTTATTTAGTAACATAACAAATACTTACTTTACTCAATACTTACATACTTTACATAAATACTCTCCGCCGTTGTTCAAAATTTTTTTCACTATAGAACAATAATGTATCGCCAAATAATTTTATGTCGAGAACAATTTAGCAGCGAGCTCTCCGACTATTTCATCAAAACTGGATGTTTGGTCGACTTTGTGTTGTGTGGATTTGTGGACTAATGATATACACAATTTAAGCTTTTTTATTTGGTCTCTTCAGTGGAAATAGGAATAAGTACCTACCAATATGAAAACCTTTAGGTACCTACAAGGTTTTTTATCATTGCTCGTTACCTACTAGTACTTATTTACATCTTAAAAATCATGTTATTCTGATCAACTTGAACTGAGAAGTTGTAAGCTTATAGTTACTAGTTAATTACTTAATAAATAGTTACTAGCGGCTTAATTAGCTTTGTATTTTGGGACGGCCTAGAAAAACTCAGTAGTAGTAGCCCTGACTTTATTACTATTACTTCAATGTCACGCGGGCGCGTGCGGCTGCAGAGCAATAACAACTCAACGTTTGAACTATAAGGTATATTTTTCCGCTAAGCAGTTGGCGAGGCAAAACGGTAGGCATTTAAAAAAGTTGTGATGGTCTTTTTGTTAGGGAGTGATTTATCTGTTACGGTAGTAACTACTTATTAATCTGTGGCAAAACTAACTAGTTAGCTAATCTATCGGTTGATGTCAGTTGTGCGTTTATTTTTCTACTTCCATAGATATAATGCTACATGTATTATTCATTTGACTGAAGTTCATCTCGATGAAACAAGGACATTGATTAAAAAGCATCAAATCTACCTACACTAATATTATAAAGAGAAAAAAATAGTATTTTTGTTTAAATACAGAACCGATTTTAAAAATTCTTTCACCTATAGTAAGCTGGTAACATGGGCTATATTTTATAAAGTTACGCGGACGAAGTTGCGTTCAACAACTAGTAGATAGATAATTGTAGCACTCCATGTAAGTCCTCGTTATTATAAGCCGACGCGCATACATTCAACCCAATGTAACAGACAGACTGCGATTTTTCTTCACGTGACCAATGACAACCACATTTTCTTAAGCCGTAGCCATATTTTTGTTTTAAGATATTGCTCAACATAACCATGCTAGTTAGTCCGCCGTTTAGTAAATTATATTTTCCATATCAGTAATAAACATCATAAGCGACCAATTTGACAGGATTTATCATAATTTTACCTATTTCTTTAATAAAATCAATTAATTATAAAACCAAATATACCTCGGGAAAAATTACTCCAAATATCAATCTAAATATCAATCAACTAACTTTTTCTTATTGAAGATCAATAAGAAAAAGTTAGTCTCGAAAGGAAATAGATAAATCAGTATTGAAATTAAAGTCAACAGGTGATTTGTAAAAGAAATGGACGACGCCCTTGAGTTTAAAAACCTCATTAAACACTACAATAATATCGATTACCGTGTAAAATTGTTAAATCAATAAACGACGCCTGAGGCAATCTCGGACCATAAATGAACCGCGAAAAACAGTGAATATCTATAATTGCTTTTAAAACAAGCTGTGTATAGAATAAAACGTTTACAGTAATAGCGTAATATTAACACAGCGGTATTACGTCTGGGCCATGGCAATCTGGCAGCGGCGCATGGGCAGCTTATCGCTCCAAGGTCACAGAGAGATGCGCGTGAGTCGCCTTAGTATGTTGCACACTGCAACAATCCATCAAGCCTCTATTGCATAACTAACTTCAATCATATTCATAAACGGTTATAAATTACAAATCGAGGTGGCTGTAACCAATTTTATATAGCTGTTGAACGCGACTTCGTCCGTGTCACTTTATAAAATATAGGATCCCATGTTACTCGCTGATAATGTAGCTTTTTATAGGTAAAATAATTTTAAAATCGGTTTCAGTAGTTTTTGAGTTTGTTCATTACAAACAAAAATACAAATATTTTCTCTTTATTATATTAGTAGGTACAGATAAAAAACTTAAGATTATGCAATCAAAATAGTATATTTCATCTCCTATTAATTTTGACCCCGAAATTTATTGCCTCACTACATCCTTTTAAATCCTTTTGTATTTGTGCCTGCTGGCAATATATGAATATATCATTACATACATACAATATGTTATTATTATATGTAGGACTTGACTTACTTTGGGCGCGACAGTTATTGTTCGATGACCCTACTACCGTTTTTTTTATAATACACCCTTTTATATTATATTCTATGCAATTAATTATGAGTAAATATAACTATTAGACTGCAAACATAATTAACTTGTACATATAAAATTAATCAGTGAACTGCAATTACGGCCGATCCAATTCATTACTATCGTTGGGCGCCAACGTATATCTGACCATCTGACCTGCGCCCGCGCGCGTCTCGCTCAACATGAATATTGATAGATCCATACATTATCGCAGCCTTAATACTACTCAATTTAATGAATAAAAGTCCAAAATAACCATAACTTTCGACGCAATTGTGAATATCCCTAAACATTCAAAAACTACATAGAGGCTCATAGTCGAACATAAAAAAGGTCGAAAATAACTTGTCAATGCCAGATAGCTTTGCCAGATATCCTAAATGTATTAACATTCAATTATTTAAAACATTGAGTTTTAAAAAAAATTAATGTTATATAACTATATAACAGTTAACAAATATAATTATATAACAGTTAATTGAAGGATATATGGCGCATATTATAGAGCTTAAAATGAATATGAGATTCTAAGAAATCTATTCAACAATTTAAAGAATATAAGTATTTATTGCTTGAGCTCCATATTGTTCGTCCCCATCATCGGTGGTTCCCTCACTGTTATTCTACTAAGTGAAAAGCAGTGAACTATAATTGTAAGTAAATGCTCTCAATCACGAACCAAGTTGTCAACTAAATGAGAAGCCAAATATTAAACTGTATGTCAATAGATAACGGAAAATTTGTTTAACCCGTCAGAGGAACTTGTAACCTTGTCACGCCTTGGTAATAATCTTGTAAATACGTCAAACGTCGCATTAGTAAAAGATTAATAAATTTCAGCCTCCTCTGAAACGGAGACGAGATAATGGCGGAACATATTAAAATAAATAAACCATTGAAGTGAGCTCCAGAAATAATAGCTTTTTTGCGTGGGAAAATCTGCGAACCAGATCCCTACCGACCATCGGGAGATCCCACATACCCCATGTGGGACACGCTACCTTCTCCCCCCGCCAGACAAGGCCCGCACACTTATAGCCTAACAGTCCACGTAGCTAATCCTTGACTAGTCTAACTATTATAGCAGAAAATACTTAAAGTACACAAAATAAAATGTGATTATTCTTTTATTCAAACCACTGAACGGTTGTCTATGTAATTGTACTTAATAAACCTTTTAGTGATTTCCTATTCCGACCAATTACTCTGCATCTACACTTCCTTATTGGAACATTAGTTACTGACAGGACTCATTATTTACTCGTATCTTGACAATAATGCCACTATGTACAATAGAACAGGTTTTGTTTATTGGAAACAATATTAGCCGTAATAACCGCGCTGTTACCGGTCCAATTTTATCATGTCATAAATTTGTCTAGGTCAAGCTCAAATAATCTACTAAAGAAGAACATTTGTAAATTAAAATTATCACCGTCAGTAAGACGAATAATATAAGTAGATATTAAAGTCAATTTGTATCAAAGAAAAGAAAACAAAAAAAGAGTCAAATCGAAATTCGTTGAAATGAATATGATTCATCGCATAAATTGACCGACGCTATCAATTTACTGCATTCGTTCCACAAAAACACTCCACAAAAGGTTTCGACTGCAAACGTGGGTTTGCAAAAGTGATTCAATGGTCACTCGATAGGTATCAAACTAACCGGCTTCATGTTGCAGCTTATCCGGTGTATGATTACAACACCACAAATCGGTGATCATCCTTACATGACGTCATTGCAAAATTTAGAAAATCGGTAGATCGGAGAAGATCGGAGATTTTCCTTATATATAAAATATAAAGGACATAATACAAAAACTAGCAATGATGATGTCCCAAGTCAATTCCCATTATTTACAATAGTTTTAATTCTAACAATAAGAGATATATATGATACAGTTCGTTTTAGTAACAATCGAAGTTTTCCACATAAAGAACTTTTTAACCATTGCTATAGGTTTTTAGTTACCTAGTTTTCTGCTCAGGCCCATCGTAAAGTTCAACTTCCTTCAAACACTGCGTTGTTAATAATAGAGAATTTAAAGTCTTGCCCAGAATTAAGAATTCGACTACAACAATTCGAGGTTCCTAAATGTGGGCATATGCTTTGGTGGCCTAAAATCTTATAATCAAACTGAAATTTAACTTAAATAACTATAGAGGTTGCTTTTCAGCATCTTCTTTTCTGAGAACTGTACAGTCGTTCCCATTTTCCTCAATGTTCATACAATATTTCTCCTCCGAGTAGCTATGGAAAGTCATGAGGTAAAACGTACGGGCATTCAAGTGTCAAACATAGTATTGTCCAAAACAAGTCGGCCCTGTTCCCGACTCGCTTTTTGTCCAGATACGTGAGACTCTGCGGCGCGTCTTAACGAGCATCAAACCAGTTCCACATTTCAACGCGTCATGCCAAATGTGGTAGTAAATACTTCGACACACTGTTTATTCTCACGAGTTTTTCCTTACGCATTACTATAGACGAATATATGGCATTACTTAAAAACTACATCCGTTACACGGAGTCTGACCCAAATAACGCCATTTGATGTATCATCCGAGATGTGCACCCTTATTATCATCTTACAATTAACTTTCACTTGTCAGTTAATATCAGCGATACAACTAGCAATTTGATCACGAAACAAGAACTGCCTGCATGTGACCGCAAGCCAAAATTATTCACATAAATAATTACCTATCATAGGCAAAAAGATATCATGAATACTTTTTTTATGGTGTTCTCAGACTGTTATTGCCATGGAATGTTTTTTGTTTATATTATTAATATTAGTACTAAAATTTGTTATTAAGTGTAAATACTAATGAAATTATAAAGAAAGTTGTGTAAAATATCCCAGTAATAAATTTAAGTAAATTTTAAAATGTTTTTTTTTTTTTAATTTTGTTTGACATTTCTTCACATTTATAATGAGTATCGACACTTAAGCCGGAAGTTGGCGACGGTTGGCTTCTTTATCAAGCTCAGTTCGTGATTAATCTGCAATCACAGGCCACTTAGTCGCATAAATATCTTCTAGATTACGTAATAAAGAAGCGAAATGAAGTGTTACTTTATTGCTAACAGATTTATTAAAGGAACGAAGACTATAAGTTAGGTTTATTTATGATTTTTATCTATCTACCGAGTTAATGGGAGACTTAAAACTTAATTATTCCGGTAAGACAGGTTAAAACGGAAATCTAGGTACTGTTTTAATGAGTGCCATCCGTACTTGTCGCAAATGTCACTGAACTAAATGGTTCTGGAAACATCTCAGCCTCATTTGCAGTTTATTACAATTTAACTTGAAAGAGCCTTAAATAAATTCCAAAACATATCTTTCAAATAGTACCTATTTAGTGTTTCTAAAGAGTAAATAGATTTCAAAATTCGTGGAATGTCCCAACATTACAGAAGGGTCAAAGAGGCGTGTGAGATTTTTGAACATTTGTTTTAATGGTTTGAACATTAGTTTGCAGACGAACTTGATTCGGGTACGTACTTGGACCACAATTCAAACGAGAGACGAAGCCAGTGCTTTCTAGTATTGCAATTGATTGATGGAGAGTAATAAATTCTACTGAAATCAATATAGGTAACTTGGGAAAAGTATGTGATTTATTAAGATCGCAGTAAAATATAATGTTTTACTGATGGGCACAGGTCAGGCCACTTCATCGATTTAATGAGGCAGGACTTTACATATTTTCGAAGATAGCTGCTCTAGATTTCTAGACCGCGAAGGCCACCTCGCGATTATTTTAATATCGTTAGAACAAATAATCATTATTTCTAAATAAAAAAATAAATTCAAAAACATTAATAGGTGTAGGCCCAACCAGAATTAGTTAGGACATGCTTCTGCCGTATTCGACACACTGGGCTATCATTGCTTTCAATTAGTTAAATAGAATCAGCAGCAGTCTTTATCTACAGTTAATCCATTAACTACAGCAAAGGTCAAAGAGTCAATATAAACACAAAGTTGCTGCAAATGTCACAAAATGTTTTATTGATTTGACGTCATTGACCCAACGTCAAGATTATTGCATAGAGTGGTTTTTATCTCTATGATAATGCGAGTCGAAAGGGGGATTTAAGTGTTGCAATACTGTGACAAGCCAGATAATGTTGGGCGTGAAAAACAGGTCGATAAAAGCAACACATCCCGTTAGAGTGCACGTTGGACACTATGTGAGTTACACACTCGGCTCTCTGTTTACTTTGCCATTACATAACGATTTCAACCCCAGGGTTTCTTAATGGTAGGCAATTGGGAATTATCCAGATTATGTACTTGTGGCTATTTACTATTACAAGTCAGACGATAATAATTACAGCATCTCTTAAACTTATTATAAATGATACATTAATGTTCCGTACTCGTATTTTCAGAAGTTTTTATTTTATTCTATGTAAAGGTCGTTAGACAGGCACAGTCCACTTTATGGTACCTACATGGCACCCGTCGCCTATTGACACTAGCTGTAATTTCGCGGTGGTCTTAACTTTAATCACGGGGATAACTAGTTATTGCCGGAATATGCCGGCTGTACGTGGTGCATCAAAAAAATCTATGAATGTCTCCAATGTGAAATGTGTTCATTGATGTCCTCTTCAAACGAGCTTTACTTTTGGTTTTTGTAAGCGACTTGCTTTGTCTATATCTAGGAAATCAAAATTGTAAATAAATTGTTGTTAACATTAATTCTACACTCCCCATATTAAAAACGCTAAATTAATGGTACTAAGCTTAGGTATTTTAGAAGTTTTGAGGTTGGGAGGTTATCTTGATCATAAAAAATTGGGATCATATTTTTAAACGCGGTTTATCGAATAATTCACGCAAGATCTCATGTAGCGAATACCTAGTTTAAAACACGAATACATTACTAAATCAAAAGGTATTCGAAAATCATAAATTATTTTATTATCAAGCGTTACGTGTGAGTTTAAAACAGTTTCATTATTCTTAGTCAATGTATTGTAATTGTCAAACATTGATTTATATTTGCACATTGTAAATACGTCACACAAAACGTCTGCAAAGAAAACGAATCTACGTCAAATAGTTAGGTTAGCAAGTTACCCTCAATGTTTTTTAAGAGGCTTGACTACTACGTCATAACAGTTCTTTTAATCCTTTAGCCGCCAGTCCGATTTATCCGATAATTATTTTTGTGTCCATTTCGCCAGAGCCGTATATAACGACAAATTCTTCTACTCGTATAATGTTTTTTTTTTAATCATGGCGTTGCTTTCTATTAAAAGTGGGTCATGACAACTACAAAACGAAGCGGTTAAAGGGTTAAAATTGCCTTTTGTGTAGCAATTATTTCCAAAAAAAGATATTTTTTTACCAATTGCAAGAAGCCATCGTTATTGAAAAATCTAAAACTATTACTTCCAAACAGTATTCGTCTTTTATAATAGATCAATTAGATCAATTGTGTTAAAAAATAATGCTTTTAGTTCGAGGACCTTCAAAGCGACCGGATATCTGGGCGAGCGTGAAGCACCATGCGGACCATACAAATAAAACCGTACAATTAACTTAGTTACATAAATACAGCAACTAACTAAAAAAAAAACCTAAGTCACTCACTAGAGAAAGACCGTTTGCACAGTCGGTTAAGCTAATCACCTTGGACAGAAACGATTACCTTCCAAAGATTTAAATCGTTACCTTCCCAGTGATGAGGTGGGACTTTTTAAAAATATACAATGTACGGGCTACTAATACATACTCGTACATATAGTCGGGCCGGCACATTTCATTCGGCAATGTCTACCGCCCGGCTATGCCGGCCCGACTATATGTAACTATAGCAAACCTACGCTTGTGGAGGGCGTAGTGGTGTCGGATGGCTTATGGCGCGTGCGATGGTCGTGGGATTACGTTGGTGTCGGGTTTTCCGCCGACATCATAGCTCCTTTACAGGATGGGCCAGCGCTGGCCCAGCGAGATGGCCATGCGATGGTTGAAACGCAACCATCGCATGGCGTTCGAGCATGCACTGTGGAATGGGCCACATGTAGCTTCGTACCGCCATCGTTGGCCAACTACCTTTGATGTGCGGCCGGAAAACCGACACCGACGCAATCCCACGACCATCGCACGCGCCATAAACCATCCGACACCACTACGCCCTCCACACTCAGCACCCATCATAGTGGACCATCGGGATAGGCCATCCTGTAAAGGAGCCATAAAACACACGGCTGTATCCACGAGTTCCACGACACAGCCACAACGCCTTCTTTAATGAATTCTTTGTAAAAGAAACAGCGATAAAGTAAAATGTTAGTGAGTTATTTTATTAGTTACAATACAATGGAAAAGGAAACTTGTCTTTGGGTGGGAAACATAGACTTTGGTGGAAACTATACAATTTAACTGTGGCTGCTAGCAGTGACGCCGACAATGACACAAAAAATGCATTGAGGGAATTGTACAAAGGGTACTTTACGAAGATAAGTTAAAAATGGGCTATAGGTAACTGCAGTTAAGTCGCCAGACGCCAGGGCTGCCCATTTAATAACTGCGGAGTGCATTCAAAAACAAGACCATTGATAAACGCCATATTTTTGTTTTTTACCCAATAAATTGAGACGTAGGTACATTATTCAAGTAAGTAATATTCTTTATGCGCCTATTAAGTACCTAATAAGTATTAGTTATAAAGAAGAAGTATTTAAGTTTTGGTACGTGGGTTGTTCTACCTGTGCCATGGATCACAGTTTGGAAAGAGCCGTAAACATGAGCTGGCCTGTGGTGATAAAACAAGCAATTAATGTAATCGACGAATTATGCTCGCATTTTACTGCTTCGACCAAGTGCTCTTTGCACATCTGGCGTCAGGATTCGTAAGCAAACACATAAAAAGTTCAAATAATCAAAGACGCTTCCTTTATGTGGTTGTTTTAGTTGTTCTTTTGTAAACTCCGTTGAGGTCGCATTCCCGACGCGGGCGCATGCTTCAAGACCTGACTGAAGCGCGGGAACGTTTTTAGCGCCTACTGTCTCAAATTCTACCCTTTCACTGACTGAACCCACATTTACAGTTGTCATTTTATATCACAATATTAATATTTTTACTTTTGTAGCACTGAATAAACCATATCTAGATAGGTAATACTACATTTTTCGAGTAGACACAAACATTGTTTATTTTATCTGAATTCTAAGAACTTTCCTCGGAACTTAATAGGCTCGTACTTAAATTGGTCGTTCTGAGAACAGCTTCATTAGTTGCTGCCTTGTGTTATGAGTTTTTAACTTATGATTACGTTTCAAAAGTTCTATTTTCATTTGTTTATTTAATCCCATTTAAAACAAACAAAATGTAGGACACGAGATAAATAAACACTTCGCATTATCAACGAAGATAGAGCGACTGTCTTAGGTATATGGATGTCTCACTTACCTGATAGTTCGGCGCAGTCGCTCAAAATCCAAGCTGCATTTTAACCTCAAAAAACACTCAAACAGGGTCACAATGTGCGAAGGTCACGATTGTTGTATTGCATAATAACACTCAACTTTATAACCGGAAAAAGCATGGGATTTACTCAAAATAATGCACAGTGGATGTTACTGTTAATATGTTATACTGTTATCATAAACACACGAATACACTGTTCGAATTACGCTTATTTTCCAATAAACGACCCGAGTACTCTGCTACATATCCATCAGATCGCATATTTATAGTGTTCCCATAGCAAAACGAACACAATTGACCAGTGGTTGTCATATGTTGTTTGCAATTTATGATAAAACATGTCAGCCGTGCACTGCACTCCGTCTGACACGATGAATATGGCGGATGAATTTGAACTACGCTTGCGCTCCACACGCCACCGGGCACCGACCAACCCAGGTATAAAAACATTAACGCTCGTGCTGCCATCTAACACAGATTAGTTTAACTTAATCATAACAATTTCAACTGTTTTAACTTTCAAGCACCTTTCAAGCAACAACTTTTATTAGTGTTCCTGCAGATGGAGCTAGTAGGTTTCTTAGCTATTTACTCTATGCTTAGACCTATATAAATTTTTATATATTCGGTTTTATACTTTTTTTTAAATTAATAGATAAATGTAAATATATAGTTTTTATGATTCTTTAGGCCTGTTTGTATATAATCTATATTTTTTTTAAATTTATGGCTCTATGTAATCTTAATAAATAAATAAAATAAATGTTATAGGTGAAAATTTTATTAGATTAAAACTATGATTAAAACCTATTTAAATGGTATAACGTTTCTAGACCTTCACTTCTTAAGTGCTTATTTAGTACATCAGTTCGTCAGTTTAAAGTCATAGTGATTAAGCTTAATTAATTATTTTATCATTGAGATAATCGTATCTAAAAATTTGATTAAATAAAATTAATTCAAATAGCTTTTATTAGTGTACTTGAGGGATTCAGTCGATTTAGAATTCAGATGATTTAGTATCAGTCTATTTGGGATCCAGTTGTATTGATCTTGTATGCAATTTCGGGACAGTAATGATCTGAGGCTTTGAAACGTAACACTTTTAACCAGAGATTTAGTGTATAATAAAAACTATGCTCTTAACTGATATGTCGAAATTAAACACTAACTTTTTAGTTAGTGCTTAGTAGTAGATGGTAGTAGTTACTTTTTAGTAGATAGTAGTAGTAAGTTAGTGCACTAACTTTTGATAGTGCACATGCAGATGGAGCTATTAGGCTTCCTAGAACTTCTCTTCTTAGGTTTTTTTCGTCAATTTATTGTAAGAGGTCATTTAATTTAAAATACACCAGTAATCATTATGTTTCCTTAGTTACAGTTTTGATGATAATATTTTAGTAACCATTATTTTTTAATCTTTAAATGTAACTTAAATTAAAAATCGAGATACGGGAAAGAGGAACTCACATTAAGGATTTATGATAATTTAATTACTCTTTAAATTTTATTTACAAGACACAAATATTTTTCACTTATTTTTATTATATAACAAATTAGCAAACAAGAATAAATTCTGTTTTAAATGTACTGATCTGCTTTATGAGGATATCAAACGCTCGATTTTATTGCGTGGGGCATATTTTTATTTGTTAACAATCTTTAAACCACTGGATCGATATTGGTAACTAGTTTGGATGTAGTACACAAAAGCGCATCTATTTTCTTCTAATCCGATGTCTTAAGGCTAACAATGCAAGAAGATGGAATGCAATGTATAAAATAAGCAAGGCTAACACGTCCGTCCATAAATGATTACTGTCAAAATCATATTGGACTAAAACTTCTGCTCCTGTACTCAGGCATGGTGTTCCGGAATCGCTGGTGACACAAGCTGAAAAGAGAATTATTCTTAAAATAAAATGTCCTGAAATATCATTCACCCTGATGATGTAATGATCCCTGTTTCTCACTGATGGGTGAATGATTCTTTAATCATCCACCCAATATCAAGTCGTTTCGTAAGTTTCATTAGGTCCATTGCTAACCCTCGACGCCCGACGCAAAAATGGGGCGATATAAGTTTTACGTGTGTCTGTGTATCTGCTGTGACATCGTAGCTCGTAAACTGATGGACCGACTTTGATTCGAAATCATTAATACATCAGTGAAAACTGCATTTAAACCTGTTAAGCCGTTTCTGAGGTCAGTATGCACAAACGCACAGACAAACACAAAAATTCTAAGAACTATTTTTTGACCTCGATAACATAAGTACAACGTGTACAAATTGTTTTTTTTTTTTTAATATTTAGACACGGCTCGTTTACGATACAGATATGTATAGAATAGATATAGATAATAGATAATATAGATATACTCATATGTATAAAAATACTTACTTATATTTTGCACTCCATCCCACTGTATTATGCTCATTGCTTCATTAGAATACATCAACCAGGATAAATAACGAATCCACGAGATGTACTTTGGTATGGAACTGCAAATAAAAAAAAAGTACTATTTAGACAAATAACAGTTAAATATTTAACCGTGTTTTTTAATATACATAAACAATTAATTACCTTAACTTGACGAGGACACCAGACGTAATCATTAGTGCGCAATCAAAAGGCACCAGATAAGCAATTGCCATGGGCATAGATCCAAAAGCACAAGAGAAGAAGGAACCTGAAAAAAGAAATTGTAATTTTAGAATAATTAGAGAAGTACTCTTTTTTATATAAACACACTAGTCTTCTTCCAGCGTCCTCGCCCGTCCAACAGTAATAAATATCACTTAGTCACTTACGTACCTACTACTTAATACTTAATATTATCAATGCGAAAGTTTGTGAGGATGAATGGAGCCTTTACCCATTTGACAATTTGTAAATAAGTGCTGTACTCAATGCAATGTATGATTGAGGTTCAATGATATACATATTACTATGCTGTGTTTAAAGTACAGCAGTTTATTTATTATTAGACTTAAGAAAGTGCAATTTTGACGGCAAATAGCGGCTTAACAGATTACAATCTAACTTACCACAAGCAACGGCAACATTGAGCACCATTACTGCCAAAAAAATTGTAAAAGAGAATGCATAGACGGTGTCGCGAAGACCTGCTATCCAGTATACCACGAATGTAAATAATGTCGGATCTATTACCAATCCGGGGAACTGAAAGCAATTTTAACTATCAATAAATGTTGCATAAAATTAAATGAAAATGAAAATTTTGAAAAAAAATTTAAATGTTTACCAGGGCAATCATTCTCGCTATGTAATAATCTTGTGTTGAATATAATCCCGCTTTCAGCTCTCTACTGAATAATGGAAACTCTTCGGGAAATACATGAAGAACTGCGTACATGGGAGCGAATGTGTTTTCAGCAACAATAATGAACAGAGCTCCTTGAACTCCTTGTATGCCGGCTTGAGTTAAGTGAGCCATACTAACAAAACATAAACCAGCCGTCAGTGCTATAACCTGAAAAATACAATCAAGAATTTAAAGAAGTTGTGGTACAATTCTTATTAATTTATTAGGAAAAAGCAATATAACTTGACAATTTTATTGCTATTACACATTTGCCAGGCGTTAGTTTTCTTTATTTTTTATTTTAGGTTCTTCGGGAATGTACTTTTTTTGGATGAAAGGTAGGAGACCCTATGTCTTTTCCTATATTCTTGACAACGTGTAATGCAAAATTTCATAATGATCGGTTGAGTAGTTAAGGCGTGAAAAGGTAACAGACAGACAGAGTTACCTATATTACTTTCAATATATAATAGTAGGTAGATATACATATATAGGTAGTATAATAGTACTAGCGATTCGCTCCTGTGATTTCGCAGAGATGCACATTTTTCTGCTAATATACATATATACACAAACCTTCTTCGCTTATGGTTCTTTCTATTAGTGAAAATCATTGGAAATCCGTTGGGTGGCAGACAGAGGCAGACAGCGGCTTTTAATTTATAATATGTATAGGTACATATACTTATAGATATAGACATAGAAGATAGTTAAATGGATGACTTACCAATTTTTGAACGATACGCAACAACTGAACTCTAGGATCTCTTACGATTATAAGTAAATATCTATACACCAGCCAAATTATCTTGGTGTAAAATAAAGGGGCTTTGAATATAACTTGATTCTCCTTTTCATATACCTGTGAAAATAAAGCTAAAAGTATTTCATTGTAAACAGATATTGTGGCTCAGATCTCAATTGATATGACCAATATTTCTAGACTTGATTGATGGGTCCTAGTGTCAAGTGAAGTGCGCTAATCCATTCAAACGGATAAAGTTTCACTAATTGTCGATTTCATGTCGACTTTGTTCCGATTATAATGTCATTTATTTATGTTTAGATATAAACTTGTAAAATACAAAATATAATAAAATATTATTTCTATTGCTCGCTTCCGTTCACAGTAATTATAAGCAAAAAAACATATATGTATCTTATTTATTTATGGTACCTACACAGACAACATGTCACATTTAAAAATTAAGTACTACATAACTTTTTCCGTACTATGTGTCCTGCCTTGCCCGTACTATCTGACGATTTTTATATCAAAATATCCTCACCTCTGAATCGTCATGGTTCATCAAATGGAATTCTAAATGAATTTCCATGTCCAACTCCTTCGCATCGTCACTGACAGCAAATCGGTCACAAACACTCTTGATAGCTTGTCTAGATGCTGCTTCTGAGCCAGGGGTAATAGCCAGCACTTTAATGAAGTAGTCAGTGGGATTGTATGTGATCGGACAATGGTAACCCAAGCTGCAAAAAAATACTAAGCTTAGACACTAACGGGAAGGTTGCAGTTCCTATGGCAATACTTGTGTTAAATATACTTTTGTATGTTTAGATGAAAAAATAAAGATACAAAGAAACTACCAAAATTTTTGAGATTGCATTCAATGAGAAAACATATGCCAAGAAAATAAATAATTAATTAAATCAAATGATTTCACTGAAAGTAATATGCTAATTTCAAAACATATAGCGCATTAGTCAGGATGTTCTATTAAGGTCACAGAGACTTGGTCTAGATCATTTAAATGGACTTACGACTCAATTGCATTCGATCACTACCTAGTAGATTTGATCTGCAGTGTAGTCAATCAATTTGTAAACAAATTGGGTTTGTGGGTTACACGACGATAGAGTATTTTAAGCGTAGCACACATTTTAAAATCAAAACCAATCAAAGAAAATGTGTTTGTTACTCCTTAGAATCGCTTGAATCCAGTTAAAGGAGTTCGGATGAAACTAAATATTTTTATATTATAGCATTTTATAATGTCAAATGGTTTTCGTTGCATAATCGGTGCAGTACATATGATATACCTACACCTGAATTAAAAGAGTCAGCATTAGCCTCAATAATTTTTTAACCAATTACTGTCTGTTTTTTTTTATAAAATGAATTATTTTAAAAACATATTTTTTTTACCTTTTAAAGAACATTAGCGCTCTCGATGGATTGCCGGCGTATGCAACTCTACCCTCAGTCAAAAATACTAGCTTATCAAACATGGAAACAAGTTCAGAAGACGGTTGATGTATTGTACAAATTATTGTCTTGCCCTGTAATGCGCTTGCCCGGAGTAATGTCATCAATTTCTGTGCTGAGAATGAGTCCAATCCAGTTGTTGGTTCATCACAAAACAATAGACCAGGATCTGTTAGGAGCTAAAAGTTAAGTTTTTTAAAAAATAAAGATTTGAATGGCAGAATACTGTTTACCTCAGTTATTAGCTCTGGATAGTTTGTTTCGAAAATCAAAGTGGCATAAGAGCATTTGTGCTGTTGGGTTTGAGAAAAAAAAGTAGGTAGGTAGGTACTCTATTCAACTTCACTCATAAGTTCTCGGTGTCCTCATGTTCTATTATTCTATTGCATTTTAAAAAAAGTCGATAATCATATGTAAAAAATATAACATTTTTGGTTACCTCAGTAGCAAAAGCTAATCTCTTTCGTTCTCCTCCCGATAAGGTTTTCCTTCCATCTAGACCGCCAATGCGAGTGTGGCGGGAGCCATACAGATCCAATTGCCTCATCAACTGGTTGACTCGTCTCTTGCGAGCCATAAAAGACGTGCGACGATCCATCCGAAGACGAGCCTTAAAACCAAAAATTGTAATGGTGTCTTTACCATTTTATAAACTGTTCATGTAATTGTATATCTATATTAAAACAATAATTTTAAAATTAAATATTTATAGAAACTAGGTAGAAGGTAATTTATTTGATTTGATCACCAGATATCAGATATCGAATAAAAATTTTGATCATACTATAGAATATTATTGTTTATAAAATATGTGTTTGCAGTTAAAAAGTTTCCTTTGACTTACCATCACATTAAGATGTTCGTTAACAGTCAAGTTTTCAACAAACAATTCGTCTTGATGCATGTAGCCACTCTGCCTATGCATAAAGTCGTCAATGGGTAGACCGTTCATTGCCATTTCACCGTCTATCAATGTTCCAACTGTCACGGAAATAAATTTAAAACTTTTGGCTGGCTTTTGGTTATAAAAGTTATTACTTTTTGAATCTTGAGTATATCATATAAAAATATACAATAATTTGAACTTTATGCGGGAATTATAGAAATCCTCAATTCTGAAGTTCTGAGTTTTATTTTTAGAGAGAATTCTGACTGATACTAATGTTAACGTCAATAAAAACTAATGTTATACTTTTTAACAACTTACCGGGACTTCGATGTGCTAGCACGGACATGAGCGTAGTTTTTCCGGCTCCGCTGAAAAACATTTTATATATGTTTAAACAATAATTGTGTCTGTGTTTCTGAAAGCCTGCTAGACCATTTTCAGAAACACGAGCCCCTACATCTCTATGTTAGTAATACAATAAGCCTACGTCAGTATACATTTCTGTCTAGACCAACCGAGTAATTTAAAACGGGCGATTAAATGCACGATATTTCCACACCGACAGCTTCGGTATTTGTGACAACGACCTGAAAAATTATTTTATTACGTCAAATTAAAACTAGACTTACCTAGGTCCCATTAAAGCCAACAATGTTCCAGGTTTAGCGATTCCGCTGACTGTCGACAAAATGAAATTGGTTAAATGATTTTAGAGAATAATGTGGGATCACATGTAAGTATAAAAAATAGGATTACATATAAGTACAGACAATAGAATATAATACACTAGCTAAAAGTTATATATCGTAAAAACATACATAAAAAACATAAAACATAAAAACAGTAGCCACTGGACGGTACCAGCTAGCATACGTAAGCACAGCAGCGATTATCATGTTTGAATACCTATAACTAGCATTCTAAGTATTCTGTCAATGTTTTAGAAAATTCTACCAATTTAAAAAAAAAACACAATTTTCTTATTACTTAATTTTTATCACAATATAATTACTTTATTTTTATCATTATAAGCCCGTGTCTCTCCACTGCGCGATGTAGGCCTCTCCCGTTTCTCTGCGATTTTTATTTTTGTACTTTATTTTTATATGATTTTTACAAATTAAAGTTTTTGTAAAAACGAGCGCAATTATTGCGTTCTTTTTCATACTAATCAGAGAATAAACCAATTATGTAGAATATTAGTGTACCGAAGTCATAAATTAGCTTGTAGTCACTCTTTTATATTCATTATTTTTGCATTTATCTTTCATCCTCATATTCCTCTATACGTTTTCTTTGCATTAAGTGTAACGATTAAATTAATTATCAAGGGAAAGAAAAAGGTTGCCATAACCAACCCACTTCCTCGTTATCATAATTATCTCAGCCGTAGGACGTCCACTGCTGAACATAGGCTTTTTCCATTAGGAGACCCACTTACTAAGCTTAAAACTGATACTGATGTCCTATTTTAATCAAACATTCGCATTTTAGAAGACCAAAAAAATTTTAATCCAAAAATTTAGAAATAGTCATTCGTCTAATCACCTTTATTTATCTTATATATATATATATATATATATAACTTTGAAACGCTAAAATTCATGAATTGACAGAACAGAAGTCTGAAGTGAAGACACAGTTAATTTAGACATCCTTTTTTAGCGTCGTCACCAAATATTTTCACATTCCCCATGCAATGCAACACTATACTTTTTCATTAACTGCACACTAATTGTATCTTGTGGATGATTATTATATCAATAGAAATGTCAATGCAAATTTTGACAATAATGAAATTTTAGTTACCGCTATTAACCAGTCTTTTCAATCTCCCATCCTTCAGTTTCACGTGGACGGTAAGATCCCTCCACACTAGAGTGCACGGTCGCGGCCTATGTACAGCTCCCAAAACCTCTTCAACTTCAGGAAACAAGGGTTCATCTTTTGAGCGAACAATACGATAGTCCACGTATATAACATCCGCTGTCAGCTCCTATTATAAGCTCACATTGGTAAAACTATTAAGAATATAACTACATTTATATCTGAAATAACCTTACTATTAATTACTTTTATTTCAAATGCT
Source organism: Synanthedon andrenaeformis (assembly GCA_936446665.2). Classification (NCBI taxonomy): domain Eukaryota; kingdom Metazoa; phylum Arthropoda; class Insecta; order Lepidoptera; family Sesiidae; genus Synanthedon; species Synanthedon andrenaeformis. The sequence continues at coordinate 2,316,525 of OW387780.2, read as the reverse complement.
GCAATGTGTTTTCGACTAAATTTAAATAACAGCTATAAAATATACGTTTTAATAAATTTATTTTATTATAGGTACATAATAAAGTTTTTTTTATTTTTTATCTTGATTTAAACTGTACTATCGTAGAACTAATAGTAGAACTGCTTGGATTAACCCTTTAATTTATAGTTTTATTGGTTCATTTAATTTGATGACACCATAAAAAAAAGTTATGAAGCTTTCATTTTTTTGTATTTTTTTTTTTTTCAAATAATTAAAACTGAAAATGTTCTTGTATGCAATCGTATTTTGCATATTTTTTAATAAAGAAATTGAAAATATTTAAACAAAAAATCAATTCAAAACTTACATAGCAATCACCAGTCAATGAAGTATCGGAACTGTTATTTTTAGACGATTTCTTGGATGATTTTTTAATAAATGTTGCCCCGTAGTCGCTGCCGGAGGTTTTGCTCATTTTTCACATTTATTTTTAACAAATGTAACTATGAAGTATTTATTAAAGTTCGCACTAACATTTTACGAACGGTTCTCAAACATTTTCCTTTGAAATACCAAACGCACGGCTGCCTAGAGACGCGACTATAGTGGTTTGACATTGTTCTATACAAAAGAGTGGGACATATAATAGAAAGTGACAAATACAGTTCAGTTTACATGACTCCTAATGGAAATCTAATAGTGCTTAATCGAGAAAACAAGTTTCCAATACATCATAATTCGACAATCATAATTATGTTACCCTACATCGATGTTAGATGTTAGAACGAACGAACGAGACGCTCGCATTTTTTTCGCATTCTCTTTCGCCGATGTAGAAAGAAAATATGTATATATTTTTATTACAAACTAGCGGCCCGCACCCGGCTTCGCCCGGGGTGCATTTTTTTTACGTAAAAACCTTCCCTGATTATCCCTCTATCCATGAGTGAAGACAGAATTAAAATCGGTTCAGCCGTTCTCGAGTTTTGCGCTTAGCAACACATTTAGGGATTTATTTTTATATTATAGATATAGTTTTATGTTTTTTTAAGTAGCACTTGAGGTACTACATTGCCTTAGTAATAAATTATATCATATAAATTTTCTTTTGATATTTTTATTTAAAAAAAGAATTCGTAGGAATACGTATTTAGCATAAGTGACGTTATAATAAGACTGTTTTTGATTCCGTTTTAATGTGAAACTAAGGCAGGCAGGCTGACAGTTTATTTATTTTGAGCACGTCATGTCGTGCAAGGAAGCGGCGGAAAGGTAGTGGGAAGAGGATCCTGTCTCCCAGCCAATCCGCCGGAGGAGGCTCGGGCGCAGGCGGCTGGCCTATGTTCGCCGCCTTCCACCCTAACCGGGACCTTGGCGGTGGTCTTGGGGGAGACTGCCGCCCTTCGTAAGGTCCCCCGAGATGGCCGGCGTACCTCCACTTTCGGGTACGCCCAGGTTCTAACAGGGAGCACAGGCCTCCCCGCGCTGGATAGCCGTGGCGGGGCGCCGAAGTCGTGTAACAACGTCCCCACGACCCCGCCCATCAACGGCCGCGATCGAAAGAAAGTCGTTGGGTTTTAGCCGGTAGGAATCCGGCATAACCCCGCAGTGTCCCCTACACTGCCGGGTATCCAAGAGGATTTCCCAACGTTAAAAAAAAAAAAAAGGCTGACAGTTTATTTGAAGGTGGCAGGACACACTGCGTTTCGCAATAAACTTTGGATATAAACTTTTCAGTTTGCTCTCGTCTGGATTAGGAAAGTAGTGTCAGAGCACACTGCGTTTAGCAGTCATTTCGGCAGTCCGTCTGGCGGCAATAACCACCCCCTTAGAGAAAACCACCGTGAAATAGCAGCATGTGTCTCTTGTGTTTTGGTGAGTGAGTAAGGGACACCAGAGCCCATCTACCTGTGCCTTCGTAATACCTTAGCCATAATCCTACTATGGCTGCCAATGCATTGCAGCGCCTATGGCGTTATTGTGTTTAAGGCGTCGATAGCCTTCAAGTGGACTTCAGTCTGTATTAACATTAAAAAAATTAAGTCGCTAACTTCTTCGAAAACGAAGTCGCTAGCTTCTTTCTTGGAAAGAGCGACAAACGAAGAAGGTTTGTGTACATAATTTGCAGAAAGCAAATAGCATCCATGCGAAGCCGGGGACGGGTCACTGATACTAACTCAATATAGAAGTGTCTTATTATAACTTTTAACGAAAAGTATATAACTTCCTAATGACCCGACAGGTTAATTGAATTATATAATTTCCAGTAAATCCTTCTCTAAGTAGGTGTATATACCTACCTATGTATAGCTTATGTAGATACACTCCTCCTTCGGATTTAATCTCCACCACTATAACCCAAATAAGGTCCAATTGGGTGTAACTGAAAGCGAAGTGACAGTTCGTTGTTAGGTTTCGGCTTTCTTGTAAAGTATACGGGAATGCGATACCGCATTGTGACGGGTCAACGAGCAAATGGCCGCTTCCGACTTATTAGATACCTATTAGATACACCGCCACCTTAATCTATGGACCAGTTTACAGACCAATCAAGTTGCTGTGTTCTATTTAATATGATTAAGTTTATATGTAAAGTCTAATAGTCATCTAGGACATCTATGAAGGTCTAAAGAACTATGAATGACAGGGGCTAATTAAAAAGAAGAAAAAAGTTATGTACCGTTATAGATTTTGGTAATTTATTTATTGCTTTAGATTTCAGCCTATCACAATAACCAAGATGTCATAGGATTTAGAAGTGCCTGCTGGGTTCCTCAGTCCTGAACTAGAAACTAAGTATCCAATTACGTGTAATGGGCATAAAGTAGTGTTGGGCATTGGGCCAGCGCACTTGCAGTAATCTATAGTGTATCTATAGCGTTGCTTGAGTTTTTTATTTCTTATTCACTTCGTCACTTGAAAGTAGACATTACCCACCTACTATCAAGTGGACATAAAAAAGGTATATAAAATAGCCCGTCAGTTACCACCCTTTTACGATTAAGAAGAAACTTACTTTTGATAAATATTCAGTAACCTTACACAATGTGGACATTATAAAATAACCTTCACAATATATGTAAATATTTAATTACAATTCCTTTTTACAGATTTAAACTATATCTTTATAATAATGACGTTTATTATAAATGTCAACGCGGATTTTACGAAATTAAATGTTTAAAATAAAAGAAATATTCAGTCACTATTGTTTTATTCAAATAACACTATTTGCAGGAGATACATTTTTGTTGTTTAAGATACACTTAAATATAAAAAATACTTGTTTTTTAATAAAATTACTAACTAGTTTTATTTATTAATTAATTGTTAAAAACCAATTCCTATCGCTGTAACAATAATATTTGCCATTATTTTCTGTAATTTATTTAGCTCGTCTTGCACGCAGTAACAGCGCAAAGTAGGCAAGTAAACGGAATCCAACGAATAAAAGAACCATATTCACCACATCCATTGTGAAGTCCGCCTGAAAATAATATTATATTTTCTGAATCAAGCCTAATAATTATTGAAATTACAGATTAATCTCATATAAAATTATTATTTCACAAGATATGACTTATAAATACATATAACGTAACCAAACTTTAAGGATGCCGAACATTGGCTGCTATCGCATTTTTGCATATCCCTGGGGTGTTACTTGTGTTTCTAGTCGACAATAGCTACTTATAGTAGGTGTAACTATAGTATAAGTATTCAGCAGTTATATCTATATTAGATAATAGCTGGTGCCCGCGACTTCGTCCACAATGAACGACGACGTTGAAAAATAAAAAATGTAACGCGTGGACAAAATATGTGTACATGAGAGATCATTATTGCTGTTATAATTTGTCCAAGCGTTGAATATTTTTTTAATGATCCCTCAAGAATTGTACTTTTTTCTTGATGTAAAGTACTTTTCTGTATCCCTGTGAACGTGTATGAAAAATTTCATGGTGATCGGTTCAGTAGTTTTTGCGTGAAAGAGTAACAAACATCCATACATCCAAACAAACTTTTGCATTTATAATATTAGTACGGATTAGTATGGATTCACCTGGTTCTTCAGCCTGCCTGCAGCGCTTTAACATAGAAAACGATACTACGTAAGGGTAGGTGTCAAAAGTACCTCAGAAAAGCTAAGCGTGTCCAACACCACCTGGCCCGAAGCCGGGCAAGTGAAGTTCTCGCGCGTGCATTTGATGCTTTCCACCCCCGACCACTGATTCACCAACAGAGCTTCATTGCCGTACCGGAACCAGGATAAGTACGATATCCAACTCAGATACGGTGGTACAGAACTGTATAAAAAATAAAGACGAATTTATATTTTAACATTATATTTATTATGTTGTTATATCTGGTATAATATTTATCACAAAAACATTTTTGGGTATTCAAGCACAGCAGTGATCACTCCTATACAGAAGACTATTGTGTTTCGGGATGAGTATTTAAGTGATTTTAGAGCTAATTCTTTATCTTCAGCTTTAATCTTTATACTATAAAGGTCGGCACACACTTGTAACCTTTTTGATATTGTTTATCCTAACAGGGTAGCAATCTGCCATCAAGTGGCTTGAATGCTGGTCTGCAAAACTTTAAAAAAAAGTTTATGTGGATTTTTTAGTTTATTTCGATAGTCCTATTATAATTATGATTTCTTGTTATGAATGAGTTTTGTAATTAAAATATTTTTTTTATCGATATGTTAGGCAGTTAAATATAGCTGTAAAAAATAATAGCTGATAAAAAAATTCGAATTGAAGAAAGTCAAATAAAATTTACCCAGAATTGAGAAAGAAACCACCAAAAAGCATGAAAGGTATGATGATGGGTGGCCCCACAGAAGCCGCCATATTGACGCTGCTGCTCGCACACGATATTAGATAACCTGTTTAGTAAAATAATAGTACTGTAGTGTCGTTATTAGTGTCTTTTCTGAACTGTTTTCAAAGTAATCTTTTCTCTTCTTACCAAATGATGTAGCAACGTTAGTAATCAGGGCAGCTAGACCTGAAGCGATGAAGAATCTCTCTGGAGCTGGATTGAGCCCGATCATATAATACGCAATAGTTGTAAAGACGAGAGGTATAGTAGCGAATACAGGTGCTTCAGCTAAAGTCTTTGACAGAAAATAGACGTCAGCACGATACATGCCAGAGTGATGTTCGCGAATGAAAATTGGCAATTCTGAACAAAATACCTGTGTAAGATAAAAAGTTATTTTATATCTGATTTATTTATTTAACCGCAAACTAAGAGGAGACATACATATATCGAATGTGTATGTATGTCTTATATCAATATTAGGTATGTAGATACTAAAATAAACACGATTAACTTAACCAATAAAGAACCGTAAGTCTAGTTTTAGTAAAATGTCGCTTCCTCATTTAACGCTCTCTATTAGTGAAAACCGTATAAAAATCCAGTGATTGTTTAGAAGACAGATTACAATGGTAAAGGTTTGGCTACAAATTCATCTTGTATTTTGCAAATCTTAAAATTTGAAATTTTTATAATTTTAAAAGTTAACTCACGTTGATAACGGCAAAAATATTTTGAAAAGTCATATTTGTAAGGAACATGAAAATTGCACCATTTATGTTCATCACTCCGTCTTGATCCAGATTTTGTCCGAAATATATGACTCCGATTAAAATAGACACCATCTGTAATGAACCAATTTAAATAACTCATGACTAGAACCTTAAAATATAGAGCTATAGTGCTATAAGTAGAGACCGGATTATATTCATTTATCGCTTATCAAAGGAATTTACTAATTGTATGCTGATTTTGAAATAAAAAAAATTAACTTACTTTTTTTCTTTTTTTTGGGGTTCCTAAACTGTATCATTTAATTTCGCATATTCTGCCAATTTTCGTGTATATTTCAAGCATTTTTCATGCATATAACAAGCTTTTCGGTCTCGAACTATAAGTAATAAAGCTATAGTGCTGTAACTGATGATAGTATACTAGTATTATAAGCATTTTATGATTTAACTTACAATAGTTTGTAAGAAGCGAACTTTGATAAGCATGGGTTCCTTTGTGACAGAGAGCCAAGACCTCCAAAGGACAGCTCTAAACTGCGCCCACCATGAGACCTTGTACGGAGATTGTCTGGAACGAGTGACTGCTTGTCCCGTCCACGCGTCCGTCCATCCGGACAAAACTTTGCGCTAAATCAACGTTAAGGTAATTTGTAATTGTATTTACTTGAAAAACAAACTAAATACAATATTAGCCCAAGTGAGGTTAGTAACAGTGTTGATAATTGTAAGAAAAGCGATAAATTCCATAATAAATTTACGACTATTTCAAATAAAATTTATGTTTCATATTATTTATTTATATGAAATATTTATTTTAAAAATTAATTTTTACATTAATAAGATTCTTTAAAACAACTACAGTAATTCTACGAAAATGAAAAAACAGGGGCACTCCGGGAGTGTCAACAGTAATGAAAATATTTTACAATATATGTAGATACATACTTATACACAGTATAATTACAGTATAGTATACATTGTGGCGAGTTCAATGGTTTTTCCCATCTCAAAAAATGCCAACATGCATGTGTATCTATGTACATATATGTACAGATACTTATATACTCTGTATATAATATACTTATATACAGAGGTGTAGGTTACGGTAGCAGTGTCGCGAGTTGAATGGTTTTTTCCCATTTCAAAAATGGCCAACGCGCCTAAAGAAGTTTTTGCTTCAATAGGCCTTTAAAATATCGTTTGTAAAAGTTTTGTTTTTATAATATAACACATACTTCAATGAACATTGCATTTTCAGCTTCAGCAGCCACTTTACATCCAAGCTCTGACTTGGCGAAGGCAGTGCAGACTGTATCTATTGTATGATGTGTTGCCTCTTCTCTTCCCGGTACTCCAGCCAGAAGTTGGATGAAATGATCAGCTGGATTGTAATTGGCTGGACATGCTGCTCCAAGCCTTAGAGGTACATAATAATATTTACTTATTTTATTTTATTAAAGATTTTATTACCTCATTTAGAATACAAAAAAAGATTCACCTGCTCGCAGAGACCAAGAGCTAAGAGTGAATATGTACATCTACATACATAATTATTTAGAACGAACAATTAGATTGTTGTTTAAAAAACCTTTAAATATTTGAATACGTATTTGGTAAGGTGAGACACGAATAATTTACGTTATTGTAATATAAAACATTTAATGTTTTAGATTTTGCAAAGATATATTATTTCGATGGTTAGCTTATATTAATGGCGGAGAGAATAATAAAGATACTTACTCCTTAAAGAATTCAGTAGCTTGATCAGGCGAACCTAAAAATGCGACTCGGCCATCCGCCATAATAAGCAGTTTATCAAACATGGCGTACAACTCCGAAGACGGTTGGTGAATCGTGCATACTACGGTCTTACCTTTCTGAGCTAAACCTTTCAGTACCTTGAAATACAAAATTATAATTCTAATTTAGTTTACATATAAGTTCAGTTTTACATTGCCGGACTGAATGTGTGTAGCTGCGAGTCGCATCGCAGTAAATATTTTTTGGTGACGAATCGCGGATATTCGCATTCGCATCTGCAAATGCGGAACTTTCGCATCGATTTAGACATCCGCAACAACCGTATCCATATTTGCAATAAATCAATGCGAATCTTTTGCGGATATAAGTATACGGATATGGAGCTAGTTTTAATTTTCGCAGAGTTCCCCAGATGATCTATGGATTTGTTTCCGGTGTTTTAATATTATAAAAAAATTATTAATTTATTTGTTATTCTCAAAATCAATTTAACTTATTTCTGCAATAAAAAAATTTAAACTGAAAAACTTGAAATCCGCAAATGATTTCAGAAAGGCGAAGTGACACTGAAGGTATTGTACATATTACTTTTCGATTAATCTGGGTAACAAGATCACATAGTAAATGAATTGTGGGGGAAGTACCTGTATAACATTTTGTGCCATAAACGAATCTAGTCCTGATGTCGGTTCGTCGCAGAACATAAGAGGTGGGTTGGTGAGCACTTCGCTCGCGAAGGACAATCTTTTCATCTCTCCTCCAGATATGCCTTTCAAACGGCCCGGAATTCCGATTACTGTGTTCTGACATTTCGAAAGCGCCAGCTATGTCAAAAATAAAAAAGATTTTTTAAATCAAATTTATACAAAAACTTTATAGTTTATTAATAGCCAATAACAATATTACTTATATTATTAATTGAAAAACATTTAAGATATATTGCGTTATTTGCTCATTAACAACAAAATAACAACATAATTTACTTGATAATCGTTTAATTAATAAAATTAAACTTACTTCTGATATAACTTCTTGAACTCTTCGCATTCTTTGTGTGTAAGGTATGTGTCGATCCATTCTTACCAGAGCCTTTAACAAAAGAGGAAAATATTATACTCGCTTTTAAACTAACGTTAAAATAAATTGTGAAATAAATATTGTTACGTTGTGTAGGCTTCTTGAAAGGCAAACAATAATTGTAGATTTTTCCCAATTAATATGTGTTTTGTAAACCCATTTAAAAAAAAAGTGATTACATAATTATGTTAAAAGAGAAGTTTTTAAATAACTTAGATTTAAGGTTCAGTCAGACAAATGAAACATTATTAAATATAAATATTGCAGTTACATTAAATTGAAGAGTATTGTTAATTTTACCTGAAAAATAAGGTGTTCCCTCACGGTTAAGGTGCCAATAAATAAATCCTGTTGTTGGACGTATGCTGAGAGTGCTGCCAGAGCTTCAGGGGAGGCTGGCTGTCCATTCAAAGCTCGGGTGCCACTCGCCACCACACCACTTGGAGTACGGAAGGTTAAAGTGTTCAGTAGAGTGGTCTTCCCAGCTCCAGACGAACCCATAATAGCGAGTAACTCTCCGGGATATGCTGCACCATTTACTGGACAAGAATAAAATACTTTCTTAGAAAGACTTTCGTGATATTATAATGGTCATATCACTTATAAATTTGTTTAAGACTTACCATTTTTTAATAACTGCTTTCTTTGTTGGAACATACGATCAGACGAAGTTCTCCAGAAAGACCATAGGCTTCTCCTCGATCTGGATTCAGTTGCGAAAGCATTAACGTCTGCCCACGTGTAGGTGACTTTGTCTATGACGGCCATGGTTCCATAGTTTCGAGGTATGGGAAGAGATACCTCTCCGCTGCTAGAGCTACTACTTGAAGCATTTTCAATCTATACGAAAAGTTATAAAAACATTGAAAAAAAAAACAAATATATATATATATATATATATATATATATATATATATATATTATTTTATTATATAATTTAGTATTTATGTTAACCTAAATAATTTATAGGTATTTTTTACCTAAATATAATACATGAAACATACCAACAGGAATTCATTCGCAGAGCTTTGAGTATAAATATTCATTGGGGTACTAATCGTCTTAACAAACTTTAAACCGGAAGCCAAATAATCTTTATTGCTAAGTACAATAATTAAATAAGTAAATAAACACTTACTTCTCAATGTAAATAGAGAAATCTTTTTCAAAAAACAAAAATCAGAGCAAGTGTGTTCATAGAAGATTTACTATACCATACTATTCAAATTATTTTGCTGCCTTTTGAAATGTAAGCTTTTCGAAAGCTGGAATCTTTCTAGAGGACGATGACCGTTGGGATAAACATACTGACATGTTAATATATCTTTGCTGAATTCAAGATCGCTAAACAAGTTCTCAAGGGGTAAACAATTTTGAAGAGAACTGTCAAAATATCCATTAGGCTGACCGCCTTATAGTTAGACTTAAGGGCAAGTTACGGAAGGAGGAAGCCAAATGTGGTGACCCTCCATTAAATAGTCCATTAAAATTAGCTCTATTCAAGTGGCCGCTATATAAACGTTAAGACAGCACCCTGGCAACAGGCCATTAAAAAAAAATGATTTTTATTGCCTCCAATAAAACAGCTAACCTAGATATAATTTACGTTTAAATAAATAAATTAGTTATAATAAAATAATAATATAATATAATATATAATATTTTCACACATTCCACACTAAGCAACTTAATGCTTGTATTATGGATACCAGACAGTTGATATAATACATAGATTACTTTTTTTTTGTAAATACATACATATTATAAATACAAACATCCATGACTCAGGTACAAAGATAAATGTTAACACATAAACATTTGCCCCTAGCGGGATTCGAACCCGCGACCGTTTGGTTAACAGCTAGGGTTACTAGCCACTAGACCAAACGTGTCGTCAAATATATAAAAGCTAAAAGAGGAACTACAAAAACTGGTATCGATTACCGGAAAAGTGATATTAGTTGCACCCTCACAAAGTCGGTGGCAGCTACGTAACACCTAATGAGACCGCTGTTTACTTTGAGTGACAAATTTGTCACTATTCTAAAGGCAAATTAATATAAGCCGTCGTGACAAAAGTTTCTAAAAGAATTAATCATTTATGTATGTGTCCAACTAACGGGCAACCTACTATTCTATGTAATAATATAACCTATCTATTATTATATAGAACAGTATTATCTAACTTAATGTTAGGCTGACTCGGTAAGAAGATTTATGTCTCGTTCATACTGATTATTTGTCCCACAAGACAGTCAGTAGTAAGATGTAAACAAATATCTAAGGCAATAAAACAAATCTGAAGAGTTTATTTCTGGAAATTTTGCATAATATGTTTTCGGTACAGAAAAGGACATAAGGTACCCTTTTTTTTTTACAAGAGGAATCCATCATGGATACCCACCGGCCTGGGGACAGACCGGTGGGTTATGTCGGACTCCCGCCCCGAGATGGTATTGGGGTAGACCTACCGACTAAACCTCTTGGCGTCCTCCGCGTCCGCTATAAGGCGAAGTTGCGAGGTCGGACGAACACTCTTCCGCAACTCCGCCGAGGACATAAGGTACCTAAGGACCTTTTGTACAAATATAAGTACTTATCTACTGTTCCCAGCGCGTACAAAGTCGCGGGCAATTCGAAAGTGATTTCGTTGTATATTGTTACACTTTCACGCTTTAACTACTCAACCGATTCAAAAATTAATATACAACTTGCGGTTAGTCGTAATTTGACTTCTGCTTTTTGAGTGCAATATATTTATGTGAGATCGTTTTAATTGAAAACATCGACGATCTATTTTTATTGACCAAAATCTTCTAGACTCAGTATTTGTAGGATAAAATTGAGCACTAAACTTTCCACAAATTAAATGTGATTACCTAAATAATTAATTACATAGAGCCGATGGTCGACTCGATTGGTCACTTAAGTAAATATATATTTAAATAAAAGTTAAAATAACCTTATTCCTGTTATTACTCTCAGTATTTTTTTATGAAAGTAACAAAAGTACGGTTAAAAAAAAATTAAAATAACATTCTTATTTATGCATGTTGTCACCATAAAAGCCAAAAAGTTATTATATTATTATATTAATTAGTCACTTATTAATATTAAATAATACTTCATTGCTAGCAGACGAATAATATATATACTTCATTGTAAAAAACTGAAAAACGAGTTTTTTTTTACAACACTTCGCCCAAGTTCAAAAAAAACTAACAAAGAAAATGTAAAAATATTTGCGCTACTAAAATACATTTATTTGCCAAATCAATTTCCCTTCGTGTACTTATTTAACCTTTCCCATTTCTTCATATAAAAATCAAGCAGATTCATATCTGCAAGTTTATTATATAATACCTACTTAAATATAAATAGTACCTATATTGAAAGTGAGAATTTTTATTAGAAAAATTAGAAGAATTTTATAGTTATGTTTGGATAAAATTTTACCTGTGGCGAAGCGTTATAAACGACTCGTTGATTTTCAGTCGTCGACGAAATTAAGGGTTCGTGCTCGTCTCCTCCGATAGTCATTTTTATAGAACTTATATTTTAGATCATCACTTAAATCACGAGATTGGCGGGAATTGCATAGGCGCGCGCGACCGTCGATGTCAAGGAACGATATGCCATTCAATCTAAGCTAGCTTCACTACTCGGTGAGTAGGTGTATGCGCTCAAAACTTGATGGACTCTTTTCTCGTTTTATTTAATTGTTTAAAGTCCTAATAAAACAAGATAGCAATGGAAACAAGATAACGCTAAGTAAATGACTTCTTCCATTAGAGATACCTACACATGTTAATCTTGATTTTTGAAATGACGACACAAGTGACCGATAAGTTACGTTTACTTGAGCAAATAAATACAGAAATTAAAAGTATTTGTAAGGATTTATCTATTTATAGGTAACCCAAATAAAGATTTGCGAACGACTGAAGTAAGTACCTCCTACACTAATGAAATTTACTCTATTTTTAGGTTTGCATTTGCCCATTTGCTGATGACAGTAACCGCCCCTTACTTAACGAAGAATAAATTAACACACAATAACAATATATATATGATAAGACCCCTATGTTATCATGTATATTTTATCGTATAGGTCTTCAACCCAATGACGTTGCTGATATTTCATAGAGAATATCCTTTTGAGACTGGAAACGCAACTGCAACTCATATGACGTTGCTTGATTTTAGCCCCCGACGCAAAAGAGGGGTGTTATAAGTTTAACCTGTGTGTCTGCCTGTGGCATAGTAGCTCCCAAACGGATGGACCGATTTTTATCCTTTTTTTTTGTTTGAAACCTGACCTGACCTTGATGATGGTTCTTATAGCCCCACTACATATTCGGCCATAGCGTTGGCCAACTATGATGGGCGAGCGTGTGGAGGGCCTATTTGCGTAGGTTGGCTTATGGCGCGTGCGATTGTCTTGGGATGGCGTCGATGTCGGTTTTTCCGCCGCACATCAAAGGCAGTGGGCCAACGATGGCGGTACGCATCTACACCTGGCCCATTCCTCAGTGCCTGCTCGAACGTGGTTGAGTGTGGACGTCACGCTTTGTTTATTAATTTATGAATTTTCTTAAAAATGACTAATACGTGGCCTCATAATGAAGTACCACACACACTAACACACACACATGCACGCAATCACGCATAATATGTTTCTATATGTATGTATTTGCATATAATGTATTATAATATACATGTATTTATAATTATATAAGCATATTATACATTATATGCAAACTTAAAAATTAAAAAAATATAACAATATATATATAATTTTTTAATATAATTTTATAATACAATTTTTGTTATAATTTTTTAATTATTCGTTTTTTTTAAATGTATTTGTGAAATGTTACATGCTGTAACTATTAAATGAATAAAAATAAAAATATTGGGATAGATATATATCGGGATAGGTATAGATATATTGTCGCAGCGGCAAATGCGGCAACGTCCATCTCGGAAAATGTTAAGATCACAACTGAATGTCGCCATTGTGTAGTTGCGTATCAACCATCGCATGGCCATCTCGATTGGCGAACGTTCGCCGAATATGTAGAGGGGCAATTAGATAAAATTTATGAACATCTGTTAGGCGTTTGAAGATCATCAGCTCATTTCCTAGATGACAAAGAGATCTTACTAACTTCAACGAGTTTAGTACTCTTAATATTATCTGATCTGTCAACGAAAAAACAAAAAAATAAAACAATTTAAATCTATAATTAAATGTTTATTTAAGAAAAAAAAAATCATATCTGAGATAGCAAATAATATTAATATGTAAATTATTTATACATTATTTATTAAATGAATATGTTTACAGTTGTTTTACTCGTATGATTGCAAAAATGACACATGAAAAAGGAACTATTGTACGTAGACTTGAGATGTTTTATATCCTATCATTATATGCCTTAGCAATATGGCTAACATATTCCCTTTATTTTATTATACATTATAAACCTTATACGCTACTTGACAATGATCGTAATATACGTTCTTTCAATAATATTTGGTGATTCATTGTGTTGATACACGAGCGTTTAAAATACGTGCGTTTTAACATCTGAAATATATTCAAATCACAACTGAATAGAATTTTTTGGGGAAACCTAACAATTTTCACGTTACTAAAAATACTCACAAACTTTAAAGTCTCAGTATCGATAGTTAATATTTAAATTATAACTATTCTAGATTCTCGCTGACTGTGATCAAATGCAATAACTTTAACGGTTAAATAAAAGCGAGCATTTTAAACGCTAGTGTGTCTTAATTACATCGCATTTATGTTACGAGATTGATACCTTACACATTCGCATCTTAATCTGTCATAACCCTACGGTGGAGAGCTCAATCAAAGTACTCGTTTTAGGAGAACACAAACTTCTATTTGAGAAGCCATTAAAAATAAATTTTAACGCAATCAATGATCATAAATAAATGAACGGCATTCTGTTTAGATTGCACAAAAACAAAGTCACATCACTTAAATGTAGGTGTACTGTTTTAAAAACTATGAAATAACTGTTATTGTAGAAAATATTTATCACTAAATAGGAAGCATTGTAGGTTAGATGTTTAATTTTTTACCTCTATTGCTCACAGTAACAATAAAATTGTATTATGTCTTTGTTATTATTATTTTCAATCAGTGAATTGACATTATTTCAATTTTAAACGCCTTTATTATTTGAGCATAGATGCAAACAATAAAGTTATTTATTATTAAATTATTATTTATAAAAAAAAAACTGAAGAACACATTAGAGATAAAAATTTGTAAAGTATAATATGTTAGCTGTTATATTTGTCAGATATATTATAGATATAGTATTGTATAGATATAGTCAGACCTATCGGCTCTCATATTGTTTTAACAGTACAGTCAAGTCAGACGGGGATTTCTCTTTTAAACTGTGTCCAATTTAAATATAAAATACAAGACCATACAAGACAATTTTATTTTAGAGTATTTAAAAAGGCTTCCTTTTTTTTTAGACGTATTAGATACATAAGGTCATCTTAATGTCTTGGTTATTAATTTTATAATGTTGCAAATTCACATGTTCAGTGACGATCACACTTTTTATAATATCATAAAAAAATTGCTGCGTAAACAAGGTAAAAAATTTCACACTGAGATCGCCCAAATTATTCATCATGTCGACGTGTGATCGCATTTTTTTTATTATTTTCTCTGTTTGGCAAGGAGGCAATTACGAAACATTAGAAAGATGTAACAATTTACCTTGAATGCGACAATAAATCGATTCATGTCTAAATTACTACTTAGTGTCGATATATTATGTATGTGTTAATTTTGCTGTTATTTCGTGTACAATGTAGGCGTTTTTTTTACGTGGCTTTGATAAAATGTCGCCTTTCATTCTATCGCTTTTAAATGACAATAAAATCTATCCAGATTCACAAGTAAAATTGTTAGCTTTATTACGTTGTATGGTTGAACTCAATTTAAATCAAACAAAACTTCAAAAAGGTTTTAAATCATCAAAAATATATATGGAAGCCACGTTAAAAAATACACACCCACAATCTTTATAATTCTACCTATTAACAAATTGCCTCAGATTATGTATTGTATAAACCAATGCACGTTGTACTCGTTAGGTATATTTTCAATATAAACTTCTAAACGAAACGTTGACTACATTGTCAGTTCGCTAATCTATGTCTAGTCTTTATTGGTATTACAGTCTATAATGGCATACACTCGGACTATTGTATAATATCTAGCTACAAAATGTCTTATTATTGCTTATTTTTAATAACTGTACGCCATCACACTACTTCTTGATCGCTCTTATGAAAATTTACAATATTTTTTTAAACAATTTTTAAAGTGATACCATTGAATTAAGAAATAAGAATATCTCATAGATGTAAATACATAGTGTTTTTCTAAAAAACACAAATTCATTACACTTTTCTAAACGACTTCACTAATTGGGAGCGATCAAGAAGAGAGCGTATGTGACAAAACGAGGCTTAACATTATGTGATTATTTGGTATTTATAAAATTTGCAGTTTAAACGACGAAGTTCATGGAAGTTATTTGCTACGGAAGTATACTGAGAGGTTCTTGTTAGGGAATTCTATAAGTTAAACTGTCGGTAGACTAAGGGTCGACGCATACCGGTTCAGAGTCGAAGCGTCAATCTAAAAATAATACGTGGCATATTAATGTGGCATAATCACATTATTAACGTGGCATACCCACAATTTAGTGCACATATTTCTATAGTGTTCATCACGATAAAAATATAAGATGTAAACTTTAAATTTGACGCTTCGACTCTGAGCCAGTATGCGCCGACCCTATGTAGAATAAATACAAATTAATTCTACCCTACTAGTTCGTAGTCAAATGTTACAAAATATAATATCCTTATGTAGTCAACTAATTGCGTGTAAGTATAAGTATAACGATACATAATAATTGTTTATATAGTTCATTTTTTTCTATACTCACATCAGTTTATAAACAATTGTGGGTAATAAATGAAATAAATGTTTACAAAAATATATGAACCGTTAGAAAAATTAAAGTTGTTAACTTCAAATTATTATTGAGAATTAATTTATATGATTAAATCTCATTTTTAAATGGAGCATAATAAATACGGACCTTTGACCGTCATTTCCTAAAGACATTTTTACCTATTTTTAAAATTCGATAAGCACAATCGCTTAGAGGGTAATAACAAAACTAACTTAGACAAAAGTACCGTTTTCTTAATAACTACTGTTGCAGTTAATTGTTATGTGCTTTATGTCTATATGTATTAAGATACATTTTTCAACTAGTTTGTAATGAGTCAGTTAACATGTTGGCAGTGTACGGTACTGATATTGACACTGACATAGAAGAATAAGGCATATCGTCTTATTTAAATCCAAAATACCTTAGTAAATAGTTCACTGCCTTATATTATATAGTATAAAAAAACTGGTAAGTGCTCATGAGCTTCACTAACTAACTAACTAACTAGTTAGTGCTCATAAGCACTAACTACGACCTCTTAATAATAAAATATATAGCCAGAATCTGTTATGTGAAAAATTTACTCTATTGTCAATATAATAAATAAATTACCTATTAAATTCTCATGTTTAAAAGACAAAGTTTATGAGTAACAAACATAAGTTTTAAATAAAATACTTTTTTTAAAATAAATCTTTACTTTTGCGCTCTTTACTTCTTTACTCAAAAGTTTACTTTTGCGCATAGCAGATTTTGGTTTGGTAACGATGACATTCAAAACAATAATATTTTTTTAATATGTTTTAACATTTTGTTTGTACAATATTCCGATATTTTTGTGTAGTTATGTTAGAAAAAAGGTTGATATAATATTTGTTACACTTTGCAGTTACAATAGTTGATTTCCTTGACTCATTTAAACATGATCCGATATCAACGCGAATGCCTCAAAACCACAACCCGCAAATGCTTTATTACATTACCTTACAAGAAGATAACTGCATATGATATTGCTATTTTTGTAATTTCTTGAGGTTATCATCAGACAGTGTCCATTGTTAAAGAAATATTTTAATGTTGTATCGTAATTGCATTAGAAAGCCATCGAAAGTATTCTGTTAGTATCGAAATTATTATTATTAAATTTAAAAATTGTAGTTCTTCTTTTTTATTAAAGTTTGAGTATTTTTGTTACATTGCTTTACATATTTTGTCAGGCGTTATATCTTTTATTTTTCAACGCGGACGAAGTCGCAGACACCGATGTTATTAAGTAAATAAATAAAAATGCCCATTCACTTTTTGACGAATCATGACCGTACGAATTAAATGTTTTTAGATCAATATCGAATTTTGTTTAATATTTTCACAAGAATCTTCTATGTAAATCAAAATATCCATTCATTATTAATTGAAACAAGTAACTCCACACAATGAATGCACTAAGCAAACGAGGCGAAGCTTAAATGCATTAAGTCCAAATGTTTTTTTCACTAATTGATATGTCTAAACAGATTACATAGCGCTCTATACATATGTGTTAAGAGTACGTTTTCCCTTCAACTAGAATGTCGTCGATATAAGAAAATTAAAAAAAAAACGCATATAGTATACGCATCATAGTATTCATGTAATGTACAGTCAGCATCAGATATATCGGATCTGTCTAGGTACTCAAATAACACTACACACTTTGAGGACCGATTATATCTGCACTCCAAAGTATTCTAATTAATGTGAACATTCAACGCGTCAAAAATATCTAAACAGTCGAATGTCATTATTTTCTGTACAACCATATTTTCATAATTAGGTATACTACTAAGCTGCCAGATGGATAACGCAGACACGTCAAATCTTTGATTTGTCAAATGAGGCGTATCTAAGTTTAAATATAGAGAAATTATGAGCGAAAGATTTTTCGAATTTCGAATGGCCCCCGTGCTTTGTATTAGGACGTGTGTTGCTGATTATCTAAATAGGTTTACTGGTTTATTATTCTTAATTACTCAAGTAACAATAAGATTGATAATTCTTTACTTTTTTACGTTAAGGTCGGCAGACAGGCTGACGGTCCACTTGATGGTAGGTGGCTATCGTCCCCTATTACACAAGTAACGCCACAGGTGCCGCAAGTGCGTTGCTGACTACACTAGGATAACGGATAGGGAAATGGCCTCTGGCATTCCTTATTCGCTCCTTATAGTCTTAATGGTGATCTGTATGCCCTGCCACAACTTTCCAGACCAGAGCCAATTTTGAAAAGTTTATTTCCAAAGTTAACCCTGCCGGGAATCGAACCCGGATTCAAGCACCACTCATCCAAAGGACTAGTCATAAAAACACAACACAATACAAAAATAAGTTCACAATATACAAAAATCAATAAGGTATTCATCTACAATTACAAAATATTGTATTTGTATTAATAAAACTTGAATAAGAATTTTTTTAAAAACGAAGGTGCCAGCCAAGAGGGACAGTTTTATTCTGCGGCTCCTCAGATTATAAAATTAACTGATTATAAATTGTAAATAGGTAACTAGTATAAATAATTTCGTTGATTGTCCTTTAATGCTATGCTTTGAAGTAAAGCATTAATCATTAAAAATTAAGTAAGTGTATTATATAATATGGGTAGGCATACTAAACGCGCTGATCAAATGAGACAACGCTGTTTGTAAGAAAGTAGTGACGAGAGGGAAGATCGGTTAAAGTTTAAAGATATTGATAACGTCTTTTTGAATTCGGTTGAAAATGATGTCATTCAAGCGTAATTATGAGACAATGTAAGTAGGTGATTATTGCGACCAACTAAACATGAACCTTAATACAAAGATATCAAAGTTTATTCCAAAAAGTGTTGAGATATAATTGAACATTTTAGTGCTTAGATACTTTTGGCGATCAGATTGTATACATAAGAAAAAAATTCCGTTTGTAATGAAATATATGACATATATGTTTAGATATATTTGAATTCAAAGAAGCTCACATCAATTTGAAATCTGTTGTTGTGTAGATGTTACTGAAAAATTAAATGCTAACAATTATTTGCCTACTTCAGATGCTCATCTACTTCTGACACTGACTGTACATTTAAATTCTGAGGTGACATTTTATAAAAGTAGCGTAAAACATTCAACTATTGACATAATATACGTATTTCTCGATATTTTAATGGAAATACACAAAATCAAATTACTAACGACTGTAGTGTAGTGACAACTGAAAGGTCTGGAAAACTATGTTAATAGGACAGGGTACGGAGGGTTGGTTATTATAAAACCAGTGCATTAATTGAGGCTAATATTTGATGCAAGTGCAAATGCAAGTGTTCTGGATAGAAAGCGACATATGTAGAGGAATTATCAATTTAAAAAAAAGGAAGGAATGAATTTTTTTATATAGAAATATTTTTAATAATCTTTCTAAATTAAAAAATAATTTCATGACTAAATTTCACTAGTAATTGCTGTTTGGGGGATGGGCACAATTTGATTTGAATTTTTGTAACATTGAATTCTACATGATCAATTTTAACTATCGCAAACTAACTAAAAAGTTTAGTCTTCAATTTAATATAGGCAGGAGTTAAATTAAAAGTACCTACATTGTCTTTTCAGGCCACAAGAGAAAATCTGATACTACTGCGAGCAGTTTAGAATAAGATCTGTCGCTGTGGACTTCGAATAGACAGTTAACTGTTATTTGGTTAACTGTTTTGGCTATACCGAACTTGATTACCTTATTTGAACTGAATTTGACCTTTTTTGACGACACATTTAAACTTGCCATGGTTAAAAATTAAAACTACATACTTAAATATGTATCTAAAAACGATTTTCTAAACTTGTTCGTGTTATTCGGGTACTAAAAATTTTTACAAAACAATAATTATAATCGAATTAAAATAATATATAGAAAATATTTAAAAAAAAATTATTCCTTAATAATTGTGTATTATGTTTTGTTTCATTATTATTTTCATTAAGAAAGCATAAAAAGTGTGTGTTATCTGTTTATGCTTTTTAATCTAGATAATATTCAACAAAAAACCAACAAAACATATTTGACAACTATTTGACCTTACACAGTCCGGTCCTTAATAGTCTATAATAATATAATCACAAGGCATATTCATAGTTTTAATTATTTATCAAATCGACACTACGTTGTATATTTTCACTAAATCGTTCCGACGAATTGCTCGTACATTTAAATTTTATCAAGCTTTCACTATCGAATTCATCTAGCGTGTACATTAAAACATATTGCGAGAAATAAACACCAAAACTGGGAACTCCACTAAGGGGGGCGGGCAATTATTTCAACTTAACGCAAACTTTTCAATATACATAAATAGGTACTATCTTTTTCTTTTTTTTTTCTTTTAGAACTTGTCGATAATGTAAACATACCGCCATATTAGCTTTGTCTATGGTTGGATGATCAAAAAACTAGTGATTGGAACTATTGAAAACTATATACAAATGAAAAATATGTAAAAGTATATAGAGTTTGGATTACTGAACTCATTGGTTTTGAATTTATTATCAAGCATAGTCTGGAATGAAAGAGATTAATTAGTTTTCAAGTTTTTGAGGTTATGTAAAATAACACCTATCATTTGGATTAAAATATATATTCACGGTAATTTTATATTAACATAAATTTTATTATACAACTACCTACTGTACAATTTTAAACTTTTAAATTATACTGTAAAATTAAAAAAAAAACACACTTAAAATCATATAACAGTTTTTAATGTTTTTTTTTTTCTAAATTTTCAATGAAATGTGCTAATATATACAAATATTTGATTTGGAAAATATTAAGTTTAATTTAATTTGTTGAGATTAAGTTCGTAACATCACTGACTTTCAGAGACAAGAATTTGACGTCAAAGAGACAAAAATTTGACGTGCAAACGTAAACCGCAAATAGAATTTCAGTTTTTAGTGAAATTATTTAATTCTAATGAATATATTTTCTTGTGATTGAATTAAAAATGATAAGAAAGTTAATACTCTATGAAGGAAATCAAATTTGATCGTTTAGTGTTATAGTGCATGGAGAAATGAGGACTAAAGTGTTTGTTTACATTGTCGACAAGTTCCAAAAAAAAAAAATTTTTTTTTCATCCCTTCAATTGCCCAATCATACCCTGAGGTAGCCTGTTATTAAAAAAAAAAACTTAAAAGCATTCCGCTTCTAGACGATACCTAATGACGATTTAATACTGCTAAAATTAATAAAAATCCATCCATATCAGTACTCAGCGATTTTGAAGAAGCCAGAGCAATTATTTTATACATTTAGTTTTCATAATGAGAGCATTATTTAATTTAAATTTAACGAAATAACATTTTCGCAGAGGTGTCGCAATGAACGGCGGCCATTACCTACCCTCTTTGACGATTACGTAACAAACATACCCCTTAATTTACAACTACTCTATATATAAAATATTAAGAGAGTAATTTTTTTAACATTTATTAGGCTCAATTCAACTTTTGCCCACACAACTCTTTTTTTTTTTTTAAATCTATGGACAAAAGCTGAATTGAGCTAAACAAATGTAGTTTTACTCCCTAAATGCATTCTAAAACTAATGAAAATATTAAATAATTTTTACACGAGAATTTTAAATTAAAAAAATTAAATTAATTTTTTTTTTTCAAAAAACATCCACAACTTTTTAATATATTTTTTTTTAAATAGCCCGGTTACAGGCTACTTAAGCTACTTCATTAGCGGATTGTAAACAAATTAATTGCGAATAACAAGTTGTAACAGAATATTTTACGGACACCAAGCAAGACATCAATAAAATTTACTAAAATTCCTTTAAAAAAAAACTACAAAAAAATTACTTTGAAAAAAATTCGATTTTACAATCGTTGCCTCAATTTTTTTTTTTGCTTAAATTTCATAAAATTACCACCGTATATATGTATCACAGCCAATTAGGTCGCCGTAGACTGTGGCGCCCTCTGCGATAGAATTAACCTATTGATAGCAAAACCCCCCGTTTAATTAATAAATAAAAATATATAATAATATATTTCCCTCGGACCTGTATAGTTCTTTTGACATCAGGTCTCTAGGAATGCGAGAGACTCGATAAATTTGACCAAAAAAAATTTTATACAGCTAATTATATACATTTTGTAAACGACAAGCACAAACTAATAATAATAATTATTATAGGACACATTTGTCTCTCTATCTCTCTCAAGCAACAAACACTTCACAGACCTTAAATAATTTAAAAATGTATAATTATGTTTGTTTAAAAAATTTATATAATTCTATCTACCTTAATGGTATTTTAGAATCATAATAACGAGCGTCGACTCAATAGAATCTTTGCTGATTCGAATCGAAACCAAATAAATACATATCGAACAAAAAAAAAACTAATTGTAATTCAATGTGACATGAAGAAAAATATATATAATACAGTACTCGAGTGTACAATGTAAAATTAACTTATTGCACATGTGATTAAAGTTCAAAATACATTTCTGTAATATTCCCTTTTAATTCTTGGGATTGTTCCAGCGCCGGCATTGTTTGACCGGTTCTCGATTCAATTGTTGGGAAATAATTTTATTTATATGATAATTAAACAGTCTTGAAACAACAAACGATTCATTTTGAGACCAATCTTTGTTGTTTGTCTGCGAATTAGCACCAAAATTAAATTAAACGTACATATTTTTTATAAAGGTGCTCCATCACTGGGACCATTCGCCTGTAATGTAACGTCACAGATTCAAGCATTACATCAGTGAGAGAGTGCGCAACCTGTAATGATACAATTTGTAATATTTTGATACAACTTGATGTAGGATTATTTAATAATAGCAATTTGTATATAAAAATACATGATAAGTCTTTGAATCTGCTACAGCCAAGAATATAACTGATGAGGATTAAAGGAATTCCTTAATGTTTTATCGCAATCATTGTGGAATCAACTAAACTAAATGCTCAAAATCGAATGTGGAATGTTACCCCGTGAGGGAGCACCTTTAAGTAATGTTGTTCTCGTGTAGTTATTTTGTGTCGATTATACGAACTCGTGCGCTCGTTTTTACATAGAATCTGTATAGTGACGGCCGGTGTTGTTTGTTGTCGACGGTTCTCGTTTCTGTCGCGGCAGTCACTGTCAGTTGTTGCGGTCAAAGTTGTGGAAAGCCCAATTGAAGGACGTAGTCCATGCGTTCTTCACCGCTTCGATGAACTTCATGCGAAAATGCTCGATCGCCTTCTCCTCGGACAAATCCATTACCTGT
The DNA here is from genome assembly GCA_936446665.2 of Synanthedon andrenaeformis. NCBI lineage: Eukaryota > Metazoa > Arthropoda > Insecta > Lepidoptera > Sesiidae > Synanthedon > Synanthedon andrenaeformis. The sequence goes on along the minus strand of OW387780.2, from coordinate 2,292,795 downwards.
CATCAGATAAAGCTTGCATCAGACAGGCTAACGGATCAATTGATGGTAGGTGGTGGGCTGCAAATCACATGCCAACCTTAATAGAATTATTAGGGAAATGGGCTATGGCATCCTGACTCACTTACCGAAACACAACAGCACACGTGCTATTGACCGCGAAATGCAGCGTGCCTGCTACTACTTTCCAAATCCAGAGTAGAGCCAATTTTAAACATTTATTTCTAGTTGACCCTATCGGGAATTGAACCCGGGATAGAGCGTTAAGGCAAGCACCCTAATCGCTCATCCATTAGGCTCGTCAAAAACAGTTTCAAACCATTGAGAATATATTACGAGTTATATCGTACCAAAATGATTAAATTGTGAAATTTTATTAAAGGGACTAATGACTCACAAGTGTTTCGCGCAAATACTGCAGATCCTTTTCAGAGCTGAGTTCGGGCAAACCGGTTGAGATCATCATGGAGAACAGTGACAGTATGAGGTGGCCATGTTTGCGGAGGATTTTGAACGCCTGCGGAAAAATCAATATTTGCAGTGTATTCAATCAATATTTGCTTATCATGAAGACGACAATTTCGTTTAAGTTAATTCCAGTAGAGGCTTTCAAATCTTTTAAATAAGGCCTGTTTCACAGACTTTAGATTGCCTCTGATAATTCATAGCACCCTGCAGTGTATGCTATTATTGCCATTTTCTGTGTACAAAAAATCAATTATTTAAATGAGCTCTCTAAATAATAATGATGCGGTTACCGTCTCGCAATGCTCCCTGAATATCTTGAAGTCGAGCGGCTCGTTGACGCCGGATCCGCGCTGGCCTTTGTTGATCACGTGGATGAAGTCATGCGTCAACACGAAAGGCACTCGTTCGCGCTTGAACCCGAACTTCTGCTTGAAGTGACCCAGGAAGTGACCGAAATCGATGTGGAACAACTGAAAATATATAAACACATTCAAGTGGTTAAGGTCTCTCTCTCTCGCTCTCTTCCCGTCAGGGCAATATCTCCAAAAGGTAGATATCAAAAAATATTGACTGGGTCTCTTGTGGACAACAATCTTTCTGATAGGAATTGTATGTACAGTCGGTATACGAAAACCTCAGTTTTCAAATTCATTGCTTTATCAAGTTGTAGACCTTTTGAACTTTTGAAACAGTAAGAGGAAAACTGATAGATGTTTGAAATTTTGGCATGACTGAAAATTATTGCGCTGGTACAAGCAAATGTCGACTTTATGCCTTACTTAAAGGTGTTCCCTCTGAGGGAGCACCTTTAAGTAAGGCCTGTAACATAGGTAATGTAACATTAGGTAATGTAACAGGAGTAAGGTTCGCCTGTAATGTAACATTTCAGATTCTATATTGAGCATTACGTTGCAATACTGTCTAGCTGACTGACTAGCATTCGCCTTTTTTAACATTTAATATTCGATTTTGAGCGTTTAGTTTATTCCACAACGATGATCGCCGATAAAATAATACGGAATTTCTTTAATCCGCATCGGCAATACTCTTGGCTGTAGTAGATTCAAAGATTTATCCTGCATTTTAAGGCTTATCCTTCCAAAAAATTAAATTTTTGCTACATTTTGTAACAGTATTATTCATTATATATACGCCTTTTCTTCAGAGAAAAAAATATATGTTTATCTACAAGATATGAGGAATGATTTGTTGGGATTAAAATTTTTATTTTATTGAAATTGATTCAGGAAAAAAATTCTAAACTCACCCCTTTTATTTTCAGTTATAACAATCTCACTTCTACAATATTTATCAAAAGATTATGAAATTTTGTACACTTATGAAGATAACAATGTAGCATGATTTGTTGAAAGCGCTTTTTGAAAATTCGTAAAATTGAATTTTATATAATGTTTTTATCAAAAATATTTCCCCACTTACTCAGCGCTAGCCCGTTCTCGTCCATAAAATCAGTGCGGGGCGAGTCGTGATGCTAGACGGACCTGTGCCGCGTTGCGCTTCATCAAATTATTAATTTTTACGTAATAAACAAAGAATAAACATTTTAGTGGCAGAACAGACAGTGCATGATAGTGTATATAATACTTTAATAGGTTTTCTTTTTGTCTTTTTAATTAAATCTTTAAAAAACTAAATATAAATTATGTTGTAATATAATATTCAATTTATTAGAAAATCTGAAATATTCAATTTGAATATTCAATTAATAATTCATCTGTATATATACTTGTTATCTAAATTTAATAAAGATAGGAAGTAAGCAAAGGAGGCAAAAGCGTAATAAGATATCAAAAATAAACCAAACGAGGAAGGAAAGTTTTCATGAATTTTAATTAATTAATTATATAATTAATTAAATTAATTAATATTAATAATTATTAATTAATACATATAAATTAATAAGCCTAATAAATAAATAATAAAGCCACTATAATGCCGGATTCCCACTCACGTATCTAGTGACTCATCGAATTGTTCTCCTAGAAGGAGCGGTGGGGGGTTTCCCTATTGTAGGTGGTCGGGGACGCCCCCGTGACCTCCAGAAAAATCCGATATCCTCGGTACACCGTTCTGGTAAAAAGTTGGTGAGCGGTTTTCGGAAACTATGAGGGATAGAAGGGTGGCGTTTGCAAAAGGTCATAGAGGGTGATCGGTAGTCACCAAGGAAAGTGTCATCCGGTCTACAGGGGCACCAAAAAAAAAGCCCCCTCCTTGGACCCCCCCGACCATAACTCGGAAACGCCGTGTCACAGCCGTGTCGTGTTTGGGCCCATCGGGAACGTCTCGACGAGATAAAAAATTTGACGCCCCCCTCGGACCCCCCCGACCGTAACTCGGAAACGGCGAGTCACAGCCGGGTCGTGTTTGGGCTCATCGGGAACGTCTCGACGAGATAAAAAATTTGACCTAACCATGGTCAACGGTTACAAATAGACCCCCCATGTTAGGTATCATTTGAAAGGATGAGGGTAATCAATCAACACCATCCTCCCAGCCCCCCTCCGCTCCCCCCTTACTCCCCCCCCCCTCCTTTAAAATTACACAATTAATAATAATAAGACCCAAAACCAAACCAAAACAATTAGACATGGCAAAAGACAAGACAAAACGAAAACAAAATGAAAACGTGAATAAATTTTCTACAAGCATTTTTTTTTTTTAATTCTATTGACATGAATTTTAAAAATTATAAAAAAGGGCTTTTGATAGCTTTTAGAAAAATCAAGCGCTGAATCAAAAATATGGAGAAAATAATAAATGTTAAGTGTGCCTTTTACAGTTCAATATACCCTAAAAAGCCCCACAGAGTTTCCATTTAATCCACTCAGCCGCTTGTTTGTCCCACTCGATAGATTTTTTGAAAAAATTGAAGAAGCAAGATTCTCGCTCTAAAAAGTTCGTAATCTTTATCAAAATGAAAAAAAAAACCACTTTTTGTCTCAATTTATTGTCACTTCACTCACTTGGTGAATTTGAAAAAAAATATCAAAATTAAAAAAAAATTATTACCGCCGGCATTAGCGTTACCCAAACAAAACGTACCACGCGAAGTTTGCACGGTTGGTGCAAAAACTCAATTGTTTTTACTGAAAATTAAAAAATTTGTTAGTTTTGATAAAAACTTTTGTTTGGCTCTTTTACCATATATTTTATATTCGTATAAAGAAATATACATACATCTATACATATAAATAAAATTGGAGTGTCTGTTTGTAATATTGAAATAACCGTTTTTTACTACATGCATATGAATATATATACGTACATACACCATATATGAGTACATACACCAAAATAAACCAACTACATAACCAAACCAAATTTTTGTCTGTCTGGGTGTCTGTTTGTTCCGGCTAATCTCTGAAATGGCTGTACCGATTTTGACGGGACTTTTATTTGCAGATAGCTGATTTAATAAGGAGTAACTTAGGCTACGTTTATTTTAGAAAAAAATCCAAAATATTTTTTACAATTTTTGTCTGTCTGTCTGTTTGTTTGTTCCGGCTAATCTCTGAAATGGCTGGACCGATTTTGACAGGACTTTTATTGGCAGGTAGCTGATGTAATAAGGAGTAACTTAGGCTACGTTTATTTTAGAAAAAATACACCCCGGGCCAAGCCGGGAGCGCGCCGCTATACACTCTAAAAACATAACCCTCGTTGTGGCGCAGACAGGTAAAAATTTTAACTAGGTAACATAATTTACTACCTAAATAACAAAACACGCTTCATTGTTACTGAATTATCCCTCTACATTGTAAATAATTATAAATTTGTAGTATGTATTTGCAGTAAAGTAGGCTCAGTCGACTATGTCGTGCCTTTGTCGTCTAGTCTCCATACTACTCTTTGCCATCTCTGTGCGGTCGATCTCTTGTAGAGGGTGGCGCGGGGAAATTAGCCTAATAATTCAAGGCCAAATCGGCGTTATACACCTTAAGATACAAATTACTATTATCAGATACCAAAATATAACAGATTGTATCATTACAGGGTGCACACTCCCTCACTGATGTAATGCTCGAATCTGTAACGTTACATTACAGGCGAATGCTCCCGGTGACCCTCACCGGGAGCATTTTAAGGTGACGAAACTTTTCTTGACCAGTTTTTTTTTTGTTCGGATGGCAAAGAAACATAGGAGTACAGACATGTCCGCTCTTTTTGATCATGATATTGTCGGGATGGCGGTCGGCGATGCCCAGCACGTAGGTGGCGACGCAGTAACCGGCGCAGCTCATAGTGAACTCCTCCACGGCGCGATTGAACGTCGTCTCAGTAGAGTTCTGCATGCGGAGCCATTCTGAAACACAACCGCATTAGGTCTACGCGGGGCCGAATACTCAAACGTTGCACAAAAAATACAAACTCCTTGAACAAATGAGTCCACCGGTGGCCTTATACATGCTTATGTGCCTAAGTTTTTGGACTGTTGACTCATAAGAAGTAAAAATGGTACAAATACAGGACAAATAAGAAGGTACAGAGAATAGTGTAATAAGGGTGTGATTAAGTAGATGAAAACGAAAAGTGGAGAAGCAAAAATTAATTCGTACCTACACAAAAACGAGAATTTTTAAGTATATTAAGAAACATTTTTACAAGAGAAATGTAGAGGAATAAAAACATATTGTCGCAGCGTTGTGGAGGTTAAAACAATAAAATATAGGAAAACAAACAAGTTTATATAGAACAAATGATATGCAAAATAGCCAAGAGCAATTATATTAAAAATAGGCACAATGGTACTAACCATGAAACTGTAAGCGACATGGTTATCGAATAAAGGTGACAAGTCATATAAAAGTTGATATAGAAATAGTGGTCATATACGAGAAAACTGTCGTATCTAAAGAGATATCAATTGACAAGAGATAGAATACAAATAGAACATGCAATAGAGGCGACACAAGAAAATAGAGATAAATGGGAGACGAGAAGGTGAGATAATACTAACGGTATACGCAGGCCTTGGAAATGGTTGAGGCGGCGTTGAACAAAGCCCGCTGCTTCTGTATGTTGGCGACTGTCTCCGCGTCGTCCACCACTTCGATCATGCCCACCGCATACTCCATCGAGATGCAGTTGTACGGGTTCAATCTGGTAAGTTATAAGGAGCAAGTGTGAAACAAAAGCATATCACAAAATTGAGTATCTTTATAAACTATATATAGCTTTATAGCTATATAAGCTTATGTGTGTGGGTTGAGTTCTACTCAATAAACTGTTGCCGAATATTTTATTTACCTGAAGTCATATCCCGCGTTCTTCCAAAGTCGGTCCATAATTCGCAGCATCTGCAAAGTGAACATGTCCTGGCGAAGATCGTCTCCTATCTTGAGGATGATGCGGATATCTGCTCCATTGGGATCCATGTTCTCGAACTCCAGCATCAGAGGCCGCATCTTGCTGTCCATCACGCGGCAACGTTCTGGCCTGTGGAGCGGATCATATCAATTGTTGGTATCACTTATTTTATAAACAATTTGAAACAGAAACATCAATACTATTGACCGGTAGTATTCTGTGGGCTGGCACTCACATAAATAAATAACGTAAAGTAATTAATAAAGTTAATCTATACATATGCAAGGTATAATTAAAAGTTATAAACTAACCCGCCAACATTCTATTGACACTAGTCTATTGAACCTAAACACGGGGTTGCTGAGGGGTTGGGTATCCCGCAGACTATTTCCTGGGGTAGCTTACAAATATTTTAAGATTGTGTGTAATGGAAACCTACTTGATCTTCCTGCATATGAAGCTGGGGTTGAGAGGCGATGCGAAGTCGCATAACGTCTCAACGCAGTGCTGCTCCTGCAAGAGCTGCTGAAGAACGGCGCGGGCGCGACTGATGTTCGTCACTTCACGACGCTTTATACACTCGCCCACCCCTGGAAATTGTCACATTTAGACATAGATACGGTACAAACTATATGCGTAAATACTCGACTGATAACATTCAAACGTTGGACTCACACTTGAGTTTATCGAGGCAGGTGATCTGTCGCATGAGGCTATTTATGTGATCTTGACAGCCGCGGCAGTACGCCTCTAGGACGAGACCGAAGCGAATCGAGACGGCCGGCACGTGCATCTCGGACCTCAGCAACCAAAACAGGTAATGTCCTATTGTCATGTTTGTGAACGCCCTCTCCAGTAGGAACCGGGCCAGATCGCACTTTAGATACGACTCGTGCTTGAGCGCTTGCACCAATTGGAGCAAGTAGAGGAGCAAGTCTTCGTCGCTAAGTCCCTCAAGGCAGTTGACGGCGAACCGTCGCACGGCGCGGTCGGCGTAAGCGTAGTCGAGCAGTTCCAACGCCGACTCGACGGGAAGCACAGGCCAGCCGTCAAGCACTCGCACCACTCCGGCCGCTTGGGCGCGCTCCCCCCACTCTATGCACGATACCAGTTTGGGCAGCAGCTGCGGCGCTTCCGTCCGAAAGTACTCCCTGCAAAGATCATCATCATCACCATCATCATCTCAGCAGCAGGACGTCCACTGCTGGACTTAGGCCTCTTCCATAATTTTCCAACAAGACCGGTCAGAAGCAGCCTTGTGTGTGGACGTCCTGCGCTGCTCTTGCCGGTCCGTGGCCTCCACTCAGAACCTTCCGACCCCAGTTGCAAAGTTATTCAAGTGAAAACTTCTTTATGTGCATCCGGCTCTTTTTGTGTGGGCAAAAAGGGTTGAACACGAGTGAACGTCACGCTTTGATATAAATATATAGATGTATGTAGACGATAGGCTAGGTTATACAAGCTATGGAAAAAAATTTGAAAAAAAGAACTGGTCACTTGGTTAAGAAATAATAGATATATTTTAAAAGTTAAGAAGTTTTCACTTTTGACATTACAATTTTTTTAGGGAGTAACTACATTTATTCATATCAATTCGACTCAACTCAGTGGTTACTGCCGCCAGGCGCGATGCCTAAATGACTGCGAAATGCTATGTCACTACTTCCAAATTCAGATCTGAGCCCACTTTAAAAAGTTCATTTACAAAATTGACCCCGCCGGGAATCGAAAACTGACACAACGCGTTAAGGCAAGCGCCCTAACCACTCATCAAATGGGGTCGTCAAAAGCATAATACCGGGAAGCCCATATATCCTTCTTCTCCTGCTCGTGTATCTCGTAGCCAGGATCCTTCTCTGCGGTGGCTCGAACCTGAACGTAGGTTTGACTGAGACGCGCTTCGGCGCCTTCTGTGGCATCTTCCAACGACGCCGCGTATTGCTTCATCGTCTCAGCGTCCGGAAATATTATCGGATAGTGACACTCGTAACTGGAAATTAATAGGTTGTGGTCTTTATAATTGTGTTTCAATAAAGGTTTTACTCTGGCAAACTATGAAAATCCATCAACTATATAATGAATAAAATAAGTCTCTTTTTAAAATAATTGTTTATATTATACAAGTTATTAACGTAACATACCTACTGTTAACGAAACTGAATTTGTTTGTTAGGCTTTTACGCCTTGAATACTTCACGTGTTACCGATATCATCATGAAATTTAACCAAACAACCAAACGGAAACCAGCACCACCATAGAGTGCAAACCGTTGTCGGATATTTTACAAAAATATGATGATAAGTGGACTAACTTTGAGAATCTGAGCTGTAGCGCCGCACACGAGTCGATGTTGGGGTTGGAGACGACTGTGCCGAGCGGGTGCAGCATGAGATCGTCGCCCTGCGTCTCGTCGGCGACGTGCGTCCACGTGTACAGCGTCACGCCGTCCGTGCGCAGCTGATCCTTGTAGTCGAACACCATCGTGTTCGCCCACGCCAACTTGTAGCACTGCGCAACACACTTTACTTTGAAACCAATGCCCTTTTTCACTCGCGGAAACATTGAGGCCCTTCGCTTTAATGACTAAATTTGGTTCGTTTTGGTGAGTGTAGTAATTAAATGACAGAATTAATAGTAACATCACACTCGCATTCATCTCTGTCTATTTCTTATAATGACCTATGATACAAACCTTGTTTGAATCCTTCCCCTTTTTGGATCTTTTGTTTTTATTATTACTGATCTCGTATATGACGAAGCACAATCGCGCCATTCGAGGCAAATTGAGCACTTTGATGGGGAACTGCAGCTCTTCGTTCCACTGAGCGACGCCTTCTTGCGATACTAGCGCCACACTAGTCTTACGATTTTCGCACGACGGTTTGCCTCCGTGGAATATACCCGCTTGACAGACCACCTACAATTGGTGAACAGTATATTTTTAAACTTATTAATATTTATGTAATGGATTTTAGACACTGAACTGAGTTGAGAAATTGAAATTGAAAAAAAAAATCATTTCTCATTTAAAAAAAAAATCGTATAATACATACCTCGACTTGTTGTCCCGGATCTACGTTTAAACCACTGACACTTTGCACAGTGCATGAGTAATATTTGTCTATATTCCACGAGCACTCTTTGCCATTTTTGCGTTTCATTGTATTCATGTGGTCAGATGTCGTTCTGCCTCTCTCTTGTATGCAATATTGATTCAGGTCGCGGCCGACTGTAAGGGTTGGAATAATTATTAACAAAACAATGGTCTGTCAGTGGGACCAGTGATATAAACGGCCTGCATCTTTTTTGATAAGAAATTATTATTTATCAATCACTTTAACAGAAAACAAAATGTGAAAGCTTGCATGTTAGATGACTTCAAAGGCATGAGGTCCTAAATGTTTGCGATGGACGAGTTTGTGGATCCATACCTCTCTCGTCTGTGTGATACAAATACAAAACATTGACCTTACCCTTGACCATTTGAAGTTTAAAATCTGGATGTTAAAATTATATATTAAACCTATCCAGATTTCCACAATAGGAGAATAACAATGAATACCATTCACAGAAATTGAACATATTCAACAAATCATTCTACAAATTACACATAGAATCATAACAGGAAACACAGAGGCTGTGGAGATTGTGGAAAATTTGAATAGTAATAAAAATGCGATTTGCAAGCACCACCTTACAAAATGCCTTATTCCCTATTTTCATCTACTCTTAAACCTTATTCTATAAATGTGAGCAGTGTAAAAGCATCAAACAATATAAACAAACCCGACCCATAGTTTTCCAACATCGAATGATTATATAATAATATATCTCTGTCCATATCCCTCGCACGTAATAATGTCAGAAGCGACCGACACTATCTGGTCCATGGTACAGGAAAGAGATCCTGACAACCCTTGGTGTCTTTTTTTTTTATGACCATTTTCTATGAATGGTTGTGCTACTAGATAAAATACGTACAACTAGTAAAAACATATGTTAATTCTATTTGTATTATTAAAAAAAATGTTGAAGCTCTGAAAGTTTGTTTACATTCTTTGCGCATATTAAATTATTTAATAATCTTACAAAAACTCACCAGACAACGACAACTTGTCCACACTAACAGTCATAACCTGTGGAACTCCATCCCTCGCTAAAGTCTCCTGTATGTATAGGAACTGTATCAATGGTATCGAATCTCCGAGGAGGTACTCCTCTCGACCGCACACTTTCAGCACGTAGTTGCGCCAATGTTCGCCGCGCATGTTCAGAGAGTTCGCTTTCTTTCTCAGAATATTCTCTATGTGTTGTTGTGGCGTTCTGTGTACTGGCACATTCGACGTGAACGATATCTACAATAAACATTTTATTAGTTGTTGTTGTTAATGACAAGGCGTTAATTATGCCTAAATGGACTTATGGCATCCATCTTTGGGCAGTTTTTACAAATAAAGCAAAATACTCTGCCTTCTGCGCAGAGTATTTTGCTGTTTTTAATTTTGGATATTTTGCAGAGTATCCAAAATTAAAAACAGTTTCATGTCATGTTCATGCTATGTTCATGTTCATAAATGTCGATTTCATAAGTATTATTTATTCGTAGGATTTCATATGTAAAGCGACGCGGTTGTCGCGTGGCAACGCGTGATCTTTCGATTTAGAATTATTGTCACTATGTTGACGTTGACATTTTCCCGGCTTTCATAACGAATTGTCTTTAAAATTGGATTGCCAAAATGTTGAAAATACATTATTTTAACTTTTTCCCGGACCTGACTGCTTTGGACTTGACGGACCTGTTTTGGAAAACTAAGAAAAATTATAGACTTGACTGACTACTCAAGTCTCAAGCAGACTTACTGATCTGCTACTTTTGATTTTAATTTCAATTAAAAAAGGCTATTACAAATTGCTATTTTTAATAATGACACTGGCAAAATCATCGGAGAAGATCTGATGGAGCCAAGACATTAAAAGAGAAGAAGAAGAATTTTTTCCCCCAATTAATTTAATAACAGACGTTCGTAAAAACCGACAATGCCTAAATGCGAAAATTGACATATGCTTTTGATTTTAGGGTTCATTTAAACAAACAGACATTATATTCTACAAATAAATAATTGACATAGCTACTAATCACACACATTAACAAACGTCACATTTCGGGAATAACAATTTCAGAATTTAGTATTTCAGGTAAATGTTATCATCAAGTTGTACAAAGAAGACAAATTGCCATTACAAATGCAATAGTTCGCAATAATCATTTATTATTATTGCGCCACAAAATAACGAAATACCACTGGCCACAAAGTTTATAAATATGTCATAATTTTCATGAACAAATCGTCAATAACATTCAGTCAGTGAGTTTATTATCTGTCAACGATTTTAACAACGCCAAAATGTTAAAATCGCGTTTTAATTTAAAAGTTGGTGAAGAAGAAGAAGAAGAAACAAAACCTAACGAAGAACAGGAATCGGTGGAAATTCACGAAGAAGAGGAAAAGATATTTATTCCGGAAAGAATACTTAAGAAGTCTGAAGTCAGCATTAGGCTCAGTGTATTAGGGAAAACTACTGATGGAGATGGGTTGCTATTTTTCCTTTATTTTCAGAAATATTTAGATCTAGTATGAATCTATGAATACATAAAGCATGTCAGAAAACAATCCTAGTATGTGATCTAATTTGATCAGTCCATCAAAGGCGAATGACAGCCCATTGAAGCAGTCTTTTGCCTCGAGATTATAACGAGTTCAAATAGAATTTCACTTGATATTATTCAGGTGAAATTCATTCAGAATAGCCTTGATTTTTAACTTAAACAAGTATCGCTTTGGCGATAAACTACGCAAGTTTTCTTTAGAAAATTAATAATAAAAAAAAACAACCTAACCAAAAAAATATAAATCGATTCAATATTTTTTTTTCAGATACACATACCTAAAGGCTACTTGCACGGATATGTCCCTTACAGACATCAAAGCATTGAAATGTTTCCGCCACCTACAATTTATAAATGTTTCTAACAATAACTTGAATTTGGAAAGTCTACAAGCAGTCACAGATTTGCCGTACCTGGTCCTAATACACGCCGACAAGAATCTATTAACTTCCGCAGCTTTGAACAAAATGAAATACCTCCAAGTGATCATAATGAACAATAACAACATCAACACAGTACACGATGTGTTCCAACCGGAACTGAGCACATTGGAAGTGGGTTACAACAAAATTAGGAAAGTGTACTTTGAGAATAGAATGCCAAATATAAAATGCCTCGACTTCCGTTACAATTTAATCGAAGACATAAGTGATTTTAACTTTCCCAACTTGGACAGTTTATATTTAGCTGGAAATAAAATAAATAGTCTGATAGGTTTAGAGGCATTGGTCAATTTGAGAATATTGCATTTGAGAAATAATCCGATAAGGTTGCTCAATGGCTTTGACACTGCCCTCAAGAAATTGCAATACATAAATCTACGCAATTGCAAGGTTGCAACACTGAGACAAATCAAAAAATTAAGAGTAAGATATTGAATATTTTAAACCAATTTTGCGCCTTAACCAAAACCAAAAGTTAGATGAGAAATTTCACAATTGAGAGATAATATTAATTATTGTGAATACCTTTTAGTTTATTAAATATTAGCTTGTCCCCGCAGCTTCGTTTGCATTGATAAAGAAAATATATGAGTAATACGCCTGACATTTTATCGACGGTGGCGATAAAATATCATGGGACAGTGGCACCCATTTTTTGACATTTTTAGAAGATCCCTTGGGAGTCCAAGATTTTTCCAGGATAAAAAGTATCCTTTATTCATCCAAATCCGTTCAGCCGTTTGCATGTGAAAGAGTAACAAACATTCATCCTCACAACCTTTCACATTTATAATATTAGTAGGATTCCAATTAAATATTTCCAAAAGTTGTAGAAGATTTCAAAAATTGACTGCCGACCTTCAGTAATGGAGAGGCACGAAAAGAAGAAGTTGTAACCATTAAATACAAAATGTTTCAGCCTTTGCAAGCATTGGAGACATTAATAATTAGCGGATGTCCATATGTCGGTGGAACAGGCGAGGAAGCTGATGCAGCCCAAGAGGAAGAAGATCCGGAAATAAGAATAGAAGTATTGGCTTCCTTACCACGTCTCAAAAGACTTAACAAAGGAACCGTTACACCGGAAGAGAGGTAATTGCTTAAAATAGTTGGATTAGGGGGTTTAGTGGGGTGTCAGGGCACACTGTGTTTTGCAGTCATAATTTTTCTGTGCGTTTTGAGAGATAGTAGTTTATACATATAATACTTCTGTATATTGTAGAAAATTTTATTGTATTTCTATAATAAATATTTCATGGCATTCACAGAACCGAAGCAAAGGCATTGATGCTGCAATGGCTTGAAGAAGGCGAGAAAGATGAAGAGGAAATTAACGAAGAACAAGAACTTGAAGAGCATTCTAGTGTTGAATAAAATTTATACACGTATGTTCTTCTTCTTTTATTAGTAGTTAAATGCCAAGCTATTTATATTAGTAATATGTTTTTAATTGTTTATTTGTAAAAACCAATATATATATTAAATTTATGCCCGCATTAGCTAACCGCCCATGGCTTTGCATGGAGTTGAAATTTTTATAAATAACTAGCTGGTGCCCGCGACTTGGTCCACGTTGAAAAAGAAAATATATGAGTAATTAACAAAACAATCCCCAATAGAGAATTACTACAAAATCAAAGTGTAACTTATTTATTTAAAAAGTATTATTATACGATATCGCAAAAACAAATTTAGAAAAATCAGTTCGCTGTGCACATTGCACAACCGTTCCGTAGGAAGCTAACCACGCGTCTGAGCCGCGCGGCACGGTACGGTCGCTGAGCTGCCGGCGCGGCGCGCCGAGCTCAGCGCGCCGCGGCGGCCGGCCAGTGATGCGCGTGCGTGAATTGAACCGACCCGAACGTTATCATACCTATTTTGTTGCGGAGTTATTTTAAAATTATGATTTCTCCTAAGGTGTTGATTAAAATCAAGTGATGTCACGGGCAATTTTGTTCACAATGGATAACGTATATTTGGATAAGGAACTTTTTTTAGAACTTTTAAGAGGAACAATTCCATCATACGCGATTTTTGATTTATGATTTTTGCGTAACTTAAAACGTTTACACAGCACACGCAACGGAAGCTCTCAAAAAGGAATCGTTTTTCCAGTTTTTGCAACATTTTCCATTGACGCTCCGCTCCTATTGGTCGCAGCGTGATGTTATATAGCCTAAAGCCTTTCTCGATAAATGGACTATCCAACACAAAAAGGATTTTTCAATTGGAACCAGTAGTTCCTGAGATTAACGCGTTCAACAACAAACAAATTAACAAACAAACATACACTTCAACTTTATAATATTAGTATAGATTTTTAAGTGGATGCTTAGGTTATAAACTAAACCTTTGTTTCAAATTTCAGCTATCTAGACTTTGTAGTTTTGGCTGTGCGTTAATAGTCAGGACAAACAATTTTGTAAGTATACATTACTATTTTTTCATTAAAATAAACAAAAGTATTGGTAACTTCTTATTACAAAAAAGTCAATAATGACACTTGGAATCATACAAATGTATCTTAGGGGTTGGATTTGCATCACTTACCTCTGTATTGGCTACCTTAGTGACAAGTATAAAGTTTTGATTATTCAAATGACTAAGTAACGTTGTCGGTACATTTGGACTATCAGCCAATCTCGGTGGACATTGATATCGTAGCTTCTCTAATTTTGAACTTTGCGTTCTTTTTATTAAACTTTCTTCGGCTATGATTCGCATTTGTGCCCGAAAGTCATTCACTTCAGAGCTCCTTAAATTATCAAATTCATTTAAACCTGAAAAAAAAAGCAAATATGTTTTTATTAGGATATGTGTATTCTCAAAATATTGATTTGACTCCTAATATTCCATCTATAATCTGTTTCTTAATTTGATGGAGTAATTTGACATTTCCTGGGTGGCAGGTTTTTGACCATACAAAAATAGGGATGTCACCTAATCGAACTAATTAATAAATTTATGGTTTTATAAAACTGTAATCAATATAGAGCATTTATTAGTTTAGAATTAATATTAATTATTATTTAATTGTTTAATTTATATTTTTTACAAAAACTGTTCTATAAGTCGCAATTATTTTCGATTATTTTCATATAATTTTTATGATGATAATATTTTCATAGGTGACATAAAATTATCACAAAATAATAGCTATGTGATATTATTAATAAATAAAAAATTAATAATAAAAAATAAATAAATAAAAAAACAGCTATTTTTTATTTATTTGACCACATTAAAATTTTGAATTGTTTTTTTATTCATAAAATCGACCTTGACATTGGCAATCCTGCTTTAAACGAAATTCGAACCTTAAAATAATAATACGAATGTTAAATTAATAAAACAAGATAAAAAATATTTTACCGTAAAATATAAGTATAACCGAAATTAGTACAGCACTATGGAATAAACGCTGGTAGCATTATTTTAAAATAGGACCTGTCAAATTACTCCATCGAATTATGAAACACAGTTTAAATGCAAATTACTGAAAGTTTAATACAGAAAAAGTTCAAAAAACAAAGAACATTCAATAAATTTTAACTTAAACAATGTCTGCAAACAAAAAATATCTGCAGTTACTATTATTTGGTTAAATTGGTGGATATCCATAAATATCTTTGTTCTAAAAATCACATTACCTTTTCCTATTAAATGACTAATATGTGTATTCAATAACTGTTCGCCTGGCCTCTCCGATTTTTCTACTATCATAAGCACTCCACATACAGGTCTTATATCACGTATCCTTTTGTTCTCATCATTAACTTGCTCTGGTGCCGCCAAGGAGTTTACAAATTGGAATACATATCCTGACATCTCGTGGAGCATACCAAAGAGTGGACATTTTGCTGCCTTTTCCCATAATTCCTAAAAGAAACAAAACACATTAAATAATACAAATGTAATAAAATTCAATTAGAATAGAAAGAATAGAATAGAATGATATTTTATTTGTAGCAAAGGACATTGAAAACATACAAATATATAAAAAGACAAACACAAACGTCCCCCGCCACAAACCGGCTCCAACTCAGCATAATGCAGGTTATAAAAACCTGTGCTGGTCTTCCGTTAGAGCCGATGGTGAGGTTACACACTTACAAGATAAAACAATACATAAAAGCTCTTACAATTAAAAATATAACATAAATATATAATACAAAAAACACCTATATTTATTTATTAGAGGAAAATTATAAATAATGGCCTATCTACATTTTTTACGAAAATTCTAATACTAATAATGAAAACAGAATATTTATACAAAAGGATTTTAAAAAAATTTATGTATGTGGATTTCCACATTTACTCTCTTTCAAATATTAAATGTGGAGATATCTACATTATATATTTCCTAATTACTTTACTATGCAACAATAGTTTTTTTTAATTCTTAGCCCCTTTTGTAAACATCTGAGTATAGGTACAATTTGCTTCAGATATTTATTTTAGTGATCATCACTAATGAAAAATCTGAATAACTGGACATATTGAAATAAGTAATTGATTATTAAGGCGTAATTTAATCCATACTTATTTATCAATGAAATTAGTATGCTCTTATTTTCAGTAATTCAGTTTAACCAAATATAGTACCTAACATTTAAACATGGTGCTCTACTTTCTAAAAAACCTAGTTATGAAATAGAGTTTATTCAAAACATCAACCTACTTAAAAGGCGTGAGTCATAATACCAACAGGATATTTGATTTGTGTGATAGTAACTAACCTCTTTGATGTCTTGTAAAGTGGTATCCCAACACGCTACTAAAGGAATGTAAACAGAATTTGGCATGAGGCATGTTAACTCCACATTGTCAGAAGGGGCAGTCGTCCAGTAGTCCCATGTGTAGGGACAGCTTGGAGCAGGAACCATTGTTTTGATAGTTCCTATTTGACTGATGTGATATCAAAATAGTCTTATGACATTTTTACACCTTTCACCGATTCTTATTCGCCCACACAACCGGCTCGCAGACGCTAACTGAAAATATTATCAATCGCGCATTATTCATTGTTATTTGAAGCCGCGGCACAGTTGAATCATAGCATTTCCTGGTATTTTATGGATGATAAACGCCATTCAATAACTTTGTTGACAATTGTTCAAAAACATAGTTCATCAAACACCATAATTCTTAACATCTCATTACCTCCGTTAAAAATCGTCACATATTCTACATAAATAATAGAAATTATTTGAAAATTTGTACAAATATGTTTTTTTGGAACTTGTAAATAAAGATTACGTGCAACAAACTCAGTGTGTAAATTGTCTATGGTACTTTTTTTTTCATTCATTGCTAAATAGTGGGCAACAACAGAATGTTGTTATAGGACTAGCATCAATGTATAGTCTGTGTTATAGGAACACAAAATAATATTTTTTTAAGTATGTAGTTGTCTGTGGTCTATTAAAATAATGTGAACGTAAATAAGAATAACCTCGAAAGTTGAGTGACAAGTGACAAGACAATTAAATGACACTTGAGTCTTGACTAATTTTGTGACATTTATCTTGTGATATGCAGTAATATGCACCATGCTTGTATTTTGTAATTTTTAGAAAATGTTCAATTTTTTGTAAACATTGCCTTGAATAAAATGTATGAGCATTCAGTGAAAGTTCCAAGACATTACAAAATTGCTGCAAACATATTGAAAAAGGTTTCAACTGAAGGCGGCAGCGTTAAAACATTGCTATATGACAACAAACTTAGACATTTTGTAAGTATATTTTTTACTTTTTTTCGATATATTTATTTTTCTCCATTATAAAATATCTTTATTTAAAATGTTTGCAGAGGACAAATGTGCTTTATGCCTTAATAACAGAAACAATCAAACATGCAGCTGATATAGATAAAATATTTGAAAATTGTTGTATATTGTCGAAGGAACCACGCTTAGATCCGTGGTTAGCGAAAATCCTCACATCAGAACTGCTGTTTGGCAAAAAATCCCTTCCAGGCAAAAGCAAGCCTGAACAAACCATACTGTCTTACAAACAACAATTTGAAAGTTACACAGCTGATCATCAAGATGATTTGAAAACTGAAGGTAATATATTTTATTTTCTTATTTCAGATATATTATCATCAATAAGTAATTTCTGCAATGGCTGATACAAATGAGGGACCACTAATACCCAAACAAACCAAACTGGCTGCTCTAGCATTGGCCAATCTCTTTTTATATAGTGTTGCAATGTTCACTCTGCCGTTTGTGGCGTTTTTTGGTGTTCGTCACATTCTAACTAATGTTTATCCTGTGGATACCTTTGTAGCAAATGTATGGTCAGTTGTGTCCGCTGTTGTTGTTGTAAATCTAATAATATGTTGTTATGCTTACAAAGCATATCATGAGAAAGAGTATGACGATGAAGGAAATGAAATAGATCAGCACACATATAAACCACAGCCAACTGAATCCAATAAGAGCGGTCTTAATTTAAAGGAAGACTGATATGCATACACATTCCAGTATTATTTTTATTATGACAGCCATGCACAATCAAGCCAATCAGATTTATATGTCTGGCATATAGTGTATGAAAATGTAATTTATATTTTTTATGAATTGTAGATTATGTAAATATATGGCACCAGAAAGAAAAAAAAAATCTCTTATTTATGCCATTTTGTACAAAGATACATAGACTCCTCATCATTATAAGTAATTATACAAAAGTAACAGTATTTTAATTGAAAAAGTTCAAATTCTTAAGAAATCTAGTGTGGTTTGTCGTGCAATATATATGTCAGATCGTGGGTGGGCGATTCAACAGGTATTTTATCAGAATTGGGCGAAGCCATTATTTTAAAGAAATAATACAGTTAACTGTTAAATCTAAATTTATTTTATCAAATTTAAGACAATGTGCACTAAGCGAACAATTGGTGACACAATGTAAAGAAAAATCGGGCAGAGTAACGACCTCTAGAGCAGAATGCTGAGAGACGTAGTAACCACCATGGGTTAAGTAAACCGACTGGTTTGTCGGGAGCAGGTGCTCACCGAGTCTAAGCCGAAACTAGACTGGCGATACGGAGCAACGCACCATCCTTTTAAAGGCGGCCTCAGTGCACGCACACATGTACCAACAACCCAATCCATTGGCGCCATCGCGTATACAATTCAAATGAGGGTAGTTTGATATTTCAAGTTACCCACTAGATAATAGGGCGCGCAACGTGTTTACAAACCAAAGGAGGGTAGATTAATGTTACATGTTACTCACTAAATAATAAGAACTAATCACTAATTAATAACTAGGCCACATAAGCATAGTATCAATTAACAATGTAACAAATTTTAGTGAAAATACGATATAAAATTGGTAGGTAGGTATATGACGTGGTCCATGGCAGCCATCTCCGACATATATATATATATATATATATATATATTAATATTTTCATTTCTATTCTAATTAGTGTATAATTATTATACTAAAGAATTTAGCATTATGTAGTGTGCTTTGATTTTAACCTTGGTTTAAATAAAGACAAAACTTATAATTTTTGTTTCATTTTAATCTCAGTATATAATATAAACATTTAAAAACACAGAAGGGATTTAGTTACCAACAGTGTCATAATGTATGACATTCATGTCTATATGGTTTACTTTTACGTTACACTGTTTATCTTTGAGAATATGGATGGATATATATATATTTTCTGAAAGACAGCGAGACTTGTGATGAGGTATTGATCAACAATAAAATGAATAAGCATGCCGTGCATATATTTATTATAGTGTAAGTATAATATATCCAAGTTACACAGACAAAGTCACGGTATGGATCTTGATATATTGATAAGATAAATTATATAATACTGAATTTTACATAAAGATAATGATAGCCTTTATTTCAAGGAATCACAGTATAAAACATGCTATAGTAAATATAATATAGAAACAAATTTTCATTTTATTTGTTGTTCTTTCTTTTTATTGTTTGCTGAACAACCTAAAAAATTGGGAAAAGGATACCCTATTACCTGTTGTAAGTACAGTAAGACAGTATACATATTATATAATAAAAAATATATTTAAATTGAAAAGAAATATAGTCATCTCAAAAATTGTTAAAACTTGTCTGTCTTAGTTCTCCATAATTCAATAATATCTTCGCACATGAAAAACCCTGTATTACTGATCAAGGCAGCTCACTTGGAGCACCTGTGACGGTGCTTGTGTTATAGGCGATGGTAGCCACCTATCATCAGTGGACTTTTAGACTGTCTGTCGATCTTAGCATAAAAAATATGGGGTCTGTAGGGTAATCTATTTTAAATTGTTTTTTTTTTTTACTGTTTAATTGTATCTCTGTACTGAAGCCGGTCTAGGTTTATTAAAATTAATATGTCGGAGCCTTTCTTTTCTTTTTTTTAATTCGTTTACTTTAACTTTTGTTTCCAGTTACTCCCAGACCTCGTTACGTTCGCATCAACACCAATCTTTTGACCACATCAGACGCCATTAGACATTTCCAAGATGAGGGCTTCAGGTTCATTAGATGTACTTCGGGCTCCTACAATGACTATTTACAACAAATACAGGCACTAACTGATGATGATTTCACACAAGACTACCACGTGAAAACTTTATTTGTATTTTCGCCGCGAATTAAGTTTCACGATCACGAATTGTATTTGGAAAATAAGATCATACTTCAAGACAAGGTTCGTGTATGAATTTTTTCAGCAAAGTATAGAAACTATTTAAAACCGTGCTTCAATGTTTATGGGTTGTGAAAGCTTTACTAGTGAATACAATAATCGATTTTTTTTTCTTCAGATAATGTTTAATTCGAATTGAACATTATCTACAAAATTCGATTATTGTATTATTCCATAGCACAATCACCATACAAATTTAATTTTTAAATTTATACTAATCTATACTAATATTATAAACGTGACAGTAACTATGTCTGTTTGTTACCTTTCACGCCTTAACTACTCAACCGATCCTCGTGAATATGCGTTGTCAAGGATAGAAAAATAGGATATTCTTTCATCCAGAAAAAAGTAATGTTCCCAAGGGATCATCTAAAATAAAATAAAAAACTAACGAATGGCCAAAGTGTCAGCAACAAGAGATTTTAAATTACAAATCAATCCATACATCCTATAATGAATGAGAATTACCCAAGCCAAGTTATAAGAAAAGAATTAATTTTTCCTAAACGCCTACCCGCTGGACAGACGTGATAAAATGCGCAATCCAGTCTACTGTAGTACAGTGTGCTCGTGACGCCACAAATAGGCAAAAGTGGAGAAGCATCGCAGGGGCGGCAATACGCACCAAGTAGGGCGAACACGACCATCCTCACTCTGACAAGTGTGTGCGACTTGATATATATTTAGCTAATATTATTGTTGTCAGGCTACAGCTTTAGCGGTACATCTTCTCGCTCCTCCGCCTGGTAGTGTGGCGCTTGATATGTGTGCAGCGCCTGGCATGAAGACAACTCAACTGGCAGCCTTCATGAGAAATGAGGTAAAATATTCACAATAAATACAATTTTCAAATTTATTAACTGGCTACTTGACCCGACAGTCATTGCCCTACCAAATTAATATAAAAATACCATTCAATTTTCCGACTATGCCTGTAGTTTATCCAAATTTTTTTTACATACAAACCTTGTCCTGACGATTACAAACAGAAAAAAAAAACAGAAAAATCGGTCATACATGTGCCACATGTAATATATAGATTTGCAAGTATATATATATATTTTCCAGGGTAAAATATATGCAATCGAGAGAAATGAAAAACGATATCAAACTCTGTGTGATTTTATTGAAAAAACTGGATCAAAATGCGTGCAAGCGATGCATGAAGATGCTCTGAATATGAAGCGCGGTGATTATGATGACGTGGAGTACATTTTGTTGGATCCAAGCTGTTCTGGATCAGGTGTGTTTTTTTTATCAGTAAATGTAATTAATTCTCCCTGGTGGTTCAATTTCTATTCAAATTTAATATGTTACTAGACAAGTACTGTAAAGTTGATTAATTTTTAACGTTTACCTTGAGAAGGAAACATTGTATAATTAGTAACTCAAATATTTATACTTTTTATAAGTTTTGATGTGAAAGCTCACTCTATTTTTTTTTTCAGGTATGGCACTATGTGTACACAACTATATAGATCAAAATAGATTAGCAAAACTGACATCATTGCAAGAGAAATTTCTAAAACACGCCATGAACGCGTTCCCTAATGCTAAAAGAATAATATACAGCACGTGCTCCTTATTTCCCGAAGAAAACGAGAGAGTAATAACTAATGTTGTTAAAACTTCCCGTAAAAAATGGAGAGTTCAAGATGTAAAAGAGTTACTGAAAGGTCAATGGAACAATTTTGGTTCCGGTATGTACGGGTCTATGGGTGCTAGATGTTTATATGCTAAGCCCGATACGGATTTAACTACTGGATTTTTCCTAGCTGTGCTGGATAGAGACCAAAAAGATGTGGACAAAGAAAACGATAAGAAAGTTGATGGCCGCCATCTTAAAAGAAATAAAAGTGAAGAAGAAAATAATGATAAAATAAAGAAGAATGTTTCAAATTGCGACGAGACTAAACGCAAAACATCAGAAGAATTTTTGGACGATCTGAGTAAAGAAACTAAGACCAAATCTAAAAAGAAAAAACGGAATAAAGAAAGTAACATCGAGACTGGAATGCAAGAAACGAAACTGGAATCAGAAATGAAAATGGAAATAAAAGATGAAGCTGACAGCGATGGAAACTTGCTTGACCAACCTATTGAATTAATACCAGAGATTCAAGAAGATTTAAACAGCCTAGTTAAAAATAAAAAGAAGAAAAAACATAAAATTAAACGTGAAATTGATGCGATTGTTGATGAAAATCAAGATGAACTGCCCATTGAGACAGCAGAGCCACACAAGAAAAAAAGGAAATTCCATCATAATGAAACTAAAGAAGACAATGATTATTCAAAATTAGGAACTAATGAGAGTGGAGAACCTGATACTTTAAAGAAAAACGGCAAATCCAAAAAGAAGAAGAAAGATTTGAATATACAACACATACACAACAATAGTCTAGTTAAAGAAGAACATTTGTGAATTATTATTTAACTAAAAAGAAAAAAGACGGTGAACACACAGACATACCAAGTCAATAATGTAATTGATAAATAAATACGTAGTTATTCATAATACTACAAATGTGTTCATATGTTGTAATAGATGACCCATTTTATGGGATACAATTTACGTAACAAATACACATTTATAATGTTTTTAATAGCCTTGTTTTATTTATAAATAAACTTAGTTTTTCAATTATATAATGAAAGTAGGGCATATTATCTGGATTAGTAATGCAGTATAAAAAAGATTTTTCTTTGCTAAACAGACGTTTAGTATATTTTTAATGGGAACTATATTTTTCGTTAGCACAATTTATATTTTGTTATCAACTTGTATCGTCATCTAATTAATAGATCTGTTGGCACGAAATATTTTCATTGTCAGATAAAAAAATGTGTCGCCAGGTATGAATTACCAAATTAATTTCAAAATATATAAAATAAGAAATGTATTATCAAAAAAATCGTAGTTTGTCCTATTAATAAAACTTTGTTGTGAGAATAATAGGTTTATCCCTTAAATAATAGCTTTGTACTCAAAATGATAGATCTGTCCCCAAATAAATCTATTAATTATCGTCGCCAAATTGTAACTTCTTTTTATTTGTTATTTTGTCACCAGTACAGTAGTTACATTTTTATTTTATGTATTTTATGAATGTTTAAAGGGGCGGAGCCAAATTGGCTTGCTATGAAAATTGACTAATCCGTCCTCATTTTATTCATTTTATTATTCTACTAGAAATTACTATTAACTACCTAAATTATAAATAATGAATCAATACATCTTAGCAATTTACTGGGTGTAAATAGACAGCTACCACAGATGTAGATATCTGTGACAGCTACCTTTTACTAAAACCACATATTTTACATACATACAACCTGTATAATATAATTTAAGTAGTGGTTAAATACTACATACAATAATAGGGTTTTTTTGGAACTTATGAATTTTTCAACAATTTTTTTAATGATCGTTTTCAATTATTTTGATTATACAGTTATCAGGAAAAACCAATTATAATAAATACAAACTTATTTATTTGATAATTGTTAATATATCCCCATGATTATATGTGATTTATTGTGGAATTGTTTTCATATTGTTTGGTGACAAATCTGTAGTCGTAAATATCAAGTTTTATGTAATGCACTATAGGCAGGATTATGGTCTACTTTATGGCAGAAGTCATAGTTAATAACACTTAATAAAAAATATATTTATAGGTATAAAAAGATTTTGTACCTATTACAATCTTTCACAAATCAAACAGCACTGCATTAAGATGCCCACCAACCCACTTTAATTACACGGTTAAATACCTATAACTAATCTTTATTAACTTGATTTACTCTCAAATTACATACCTAAATCACCGTTGTCGTAGTTATTATTTGATGGAATATTGGTTATTATTTTATTCAGCTTACAATTAGTGAAACCTTAGGTCTGAATTTATATGTATCAATCTCCTATTTGAACTTAAGTATTCTGTGAATAAGGCAAGAACAAATGAAAAGGCTAAATGATTATTACAACACCGATTAATCTCCGTCCAAGTATAGGGCAAATATCATAAACGATGTTTATTTCGTCTAGCCACTTTCTCAGAAGTAGGACTATGAAACAACCAGTACGTATAGGAATATAAACTTTATTACACTTGTCTTAAGATGTATATTGCAGGTGGCAACTGAATTTTATCGTGGTAATGTTCACTACCTACACACGCTATATTGTCACGAACTCCCGTGTCCTTATTTCTTTATGCGGGGGGTATGTGCGGTTGAGTGGTTGCAAAATTAACTTAAATTACACAGGTGCCATAATACTTAATTCGCACTACACTTCACGTTATGCTTAACCACTGTGAACTTATTTTTTTAGGGTTAATAAGCATTAGAAACTGCAGGCTGTAGCTTAAACAATTGCATAGCTTGTTTAGATAAATGTTTACCCAAATAGAGATAATGTGACTTCCCTAAATTAAAGGCAGTGAAAAGTTCATTGTCAACAGATTTAAACACAAATCAGAGATGAAATGGTTAGCTATAAGTCCTACCTATGGGCTAATAGTTAGCCTCAATACAATCTGGCGTTATTAAGTTGATGTTGAAGGTTGAGTTATATGGAGTATAAAAATATAACTTATAATTTGGAACCTGTAAAGAATAACGTATCATTTAGAGAACACAGCCTGCTCATTAAATACTAAAACCAAATAATAGGTAAGTAATTTTCATGAAATTTTTAATTATTTCAGAATTTAATAAGCATGCCGCTGAATCAAGCAGACGGCTGAAAAAATGTCAATGATATTGAGTATGTACTTACCTACTTACATAACATGCAATTTTCTGCGAATTATATACACAAACTTTTCTCGTTTATCGCTTTTTCCATTAGTGAAAACCACATCAAAATCGGTTGCGTGGTTTATATAGAGTTAGCGGATATACAGAGACAGACGCGAAAAGTGACTTCAATTTATAGATGTAAGTATGATATCTAATATCTATATCTATATACATACTTATAGGTATAGATATAATATAACTTATAGGTATAGATATAATACATACTTATAGGTATAGATATAATATGTTTTCATTCATATTATCAATGAGAAATACATATAGAATATAATCCACTCAAATATTTCATTGTATTTCAAATATTTCATATACCGCCCGATTAGATATTTGTTTGATTCTAATAATTGAAGAAGCAGCGCAGTTGCTTAGCAACGCAAGTTTATTTGGAAGCCTCTGTCGGGGCGTGTCACTTAATTGGGCGTTCCTATCTCAAACCACATCCGCCAGCCAATCAGCGACCGGAAACACGATGTTATGACAACTATTCGTTGTCACTCATCGCTTAATGCGGCTTTAAAAAAATCGTTCATGACAAAATGGCTTTTAACTCTTTATAGAAACAGTAACAAATTGTTTGAACATTTACAAAGTGAAAGTTTTTGGGATCAATTTTATTATGTTACCTAAACAATTGATTAATTATTGGGTAAGGTGACACCTCCCTTGGTTTGTATGGAAACATCTATACTAATAAGTATACCTATCGAGCTGATTTTGTTATATCTGAAGGATAACCTCCAGAACCACTGCATCAACCTATTTAAAAAATCTTTCACTATTTGCAAAGTTCACGGTGGGCTATCCTATAATTTACTGCAAAACGTAGTCTGGCACTACTTACCAGATCCAAACATATCTACTTACGTCACATTTTTTTGTTGTTGTTGATTTCGTTAGTTTAATAACCAACAAAAACCATACCGAATTTGTAATACAACAAATTTATAACATAAATAAGTATTAGCTGATTTTTACACAAATACTTAATCATACATAACACTAAAAAATGTAACATTTTCTTGCGTCTGTGCGTGTTGTCCTTCAAGTTATCAATAAACAATCTAAGTTATTAAAAGCGATTTATTAATAATTATTATGTTAACTTTCCGGGTTTAACTTAATTTGTACCTACAAGATTAAGTTAATAAGTTATCCAGTATACGCGTTGTATTGGGACAAACTAGCAAGTGCATCAATTATAAGACTTTTAAATCTAATTTATACATGTTTCATGCTATGTAGATAGGTCTGTCAGTTTTTACGAATCCAGCTTAAACATAAAAACCACCAGCATAACAAAAGCTCATGAAAATCGTTTTTAGTGACTTGATTATATTACTTCTCCTTTTCTCAAATTTGTATGTAAAGGTCTGCAGACAGGCTGACGATCAACTTGATGGTGAATGGCTATCATCGCTTATTAACAAAAAAAATTTTTTTTAATAGTTTACTATAGCCTTACTATGCTACAAGTAGGTAGGTATGCCGTCGAATAGAATTAAGAATAAAGGATTAGGAATTAATGGGCTCTGGCATCCCTTAGATAATAATTTATCTAAACACAAAAGCACACATGATGTTCCAGTTGTTGAGTTCATTCATTACAAACATACAAATTTTCTCTATTTATAGTATTAGTCTAGATATAGATTAGCGTTATAAAAAATGAAGGTAATTATGCTAATTTATTAGTACCTATATACTCGATAATTATGTAAAACTTCCAGAAGATATTCTGTATTTCTGATAGTAGAACCGCAGAAAAACTAATCATCAGGTTTGGTTATACACTGACTTTATTATATGTATGGAA
The DNA here is from genome assembly GCA_936446665.2 of Synanthedon andrenaeformis. Taxonomy (NCBI): domain Eukaryota; kingdom Metazoa; phylum Arthropoda; class Insecta; order Lepidoptera; family Sesiidae; genus Synanthedon; species Synanthedon andrenaeformis. Next base: position 2,265,541 of record OW387780.2, on the reverse strand, counting down.
TGTTTGTTTAAAAGCAGTTTTAGGTAAGTCTACGCTTTCGTAGACCTGCTACGCGTGAGTTACGGCGTAGTAATAAAAATTTAATTTTACTATAGAAAATGTAGGGTATTAAGTAAGACATAAATTCAGCTTTAGTTCAATATTATGACACAACTCCTGATAAAGATTTAAGTGGAGCATTATACCGTTAAGACTTACGTGTAGCCGTTTAGAAATCGTGACCGATTTGAAAGCTACAAACGTCACCCAGAAAATATAAAAGTTTTTCTAGTACAATTAAATTCAATGAACTATATTATGAATATAGTTCATTGAATATACTTAGTGTCTCTTTCATGCTAGATTCGCAGGCAGACTGACGATTCAATTTTTAGTAAGTCTAAAAAAAAAACAAAGCAGCGCCACGTGGAATTCAATTCCGCTGCCGTCTCTAATAGAATAAAGTACAATGTGGGAATTGGGGAAAGGGAGTTAATATATCAACAATCACTTCTTATTTTAAAGCGTCTTTGAATGCAACATCAGAATTGCGTTAATTCCATTAACATTTAAATGTCTGAATCCACATTGCGTTAATTTGCTATTTTAACTTTCAAGAAAGACTGAAAGGTTTTAATCATGATCAAGTTGCATTAAGCGGCTTTAAAAAATAATTGAAAATTTCTTCAGAAAAGTTGCATTTTTATTTTTCTTAGCTTTCGCTCACAGCATATCACGCGATAGTGAGACGTCTAATCGTTTATATAAATTATGACGCTTAGGTACAAATAGCTACTACGTCTCGCTGTATATTTTGAAAAATGAAAACATGTTCTATTTCGTTTACTATTTAACTAAGCAATAGAAGGATTATTTATTATATCAGTGTTTCCAAGCACGAATCAGCTGTTTGATTTAATTTCTTATTTTTTAAAATATAATATTATAATATTAATATATTTAATCTGTTCCAAATGCTAAGGTTCTAAAATCCAAATGCCATGGTTTCTAAAATAACTAAGAAATACATGAGCACTTTAAAGTCGCTACTGTGAAAGAAGATATAGTAAAAACTAGCAAGAGATATTAGGATACACTGAACAGACTAGGCCAAAAGCCTTCTGAAAACACAAAATGACGTGGCACGCCTGAAGAGATGGTAAATCCTAAACATACATCTCAGAACATAATAACCAGTTCTCATTGATTGATTCATCTGTTTTAAATGCATCTAATTATGGCTAGGTAGCCCATTGCAGATTAGACTGGGGGAAAAAATCTGTTCCAAAAACAATATTGGAAAATTTAAATCACAATTAGTAAAAAAATCAATTGTTACATTTTGTTCTGTGTTCATTTTTAACAATCAAATTTATTACTGAATTTATAATACCGCAGAATCAATGAGGAATTCACCGTCAAAAGTGGATAATTGGAACTCATAAAAACAGTTCCAAACATTCTTTAGCTAGAGGTGATAAAGTACAGCCTTAGCCTACATACATAAACACGCCAGCTACGTGCCTCGCTGACCGGTGGGCGCCTTGCGTGCGTTACAATGGTACTACCAATGTTGTAACCACCAACAAAAATTGGCTACTAAGGCGCTAAAGCAGAGGCGCTGCGCAAACGTACACACTTGTGTCTTGTGTTGGGTACAAGTTACCAACGAATATTTGATTTATATAACAACCAGCCAGCCACTCCCTGCGCAGACGTAAACTTTTTTTTTGTCCAGTTGCTTCCACTTGACAGATACTCGTTGCCGATCAAAAAGTGTTTGGTGTCGGTAACTAAAAACTAAAAGTCGTCAATTGGAGACAAGCAACATTAACAAATTTCCATTCAATTGTACTGTCACACCATTTTGCGTTGTGTAATTTTATGTGAATAAACTTTGGTGGACATATATAAAATTAAAATAAAAAAGTTTAAATATCTTATTCATACTTAAAGTCATAAGTCTAGTGCCACGAAGTACATCCCAAACTGACATCGAAAGATTTGGACTTCAGTGAGAGATCATATTAATATAGGTGTAACTTTTATATTTTTTATACCTGCTAACCTAACGCACGTCAGTCCACTGGCCGTTACCCCGCCACGCGGCACTCCACTAGAAGGAAACAACCCTCATTCGATTCCGTTAACAAAACATAACCGGACGACTATACATTTTTGAGGCATACATCCGACACTCTAGTTAAAGGGCCCGTATTAAAAAAATTATACGGCTAATTATTACATACTTTTGGACGCGATTTCGCGAGCGTCTGAAACTGTGTCAACTGTTGCCTTGTTGTATAAAAGCGTCCGGAAACCACGACGGTGACTTATAGCGTTAGGGCCACCGCGTCGGTTAAAACCACCTCGGTCCTTTGTCACACAGAGTTGGGTTATTTAATTAGACAACAATAAACTTAACTTTTACAAATCAGTGTATATTTGTGGACTGTGTTTGATGATGATTTCTCGTTAATGACTTGAATGACTGAAGAGAAAATGGCAACAGCGGCTGTGGTGAGTTTGATTCAAATATTAATTGATGAGCTTAAATTAACGACATTTAATTAATTATTTCAATTAGGTGATTAATAAAAAACTTAACTAAAGTATATTGCGTTTGTGTTTTCGCACTCAATTCTAAAGACATTTTTTTATAAAAAAATTTAAAACTTACATAATCTTAACAATATTTTATAATTTCTTATATAAATTATATAACTTTAGATTTTATAACTAAGGAACAACTTCATGGCATTGGGTACTACCGTAATAATGTCTGTATACGTGTTGAAATAAATAAATAAATAAATATTTCTTTTACGCATTGTAACAATACATATAATGACGCTATTTAAACTTCTGTAACATAAATCATCTGTAACATAAAATGTGACTTTCATTATTACATGTAACATTTTGATGATCCGTGATTCATTACTTTGAAAACTTCACATGTTGATGGCGTACAATGATTCATTACTAGTAAGTAGGTGTATAGGTAATAATATTTCTAGAAAATCGTGACCAAAGTCACTTAGTCACGCAGTAAGAACACTTTCAGAATTATCAACAACACAATCTAACAAGGGCCGAAGACATCAAAATAAATAAATCATTCGCAAGTTACCAATCACTTTTAACTAAGCTTCCGTAGGAATTTCGAACCTTGAACCCATATTGTAGACCGATAAAGGAATTGTCTATCTATGTATTATATTTAGTAACTTTGGCATGGATTTCCATATTACTTTCAAATTAAAAAAGTTTCATAATAAATTTTGTATTATTTATTATATAATTTTATTAAAATTATGGTAGCAAATAACCAAAAAACATGTTCTCGTGTGTGCTACGAAAATAAAGTGCCTCGTAGCAGTCGTAGCACACAGACGTGTGCCGACAATCAATCATAGCACGTGGCCGGCGTGAATCGTCAATTTCATGAATGGCGTTACCTAAACCTATAGCAGTATAGACAACTGTCTCTATTAGTTGATTGGTGGCCATAAGTATAGTTATGTGGTTGGAGGGACGAGCGGCCAGTCGTCGGGTAGGTCGTAGCGAGTAATGTCGCGTCGGCCGCACCCCAGACCGCGCCTACATTCGCGTGTTCGTCCACAGGCTGCTCCTGAACCAGTTCCGGTGGCTGAGCCTCCGCCGGTGTCAGAACCAGACCCTAATCCGCCTTCCGACGAGGAAAGAGAGCCTGGAGATTGGAGAGCGTCTAGACCCGCCTCGCCGCCGCAACGCCCTGACGACATATCTGAAGGTTCGGAGGCCACAAATCGCCCCGCAAGAGCTGAACCAGCAAGTCGTTACGCCAATCTAAACTTTTGGAAAGCCAGAAGGGTCACCTTTTATCGCAATGGGGATCCTTTTCATCCTGGCGTTGAATTTCGGTTCAAACCGGGACGCGATTTGGTGTCTATGGACGCATTGCTCGATAGACTATCTGAAAGATTGGAATTGCCTAGAGGAGCGAGATTCATATTCGGGATGGACGGAGATCGAAAGTACAGGCTTGAAGAGTTGGAAGATGGCGCATCCTATGTCGTTTCATCGTATAAAACGTTTAAGGTGAGTTTATCTATACATTATTTTAAAATGTTTTCCTTAATCGAGTCAGGGCATATTCAAATTAAACATAAACAGTGTTTCTCGGGTTTGCTCGTCTTAAAATTGGACAGTATAAATCTTTTTCATCATGAAAAAGCTCTATCAAGTTACATAGTGATCAGTTAAACGGTATCCAAGATCAAAGATTATCAAATTTTATACCTATATACGAGTTTTGACGATACCGGTATTAACCAAATATTATTTATTAAGTACTAACTGTGCCCGCCTTGAAATTTTGCAGTATAACAACCTTCTCCATGGCAAAACGATGTCCCAAATTTCCTTGTAACCGGTTAAACGGTGTTTGAGCTTAGCGATTTCATATAGGTACACAAAAATCCAATTTTATAAATATAGATAGATTATATTCTACTAGCTGTAGCACGCGACTTCACCCGCGTAACTTTATAAAATATAGCCTGCTACTCGCTTAATAATGTAGCTTTCTATAGTTGAAAGAGTTTTTTGAGTTTATTCATTACAAACATACAAATCTTCTCTCTTTATAATATTAGTACAGATATAAGTAGACTAGCGATTGACTAAAGAACGCTGTCAAATGGGCAATTAAAGCGCAAACCATGTTTTAACCTCTAAAAAATAAAAACTTGTATTCTCACACCGGTCGAAATTGAACCATAATCGTTTATTATCGGGCCGCCGCCGAATTCACACAAATGCAATTTTTTCTGCAAATTATATAAACAAATCTTTCTCTCTTTTATCGCTCTTTCCATTAGTGAAAACCTTACGAAGTCCGTTGTTAGGTGGTTTAGAAGAATTTAGCGGAAAACCAGAGAGAAGCGGACAACGACTTTATTTTGTATGTACAAAATTTGTATCTTGCTTGTGTCAAAAGACTGTTCTCAATATTTTTATTGGTTACTTTAATTTTTGTCAATAGATTCTAATCTAATTTGATTTCAAATAAATGCTTCGTCCAAACATTGTGTAGGTAAATCTTTCAAATGATATTGAGAACTGCTAATTCCGGCGCGTCGTTTAGTTCTAACCCATAGTTTAGACTTTCATTTATATTTATATTATTCAGAGACTTTGAGAAACACTAAGTAAATAGTTATTATGTAAATCAGTGTGACTGTTTCGAAATTACGGCGGCGTCCAAAAATCGCGTCGCGTCAGTGACGGGGCCACGGCCTTGTGAGATGTGGGTCGCAGGATAACAGCCACGCACTTACACATTTGCATGTTGATTACATATAACTGAATTTTTGTTTGTTTTCCCCTTCACTAGCATCGATAAACTTTTCTAATTACATTTAATTGCTTTTCGAATATAACCGCTGTCCTTAATTTTCCTACCAATTTGTGTTTATAATTTTTATTGGGCCAGCTACTTGTACCGGTTTTTCTCGGCCAGCATTTAACCAATCTAAGACATATTAAAGTACGATGTATTGACGATGCAAAAAAAATCGACTTGTCTTTGAAACTCTCTTATTATTATTATTATTTTTTATAATATAAAGGCTGGCGGCTCACTTGATGGTAGGTGGTTACCGTCGCCTAAGGACACAAGCAACACCAAGGGGAGTGCTAGTGCGCTGCCTACCCTTTTTAATGTTTTTCTTTAGTTTTAGAATAACTCAATTACAGATCCAAAAGAACTTAATTACAAGACTTACAGTTCTTTTTAATGTACAAATATCAATTCACCTTTTTGATGATACGAGTAATACTAAACCTCTTTTTTATTTAAAAAAAAATCGAATCATCAATCAATACTAATAATAAATCTGTAAGTGCAGGTATTGTATGTATGTATGTTCCTCCATAACTCTTAAACGAATTAACTGATTTTCATGAAACTTGGTAGATAAACATTTAGACGTACAGGACACAGGATAGGCTACTTTTTTCTTTTTCAACGCGGACAAAGTCGCGGGCGCCAGCTAGTATATGTTATAATTCAATTAATAACTAGATACTTATATTTTATTCCTTCTGAATGTATTAAGAACCTTAGATATGCTCAGTGAAGAAAAATTTATGAAATTTCCATGTCCATGTCTTACTTGTGTTACGCTACGACACTATGAAGGTAGTTAGCAACGACACCCCAGGCCGAGGGCAATGCACCACCTTGCACTTTGTATGCAACGTGGAACAACGTCCGATTAACTCGGCAAAACACATTATACATGCTGTTTCACATTAGATAACCTAAAATTTCAAAATTTTTTGATAGATACATATTTATTATTCTCTTAAATCAAATCAAGCTTTAAGTTTCTTTATTCCGTATGACCTAGTTATAGCCCATTTGTCTTATGACTTAATTACTTCCTTTTTAAAATACTTAACTAAGTATTTCTTATATCGTTAGTAAGCACTTTTTACTTGGAAACATGATCCATCAAGATGATAAAAATATTATCTTTTATTTCAAAATGTCAAAAGTTTTAAGTCGACGTGATAAAATATTAAGGAAGCAATAAGTAAACTCGATAACAATCTCAAATAAGGGTTAAAATAGAAGTGACTTGTTAGAAATAGTGTTATCGGTCTTGTTATATCGTCAACTTTGCATTTTATTTTTTATTTCTTATATAAATCTCTTTAGAAACTAGTATTGTCATCAACAATATCGATAAGAGTTTGAATAAATGAATATTGTATTTGACTGCTGACCGTGCTTGAGTCATTATGTATGTAAGAAAGCTTTGGTTTATGCCTCATAGTTTTATTTACTCACGCGACTACAGAATAAAGGTGTGGTCAAGGTAAAAGCGGGTTTAGTGATATTTTTCCGTTTTCTCTATAATAGAGACATATGCCTAGAATATTATTACACTGTCACTTAATATATAGACAAAAAGATCATTTAATTTATGGTTTATAATGTTATATTCTAAATACAATTTATGAAGATTTTTATAGTCTCTTGTTACATACGAACAATTCATTAAATCGGTCCAATAAAGCTCATATTCAGTGACCGTATTATTTTTGTTTTCAGTATCTTTTAATATAAGAATTTATAAAAACAATAATTATAAATGAAATTGATAAATCAAATAATTTATATACTAATAATAATTAATAATAACAAAATTAATACACCATTTAATTATTGAAAACTAAATGAAACTAACTTTACATTGTTGAATATCCTTGGATCGTATGAGTTCTGATATATCATGTTCAAATGTTTGTATTATCTCATGTTGACAAATAACCAGAACAAAGATATCCTTGGTTAGGTGTTAAGCTTGGTCTATCTGCATGATAAATATCATCCAAATTTGTATACTTTTGGAAGTTTAAATATTCTAATAAAGTTCTAAATGAATGTTATAGTAACAAACATTTCTATTCATATTTACATTTTTTTGAGATTCTGTTTCCTTTAAGCCAGGACTTATTTTTATATAGTTGATAGACAGCAGTTATGACCTTGTCATCGAAATACTCGTACAATGACTTTACCGTCGTTTCAATGCAAAAAATACACGATTTTCGATGAAAAATCGAAATCGACATTAGTAAAGTCATAGCCATGTTACGAGGTCTATACATATAAGGGAATCTTTCTATACCATTGGGTTATACCTACTGGGAACGATTTGTTCTTTTTCATTCATTAAAAATTCGAAGTCATACTAAATGTCTGTTTAAATATCTTATAACTATTTTAAGTGAAGTGCCACCTCATGTTGTGAACATAATGCATGGATCCATTCACCATGTCAACTACATCATTGCACAATCATGACATGCGCTGCTAAAATGAAAACATTTCCAAGTTTTCCAAAGCCAAACTGTAAAATATAATAAAACTTTTTAGCACACCGTATATAAAAAAATCATAATTCAATTCTAATTATTTTCAATTACGAAGAAAACTCTGTACAACGCACCATACCTTTTCCGCAATGCGATTATTTTTCTTAGAGATGTCTATCACAAATTACGGCGTGAATATTAAATTTCCTTGAAAAAATGTTAGTTTTAATTGCTTCACATTATTTGAAACGAATACGTTTGTTTATTATGAAAGACTTACTCGTATATTACGAAATATTATACTTCTACAACTCTATTAAAGGCTATATACAAAAACAACAACAACAACAAAAAAATCGTTCTCATATAAATCATAAAAATTACATCCTTAGTAAGAACGATTGATTTTAATAAAATTTGGAAAAATTTAAATTACGAGTATATATGAGGTGATCGGACTGTGTAATAGTAACACTTTTCTCATAATTAGACAGTCACTGCCACGGACACAACGTACCATCAAAAGAGCTTTCTTTCTTCGGATGGCATAAAAGTCATCCGTATTGTACCACTTTGAATTTTGTAGAAAACTATAACATCTCCATATGCTATCAAGTAGCTACTTGAATCCCGTAGCACCACGTGGTGCTACGGCGTAGCTAGTTAAATTTTGTACCATCTATTACATATAAATACTAGCTGTTGCACGCGACTTCGCCGGCGTAACTTTATAAAATATAGCCTGTTACTCAGTGATAATGTAGCTTTCTATTAGGCGAAATAATTTTCAAAATCGGTCCAGTAGTTTTGAAATTATTCATTACAAACATACAAATCTGCTCTTTTTATAATAATTAGTATAGATAGATATACATATTTAAAGTTTTGATGTGTTTAAACAATTTTTCATTTTTAAACTGCATTTTGATATGAATATACTTTATTAATTCAGCTATTACACTTAAGAAGGGAAACTTGAAAGTGTTCATTTAGTTAAAACAAAAATGCGGCTTCTTAACGACGTGGGCGAGGCTTCTGTACAGTCATGATACAAATTAATAGATAAAATATATAATGTGCTTTTTTAGAATAAACTCGTGACTTGAACTGACCAATTTGAAGTTGTTCTTCGAAATTCTTCAGTTCCCATGGGTTTCCCACACTAACTGACCCGTTCCAGGCTTATAGTGTGTGAATTTAATCGGAATATTAAACAATAAGTGAATATGTTTCAAAAAATTTAGTGTTCCTGGTTTTTTATTCTTTTTTTCTATCATTGTTGTTAAAAAACAACTTTAGTGTTAAGTAGATACTAATATTTACAGGCGATGGTGACCACCTTCGAGTAGCTATTCTGTCGCCCTTTGTAATAAAACTGTATAATTTTGAAATATTTTTTATCTCCATCTACAATTTAGTTCTATATTTTATCTGTAATTTAGTCTGCGCCTTTTTTATTATTAAATGCACACATGCGGAAGGACAGACGGCGTTAAGCCGTTAAGCGACTTTGTTTTATACTATGTAAAGAAGATAAACAGTGTATTAAGGTTTAAATATTTAAATGTTAAAGTTCAAATAATAGAACATCACTTTTTTGTCGCTCTTTGTTAAAAAAAGTACATATATTTTATAACATTTTTTCTAAAATAAATATTAGTTTCAACAATTAGAAGATTTTGATAACATGTTAATGAAAAATCCAATAAAAAATTAGAGATGCTACTGACTGTACCCCCAGTTTTTGTAGGAAATGCATAAATTGCACTTTTCTTCCGTTAGACGTCGTTCGTGTTTTCACACTGTTACATATTGTACAATGTATCGAAGCTTTGTGAAGTGAAGTCGAATGTCGAAATTAGGGATTTAGGTCGAACGACTTAAATTGTTTATTGTATCAATTTGCATACGGTTTATAGTGTATAATAAGCATCATTATGAGCAGTTACTAAATGACGATTTATACACTGGAATTGTAATGACGCGTGACTTATTCAGTTACTCAAATGGGACAGCTTATGAACGCGATTTGAATTCCTTTGATTACATTTTGAGGATACGAGTTGAAGGAAAAGGGTCTACTTTCGTAAGTATACTATAGATTACGAAATACTAATATTTTTTTACATATTTAGTAAACAAAATAATAAAAAAAAATAGATAATCTTTCTAGTAATCATCATCATAATTCTTCTTTACATTTTTTAAATAAAAACGATTATCCGTGACATAAATAATGTAAAAGAATTATTCGTCCCTACAAGAGAGACTCATAAAATAATTACGACCCGCCCAAGGCTTCACACGGATGCTGCAATCTGCATTTTATATACATAAATCTGTTTCGTTCTTCGCTCTTTCCAATAGTGAAAACAGTATCAAAAATTATTTTTGATTTTTGACTTTATTTCATAATATGTATTGATTAAAGAACTTCTTGTCTAGTCTATGACCATCCAACTTTCTCAGTTCATGACAAATGACAATTTGCTGTTAAAATTTATGACGTTTTCGCTGTGCGAAAGTTATGGGGTCAGCTGTATGCGCGCGTGTGTTAGAAGAATTAAAACAATACCTCGCCTTTGACTTACTTGGCGGCTTCATTAAGCTTATCTGAAGCATTTCAATGTATAATTACGCAACAAGGAACTGGATCAAGGTTTTGTTATACCTTTTTTCTTACATTTTTGTATAACTTAATGCGCAGTCCAAAATTAGCCCTTATCGGTTCGCGTGCGTTAGTAGTGAAATCTCGGATCGTGACCCGAATGGTCATTTCTCTAATAATTGTTTCACGTAAAGCAATAAAGTGTATTTTAATTGTGCCAACGTCTGGGCTGGAAGCCGGACAATATATATCGAGCTGTGGCGAAACTACCAAACGTACGTACAACCTGCGTGGCGACTCCGAGAGTGACCTTGGCAACCCCACCCTCACCGCAGCTTTCCTCAACCGCCGTATTAAATTTCGAATAGTCTGCAACATCTAACCGCTCTATGCGGATATCTTGCAGCAATTAACTTAAATCCTTACGCGGTCGTCATACGAGTTATTTAAGATTCACGGTGATGTGACTTAGGATGTTTCGCTATGATACAGTTGAAGCATTGTTTTGCTGCAAATTAGTCAGCTGTTAGTTGCAATAGTAGTGTCTAGTACCCTCTAAGGTGCCTCAGTAACACCACGTATTAGGCAATTGTTTACTTTCTAGAAATGATTACTTTTATTTCAATGTAAACAAGAATTGCAAGTTCAAGTGTCTAAGTGTTTGTCGAATGTTATTATAGTGTTTGTGTGTGTGTGTTGAAGCTCTATACTACTTTTATTTTAATTCATTATTATTCTTTTTTAAAGTAGGCATTCTCGAATTCTGCATTAAGATATTTTCATGCGAGTAAAATTAAATTAAATTTTTCAAAATAGTAGTGTAACTGAATTTATTAAATAAACTTTGGAATTGTGGCAGTGCTAACTGAAAATACGGTTAAAGCTATAACAAGTATAAAATAGTTGTTATATTTATTTTATATTAAATAAATAAATACAAAATATGTTGAAGTTACAAAACAATGTTACAAAACTTTCATAATACGCACTGCCAAAGATTGGAACTCCTTTCCGTCTGTGTTTCCGAGCTCATATAACCCAAATCCTTATAAAGATCGAGTGAATAGACATTTTCTGGGTTAGCTCGCTCCATCGTCGGCCTCGTTTTTCCTGCCTGGTTAGTTGCTGGCCAAGAGCAAACCCATTATTAATAAAAAAAACAGTGGCACTGCGGGAGTGCCGACAGAAGTGAAAACTTGAACAATTACGTGTGTATTTTTTGAATCGTCAGGAAATACATATTTATATACAGAGGTGTCGGTTAAGGTAACAGGTCGCGAGTTCAATGGTTATTTCCCATCTCAAAAATTGTTCTTTTTTTAAATTAATATCAGCGCCATCTCTGTTCGCATTGATGTATTATTTCAATTCCATTATTTTTCGCAAGGATGTATTATTACGTAACATATTCTAGTTTCAGTGGTATTGTGTAGATGGCGCTATATTTGAAATATACAGAGGTGTCGGTTACACGGTTAGGTTACGGTAACAGGTCGCGAGTTCAATGGTTTTTTCCCATCTCAAAAATGCACAACACGCCTAAAGAAGTTTTCACTTCAAAAATAAAAAAAGTATGAAATAAATTAAATATAGATATTATCTTTTCATTTGAATTTATGTGTCGATTTTTATTGTAACTGAAATAACTAAATTAAAAAAGTAACCACAATTTTCGCAGGGGTGTAAGAGTTAATAAGTCGATAAATTTAGAATCTTTTAAGCTTTTTAATTTCCTACGTTTTATTCTAAGCTTGGATTAGAGAAATTTTACATCACTCACGATATTCAATATTGACCAGTGTTATCTAATTATCACGAATACAATTCATTAAAAAGTACCTAGTTTTTAAGAATCATCACGTACACAAACAATTTTTATCCCTAATTGCAAATGTTAGTCAGGACTCAAAGGTTATCTACTCTAATTTTAACCTATATATTATACCTAACCTTACCAATTTCCATAGATATAAATTGGCTTTTTAAAAAGACCTGTTAAAAAATAACAGTCCTGTTTGACATTTTAAACTCTCTGACCCATCTTTAGAACAACTAGCCTTCCTAAAACACATCTCAAAAAATTTATATCGTTTTCATTGCTAAGCAAAATAATGTCGTTAATTAGAAAAATATTACGTCGCCTTTACAGCATATCATTATATACCTCTTTGTAATTTATAATTACTCTGCGTGTTGTGATGGTGATCGATGACATGACCAACTAACATAAAATAAGAAGGACGTTACCATTATAAGAAATTATATTCCATTTATAAGCCCTTACATCACAGCCGCAGTTTTACTATAAAATAGGGCTTTTACTGTTATTGTTCTTATTTGTAACAGTATTTTGCAAAGTTGCTTTGATTCAATGTAATTTTTTCCAAAATGAAGTTTATACTTCGCAAAATATTTGTAAAAAAATTATATAGACCATCCCTAGTAAGACGCTGATCTATGGTTTGTCGTGACGTCTTAAATATTTATATCCTGGCTGTCAATATCTAGCTAAGTCAGTTCTAAAACTAAGATAGGTTAATAATTCAATCTAGGATAGAGTCTAATTCCATATCAGCCCTTACAAGCCCCGATCAGGCCTCGTATCTGCTGATATACTGCTCTTATCTCATTTAACTCTTGAGTTGAGCGAATTGTCCTCAATATTCAATATACATATATATTCTGAATTGTCTACTGCTGGACATAGATCTCCCCCATAATTTTTTCGTAGTATCAACCTGGAACCAGCGTCCAGGGGTGTCGTTTAGTCGTGGGTGGATGTTCTACGATACCTACGCTTGCCGATCCGTGGTTTCCACTTGAGAACTATCCGACCCCAGAAGTCGTCGGCTCTACGTATTAAGTTATTTGCCTTTACCATTTCATCTTACTAACCTTACTAACCTTACTAACTTACTTACTTACCTATCTATTCACTAACTTATTTGCTAACTTATCATTTGAATAAAATTAAATTAACATCTGTATTATATAGTAAAACTCTAAAACAGCTTTCAATCTGTTATATTTCGTTATATCTAAATTCTTATTAAATTTTCAATTGTTTATGGTATTGTGCCGCGTAATTCCAAAAAGTAGAAATCACTTATCTCGCATCGCTACAGTTAGTTTATGCTAATGTTGTCTGTGCGATTGCCTGACCGGACAGACGTCACGTCGGTACTGCAACTATGCATCGTTAACTGCATGCCAACACGAAGACACGTGTAGTGGAGTATCAAGGTATCAACGTACCTTAGGGCCAATGCAGACAGAGTATATAGCTTCAGAAATTAATAATGGCCGATGTCATATTGAGTTTCTTGTGTAGATATGTTGAGCAAATTTTATGCCGTATACACATAGACAGCTGTTACTAAAAGTTTTAAGTCAGCAATGTATGATTTAAAGATCAGCCCTGAAAAATTTGCGTATAAAAAAGGGATAATCGTTGCGTGTGTGTCAAGGCCCTTAAGTCGTAACCATTTCTAGGTACATGAACTTGACTGCGGGTTGTGAACGCGAATGACTTTTGCCATTATCTTTCTTTATAATTTTATATTATTACTAGATTTATATACTGACTTTGCTTGCGATATATATTCGGGTCTTGATTATAGATTTTATTAATGAACCCGTACTGAACATACTCGTACAACGGTTATATTAATTTTTACTAAAAACTAACTTTTGTCCTTGACTTCCACAAATATTTAATAAGTAATCTCCAATAAGCACAAAATCTAAAAAAGACGGACGGATTTATCGACATCAAAGTAATCTTAAAGGTTCAATTTTTTTATGCTCTTAAAAATAACACAATTTTACAGGACAAACCTTATTAGTTAATTAACAATAAGACTATATAAAAATTAAATTCAATATGATATAACATAATATCTATAGTGTTAAAAGTGAATTTAAAACCATATTACAAGTTATAAAGTTGGACTCATAGTCGGCAAAGTGTGGCGTCCAAGCCGTGATCGCTGGCTAGAGGCCGCTGAACACTCTATGCTGGACAGCGACGAGGATTCACCATTTGTCGTCATATCGCTGCCTGTCTCCGTACCAGAGCCCCCTGTGAGTTGTTGTTATGGAAACCCTTATTAAAAGACATATCTAATCATACTCGCAGTCATTCGGGCAGCCCGTCTGGGGCAGTAAGCACCTCCTTGCAGAAGATCTTTTATTATTTTTTATGTTAAGATCGACAGGCAGGCTGTTGGTCCACTTGATGGCAGGTGGCTACCGTCGCTTATAACACAAGCAACGCCACAGGTGCCGCAAGTGTGCTGCCGACTACAGGATTAAGGATTAAAGAGAAATAGGAAAATGTACTCTGGAATACCTTACTCACTCACGGAAACACATCAGCACACGTGCTACACGTATTTCCCGGTAGTATTCTGTAAGGGGGTGGTTACTGCCGCCCGACGGGATGCCCCAATACAAATCAGTTAGATATCCTCAAATTATCTAACTGGTAATTTTACAAAGTTATAATATACCAGCTGTACCCGCGACTTCGTCCGCGTTGAAAAAATAACATTTGATATTTTAACTAATTAATTAATCCAGCTAATTAACTAATGTACCGAATTCCATCCAAATCCGTTTAGCTGATTTTGCGTGAAAGAGCAACAAACATCCAATACGAAATTCTCACAAATTGTGGAATTTATAATATTAGTAAGATTATAAGACAAAATTCTTGTCACATCTCCTTAGTATCAGGTTAATATTTCATATGAATGATATTTCTTACGTAGCTTTCAGGCTTGTTTCATTTCATTATAATGTAGGAATGTCGTTTACTTATACAGTATGCATGCATGTCACGAGGAAATGTTTTGTTATTCTATTTACTTACGGTTTAGAATCATCCATTCTCATAAAGAATGGATTCGCTTACACAAGAAACATATATAGGTATATGTTAGTAATAATGGCTAACGAAAAATATTATAATTATGTCGACCATACTTATTACATATTACCTACGAAAAAGTATATTTACGAAAAAAAATTACTTACAACAAAAAAAAATAAAAAGTTTATTAAAATTTTATGAAAAAGTTTTTTTGTTTTTATCTTTTAACTAAAGTTATATTGTATATATAAAACTTATATGTATAACTTATCTATAGAACTAAAGTAAATGATATAACTTCGTACATATAAAAATCCAAATATGTTTAATAAAATGCATGTAAAAGTTATAGGATTAATTTTACATTTTTTTTGTTCTATACGGATCTCAATTGTAAAGAATAGAACTTAAAAAAATCTTATTTTTATTAGGTTCATTTTCTCAACTATTTTTAAAAGACGAAAGACGAAATGAAATTTTCATATCTTTGCTTTTACTTTATTTCTTGACTACAAACCAAGGGACATTATTCTTTCTCAGTTCAAAACTCATTGTCAAAACAATAATAAAAGTTGTTTTTATGTTGTAAAAATCATTCTTCATTGACAGATACAACAAAAAATGCATCAATAAAATAAGGAAATTTTTAGATCTTAGTAGTAGATAAAGGACAAAGGATAAAACGTAAATTGTCACATTTCGTATAAATCAAATCTCATCTGGCTCCGCCGCCCTCAGCGCTGAGAAACACTCAGGCACTCAGGCCTCGCGGACCACTTTGAATTTCTAGCATTCGCGGTGGAAACGCTCGGAGTGTGGTCGTCCGATGCTAAATCCTTCGGGAAAGAGATAGGAAAACGCCTAATCGAGAAATCAGGCGACCGGCACGCCAGCTCTTTCTTCAAGCAATGTATTAGAAATTCAAAGAGGGAACACTACAAGCGTCCTGGGTACTACGCAAGATTCGACGAGATTTATTTCTTTTTGGCCAATTAATTTCCTCCACGTCCCTGCCTTCCCAACATGCACGTGGTTTAATTATTTTTATGTGTTACTATAAGTATATATAAAGTTGTCAAAGAAAAGAGAAATTACTGATTAAAATAAATATTAAATTAATAAAAAACTATCAAAAACATAAATAAGAAAAAAAAATATTTTTTTTTGTACAAACCTCTGTAATACCCTACCAACGTACCATTCGTTCCGTAGGTAGCAATGAATCCGTAATTAATTTACATATAACATACGAATAAATTACTTCGCAATACTTCCTCTTAGCAACAAAAAATATATATTAGACCGGCGACAAAATGACCAACATTTCAGAGGTATTAATTTCAAAAACGCCGCAGTACACTTGTTATGCAGCAATTTGATAGGTGACCTCGGCTACGACGTTTTATATTCCGTGGCACACGTGCGATGAGTGGACCGAGCTTACGTGGTGACCAGAGAAATAGAACCCTCAAGGAATTCTATCAGATTCGTTGTCGCGTGCGTTTCAACCGCCGCCCGTAGGGTAGCTTGGAGGTCACCGTCGGTTGGTTACGTTTTCGTAATTGCACGCACAGACTTAGCGATAAGTGACGTCCTTGACTAACGGTCAGTACCTTCGGCCAAGGACTTGAATATAATTTGGCAGAAGAAATTGGACGATTCTTTTTGTTTACCGCCAGTGGTCGCTCGGTCGCCGAACGTGGTGCCTGTCGATTCGTAATAGGTGTTAATTAGTTGACAATTTCGCGTTTAACAATACGTTATTACGCAAAAAATGCCGAAGATTTGAGGATTACAGTTATGGTAAGTAACTGTTTAAGTGAGCAAAAACACAGTTAATTAATACAAAAACTTGACAAACTTTTTTGAAAAATAAAATAGTTTCTAATTCTTTTACTTAACTAATAAGAGTTTAATTTATGAAAAGTAATCTATAATTATGAAATCATATGTCCTGATTGACTATATCAACGCACAGCGAAAAATATAATAACTAAGTCTAGAAAGTTTATTCTACAACAAGCATCCGCTAAGGATTTTTAAAAATTTAAACTATGCAAAGCCGGGGACGGGTCGCTAGGTTGAAATAAATTTTGAATTTGGAATCCGGACAAACCAAACCGGGTTAAATGCCAGTCCTACTTCATGAGAAATTACACAAAAAAAATCACATATATGCGGCACTGAGCGGAATTCACTCGTAAACCTGTATAACATTCTTGAATATTTTCATGCAAAATATGCAGCAGAAAACGTGTCTGACATACATTCACACTCTGTAATAAAATTCTAGAAATTATTACCTACTTCTTCACTTTTTACGACGATTTTTTTATTTATTTTTTTCACTATTATTGTAATTGTAGACTTAAAGTACAACTTTTTTTTTTATTAAATATATAATAAAATAAAGTTTATTTTTCCGCTAACTTCTATACCACCCAACGCATTTCGATTCGGTTTTCACTAATAGAAAGAGCAATAAACGAGATATTTGTGTATTTGCAAAAAAAAATGCTAGTCGACAATATTGTATAATGTAGGAAGATGCAATAATTGCATTGTTGTGTAACCGAATAACGACTAAAAATTACAGTAGCATTTTTGCTCTTTGTATGCATGTCAGTGAAAATTCACCAAAGTACTAAGCTTTGTTTTCGTTTGCACATTAATCAAACATGATTGCAATTCGTGTCAGGGGCGCGGGGCGTAACTACCTTAAACGTACCTTAACTTTCGGAAATCATCGACCACCTTAATGCTAAGTTTCAGGGTGCAATATTGTTTTCTTACAAAAAATTTAATAATTATATACCGCACATAGTACCGGTTTTTCCTGTTATTTGTATATTTATTGAAGGTTAATTATATTATAAATTTCTTATAGTATAAAGTTTTTGTTTTCTATAGTATAAAGTTAAATAGAATGTCCAATTACTTAAATTTGTAACATTTAACATATTAAAATTGCATTTGAATAATTGGTATCTAGAATAATAAATTAATGGCCTAGAATACCTTAAACGTAACTTTTGTTATTAAATTTTTTATTGAATGTAAAAATGATTTTAAAATGATTATTAAAAAAATTATTCGATAGGAACGATTTTTGTATCAATATCGTAAAAGTAGAAAATTTTCAAACATTTAAAGATCCTTCACATAAAGTATAACGCACCAAAAACGCAAATGAAACGCTTATAATTTTTAATGTTGTCGTGAAGCGACAGTTAAAATAAAAAAAATGAAAATTATTTACAGATATATTTTAGAGAATATTTACAAAATATATATATAAAAAAAAATGGATGAATTGAAAGTTGTGTAGAGTGTTATGAATGAAATACAGGTGATTAAATAAAGATTAAAAAAAAAACAGCGTCTGGGGTGCAGTGGTGAAGTGCGTCCGGGGTCTCAGCACTGACTCCCGGAACGATATGATGCACACGGGCAGCGGCGATGGGTGCGTCCGGAGTCTCAGCACCGACTCCCGGAACGACACGATGCAGACGGGCAGCGGCGATGGGTGCGTCCGGGGTCTCAGCACCGACTCCCGGAACGACACGATGCAGACGGGCAGCGGCGATGGGTGCGTCCGGAGTCTTTGCACAGACTCGCGGAATGACACGAAGTGAAGCGTGCAGTGGTGAAGTGCGTCCGGGGTCTCAGCACCGACTCCCGGAACGACACGATGCAGACGAAAAGCAGAGATGGGTGCGTCCGGAGTCTCTGCGCCGACTCACGGAACGACGCGAAGTGAAATTTACTGTAGAGAAGTGTGTCCGGAGTCTCAGCACTCAGACACGAAGCAGATAGAGGCAAGACAGGCCAAATTTCAATGTTGTCTCGCAGAGAGGAGCGACAACACACTGATTGATTTTCATCAGTCTAGCCGGCTGGAAAACCTTCGAAATAATATTTTAAAAATTAAATTTAGAAAATAATAAATATATATGGCCAGGACATTTCGAATTTAGAGGTGAGGTTGTATATAAAAAGGAATAAAAAATGAGCGAGAAAGCAACAATGTAATGAGAAAGCATGATGTCAAAATTTTATGGGAACTATGGCATCGTGTCGTTCCGGGAGTCGGTGCTGAGACCCCGGACGCACCCATCGCCGCTGCCCGTCTGCATCGTGTCGTTCCGGGAGTCGGTGCTGAGACTCCGGACGCACCCATCGCCGCTGCCCGTGTGCATCATATCGTTCCGGGAGTCAGTGCTGAGACCCCGGACGCACTTCACCACTGCACCCCAGACGCTGTTTTTTTTTTAATCTTTATTTAATCACCTGTATTTCATTCATAACACTCTACACAACTTTCAATTCATCCATTTTTTTTTATATATATATTTTGTAAATATTCTCTAAAATATATCTGTAAATAATTTTCATTTTTTTTATTTTAACTGTCGCTTCACGACAGTTTGGCGCCCAACTAATTTTTCTAAATTCCCACATCCCCCTAAATTCTAAAACAACACTTCTTCTAGTGCATTTTCTTTTGATTTATTTTCGGATCTACATAATACCCCCTAAATTCTAAAACAACACTTCTTCTAGTGCATTTTTTGGATTTATTTTCGGACCTACATTTCTTTGTCAATCTAAAACCTTCGAAATTTTATTTTCTTCATTTTGCTGTTTCATCTCACTACATTTAACACATTAATATCATTTTATCTTTACAGAAGGAAATAAGGTAAATTTGAACTTTATTTGTTATCTGATTATTTCATTTAAAATTTGATTTTGTGTTTTGTGTTTTGGCAATTATGGCTAAACAAATAAAATTTGACCTACTGAACAAATAAGGTTCAATCTACTTTATACATAGCGCACGCTATGTATAGTGCTCATTATGAACTTCGTTTTTTAAGGAATTTAATGTCGGTGATACCGTTTGGCTTAAGAATCGAGTATTAGGAAATGCTGGTTCGTCAAGTGTAAAGTTTCTAAAAAGCTTTCACCGTTGGTGTATATTCTCGAAGACACCAACGGAACTAAGGGCAAATGGCATATCAAAGACATTAAAACCTAATTAAACCCAATTTCATCATTTCATCTCATTTATTCATTATTCAAAATTTTTATTTTATTTTATTATACAAGCTTTTAAGCCTGTAAACTAAAGTTTTGGAGCAAAGGCTCTATTTCTTCTACGCATGAACTAATGCCGCGAAGCCTCCACTTCAAGCTCTAAAGCTTGAAGTTTAACTATGTAAGATGAGTCTTACGTAGTTTTATCTTCACCTCTTAAGTGCTATATTTAGCACTCTACACGAGCGGCTGACTACTCGTTAAATTAAGCCCTAGGTCATTATTTTTTTTACAAAGGAGCGGCTGACAACTCCTTAAATAAGCCTTACCCGTCATTTGGGATCACCCTTTTCGAGTGGCAGTCATTGAATGTGAACTCCACCCGTACCAGAATGATAGAAGACGGTGTGTTTGAAGATGAATGCTTGAGCATGTCTGATGATGTATGAATCTGCAAAGCTGTGTCCCCTGGATCTGTCTGGTTTTTAATCAAAATTTTCTCGGTCGAAAATTTTTCTGGGGTTGTCGGGGAAATGTAGCGTGTTCATACTCTTCATACATCACTGCTGGATGCGCTACTAACCTGGATAACGCCTCAGATCCTGTATTTTATATATTTTTCGGCCTACATGTCATTCACGTATCATTTACATCACATTTTTCCCTTGTTTCCTTATTATCTTACCGACAGCCTGTTTTCAGAATGTCTGGTATACTTTTTCCTACATTTTCTCATACGTTTTACATGCATTTAGTCATCATACAATTTCAAAAACGCAAATTTATATATTTTTGACATAATCTCTTTGTTTATTTATTTCGTCGCCATAGTTCCCATAAAATTTTGACATCATGCTTTCTCATTACATTGTTGCTTTCTCGCTCATTTTTTATTCCTTTTTATATACAACCTCACCTCTAAATTCGAAATGTCCTGGCCATATATATTTATTATTTTCTAAATTTAATTTTTAAAATATTATTTCGAAGGTTTTCCAGCCGGCTAGACTGATGAAAATCAATCAGTGTGTTGTCGCTCCTCTCTGCGAGACAACATTGAAATTTGGCCTGTCTTGCCTCTATCTGCTTCGTGTCTGAGTGCTGAGACTCCGGACACACTTCTCTACAGTAAATTTCACTTCGCGTCGTTCCGTGAGTCGGCGCAGAGACTCCGGACGCACCCATCTCTGCTTTTCGTCTGCATCGTGTCGTTCCGGGAGTCGGTGCTGAGACCCCGGACGCACTTCACCACTGCACGCTTCACTTCGTGTCATTCCGCGAGTCTGTGCAAAGACTCCGGACGCACCCATCGCCGCTGCCCGTCTGCATCGTGTCGTTCCGGGAGTCGGTGCTGAGACCCCGGACGCACCCATCGCCGCTGCCCGTCTGCATCGTGTCGTTCCGGGAGTCGGTGCTGAGACTCCGGACGCACCCATCGCCGCTGCCCGTGTGCATCATATCGTTCCGGGAGTCAGTGCTGAGACCCCGGACGCACTTCACCACTGCACCCCAGACGCTGTTTTTTTTTTAATCTTTATTTAATCACCTGTATTTCATTCATAACACTCTACACAACTTTCAATTCATCCATTTTTTTTTATATATATATTTTGTAAATATTCTCTAAAATATATCTGTAAATAATTTTCATTTTTTTTATTTTAACTGTCGCTTCACGACAATGTATATAGCCACATCTAGTACATCCCCACGTTTAATTTAAATTGCCACATGTCGGCTCTTCTCGGTAATTCTCGGTTACCTATCTTCCTCAAGAATTGGGTTATCAAATGCAAAAAGAATTTTTAAAAGCCGGCTGATAGTTTAGTAATAAAAAGTGTTCAACCAAACAAACAAACTTTTCAGCTTTATTATAGGCTCGCTTAGTCTATGTTGCAGTATTTTCAATAATGCCTTGTTATTGTAATTAAAATTATTTTTATTATATTTTATTATTTAATAACAGGCGGCAAGTTACGGCAAAAAGAACGGCATGTGGTATGGCGGTACAGCGACCGGTGGTGGCAGCGGATGGTCACGCGCGGGCACTCGCAAACAATCCGTAGCGGAGTCCGATGCACCTCCACCAGGCGGTGGTGGCGGCAAGCCTACCAGCGGTCGAGTTATAAGAATTATCAATAACATGGACCATTCGATTCAGGTAATTTTGGATTTTATTTTGTGGGAATTTCTTGTTTTACTCGTACTTATCTACTTACTAAATTGTGTGAATATTTTTTATGTCAACATTTAATATGTCGTGACGATAACACATAATTAACCGTAACACTCTGTTAGTCCAGCGTTGTTAGCAAAAAACAAATTGCCATAATATGAATTGACCTACTTATTACAAAGTATAAATTTAGTTCTCATCGTATTGTAGTGTTGTACAGAAATTCAAATCGGCACAATGCTTTCTATTGTAATATTTTACCAATATTTAAAATTGCCGCACCAATCATTGCAGTGTGTTTGTTAAACATACCAAATAAATTTGTTCATTGCTTCTTTATGTATATGTGTAGAATATTAACAAAATTAATATTCTTAGTAATAATATAAATTCAGATATTAAAATAATAATAATTGTCGTGCATGTCAAGTCATTTAGTACTATAGAACGCAACCTGTCACGCGCCACGCTCGTTGTGTGAAACGACCTTAATGTTTTATTGTACAAGCATAATCACCTAACAATTCAATAGGTATAACGAAAAGCTTTCGTTTTAACCTTGAGAGCTAAACACTGGTTCTTAGGATTTCAATCGACTACATTAAAATTTCTTTGTTTCAATATGCTTTATTGCTTTTAAAGATTGTAATACTTCCCTAGCTCCAAAGAAGATTAAGAGTTCTTAAATATTTTACGTTTTTGAAAAATATTTTAACGTACCTATGAATGGGCTAATATGCAGTTTTTTTGGAGACATACTTGCATTTTAGAACTAAAATGGCGTATTACCACCCAAGGCAAATAATGATCTATGTTTTATTTTTGAATTTGTGTGGCACGTTTCATTTGAAATGTTATAACGAATTTCGCTTGTAAGAATTACCTGGGCGTTATTAGCAGATGAATATACTGCATATAAGTATTTTTCTTTTCGATTATAAAATACTCTATTACGTAAATCGTAGACACACAATCAAATCACGATCTGTAGAGCCTGTATTGATAGGCCTTTCCCTTTCCTTACTTATTATTATAAAAACATACAAGAATACAAGAAGGCAAGATTGTTTTCAGTAAGTAACTAATTGTCGACAGTGTCGTGTTTTGCTAAATCTACGAACAACTCAACCATTTGAAGAAGTACTAGAAGACTTGGGTCAAGTTTTAAAAATGAGCGGAGCGAAGCGAATGTACACCATTGCCGGACAAGAGGTAATTGTTTTATATTTATACATTATTTCGTTTTGAGGGGCCTTGTGACAGAAATTTACAATTAAAATTTTGTCTCATTAGCAATGGCCAAATGCAAAAAAATGGTACAGAAACCTAGTTTTTGAGCCATGAATTATATTCTTTGCTAAATAATTAGGTATTCAAATTTTATTTGTTTATTCTAGTTTTCCTTTGTGTCCGCACCAACAACAACATTTATACACAATATATACCTGCCCTGCCATTGCAGGGCTTCAATTGAAACTCAGGGGAACTTAGTTTATGGCATTCTGAAAAGAATACGTCAAAGCCTTGATTTACTTTACTTAACCGTTTTTGTGGTTACAGTTTCAATTCCGAATAGTTAAAATTTAACTGCTCATAAAAGTCATACTTTTCATTTTGTGATAACATATCCACTATTTTTCAGGCCACTATTTTTCACTATTTATTCAGGCTTGTATATAGGTAACTGTTTCTTAGTGGATGATAAGTAGTTGAAACTTTAAATTCCTAACAGGTAAGGAGTTTCTCACAATTGCGCAACGAGTTTGCCGACGTAGAAACATTTTATTTGGGAACAGTTATGGTTGCTCCAGCATTGAGTCCAGGAGTTGGTGCACCGTTACCAGTCGAATCACCTATGAGGAGGTAAGTTTCAATTACAAATAACTGAAATTAACAAACATATATTTTTATTTATAGGATTGACAATTTAGACATCGCCATAAAGCGTTGTACACAGTGCCCAAAATATCTACTCAAATCTGTATGTCAGCTTTCAAATTAAATGCGAAAGTTTAGGTAAACTAATGCTAAGGTGAACTAATGTTAAGGTCTCGGTCACGAGGCAATGTGGCTGCCGCGCCAATAACATCTGACGATATGCGTGGTCGCCGCGCTAGAAGCAAAAGTCGACCTCGAGTTCTTTACGCGCCTGAAGGAGAAATCGTTCGTAATTCAGGTAAACGTATTTCATTTTCTCTTTTAGCATAACACTAATCACACTATTGTATTATTTCCGTTGTAATTGTTGTTTGATTCTTCTATTGTAAGACAAATAAAACATGTGTAATATGTCTGAGAGGATATTTTATATACTTATTTTTGAAACATTTGATAAGTGATAGTATTAGAAAATTATGTCCAGTAATTTCTTACAGACTATACGCTACTAGAGGTGTTAAAGGAGGAGCCTATACGAGTGACGATCAGAGGGTTGCGTCGTACTTTCTATCCTCCCATACATCACGCACCGATAGACAACTCTCCACCGGAGAAGAAACTACAATTAGATTGGGTGTAAGTTAAATCACCGTAAAAGAAATATATTCGACTATTAAGAATTTTCCGTAAGTTTATCTTTTATAAAGAAAAAAGAAACCACATTTATTGAGTTCTGAGTATTTTTTGTTATACTATACGCTATAACTATATACCAAAATACTAAAAGTTATAGCATTTTCACCATAAATACTTTGTGTAATAATGAAGTTTGTGAATCTCTTATCTGATCAATATTTGTGATTTTTATTATAATTCTTATTGGTCAGTTATGGTTACCGCGGCGCTGATTCCCGCCGCAACTTGTGGGTGCTTCCTACCGGTGAACTGCTTTACTACGTGGCCGCCGTCGCCGTTATGTTTGATCGTGATGAGGACTCCCAGAGACACTATACTGGACACACCGAAGATATACAATGGTAAATGAATTCAAAGGTTATTGAAACAATTCTTAAAACTTTATTCGAAGCATTTTTCACAAACAAATCAGTTGCCAAAATACTTAGGTAAAAATTACTTAATGAACTTATGTGTCGTACAAAATTACAATAAAATCATATTTCTTGTAAAGCGTATTTTAGATAAATAATGAACACAAAACTCTTAGGAATACCTTTTGTAATCTATACTAATAATAAGCCGGAAGGTTCGTTTTTTGTTCGAACGCCCTAATCTCTGAAACTAGCAGTCGGATTTAATAATTCTGCAATGCATTTGATAGCCCAATTATTGAGATAGTATGCTCAATAATTGGGCACACATAGTATGCTTATAAATTTACGACACACAATAATCGATTTAAACGATGTAGCATGGAACTGCATCCATCGCGCGAGCTGGTTGCAAGCGGGCAGCGAGCCGGCCGTGGTCGTCGCGCCCAAGCTCATGTCCGCATATGGAGCACGGATACATTACAGACACTGCATGTGTTCGGAATGGCTGAATTCGAAGCTGGAGTCTCAGCTGTAGCGTTCTCTCAATTGGTAAGGATACCCACATGTTGTCATCTTGTCAGTCACACATTAAGCTTCAGCTCACACCGAAACGCGACGCTGCGCGCACATTTAAAGTGAAAATAGAATATAGAAATAATTAACTACACAAAAAGGTATACAATTAAGAGAGTGCGCGAAAGTGGTGTCGGCGACTTTACCCTGTGGTGCGATGCATCCCGAAACACAGCGCGCATACTTTACGTGATATAAGATAAATAAAGATAATATAACTAATACTAAGAAATTAAAAATATAATACCTAATTTATACATCATTTATTAAGATAAAGTTTAGTAAAATTAAAACATCCCGTAGATAGTGTGCATTCTTGTTGTCAACAAGGATGCGCTTATATGAGTCAGCTGCATGTAAGAGTGGGACAAGCAGGTTCGTTGTATCAAAGCGTATTAAAATTGTATCTACCTACAAATATCTATACTTTTTCAAATTCAAATTCAAAGCATTTTATTCGAAATAAGATTTACAAAATCGCTTTTCGACTTCTTTTATTTGTTTGTAGCAATGTTTATGTTTTATATTTTTGTTATTGTGGACAACTCAGGTGTACGCTAAAAACCTAATTGAGTTTATAGTACACCTAAACTGTGTACCACCATTGTATTTTTGTTTTGTGTGTAAATAAAAAAAAATGCGAATCGCAACATCGCGGCATCTTCGCGTCGTGTTGCGTTTCGGTCTGTACTGACCCTTACATACAAAAATTAAATTTTAAATAAAATCTAAATATTCAACTGTTTATGGTTCGGTTTGATTTTGAAAATGCACTTTATTTTTAATTTATCCCTAAAATAAATGAAGAAAGATGTAATTACATTTTTTTAGCATATAAAATATTTTCTGACATCTACGAGTATATGCAGCTTTTATTGACATATTTACTATTTACATGTAACAGTTGGCAGGTAGCAGATTTGGTATCGCGTCCACCTTATAATAAGTGATCTACCGTCGTCGCCTACTAACATTAACATTATTAACAATGGTGTGGAGGATGCAAGTGCGATGCCGACCTTGATAGGATAAAGGAAAGGAATAAGATTATTTTTCTTTAAGTTTAGGTAGTCAGATAGGCTGATGGTTCACTTGATGGTAGGTGCCTATGGTCACCTATAACACAAGCAACCTCACAAGTGCTGCAAGTGCGCTGGCTACCATAGGATTAAGGATAAGGGATTAGGAATGGATAGGGAAATGAGCTTTGGCATCCCCTACTCACTCACCGAAACAAAACAGACAAGTTGTGACTACCTATTTTTCGAATGCAGAACGCACTGTGCTGTTGTAATGATGGCCATAACTGCCATTATTTGTTTTAGAATGGCGGCAGTTACGTGTTAGCTGTTGACGCCGGCCGCGAGAGTATTCTTTCAGTGTGGCAATGGCAGTGGGGCCATCTTCTTGGCAAAGTTGCTGTAAGTATAGATTCTATTATAACAAATTTCATATGAATTTTAAAATAAAATAAAAATACACCTTTAAAATAATACAAAATTCTCTATTCAGTTTATAATTTATGATTCATACAACTAATATTATAACCAGGAAAGCAGATGTCTGTCTGTTCAGTTTTACACCTCTGAACCTGGTTCGCTAGGTGAGTAAGATAGATAAAGATCAAGAAAATTGCGACAATACCAACGAAGCCTATACTACTTCAAAACGACTCCATGGACTTTCGTGAAACTCTCCAGATGTAACTTAAACAACACTTATGATTGCACTTTGGAACACTATGGCATAGTGTTCCAAAGTGCATTGACTGCACATGCAGTCCTCATTACAAAATGAGGAACTTCTTAATAGAATAGACTACTTTATTTCTGAGTCTTATACATATTTTAAATTAAGTAAATTTAAAACGTGCCTGAATTTTTGAAACGAGACTTTTTATTATATACTTTGACATATTTACTGCTGTTCTATGTTAAGAAACCAAACAAATATTTATTTCTTTGTGTAAAAACGGAGCAAAGTAGAGCGAAGTATTTTTGCATTATGCTTATAGGTAGAATTTTTTATTTAGAATATAAATGCACGATTCCATATGAGAGATCTTAATTCTAGAAAGGTGAGTTTAATTTTTTTCCCGTGTTAACTATGATCCCATGGGAACCTCGATCTGGGAGCCAAGTTGAGAGAGGCAATTTTTGACTAGGTTTAATAGATTTTTCTGTATTATATAGGCACATATTTTTGGCCGAACATGGCCGAAACCAAGGATACTGTAATTTAGATATAAAATCAAACTAAAGCCTCTTTAACGTGCCTAGATCTGTTATGCAACATATATATGCAACATTTTTAAGTAGCAAATTAATTTAATTTACAATCGCGTTAACATGAAAATTCAAATGACGACAGCAACCAAGGTCAAATTATGCTGGTCATTACCTCTTCATTTATTAGGTCATACACCTACTCTGACTGCGACCGTACTTAAATTCATAATGGGCTAATATTTTATGATAAATGAGTCTTGATTATATCAGTACAGTCGTACTATAACGTAAAATTAAACTAGTGGACGGCAGATTCTTAAAATCGATGATTTTGCGACTTCAAACGATGTTCGGTATTTATTTAAATAAAATTTTACATTCCCGCCGCAACTTGTTCGCAATACGCAAGTTACGAACAAATAGTGTAAACTATAGACTTTAGTAAACGATACTGAGTCATATACTTACTGAGGTAAACTTTTAAAACACTTTTTTTATAACAAACCCCTCTACTTTGTCGAGGAACTAATAAAAAACAGTTAAATACATTTTTCATAAACTTATTATAAATACATTTTTCATAAACTTATTATAAATACATATTATAAACTTATCCATATTTACCTTTTACATATTATAAAATAATGTCGCTGTCCGCCTGTCTGTTTCTCCGCTATCGTCTCCTAAATCATCCAATGGATTTTGATACGCTTATCACTAATAGAAAGATCGATAAACGAGAAATATTTGTGTACATAATTTGTTAAAATATGCATACTTGCGAAAGCGGGGGTGGGTCGCTAGTGTTAAATATTTAAGATGGTCATATAGCGAGTTGTCTCTATATATACTGTTATATTTTTCTGTGGTCATCAGAGAGAGCGAGACCGGAAAAATAGAACCAAAGATATAACAATGTTCGTTGGGGTAGTTAATATCATATATGATATAATAAGAAAGAATATAAATAAGTATTCTATCATAAATAGAACATTACTATAAGTAACTTCATTGAATGTGAAATTATTATATTTTTAAATTTTGAAAAACGAAAATGTATCCAAAAGATTTTGTACAATTCAATTTGTATAAAAAGAAGCAGTATATGTATAAATATTGATGTCCAAGTTGTTAACCTTGAATGAACTCAAGGTCCGTTGACACATTAAGATAGTTGCAAGTTGATAGCGGAGTAATTGTCGTGTCAACCCTTATCGTCAAATTCAAATTATTAAGGTTTCACTTTACTTTTACGATGTTTTTGTTATACATCTATTTAATTTTTATTTAGCAAAAAATGTAAGCATTAACTCGTATAACACATATTACAACAGTCTTATAACATTTTAAAATCCTAAACTTTACCCTAAATCAGATGTTCCCAGACTTTTAGCTAGCTTTAGCCAGAATTTAGCTTGTTCCGGTGGAACCCCCGCGGCCATATTTTCAAAACTCGACAAAAAATGTGAAGATTATATCTAACTATGGAAATTTGCGTTGCGACTGAGTTCCTGGGGGTCCACCTGGACCACTTTGGGAACCAACGCCGTAAATTTTAGGTCTTTACAGTTCCATCGATTTGTTGCGTATACGCAATGTATACGGTTTAACTACTTGAGATAATCAGAGCCTTATCTATAAATAAATTCAAAAGTGTAGCCAAAACCAAACTCCTTTCGAAAGGTTATTATAAATTATCTGATTATTTAAGCGACAATGAAGCCTGGATTCTGAGTTCATACTATGATATATAGACTTTGATTTTGTGTATAATTAATTGAAATGAATGTAATTGTTATTATTTTAAAGATGACAAAAGGAATAGTATCCTCAGTTTCTTTCGGGGTTTCTTCTCAGGATCATCATTATCTTGGCTTTTTAGTTACACCAATTAAAACACTATTAACAATAAAATATCAGAAATCCAAAGTAAATAGTAATCTCTAAAGCATAACTGTAAGTTATAAGTTAAGTTAACACGGCATTGGACGCAAGTTCAACACACCCAAATGACACGCCCCCTCTACGCCGTTCGCGCCTCTACGCCGTTCGCGCATCTACGATATACGACGCTACGACGCTACGTCTGTGTAGCCTAACTACGCCACAGTGCTACGTGACTTACAAGCACGCTATAAGCGTTTCATAATTTGAACGAGTAAATTGACATGTCCTGGGTTTCAGGTTTTTGACCATTCAAAAATAGTGATGTCAACTAATCGAACTTTAACTATTAACTTAATAATCGTATTACGGTTTTATAAAACCGTAATCAATGCTTTATAGAATATTAATTAGTTTAGAATTAATATTAATTATTATTTAATTGTTTAATTTATATTTTTTGCAAAGTTCGTTCTATAAGTAGCAAATCTTTTCGATTATTATAATTTTTATGATGAGAATATTGTCATAGGTGACATAAAATTATCCCAAAATAATAGTTATGAAATGCACTATACAACTTCACATATAAAATTGTGAATTGTTTTTTTTATTCGTTACAAATGTAATTTGTCTGAAGTCGTATGTTATTTGTCTGAAAGTAGAAAGACTTGTCATTTTTTATCGTCATTTATAAAATTTACAGAAATAAATACATCAATGCGAAGCCTTTGATGTATTTATTTACATAAACTCCTTCACATGTATTAAATTAAATTTTTGAAAAAATATACAAATTAATGTTAGTCCACTGGTCATTCAACAAAAGAAAAATATCAGATCACAAACAAATTAAAACAGCTAGATATTTCACTCTTTTGTCTTTACCTAAGTATATGGTAACAAAACAATATATCGATAGAAGCTGTATTTTTAATAAGAATACGCTTTTAGTGAACATTTGCCCGTAAGGTAAAAAGTAGGTGGGCACAGGACAGGAACTAACCCTAATGCATTTCTCCTGGCACTTCGCCAACAACGCCACGCTCTAGATTAAGTATAAGTATTATTATTTTTTTATTCAGTTCTTTCCTTCTTCAGCTTAATTGCTGTTTATAATCGATGGTTACTTTGTTAATAGTTTTGTGTTCGTTTCAGACCTTGCAAGAAGAATTGACTGGCGCGGCTTTCCATCCTTTGGATGACAACTTACTTATTACTCATGGAAAAGGGCATTTGACGTTTTGGAA
This sequence comes from Synanthedon andrenaeformis, assembly GCA_936446665.2. Lineage (NCBI taxonomy): Eukaryota > Metazoa > Arthropoda > Insecta > Lepidoptera > Sesiidae > Synanthedon > Synanthedon andrenaeformis. The sequence goes on along the minus strand of OW387780.2, from coordinate 2,234,128 downwards.
TCGAAGGAAAGATGGTTTCTTCGAACGTACCGATATTGTTAAACCAGTTCGTATTATAATTTTATTTCAATATTTAAATGTTATTTTCATAAAAGAAAAATATATAAATGTCTATATAGAGAGTACGTTGAAATGTGAATATAACTAACTCTTACAGCCATCCCGCACTCACGTTACTGCACTTCAATTTGAACAAGACGGTGACGTTGTCACTGCGGACAGCGACGGATTTATTACCATTTACAGCGTCGACAGCGATGGCGCCTATTTCGTACGCATGGAATTTGAGGTAAGAAATTGTTTCACTTAAAAGTACATAGTTACTATCGTCAGAGTTCTTGAAATGAATATCTGCTTTTTAATGCTAACATTTAAGAATAAACATAACTGTGTTAAATTCCCTATGTGCAAAAAATCACCAGGTAATGAGGGATGCAAGTATAGGATAAAGGAGTAAGTGCAGAAAGTGTAGGATATAAGAGGATAAAAAATAGGAAGGAAATAGTAATATCATCCTTTTTTACTTCCAAATATAAATGTACTCAATCAAAGTTGCCCTCAAAGCACTGCATACTGCTGTACAGGCAATTCATCATCGTCATCTCAGACGTAAGACGTCCATTGCTAGGCATCAGCCTGCATAGACCTTCCTCAAAATTTTCCAGTAGGACCGGTCAGAAGCAGCCGGCCGAGGCCCTTATTAGGTCGCCAGTCCATCTTGTGCATGGACGTCCTTCGCTGCTTTTGGCAGTCCGTGATCTCCACTCAAGAACTTTAACTTTAACTTAATATTTAAATAGTGCAATTATGTAGGTAATTTACATATGTGTTATTACATTTTAGGCTCACATCAAAGGCATTAGCTCACTTGTTATGCTGTCAGAAGGGACATTAATTTCTGGTGGCGAAAAAGATAGAAAAATCGCTGCATGGGATTCGCTGCAAAATTACAAACGAATTACAGACACAAAGGTAACTATTTTTCACTTCTTTATTGTTACTATCATAATAGCCATTATTAGAAGAAAGTTTAATATTATTACGAAAACCTTGTTAAAATACAAAACACACACAATTTTGCTTCTCACTTTACAATAAAATTGTTTGAATTTATAATTTTCTTTATGTAAATATATAACATAAAATATATTTAAATTCAAATTAATAAACCATTTTTCATTTATATTACATTAATATTATATGTATTTAATAGTTGCCTGAATCAGCTGGTGGTGTGCGCAGTATATATCCACAACGTCCTGGCAGAAACGATGGGAATTTATACATTGGCACCACCCGTAATAATATTATGGAGGGTTCACTTCAGAGGCGATTCAATCAGGTACCTGTACCTGTCTTTTATTTTATTTCGACCCAATGTAGTGATTTGTGTGAATTTTTGTTTTATTGAATTGTTGTCTAAGATAAACCTGCCAGTCCATCAAGGTCACTCATATATTTTTAATAGAAACACCACCGTAACCATCGTAAGCAATAAATGAATGAATGAAAATTGGAACTAAAACTGGGAAAAATCGCCAATTTATGTTACAGGTCGTTTTTGGTCATCATAAACAACTTATGGGTCTAGCTGTACACCCTGACGATGAAATGTTCGCAACAGCTGGACATGACAAAAATATTGCTTTATGGCGAGGGCATAAGTTGATATTTGCTACACAGGTACTTTTAAAATATACTTTTTTAGGAGTGTATTCAAGACAAATTTTACATTGTCTATGGGTTTTTTTTACATATTTTATGTTTTACAGGTTGGATATGAGTGTGTGTCTCTCGCATGGCATTCGGGTGGTGGAGCTCTCGCTGCAGGCAGCACTGAAGGCCACTTGGTAGTACTGAATGCAGATGCCGGAGCTCACGTAGCAACGATTCGTGTGTGTGGATCGCCCCTCAACTGTTTGCAATACAATTCTGGTAATTGCACTGTTCACCGCCTTAATTAATGGACCAGTGTATTCAATTTGTATACCAAAACTGTTTCGCCCTGGAATCAAAGTATCCAAAAGAATGCAAGGATGCAAATCGGGTAAAATTATCTAAAATTTACTCATAAGCTCAAGAGTTATGGTTACACGACCGCATATTGTTCATTATGTACCTACATTTATCCTAATTGATACTTATGAATTCATAGCCACAAGTTCCAGTATCCCTGTAGATACACATGAAAATACACAAAAACATTTTTTAAATAGTAATAAACTCAAAAATACATTACAAAGAAACAAAATACAGTCATAATCGAACTGGACTTGAGGAACAAATTTTGCATTTTGTCTGGGGGGACTAGGAACGTGTTAATTAGCATTGATTTACTAAGATAATTGTTATTTAATTTAAGCCGGAGATGTCCTCGCGATTGGGTCACAGAATGGAAGCATTTACTTGTTCCGAGTATCACGCGATGGATTTTCGTACAAGAAATCTAACAAGATCCGTGGCGCTCAACCACTTGTTCAGCTGGATTGGAGTCTAGATGGAAGTTATTTGCAAACTGTAACGGCAGACTACGATTTGGCCTTTTGTAAGTATAGGAAAAGTATAGGTACCTACTACAGAAAGTACCTTTTTAAAGGAAATTACCAAAGGAAATTTCCTAGGAATATTTTTTTATATATGCATAGGTAGGCAAGCTGACGGGTGCCATCTGCATGCAATAGGCACATGCAGATCAGTTGATTGTGCTGTCAACCTTAATATGATATGGAACCTTTTTTTAAATTAAGGAATATGGAGAGCATAGGAAAATGGCCTCTTGCGTCTCTCATTCATTAGCGACACACAACAGCACAAATGTTTATGACTGCGGAACGCAGTGTCCTCTATTACTAATGAATTAACTTGAATTTTACATATTTATAAATATACTTACTCTCTCTTCAACAGGGGACATTAAAGCCTTATCCCCAGAGAAGAGCCCCATAGCAATGAAAGACGTTAAATGGTCCACATACAATTCTACAGTTGGATTCTTGGTGTCAGGTACACATAATATTTTTATTAAAATTATTTTACTAACTACATATTAAGTAGTGTTATTATGTTTTTAATTGAATTTAAAATTTTATAGGAATGTGGAATAACAGATTCTATCCTATGACTTCGTTGATTTCAACGGCGAGTCGTTCGGCTGCGCATGACCTTCTAATTAGCGGTGACTCCGATGGATACCTACGTTTATTTAGGTAAGTAAATTTTTTACTATCAAACAGAAATTGTACTTTTGATACTTTTATCGCTTATGTGGTCTTGCCAGTGGATGGCAAGACCATCATACAAAGTTATCTATATATATAAAATTCTCGTGTCACGATGTATGTTCGCGATAAACTCTGAAACTACTGAACCGACTTTGATCAAACTTCATAAGTATCTGTTATTTTGTCCAACTTAAAAGATAGGATAGTTTATATCTCATTTTGTTTATTATTATTTTTTTAATTATATAATATTATTAATATAGCGCCATCTGTTGATACTTATTCAATACAGCAATTATTTATCTGTGAGTTCCATAAGGTTCTCACAGATGGCGGTTTAAAGTAATTTATCGGCTGGATTGCAAAAAAACACCCCGGGCGAAGCCGGGAGCGGGCCACTAGTAATTATATATAAGTAAGTTATAATAATCGTAATGATTATTATTCTTACAGCAAACTATTGAGGTGTTTTTTACTTCCTTAAAAATGTGAAAATCCCGCATACAGAATAACGGTTTTTCTGACAGATACCCATGCGCGAGCCCAAGAGCCGAATACAATGAAATGAAGGTTTACACAGGCGCTATCTATTCTGGGCGTTTCCTGTTCAACGACCGCTGCATAGTGACCACTGGGGGTTCCGATGCCGCCTTAATGCTGTGGGAGCTGACGGATGACTAGCATCAAGCGGCGCCGGGGTTAACACCGCCTGCGGTCGTCGTGGCACCCCCCACACCCTCACCGCCGTCCCCAGCGCTGCTATCCAACTCCACATTCCGAGTCCTAGACTTCGATGAACTCGATTAGAAAGCTACAGAGAGTGGTAGCCTTAAAAACCGGAAAAAACAACATGCGCGTGCACAGAGTACACGTGTCATAAGTGAAACTTTTTGGCGTGTCAGAAGGAAGCGGTAGAATATCATGCGGAAATATTACAAGAAGCGTCACACAATATTCGATTTTCAAATATTACTCTAATCGCGCGCAAAGAAGTTTTACTTCAAAAAATCTAGACATGGCACAATTTTGCCGCCTTCACATGTGTCCCAAGTTGTGACACTGTTTCCGAAGAATACACGATACCTACTGGACTTGTTATTGTTGTAACATTTACATAAAACTCAATATAACACTTTCCCTAGAAGGAATCGATTATGGAAATTTAAAAAGAAATTAACGTAGTGTTTACATTTTTCACTGCCATTCTTACTTTGCATAAGTAATCGTATATGATACTGATACTTTTGCTTCTGTAGCAACTTTCATTATATTACATGTGATTGGTAACGAAAGATTTTGTATTTTGGAAAGAAAAGAAAAGCAATTTTGAAATTGAAAGTTCAAATAAGTGGAAAAATGTTTATTATTACATAATTTGTTTATCTGTATCTGTAGAAATTAAAATTAAAAAAAACTGCCTATTGCAGCACATTTCTAGTCAGTAGTTAAAGAGGCAGTCAAGATTTGAAGACTTCCGATATGTGGCAGGCCACGCAATTAATTTCATAAGAGTTTTGTATGTATCTTCCAATAAAATTTTGACACGTAATATTAACGCACTACTTGGAAGTAATAAAATCGATCACATGATGTTTTCACAAATTGAATAGGTACACATAAAAATGTTAAAACGAAGTGCATTGTTTATTCAGAAATTGAATATTTAATCATTATTTTCATTTAAATGAAACACACATAATAAATAATGATAGTGGAAAATTACATATGTACTTAAGTAAATTTGTGCATGCACTAAGTTAATAAATAAAAAAACTTTTTACACACCATGTTTAATAAAAGTAGATGATTATGGATCTAAATACATTATTTACAGAACGAAATTGGCAGGGCATATAGTACGGAGAGCCGACGGCCGCTGGGGCCGGAAGGTTCTCGAGTGGAGGCCACGTACCAGCAAGCGCAGCGTAGGACGTCCACCCACAAGGTGGACAGACGACCTAATAAAGGCCGCGGGTCAACGGTGGATCCAGGCTGCTTCTGACCGGTCCAATTGGAGAGTTATGGGGGAGGCCTATGTCCAGCAGTGGACGTCCTGCGGCTGAAATGATGACAGAACGAAATCGTTTATCAAGCGCCATATGAATTTGGATTTTTTTTTTAAATAAAAAGTCATATCTATACTTGGTCATGGAATAGTGTGTACTTTCAAAATTGAAATAGGTACAACAGAAAGTAATTTTTATAGAACAATTCCATTGGATTTTTTTTAATAAAAATAAAAGAAAAAAATTATTATTTAAAAATAATATCCAATTAAATAGGTACTAAGTATCTAAGGGCAAAAATTATAAAAATCTGTTTCGAAAATAAAATTGTACACAACGAAACATTTGTTTTATTTACACTACCCAAATACCATGCAAATACCCATAACCCAAACAATCGAACAATTTATTTATAGTACTTTTTTTAATACTATTTACTCTGTTCTGTTAGTTAGTCAAATACAGGGCGTCCCACGACTGCCACATGGAGGGAAAGTACCTTGAATATTGTAGAGAGAACATTTTACTGAAAGAAGACATTATTTTAATTTAAAAAACAATTTAAACTGCATTCATAGATTTTTAAATATGTAATTACATGGTTGAACCGGGAATCGAACCCGCTTCACGAGAAAAAAAATTAGCCTGTAACTTCTATCCTTATGATGAATAATCCTTATGATGAAGCCTTTCGATCATACCGATCGAAAGGCTTCATCATAAGGATTATTTTTTGCTAAATAACATAGTGTCAGAAATAAAAGGAAGACCATGAATTTTAACATTTGATGTGAAATTTTGTTCAGAAAAATGAAAAGCTGACATTGCCGTAAGGACATACAACTGACATTATCATAAGTACCTATTACTAATTACCTACCTATACCAATCATATCAAACACTCATGCTACACCTGAAACCATGGAGAATAGAGGTAAGGAGGACAAACTTACATAGGTGTTAAACTGAAAAAGTGGCAAGATAAAAGCATTAAATAGTGGTTCATAAATTGACCAGAATGGCGCTAGTGTAGCATTGGTTTGATATGATTGGTTGGTTTCGTAGTTCATAAAAACCACCGTAAATAAAATGCATATAAAATGCTACTAAAACGCCATGCCCTAATTCTACTACAGCGCCGCCCAGTTGAGCGTATAGCGTAACGACGCTTTCTCATGTATAGACTTACCTCTAGTCTCCATGAATGCAGTCGTCAGTCGATTTGGAACATATAAAAACAATTCACAATTTTATATGTGAAGTCAAATAAATAAGAAATAGTATAATGCATTCCATAGCTATTATTTTGTGATATTTTTATGTCACCTATGAAAATATTCTCATTATGAAAATTATAATAATCGAAAAGAATTGCGACTTATAGAACAGACTTTGCAAAAAATATAAACTAAAAAGTTAAATAATAATTAATATTAATTCTAAACTAATTAATGTTCTATAAAGCATTGATCAAGGTTTTATAAAACCGTAAGTTTTTTAATAAGTTCGATTAGGTAACATCACTATTTTTGTATGGTCAAAAACTTGCAACCCAGTCAAACTATGAAACCGTAGAGGGAGGATATGAAACGCACCATAAACGCACAGTCGCGCACAGTAGTTTGCTTAAAAAAATCTATATATTTAAATTTGACAATGACGTTGACAATTGACATCTTTATTATGTAGAAGTTGTGTAAATAGAAGACACAGATTATAAAGTAATATGTCTAAATAGAAGACGTCCATGCCATGACATAAAATATTATTAATATTAAATATTATGTTATAATAATAATAATAAAACCAATTTAATTGTTACTATTGCACGAGAATATAAAATCTCAGTGATTTGTGTATATATAAAGACGATGACAAAACCACGTCCTTGCGGCTGCAAAGGTTGTCGCACATGTCTAATTTGCGAGACTTACCACGGTGCGAAACAGCTAAAGCTGCAGTTAGTTTTAGAGAAAGATAAAGGTTATGTATACTGCCCTTTATGTAATAAAGCATGGAGCGGTTGGGACTTGGACTTGTACAAACAGCATCCTAACCATAAAGGCGACTATATAGATTACCCCGGAGTATTTATACAGCTGGATTTTTTATCAGAAGAGGAGGAGCAAACACTTATGAAAAACATAGATGAAATGCCATGGGACATGTCACAAAGTGGTCGTCGAAAACAGAACTTTGGACCTAAAACAAATTTTAAAAAGAGAAAAGTAGTTCCTGGCCAGTTTGATGGATTTCCAGAGTTTTCAAAATATATCCAAGAAAGATTTTCTTGGATAAGTATACTAAAAGACTATGAAGTGATAGAACAGTGCTTTCTAGAATATGATCCAAGTAAAGGTGCTTCAATTGATCCGCATATAGATGATTGTTGGATATGGGGTGAGAGGATAGTAACAGTTAATTGTTTATCTGATTCGGTGTTAACCATGACCCCATATAGAAATGATAATACTAAATATAACCTTCAGAGTGCCGATGAATACAATTTAGTGGTTAATTCAGATGGTACAATCAATACAAAGTGTGAAAAACACCAGAAATCATGTTTTAATGCTAGTAAACCACTTAAAGAAAATGATGTTATTGTGAGAATTCCAATGCCAAGGTAATATTTTATATTTCTTCTGTATCATGTGGTTTCACCTGCCGTATAATTTAAATTTACATAGACATTTTCGTTTTTACTTAGAATTCTTTGCATAAGTAGAGTCATTTCATCAATTATGACAATAAACTACCGTTTCAAGAGTTTAATTCATAAAACAAATGTATGAATATAGTCATGTCTTCCTACATGATATATTTTATTCATCCACCAAAACATTGTTCAGTTGTAATGACGAATGTCAGTTCCAAAGTTCTAATGATTAGAATTTAGAACCACTTCCATTTCAAGGAGATTTTTTTTTGCACCATTTAGGTTTCCAAGAATGACTTATTAAAATATTGAATTCCCAAAATATTTAGTTTACATACATATAAATGCATACATGTTTGTATAGTTAAGGTATCTTTATGAGAACCGTAAAAAAATGAACCTCATAAATAAATATTTATGCTATTGATTCATAGTGGGTGTGTAGATTGTTTTTGGATTATTATTTTATTATTACCATACTGTTATTCATTTTATCTTGTGCAACTGTTATCATTAAATATGTGTTCTTGTTATTTTCAGGAGATCACTCCTAGTAATTTACGGTGAACCAAGATATCATTGGGAACATTGTGTACTCAGAGAGGATATCACTTCTAGAAGAGTTTGTTTAGCTTACAGAGAATTCACACCGCCATACATGCAAAATGGACCTCATCAGGATATGGGTGATGAAATAAGGAAAAGAGCTAAACAGTTTTGGGATCATAAAAATAAATATGTAAAAGAGGATGGGAATGGGAAAATGGGAAATTTTAAAGAAAGTGAGCCAGTGATGCCACAGGTGCACTGAAGACTAAGTAAATTGCTAATAAGTTTTAAATCTTTCATATTTTTACCTATAGTGAAAATTTACAATTTCTGTATAGCCTAGTTTTATTTTCCTTAAGGAATAAAATTGTATTATATTGTCTAGTGTATTATATTGTATTCTACAGTGATTTGTTACAGAATCAGTTAAATCAATTTTATTTATTTGTTTTATTTAAGCAAACCTTACAGCATTATATAATTTAACAAGCACATTAAAAAAATACCACTTAATTTTGTATTATTTATTTCATTTTTACAAGTATTTAAATAACTCAAAATAATTACACCTGTATACCTACAATAAAATGGAATAAGTAACTTTCTTCAACCATCATTCGATCTTCGACTCTTATTTATTTATCATAAACTAAAATAACAATTTACAAAAACTCTTCAAACATGACTGGATCCTATATAGTCTATGATAACCCTGTTTTGTTGTTCCGTCTCTATCTTGTCTACTGTTTCCTCATTGCGGGCCAGTATCATCTTTTCCCGAATTTTCCACGACAGTAAACCTCTTTCACTTTTCAGCTTGCGAATACTTCTAGCTAGGAGCAGTGCGAATATAACTCCCAGAGCCTGGTGAAGAATAATTAATATTATACCTACATCAAAATATAATTTCTTGGTAGGGCTTGATTGATTGATAATTGATAACTTCAAAAAATATGAAATGTAGCATTTTATATTTGAATTAGATATGTAAGTAAGTAGCTGTGAGATTTTTCCTATTCCCACCTTATCCCTTATCTTTATCCTCGGTCTACATCCTCTCAGTGGATCTTGTGTTCCAGCCACCTATCATGAAGTAGATGATTAACCTGCCTGATTTCGTTTTATAATAAAAATAAATAATTTATAATTACAAAAGGCAGGCTCACTGCTATCCAGACGTACGCTGGTTGGTATAATTCTTTCATTTAGGTAATTATGGGCCAGAAGGCCTTTGATTTGCAAGCGCAACATCTAGCGCAGTTACTGACCAGGTCCTTTATAAAATTATGGGGGAGGCGCAAGTCCAGAGCAGGGGACGTCTATCGGCTGAGATGATGATAAGTTCAGTATTGAAATATTTACCAGAATAAACATTACGGAGACTCCTAAAACGCCAAGAATCGACGAGTTTTGTACGACAAGGTTTACCAATGCGCTCTTGCAACCGGTGGTTCTTAATGTGGAACAGAATCCATCGATTACCGAACTACAGCAGCTTTCAGGAACCATATATATAATTCCATCACTATCTTCTATTACTTGCTCATCCACGATTACAACAGAATTAGTGAATTCCATGTTAGCGTAGTCCAAATAAGAATCGCTTCCGCAACAATTCAACTAAAAGAAAAAATACAATAACAAATTCTTTTAAGACTGAATTTGTAACGTGATTACTGAACAGTAAAAAGTTGCTTGAATAAATGAAGACATAAATTTCAAAATAATTCTAAGTAAGTAAATATTGTTTTTATTTCTTAACTTACACCTAATATTTAACAACGCATAAAGAGCCTTATATAATATACATTATTACTGATCATTTCGTTAACACTCGTACGCAGTTACAGATAGTCTATTAAACAATCAACAACAACAAACATCATTTTAATACTGACTAACGTTCCACACCAAGGCTTTATAGGGATTTTTTTCTGCACGTTATTTACGTTTGTTACACAATATACAAAACACAATATATGCCTTATTCCATTAGTGAAAACTGTATCAAAATCCTTTGGTTGGTTTAGAAGAAATTAGCGAAGTAAAAGATAAAATGGGACAGCGGCTTTAATATTTGCAGGCTCAACAGTGCTATTGCTTACTAGGGGTCGATTTAAATCTTTGACTAGGGGTAACAAGACGATTACTTGTGTCCTAAACTACGGCAGTCGCCATCATGTGGAGCCATTTTTTTGCCACCTTTTTAAATAAATTATTAAATAAAATACTTACTAAAATCTGCATTCCATCAATTTCGTCTTGTATTTCTTGATCTTTATCGTAGTTATGTATGGGTAAGTGAATGTATCGCATTATTGTATCAGTGTCCATTGTAAAAAGTAGTACAACAATCACCAATTTCACTATTAGCATTATTGTTAAGATAAATCCATACTGAAATAAAAGCATTCCGTAAAATATTTGGGTAAATAATGTAATATTTTAGCAAGGGTATAACAGACAGTATTCAAAATACAACAATTTAAAAAAGGCAAACTTCTTTTAATAGAAATTTCCCCAAGTCCTTAATATTTTTAAATTCATAATATTTCATAAACTTTTGGCCAAAGGAAATAAAAAATATATTACTTAAGTATAGTCAAAAGATACATTCTCGTCCCTCTCTGTATATTGTTATATACTTATTTAGTGTTGAATATTTTAATATCGATAATTTTTCCAATTTCTATAGACGAACCGTCAACCCAATCAGCAGTCTACATGACATACCTACATGTATATCAAAATTGCCTTATCTCGTATGCTAATACTCGAGTAAGCTACTTTTATCATTTCTTCTGTAAAATCGAGTGACAAGATTATCTACACAATAATAAATAATTTTGGAAATAAACTTTTTAAAGTGGGCTATGGATCTGGCCAGGGCCGTCTTTCGCCCATTAGAGGCCCTGAGCACATTAGGATAATGGGGCCCCTATGACCATAATATAGCACTCCTCCATCCATCCATACCCATACTAGGGAGCCCCAATCGATCGCGGGGCCCTGGGCAAGTGCCCATTGTGCCCAGTGGGGAAGAGGGCACTGGATCTGGCAAAGGGTGGCAGAGCATTTCATGGTTTACCAAACTACGGGTACCTATAACCCGTCTGGCGGCAGTAACCACTCACTTATAGAAGATTATCATGAAATAACAGCATGTGTTATATTATCTTTCGATGAGCGAGTAAGGGATGGCAGAGCCCATTTCCCTACCCCTTCTAATCCCTTATTCTTAATTTTACTATGGTCGGCAGGTTGTAGCACCTGTGACGTTGCTTGTGTTATATAGGCGACAGTAGCCAGCTACCTTACATTGGTAATAATATTTCATCCTATAAAAAAAATAAAGAAATAACTTACTTACCGTGTTAACCATACACGTACTTTTCTTAATGCTGCCAAAGAATCCAAAAGATGTGACAATCATTAATACAAGTCCGAGAATAACAGTCAGTATGGACGGTGTGAATAGTCTTCCGCTCTTAGCGCTCTCATAAAAAATTCCGAAGTTGTGATAGTGACCGTACACTGATAGTCCCAGGATTATCATTAAACATCCTATTACCTGTTTGGTAAATTGTCATCACACAATTAATTTCAATTAAAAAATATTACTAAGAGGTAAAAAACATTAAATTCTCATTACAAGTATACCACTTGGATATATAATAAAAAACAAAAACATGAATACGTAAACACCTATAATACTTACTAAGTAACAATAAATAGAATGGAATAGAATAAATTTTATTTGTAAGAAGGGATAATTTGAGTAGTTATATATATTTGAGAAACGTCCCCTAATTCAGCATAACGCAGTTTGCAGTTGACCCGCGTTGAGCGTTGAACTTGACCGTTCTTCTCGCAAACTGTGGAACATGGGGTAAATTCTCGGCGGACATTTTGTTTTTTGGGGATTTTTGTCCTTCGACCCTTAGGCCAAAAGGCAAGAAAAAATAGACAGAAAGGAGGGTAAGCGAAAATGAAATAGCGTGGGCGGGCAATGCGATGCGATGGGTCGGGGATTGAGAACTGATAATTAACGAGAAGAGCTGAAATATTCATGTCTATGTCAATTTAAAATAAACAGCATGTGAACCCGTGGAGCACAGCTAGTTACATAATATAACTCAGCACAGCTGATTATGTTTGAAAGCGATACGATTTGATTTACGAAGGGCTCAATTCCTTCTAATAAAAATCCGTGCCCTAAGTATTTCGTTTCCGACCATCCCAAAACAAATCTCATACTTGTACATATCTCTTAACGTCGACGTTGACAAAACAAATTCAATTACTTACTAAAAACATTGTGTTGATGGTCATCGATAGAAATCGTATTGATTTCATATTGTACTCGGTCTCCGTTTTTGTAATCTTCATTTTTTACCTTTAATTAATACACTTTAATGCACAAAATGTCCACAAAACGTGATCACAAAAAAACAAACCGATCATTTATAGTGTTTGATAAAACTGTGGTAGGTAGCCATTATCTCATCATATCATTTCATTATCAGGCTAACAAGTACCTACACTATACATACCTAATCTATACTCAATATACCTATTTCCTTTGTTTTATTATATACTCAAATATATATTCTACAATCTATCTCCTTAATATTACATATCTACAACTTGTTATTTGTTATTATTGAAGTGAAAACTTCTTAGGTCGCGTTGGGCATTTTTGAGATGGGATAAAATCATTGAACTCGCGACATTTTCATGTAATGTAAGGTAATGTGATGTAATGTAACCATTGATGTAGCTGATATTTAATTTAAAATAATTTAAAAAAAGAACAATAAGCAGACAACTGCATATGAAAGTAAACTTACTAGATATGTTAATAAGGATCAATATGGTATACACCTCTGACAAATAATCTAGTTTCATATCAACAACAAACCTTTTTAATGGTCTGTCTCATAAAGTTTATGTTAAATAATTATGTTCTATTTATTGCCATTGTGTGTCAGTCATATATTTTCTCTTGTATTTCTTGCGATCAATAATAATCGTATTTACGTAATTCGATAATGCCAAGGAATTTAAATATCATAAAATTATTTTTGTGAAGCTATGTTTTCACTTCTGACGTGCAGTCCTACGACTAACATTTTTTTTTTTATTACAATACTCATTCCTGATATTTTATTTATTTATTTATTATACAAAGCCTATAACGAGGCGGGCATCAAACAATATAGTCAATGTTTAAGTTAAATAGCCTTGGCGGTTGCCGCCGCAATTATTTAAATTTATTAAATTATAAATAGTAGTTTTACTAAAATTACTTTTAAAAAAGGGCTAGTATGAAAACTTCTCCAAATATGAGTATTTCCTGTTGCTACAATAATATGACCTGATTAAATGGGGTTCCTGATTCAAATCAACCCCAAAATTATATTTCATACTTGATTTCCAACTAGCCCCAAAAGATTATTCATGCAAAATATTAATGATGACAAGTATGTATGGATATTTGTTAAAGCGATAGATGTTAGACTCAGGTGTTAAATTTTCCATTTCTCTAACCTAACGCCCCAGTTTGTCATTTATAAATCTTTCTCATTAATCAACATATTTTCATAATTAAGTAGGTAATTTCGGCAACAGACAGGACTATTTTGTACAATTGTGTAAATTGTGCCTGAAGCCAGATTATGGCCAGAAAAAGGTTGGAGACCCCGATGAGAAAGAAATGTTTTAATTTTCGTAGAATAGCAAAATTTTTCCAAAACAAAATACAGTGACTCGTTTCGTAAAGTTACTCGATGATATGTAGCTTTCTATGCTACAGACATCGAAATATATCTTTATTCAAATTCGCTGGCTAACAAGTGAATAAATTTTTAAAATCAACATGGAAAAAAACCGCATTTTTTTTAATAACAATATAATTTTTTTTGACTTAAATTTTAATTATACATGAATTTTAAATCAGTAAAATTGTTAAAGGCACATAAGTGAACCTGTGAGAGTCTGGAATGACGAATTATACAACGAATATAACGGTAAGTATTATACAATAATTATATGTATACTTAGTTAGGTAAAAACGCAATACTGAAATTATCACAAAATGGTGCGTGTGTTTATACAATTAAAAAAAAACTACTTAAATTTCATTCAAATATTAATTCTCGTTAAATATGAAATCATACATTTTTAATGTTATTTTACTATGGAGTAATCAATTATTGCTGTCCTTGGAATGGAACGTAAACGACTGGACTTTGCTTCTCTGGATTCAGCGAAGTGTAAGGGTTTATCATACTCTCTTTGATCTCCCACCTTCTGCGTTCTCGCTCTGACTTTGCTTTGCGAATAGCACGGGCAAGGGAGAACGAGAAAACAATGCCGATTATCTGGAAATAATTAAGGCACTAATTTAATTTTTTATTTAATTTTTGGAGTTTACTCCTTAAATAATCGATTTGTATATACAAAATATATAAGCCCATGGTATGAAAATTTATGGGAGTAAAATCAAAAGTATTACACGAATGCGTTATAGTTGCGTTCTATTTTTTTTAATATTTTAAAATATCTAAAGTTTCAGAGATATTGCGCCATCTACACAATCTGCAGTCTGTTAAACATTGAAACTCGTTGATTTTTTGGCGGTGCTGAATACATTATTTTCTAATAAAATAAAAGAATATCTTCAAATATATTAACGCCAAAGAAGAATTAATAGTATAATTAACAATCAAGTACTTTTTAAACATTTGTTTATGTGGTTTTTACTAGGTAAATATAGAGTTAAGTAGCTCTCTCAGCCCTACAGTGTTTTGAGCTTTGTCCATGGACTCCATACTTTACAATTAACTAACAAATTACAAAATTTGTTTAACGCATAACTATTTTTATAAAGTCGTCTTGAAAATTTCTTATTCTTTTTTTTTTCAATAACTTTTCCATTTTCTTGAACACCTCACAATATTGTCAATAATCTTTTTTTTTTTTCTCAAAATCATTGTTTTTTTTTTTAATACACGTAGGCAACAAATTTTATCATAATATTATAAATTAACATTTATTATCATAATAGAGCAAAACCTCTAAAAGTGAACGAGAGAAAGATCTTTCATTTTATCAAAGAATAATGTTATCAACACCACCAAAAATTCAATGAGATTTTTAACAGACACTATATCTTTTAAAATATCAACGATGATGGTTCCGATGTATTTCATGTCTTAAATGTAATTATTAAAATGGGAAAACAACCAGACCTGTATAAAAGCGATTGTCATGGCACCAGCGCCAAGCAGACCAGCGCTTTGGTAGACCAAATAGACCACTTTGTGCAAGCAGCCATTGGCAAACATTTTATCGCACACTTCAACGGACGTCTCGTTTACTGTGTCGAAACGGGTCTCCGCGCAGCAAGAATTCGGTACAGTCACGTTAGTTTTGACCACCAATCCAGGAACTCCTTGTGGAGGCTGAACTTCCGCCCAATCTCCGTAACTGTCGACCCCACAGCAACCCAACTAAAAATGTAATGAAAGTTTTTTTTTTAAACAATTTTACCGTTACCAAAAAGATCTTAAGATTGTATAGATATCTTATATCTCTCTTATATCTATACAATCTTAAAGTTTCTCGACTCGCATAACTTGTACTTCGCCTCGTTTGTTAATCAAATTACAAGTTTTTCTGATTCTCTATTTTCTCGTAACCTGACGTCACATCGACCTACATTTTTTTCCAGTGAAAATAACACATGAGCATAATAAAATGACAAGTAATATCTTGCACATAGTAAAACCTTACACACATATACATGATTTTTGTGGTGAGTGCGTGAATCTTACCGCATTGATTCAAACTCTCAATTCTCTCAGCCAAGAGATTGATGAAGATGCTATCTGGGCAGTGCTAATGTGACATGATTTCCCAACAATGTTGAACTGTAGTGCATTACTTACTCTGCTCTGGATGAAATCGAAAGCACCCTCTACTTCTGGATTTTCGTAGTAATACGGCATTGCACCTCGTAAGTTCTCATCAAGCATTCCCTGGACTTGGGAACGCAGGCTGTACGCGGCTATTGCTGCCGCCAGTTCCAGAACAAGCACGATGCTTAGGATTGCTGCAAACTGATAACATAATACATTATTGTATGACTTCTTCAAGAACCGAGGCTCTACATTTTGAAATACATGTTAGAGACCTCGTAGTTGACAATGTAAAAGTGTAGGCCAAGCCTACGAGTCACTTGATTTGGCTACCGTCGTCGCCTAGCTGTAAATGTTCTGCTAACTTAGATAAGATAGGTGATCTGCATCAATTTCTTTTATACCTTCTTCTTTAACCATCATTCATCCTACTTATAGTTTTATACTTAACCAATTATATCCACCTAGTTAATTTCTTATATTTATCACATACCACGTGATAAGTAGGCCTTCGCTGAAAATCGGCCTCGTAAGTCTTATTGGCGTCATATTTCTAATTACATATTTTATTTACACTCACTACTGCACCTTCACATAAAAGTCTAGTCTTTAATTATTATTATTTTAAATAAATGACTTATTAAAAAATACTAAATGACTGATTTCTTCCTTTCTGATGGAATTCAGGACGCAATGACAGTACAGGATATTGTTATTCATTAAAGTACACACTCATCTTTTATGCATTCTGTTATCACTTGGTCATTCGTCATAATTTTATATTTTACTTCTCTGAATAGTAATTATATGTTAGTTAAATACAGTCATAAAATTTATGGTAGGTATAGGTACCTACATCTTAACATTTAACCACATTTTTGCTATAACGCAATATCGCTTCCATAGAAAAGTTACCTAAAATAACCGAATTAAAAAATTAACTTACAATGTTAACCAAGCAGGTGCTCTCCTTCAAAGCACCGATGCAACCGAATAGTGACACGAAGAGCATAATAACTCCAATCGCAATAATAAACGACGCCGGCGAGAAGTAGTGGTCCTCCAGGAACAGGGAAACATCATGGTATATCGCGTATATCGTCGTCCCCACGGAGATTATTAGCGCTGATGTTAACTGAAATCATGTTTTGAATAATAATTTAGTTTTTATGTTAAAAGGTTGCAGACACACTGATGGTTCACCGTCCAACGTCACCGTACCCACGTGAGAAATATTAGATATACTTAGTCATTCAACATCATTAATGACAAAAATTAAACTAAATTGAACTAAATAACTAAAACATATAACATTGTTTTAGTTATTTAGTTCAATTTATGCGAATTCAGGATTTAACTTTTATTAGAAAACCAATTAATGATTAAGTATACCCAAAATAAAAAAAAATCATAAAGCCACAAGTCAAGAATTTTATGCTGGCATAGACAAAGTCAAAAGTATAGGTAATATCAAAAACCATGGGACTTTGTCTGTGTTTATATGTAATTGAATGGAAACTGTATAAACAAAGTGTATGTATTCTATGTATACATATAGAAATGACTTCATTAATTTACGATTAATATATGACACACATAATAGTAGTTTTCAACATGCCCTGTGTAGTAAAAATCTATAACAATAAAAAATTCACGCAAACTCGTTGTAGTGGCGACGACAATCAATATCATGTTATTTGATACCGTTCTGAAGGTTGTGTTGTGTTTGTATCGTCTACTATGTAGCACAAGTCATTTATTTCAATTTACTTATATAAAATTTCCTTACTTAATATTAAAAAATTAAGGAGAATAGATGACAACTCGATGTCTAGGTGAGCTATTGTTTTTGGAGTCCTTAAGAATCGATTATTAAGAATCGTATGAAAATTTATAGGAGTAAAATCAAAATTGTCACACGAATGCGAGCAAGAATGCGTTATGTTATGCGTTACAGTTACGTTCTATTTTTTGAATATTTTAGAATATCTGAAGTTTGAGATATTGCGCCATCTACACAATATTATTTCTACACAATATTATTTAAAAAAAGAACAATGTGAAAATTTCAATTTTTAAATCGTTCGTAAGGACTAAACTCCAATCGTGTGTCGGAGAATTCACGGAATTAGAGTACTATTTTATTGCGAAATTACGAAAATTGCGCAATATATTATTCTACTAACTAATGTAATTAGTAAGATGAGTATGTAGTAATTAGAATGAACTAAGTAATATGATAAATTAGAAGGTTTGAAAAGATGACTGTATGGATGTTTATTGCCCTTTTAGGCAAGAACTACTAAACGAATTTTTATGGAAGTTTACAGTAGGTAACATAGTTTACCTATATCTACATGGGAATAATATATATGTGCTACAATTATAAAGATATGTATGCCAACAAAATCGCGGGCAAAAGCTGGTCATACTTAGATTTTTACTTAACTAAAAGTTTGAACTATACATAGTACAAAACGTATGTTACTTTCTTTCTTATAGAGGTACCACAGTGGTTTTCATTCTACATGTATTAGGCTTATATAATACAAAAAGATATACTTAATCTAATATCTAATCTTGAAATTTTATATGTACCTAATAAAAAAAAACGTAACGAAACAAAAGTGCAGTAAATGTGCGTTTTTACCAAGAAATGCCTAAAAGCCAAAAGGTTTAGGCTTTTTTTTTAACGTTGGGAAATCCTCTTGGATACCCGGCAGTGTAGGGGACACTGCGGGGTTATGCCGGATTCCTACCGGCTAAAACCCAACGACTTTCTTTCGATCGCGGCCGTTGATGGGCGGGGTCGTGGGGACGTTGTTACACGACTTCGGCGCCCCGCCACGGCTATCCAGCGCGGGGAGGCCTGTGCTCCCTGTTAGAACCTGGGCGTACCCGAAAGTGGAGGTACGCCGGCCATCTCGGGGGACCTTACGAAGGGCGGCAGTCTCCCCCAAGACCACCGCAGCCAAAAGGTACCCTACAATATCCATGGGGTTTATTAACCCTGTTGGCTCTATTTATCTGAGTGCAAAAGTTTATCAAATTAACTTTTAAATTAAATTTAGTTACAATTGTGTGATTCACCAATAAGGGACTTCCCTGGAAATAATTTTAAATCTCTCACTGTTTTAACTGCATAAAAAATATGTATATTGACAAGGGATAAAGATTTGATTCATAGAATTCATAATACAAAAAACTACTTTATTAACTTTAGACAAAAACTATTTTACTTATTATATATAAGATTATAATAAATGTTGTCGCTTGCAAATTGTGGAATAAAGAAAACTGACGTCAATTATTTAAAAATATATATCAGCAGCAAGAGCAAAATATAAATATTATGTTGTGCAAATTCTTTGTGCAAATTTCAACGATCACATTTGATATGCGTCATAAATTGTAAATAAGTAATTAGGCATGGATGAAACATTTTTCAGGTATGGACTGATAAAATAAAATCATGTTTCCGCGAATACCTTGTATCACATAAAAGTGTGTGTATTTCGAGCTCAGAGATAATACTCGATTAAGTTTGTTATCAATACACGTTGACAATATGTCGACATTCTACTCGCGTAAGTACAGTCAAATACATAATATTAATTTTGTAAAGAATCTAGACTACACAATAATATACCTAATATTTTTTATAAATTATCTTAGGTATAAACTATGTAACTGTAAAATTTCATCAAAATACTTCAGTAGTTTTAGCGTGAAAGAGTAACAAAGATCAATCTTCACAAATTTTCGCTTTTAAAATATTAATAGGACTATAAATATAGCACTGCAAAGTGGTCACATGATAATAAGTCACATTATTATTATAATATGACCTCCAATTTTAATGGAGAAAGAACGTTCTATTCATCACAGCCCAGTGTATAGCCAATAACTACTACTGAAGGCCATTTGGCCTTTTTTTGCCAAAATCCATTTAATGCTTTTCTTGAAATCTTCCCTGTCAAATTGCAAATTACATAAAATTAACATAACTATTACTGGTTTTTCGTAATGCGTATCTCGTGTACTAACTAAAAAATTATTTGGTAACATAACAAAAACTGCAAGTAAAATCAACTGCCTCATTAAACAAAGTGTCTAGATGTTCATTTATAAGCATGGGACATAGTTAATACGAGACACCGGATTTCAGTTATTTGTACCGGAATAGGTATTATGATTAATAAAGGCCACAAATGATCTGAAAAGACGATCACTGTTAGATACCGTATATTCTCTTGTTTTAATGTTCAGATAATTCTCATTGTAATAATACAACATACACCAACAGTTTACTTACCTACCTATATTAAACGAATGCTATGTCATATACTAAATTTATGCTGCTGACTGTACCGACAATGCACAATGCATTAACAATAAGTACTACTCTAAAGACATACAAAATATCTGCCCCATTTTCTATTTTATTACATTGTGACTCCGTGCAGAATGAATTTTAGGGTTTTATAGATGAGTTCTTAGAAAATTGAGCATTTTAAGCAAATAGATATTAAATATTACATACATTTTATAACATTTACATACAATAATTAAATTAATAAAAACGTTCACCTTACTATAGTTTCTACATATTAGAGAGAAGCCTTAAGCTTCCTTATTAACTGTAAGTATATACCTATCTACTTACCTTCAAGGTTGTATAACAGCGATGTTTGCTTGAGATTAGCTAATAAGTAAATATTGTCTCTATCAAGTCATTATTATATGCAAAATATCAGTCCTAATCATAAAAAGGCTTTGACTAACGTGTAACGACAGTGACGTAATATTTAAAAAAAAGTGGGAAAAAAGCAATAACTTACCACAAAAATAGCTGTTACACATAGAAGCATATATTTTATACACTTCATCCCAACTTCTAGTTCGTTTCGTACCATTTTGCTTTTGTTTTAACAGTGCGATGCACGAAATAACACTGGCTGAACGCAAAATTCAAACAGTTTTCCTCACACTTATCGTCGCTTCTGATAACGTGTTTGTGTGTAGGTCTTTAGCGGGTAAAGTGGCTTACTATGAAGGTGATAATTTTTTACTGTGTCAGACAGAGACAGAGTATTCTACAGCGCAATTTCCACGGCGACCTGAAAAATTACCGCAATATAACTTATAGGATTTCACGACAATCGTACCACACCGCAACACGTGTTATTCGTACGCCGCGCGCCGTCGCGTGACTGTGTTATGCCCGGGTTTAAAACATCCATTATATTTTCCTTTAAGTGACCTAATGTATTATACTTGCACTACAATAGAGTTATTTAATAAACTAGCTGGTGCCCGCGACTTCGTCAGCGTTGAAAAATAAAAAATATAACACCTGAGAAAATATCTGACATCTTTATCGCTGTGACGACGACGGTGGCGCCCAATTTTTATATTTTAGACGATCCCTCGGGGACATAACATTTTTCTAAGATAAAAGTATCCTAAATGTTAATCCAGGTAACAAACTATCTGTGTGCCAAAGTTCATCTAAAACAGTTAAGCCGTTTTTGGGTGAAATAGTAACGAACTTCCTCACAGACATTCGCATTTATAATATCAATAGGATTAATGCTGTCATCAATATAAATATAACAATCTATAACTGGTATATACTTACATACACTTTTAATATTAGATGTTATCAGCTCCGCTTATTTTTATAAAAATTATTATCTGATACTTACTGATTCCTTTTAGTCCAATATTGATGTCCTTTAAAACAGTTGAATGATATTGTAAAAGCCTCTAAACTAAACCTGCCAAGGTTCAATGCCGAAGTAACAACGAGCTAATTGTCACGGTAAACAAGTTAGAACCCAGAATACGTCACTATGTTTGTCTGTATTTGGTACTGTGAATACCTCGCGCACTTGGCGTTAATTAGCCACGCCATTGACCATGAAATAAGTAATTATTGGATACCATTAGTTTCTGCTACCACTTTACACATTTATTCTGACCTCTTTGTACACTAAATTATAAAATTACTAGTCGCATATCTTTATATATTATAGCCTGCATCTAATTCGGAATTCTATCGCTATAATTATCTTCTATAGGTGTCTATGTATATCTATTCTAAATATTAGATAAAAAATTATTTCAAATATTATCTACATTCATATCAGTAGCTACAAAATTTTACAGTAAAATTTACAATACATATTAACATTTAAAAGTTTAAGTAGGTAAGTACATTTTGATAAGTTCTTTATTATTATGTCGTGTTCAGCCTTATCCAAAATGTTTGTATGGCATCAGTCGACCTTATCCATAAAATTGTTTTCAGAATTCTATTGGCACTGCCACTCTTGTGCCATAGGGATGCCACTCTCATTCTTCTTATGGCGATAAATCATCATAGTACGAGATCGTAATAAAAACGGCGCGAGCGTGGAGAGTGACAGAGAAGCGTTGCTTGCCTTACTCCATGTGACAGATAGGGATGGCGAGTGTTAATTATAATTTATTTTATTTAACAGCATCGGCACGCGATTTAATTAGGCAACCCATTCGCAATTCATCAATGTAAGTATCATCTACCAGATAATCTTTGCCATCATTAAATAAGAGATGAGGGTATATAATGCCGTATCTCGCACTATCAGTAAACATAATAAACGATAAATATATATCAATATATATGTAGATACAATTGACAATTAATGCATTGCTAATATTAATAACATAAAATAAAAACAATTTTTACGGTATATTGGAAATATAATAAAAATAAAAAATATATATTAAAACATAGTACTTTTAATATAATATAATAACGGGTTCTGTCTGCTATCCAATCTATGGTTGGCTTTTATTTCAGTTGACAAGAATATTTTAACCAAGCAAATTAATAAAATAGAGTTGAATCGAATGTTTTTATTTTCTACGAGATACGCATACGAGATCTACCGATATTTTTTTACAAGTATTTCTATTATTTATTCCTTGTAGTACATATTTATGCAACAAACATTACTTTCTACAATATAATTAAACCATTTATGAGAATGTCTATGCGTGATTAATTAACAATAACAACAAACTCACAAATAAAAACGATGCTCCTAATTTTCAAAATATGCCTTATATGCCTTCAAAATCATTTATGCCGATAATCATTCAATTAGTTAGGAGGTGGAAAAAACGCATTTGAAATAGGTATACACAAAAATAAATTATTTAAATAAAACTTGACGATAATTATTATATATATAAAATTTTATTAAGTCTGAACTTAATTATTAATTTCAACGAAGAATATGTAAGTTTTGTAATTATATTACTAGGTAACTTCCTATGGATAATGTCCTCTTTCTTCCCTGGATATCTTCGCTATCCAAAAGGCACCTGCTACCGCCAGACCCTGATGAATTGTAAGAAAAAAAACATTGAAATTAGTATCATGATTTAAAAGATTTTTTTTTCTTTTTCTTGAAGTACCGATTTCGAAAAAAAGTTGAATGACACGATTTTAATTACACCTTATTTAAGATAAATAAGATTTTACGACTAACTAGTTGTGTTTACATAATGTATTCATGTTGTATTATGTATGTATTTATGTATGTATGTAGTTGTGTTTACATACACGACTCAAGAAACTGGGTCTTATTTGCTTAGTAGTTTACAATTTGTATTTTGTCGAGTAGACATTGTTAGGTTACAGTTGGTGAAAATCTTTCCTGGGCAACCGGAGATGCAGAATTGAATACCAATAGGGATTACATGTATGAACTTAGATATACATAAGTAAACATTAGATAGATAGATGTTTGCCGAAATAAGCCTTCTTCTTTGGAAATGGACTAGATGATGAAAGAAACAGAAAAATGGACCGAAAGCAAAGAATGTGAAAATAAAAAAAGGGAAACTGGTTTAGAGATAGGAAGATGATTTCGCAAAAGCATGAAGGAAGTAGTCTGGAGACCGGAATGTATAGAGGGATCAAGAAGAGGCTCATATCGGAGGCACAAGGCAATCACACAATCGCGAATTCTGAAGATGAGTAAATAAACGATAGAATAAATAATTTGTGTTTTACTGACTGAAATGGTTGCAAAGATTAAAGGCTACTTTTATTATCCATTCTACGAGTCTTGGAGTGGACATAACTGTCAAATTTTATTAGTGGATAGAGTTGCTCAATTAAAAGGACAATTAATTGTCAACTAAATGTCTCTAAAAGTCGACGCTTATGGGCTGATTGGTGATTTATAAATAGAAAATTAATCAGATAATTTATAATAATGTAAGATAATAATTTTACCTGCATAAACACTAAGAATATTCCAGCTACACCAATCGCAGCTGCGTGATCCTTCACCCAGGTGCCGAAGGCATCAGAGCAACCAGTAGCATAAGCAGACTCAACGGTGCAGTTGAAAGTGTGTATTGTACCATAAATGTGGGGACAGCAGCTTACTGGCAACCCATCCGTATTAGTTATAGTCCAATCGCTGGCATTATCTACCCCGCAGCATTCAAACTAAAATATTAATAAGTAAGCTTATGACACAAGTCAAAGTGCGTTTTTTCAGAATTTGGTAGTGGTAAGGTGCACTGAATACCAGTAACTATATTGACTTTCTAATAAAAGATTCTAATATTATCTAATAATAGGTAGTAAAAAGAAAAGTTGATAATTACATCGTACTGCACCTCGTCCCAAAGTTTAGTAATTTCAACACTGACGTTACCATAAAACGACATGGAATACTTCAATTGTTGTTGAACCAAGGCGATGGTGTTGCTCTTAAGGCTGTATCCCGCGATGCACGCAGATATTTGGAAAATAAACATTAACACCATAGCAACGACAAACTGAAACATAAAAGCATTCATGAAAAGCAGGCAATGAGTAATTTTCTAAATTATACGAACACCCCCAGATGCCAGATTGCAGAAGATTGAAACATCAGCACCATTGCGGTTCTTAAGTAAGATGAATTCAATGTTAATCTCTCTAATTAGTATCCATTGAGATAATGAAAATCGTATTCAATGATAAATTTATAAATATCATTGATCATCATATCATTTAAAGAATTAAACTTGACTTTACATTATATTGTTCTGTGATTGGAATCATCAATGGCGTTAACCAATTGGGCGGGGTGTAACGGGCTACATCCGCGCCGCACCCGCTTAGAAGCGGTAGAGAATTCAAGCCAAAAAAACACTGTTTGGTTAAGATTTTCTGAAGTATAGAAGTTTTGGTTGGAAAGGTATAAAATCGAGCCAAAGGCGGTGATAATTTAAACAATTCCAAGCGAATATGCCACTGGGAACTAAATTTTATTCATCCTAGTAAGCTAATTGAAATCCGGAGCTCAGTGTAAATGAATGAATATCATTCACATAACATTATTCCATGAAATAAAATTTACTATGAAATAAGGTATGTGTCCTCTGTATTCGATGCCAGAGCCCATCCCATCTTCATTTTGATTTGTATATTTATCCTCTACGTTTACTGAATACAGCTTAAGGCAAGATTAATAAACACTATCTTATAGTAGATACAACACACCTGCGACGTGTGTCACCTGGTATAGGTAAATATTGAAATATTGACTTTGTTCAGGCGATCACTCACCGATTATGCAATAATTAGGGTAAAATTCCAGATAAAATAGTGCATGACGATAAATTTCGAGAAGTACAATCTGCTTATCTCCCGCCTATAAGCAACATCAGGATTACACATATCCTGACACAAGAAGAGGTAGGTAAATGCGAGGATGTGCTTTGGCATCTAAATTCTGCAGTGCTGTTATTTCACAGTAATTACCGGTATCGGTTCCATATTCCCCTCAGGATTGGAACCAAAGCCATGTCGAGGAAGGTTTTAGTGGACAAAATCCCAAATAACCTTATGCACATATGCATTGCTGATATGAGAAACAGAATGGAAGAACGGTAAAGGAGAGGAAGCTGCAATAATAATAACTATAATAAGCTGCATCTTATTACCAAAGATATCGTATTCTTCAACTAGCGATGCAAGGAAAAAATCAGGACAAACGTAACAGAGGCAGGAGAAAGACATCATGGTTAAAGAACTTAAGAGAATGATTTAGGGTGAAAAGCTTGCTCTTTCTGCAGCAGCTTCTAAGGTTAAGATAGCCACGATTGTTGCCAACCTTCACAGAGAAGTGGCACCATAAAGAAAAGAAGTTATATGTATCCATGAGTATCTTTTTAAATATTTTTCCCCTTCGTTGAAAAAGTACGTCACAGTTGTGTTTTGTATATTTGTGCAGGTTATAATTTCAAGAATAGCAAAATAACAATTTTTAATCACACTTACCGCCATTATCATATAATAGTTTTCCATGAAAGCGCCACAGAATCCGAAAAACGCTATCAAAAATATAATGACTCCTGTAGCGATACAGAAAGCCGGCAGTGTGAAGAATTTGTCTGGCAAAAACTCATTATAATCATTGTAAGCCTTTTGCACCGAACTTCCAACAGCCAAAATTATGATACCAGTGATCTGCAATACACGAGTAGGTTTTATTTATTTTGATGAACTTTTATTTAAATTAACATTTTCACATCTAGTTTAACTATAAAATACTTTGCAAATCACCACAACTTACCAGAAAAAGAAACGTCACACAAATTAAAGTATATTTCACTGTTGTAAAAATTTTAGACAACATATTGACGTCCAATTAATGCGCACACTGCTTTGTCTCTCACTGCGTGACACGACTACTGATAATCGTTAGGGTAGGATATTTTTATCAGTTTACAGTGACTTTGATAAGGAATAGAAGCGAAATTATCTATTGGAGCTACTGACGCGTCTGTCTGTGAACAACCTTCAACATCCACTCTTAAATTTCAGTGAATCAACCCGAGAAAAAGATGAATAACAAACCTCAATGATTCCTCTTTGTTTCTATTTTTCTCATTTTGTTATCGGTAATGATTTGTAGATAAGACACAACACAACGGTCAGGTACTGTTGATAAAAATTGATAATAATTTTATGGTATAAGTAAGTATAAATAGACAAGTAAATACTGTGCAGGTGGTTTCATATTTTTTTCTGGGAATTATGAACATTAAAGTACATTTAATGTCCACTCATTTCAGCTTTATTTCACCTCAATACATTTATGGTGTTTACCATAACGATAAATTCAGTCATTTTTTACTTTTGCAAAAGCTCGTTCCTTTTCTGTTTAGTCAAATACCATCCGATTTATTTCGTATTCTGAGTAATACATGAAGTAAAAAAACTTACAACCACTAGCGAAAAGAATATATACTTTTCATGCCGTTTTTTATTTGTCAAATATTCATATTTTTGTTACCGACATATTTTTGAAGCCCGAGTAAAATTGTTAGACCATATCTAATAGGTATCTATCGTGATATTACCAAGACTACACAATCGTTTTGGAAAACTGTAAGACACATTTGCCTCGATGAAAATAAAAATACAAAACTACAATTACAACTAAAATTTTATTTTTTATTTATTAAGTAATGTTTAATGTTGGCGGTTAAATACAATATTAAAATTAAATGAATTTATTGAGTGGTAATAATTCCACTGTCGACATTGTATCATGCTTCGTTATTAACTTTTTCGATTAACTCTCGAAACTCAAGATTCCTTTAGAATATAGATTCTGACACCAAACATTTTTTTTTTAATTTTATTTACACAAAAAAAAATATACATACATAATTAGTGGTATATAAGTTTTTATAGTTTAACTGCAAATGAAATTTCTTCGGCTTGGCGAGAAGATAATATGTAAACATAACCATTAACACTCATAAATTAACAAAAAAAAAATGGAGGAGAAGAAAAACCTTTTTATGAAATATATTCTTAAGTCAATTTAAATCTTTATTATCTATGATTCTAACTCCACTTCTTCGAACTTCGACCTCCACGCCATCCAACTAGCAACTGCTACTAACACAACCTGAAAGTATTTTTTGACATCAATATCAATCTACAAAGAAATATTGTTTAATACGAGTAATATAAATCAATGAGTTTGAAGACTTTACACGTTTCAAGTCTAATCTAAGCCGCCACACACCGTCTGGCGGCAGTAACCACCCCTTACAAAAGATTACAGTGAAATGAAAATAAGTCTTATTTGTGTTTTAGTAAGCGATGCCAGAGACAATTTCCCTATTCGCTCCTAATCCTTTGTCATTTATCCTAGTAAGGCCGGCAGCTCACCTGCCGTACCTACGGCGTCGCTTGGATTAATATGCGAAGGTATCCACCTACGGCCAAGTAAACCGTCAAACTACCTGTCGGCCTTTAACTAATAAAGTAGTCCGTAAATTAAAATAATTGAAAATCCGTAAAGCTATAGCTGTAAGCTATAAGTGAAGCAAGGTGCTGCCGACCTTAAGAGGTTAAAGGATAAGGGCCTTCATTTACCTAAAACCCAGCAGCACAGATACGTTATTTCACGGTTTCTTCATAAGGCTGTGTTTAGTATCGCTAGTGACTGCGAAACACAGTTTGCCCCTGCCACTTTTAGTCTTCGAAAATAGAAGCATTGCAAATAACAACATTCTTTGAAGGTATGTTAGTGGTACCAATAGTTCTACTAAATGAACGCACAAAAGTTGGAAAACTAAACTGTGGGGAATTCTCTCGGAAAAGAACAATTTTAAATTATCATACACTAGCGACCCGCCTCCGCATGCAAATTTTTTCTGCTAATTAGGTATTCCTTCTCATTTATCGCTATTTCCATTAGTGAAAACCCCTTGTATCGTCTAAAAGAAGTTAGCGAAGAAACAGATAGACGCGTACATTGATTTAATTTTATAATATACTAGCTGACCCTGCAATAACGTTTATTTTGCCAAAAATTTTTTTTATTTTTATTTTGTATAAAAAATAGTTTACAACCTATTCTCAGACCTACCGAATATAAACAAAAAATTTCATAAAAAAAACCCCATTTCGGGGGAGTTTTGTCACAAACACTGTGACATGAGAATTATATAGAATATATAGATTTGAATTGACTCCAAACTAACTTGTAAACATGTAGCAACCAAAGCGGCTATGGCAATGACGTGCGCGTTGTAACTCAGCCATTCTCCTAAGGCTTCGGCGCATCCTGTTGTGTACGCCTTCTCTAGTGTGCACTCGAATGGTGACACTGTACCGTAATCGATATGGCAACAGCTCACTGGGATGCGGCTCGCTGACCAGTCATGTCTGCCGGCGACACCACAGCATTCGAACTAAAACCCAAGCAGACCTGTTACATTTAGCCACAGCTTCAAGCGTACTATTGCTAAGTACCTAGCTTTTACTATAAAGCTTATCTTCTGTGAAGGACTGTGTGCGTGTATAACGAAGAGTAAAGACAGGCGAAAGCACTCTGGCCTTCTTTTCTAACTCTGTTCCAAGTTTCGAAACACCAACAGCGCTGTTTTTTTTATGTAAGAGTTGTTTTATATCCGACATATTACTTATAGCTTCTTTCAAAATTTGAATTTTTAACATAGTCAAAAATTTGACTTGCTAAAAATAATAAAAAAATTAATTAAATAGTTAGAGGTAGGTAATACATAGCTTTGATATTTGTTATAATTATTTTTTCTTGAAGCTAAAAGTAATTCAGTTGGATGGAAAATGTAAAACAGTAGTTCAATTAAAAACATCATAAATTAGACTTACACCCATTTGCATATCGTCCCATGCTCTCGCGATATCTCTTCTGGAATAGTACAGTTGCGTTGTTTGCACCATCGTAGATCTTATCTCGGTAGCGGCATCATTCTTTAAATTGTATCCAACGATTACTATAGACAACTCAAACACTAGAAGCACCAATAGCAATACTACATACTGAAAATAAAAAATAAAAAACAATAATAATTTACCTATAGGTAATATTTGTCTCAATCTATGATATGAATCATCATGATGAACCCGTTGGACAAGTGGTAAGGATGCTTGCCTAACGTCTCAGGGGTCCCGAGTTCGTTTCCCGGCTTGGATATGAACGCGTGCAGTACCTATAGCGTTGATGGTGTTGCTACTATCAAGTGGACCGTCAGCCTGTCTGTCGACATTAACATTTAAAAAAAAAAGTTTTATCAAAGAGGAGATATGGAATCTCATGAGGAAAAATCTGACTAGATCCATTATGGATCTGGCCAATGGATCTAGTGAAAACAAAAAATCTCACTGGATCCACCGTGGTCATCGGTCACGGAACATTTAGACTCCACTATTCCACTAGTAATAGGTAGATCGATATCTCTTCTTTGTTATTGATTATGATAAATATGTACATTTCGATTTTTATTTTTTAACTAGCTGGTGCCCACGACTTGGTCCGCATTAAAAAATATTAATGGCCTATCCTGTGTCCCGTAATTTCATGAAAATCAGTTAATTCGTTTCAGAGTTATGGAGGAACATACACACATACTCGTACATACAGAAAAAAATTTTAAAAATCGTCAATTTAGTTTCAGTATCACGTATAGAGCCTATAAACACGATATCTCTGAAAACAAAGTAACTTACTCCATGACCGACCCTTACAGATTTATTATTAGTAAGTATTGATGATATACTCGTAACTATAATAGTAAAAGCCTATTACAAGCCAATGGTTCTAATAAGGATATTTTTTTTTAATATTGGTACGTTTAAATACATACCGCACATATAACATAGAACTGTTCAGAAATTGCGCTATAGAATCCAAGAGCTGCAGTCAGAATTATAATGACACCGGTGGCAATAACGAATCCGGATAACGAAAAGAAACGATTTGTAAGAAACACTTCATACTCGTTGTAAGCAATCTGTACTATTATCCCGACGATGAGAAGAAGAATGCCGGTAAGCTAAAAAAGAAAATTTGAGTACAGTATTGTTAAATTTTTTTTATAAAAATACATAATAAAATGTGTAACATATTGAAAAAAAAAATACTTAAAATTAAATTATAGTATCAAATTAATTAAAAATTATTGAAAGATTTATAAGAATGAAACCCGTCAAATCTGGCTGTTTTTTCTAACAAGAATTGCAATTTACGAGATTAGATTTTTTGTACTAAAATTCTGTTAAATTTAACCATATCAAGTTTAATTATAAAATTGGCTATTATTAATTTATTTGCTATTTATTTGCTACAGTACAATACCATTCCTGGAAAGGCACATCTTTCTATAGCATACTAAAAAAAAATTAGGCCTAAAAAATAATAGCATACTAAAAAAAAAGTAATAAATGATCATAACTTTTGAACCATACAAAATTGAATTAGAACTTTTAGGCTTAAAATGTTCAGAATTGATCCCTCGATGGTTTTGTTCGATTTGATCCATACTTCCAGGGACACCTGTATACAGCTAACTGCAGCTTAACTCCTAGGAATGAAATTCTTTTACTTTTCTTAAAATTCAATCTTCTAAAGGGGTAGTAGGTATACTTAGATAGACTTGAAAATAGACTTTAATATTAAAAATTATGTTTCGTTTTGTGATATATTTTATGATATACGAGTAGAGTTGGTATATTAAAATCCTATTAACTTGTACATACCAAAAACACGCTGTTTACTCCACATAAACAATATCTTATTGATCTCAACAATTTGGGAACTTTTACTTTAAACATTTTACAAAACTGTACGAAACCGTTATGCGACGATGTATTATGAGGCAAATAATGTTGACTGAAAAATCGAGATGATTTTATCAATCCATAAACTTCGTGGACATAATCTGGAGTTATCTTGACATGCTGATCTAATCTTTGCCATAAGTAAGCAAGTGTAATAAATACAAACATAGCATAGGTGCATAACTAAATCTTATTTTAAACTTTTGAACTAACGCGCCTAATAGAAAATATTTTAAACGTTGTAATTTTTTTTTTTTAAAAGAATGTTATTAAAAAACTTATCAAAGTAATCTATACAATCGTTATAGCGTGTCTCAGCCATTGTGTAATTTCTAATATTTCCACATTTTGTGTTGCCGAGCCATGGTTTATTGATTAGCTAAGCCGTGGTTCCAAATATAGGAACTTCAACTAATTTAATATATCGTGCCATCTACCGGACAGGACTTGGACTTGCACACTTTCACGTAAAGACCACAAATTACAAACTTATATACGTAGTATTTCTTTTTTAGATTTTAAAAAAAGAAATACTACGTCTAATTTAAATAAACGTCGTTTTAGTTTTGTAGTAACCTTATACATATGGAAAGTTGGTGGTACTGGTGGTACCTACTGGTACTCTTTCCTTTATATTTAAAAATGGGCTAGTAAATTACGATAAATTTCATTTTAATCTCTTCAAGCTTTGATTTATTTTTCTGTCACAATTTTACTGATATTTTATAACATACAGTAATTATATTTCTTTTTATATTTTTATATTTTTGAGTTTTTAAATTATTACATTTTTTGACTTGCAACCCTAATTCAAGCTTATTATTGCTGAATGGGTAGATATCTAAACTTGTTATATGGCAACATTATACATTATTTCGCATCGCATTTGCTATTTGTTTTCATATGTGCGTGGTGCGTTGTTTGTTTTATTTATTACGTTTTACTAATCTTGGCGGTAAGATATCACTTTTTTATGCATTAATACTAATTGTTTTAGGTAATAAATAAACATTACTTTTCAAATAATATCAAAAATAATGTGTATTTTTCTAAAAGCCTTCGTGACTCACAATGTCAACACAATAAATCGATGTTTTAGTTACAAGCGACAATGTGAAAGGAAAAACATGTGAAAATAAACACTGCTTTTATTCCAGATATAAAAATTTGAATTTGGAATTTCTATTAAAAAAAAATAGAAATGGCTCTCGGAGGTGGAATGTCTTGTGTGAAATATCTGCTGTTTTGTTTCAATCTTTTGTTTGCGGTGAGTTACCTTTTTTTTTCTTCCCATATTGTAAGGCAAAAATGTTTTTTGTAGGTACTTACGGAAATAATAGTACAAACAAAAACACGGGTCGGTAAAACGGTATTTCATCTAGATTTTTGTAAACTAATCCCTATTGCGTCGTTCGTTTTCTTAGATCGATTTGAAGAATTAAAATTACTCAATAATATCTTTCATCACTGAATTGCACAACTTTAGTCGTAATTATTGAAAAACAAGTGAACAGTTTAATGTCACTAAATACTGTATAACAACTTAGTACCCACCTTGTTATATTAAAGTTACACTGCGTTTTTATTTGTATAACCCCGTCTTCGCCTGGAATACAATTTCTATATACAGAAAAACCTTCCTCGTTTATTCCCAAATATACATTGATTTTTTCTTCATATAGCCTATATGGATGTATAATTTAAAATATGTATTTTATAACTTCACAATAAAAATAATATACGATAAATGTAAAATTGGAGCTAGTACAGAAGTTCCGTAAGACATTAATCATAATTATTAAGACTACAAAGTAAGATTATAGTCTTAATAAAAAAAAATATTGTTGACTTGATGGTAGATGGCTATTGGCGCCTATAACACAAGAAACATCACAGGTGCTGTAAGTCGCTGCCAACCATAGTGAGATAAAGATAAAGTAATGGGCATTGGCATCCCATACACACATACTGTTATTTAACGGTGGCATTCTGTAAGGTGGTGGTTACTGCCTCCAATTGGGCTGCCCAAATGACTGTAAATAAGTAACTCGTTGTTACTTTTAGTAGAAATTCTTTAGCGGGACTAAACATTATTATTATTCTAGTACATATATCCAATGGTACCTATTAAGTTTTCTCATCAGCACTATCCTTAAATTATAATTATCAATTATAACGAACTGGACAAAGATACCTATTTAATTGGCATTGAATAGTGACTCATACAGAAAAAAAGCAGGTCAAACAATTTAAGTAAATAATAAACACCTTAAGACTTAATAACTAATTGAAATATTCATAATTCTCAGTGTTGTAATTTTGGAAAATTTAATACATTTAATATTTAATAATAAATACATAAAATATTTATTATAAAATTACCATTAAGTTTGTATTAGTACAAACAATTTATAAGTGCAACTATCCTTGTATTTATCATTCGCTATTGTCTGAGTGAAATAAATGCCCCTTATTTTTACAATGAAGTAAACATGTGACGAAGAATACGACATAAAGTCAGACAACAAGCAAGTGTACTCTGTCAAGGAGATAATTGTGTCTTATCAGTGTGGGGTGTAATGCATGCATGCCAAGCACGAAGTTCAAACTAATCTTGTTTGCTATAATCTTCATAGAATTAAAGGCTGATTAACTTTGCAAGAAATTTCTGTCTGTCGAATACCGAAATAACCGTTTTTTTTTATTACTTATTAAAAACTAGCTGTTGCACGCAACTTCCCTCGCGTAACTATAATAATATATAGCCTGTGTTACTCACTAATAATGTAGCTTTCTATAGGTGAGAGAATTTTCAAAATCGGTCCAGTAGTTTTTGAGTTTATTCATTACAAACATACAAATCTTCTCTCTTTATAATATTAGTATAGATAATAATGCAGTTTTCCTATACCTTCACGAACCCTGCTCATTTATTACTCTTTCATCATAATAAAATTAATTGTGTGGTGGAGAAACTGATAGATATAAACAGTGGCTTTATGAACTTTATCATATAGGTATTTGTAATATTTATAGATATAGATATAGATATCCGGAACGAGGGGGCTCATTTCGAACCATTTATTAGTTAAATAATTTAACTGTAACAAATTGATAACAAAATAAATCATTTTTATTTTTAAGACCAAATGTTTGTTAAAGAAATTTTATCCTGAATAATAATCCTATCGATTAGTATAATAAAACAGCCTTTGTTTTTTTTTTATTTTAGTTGGTGCGAGTCCCGGGCGAGCCAAGCGAGTTTTAAAAAATCTTAGAATGCAGTTTTGTTTCTTTTTAAAAATAAAGGAATGTCTCCTTTATGTAAAATGAGCTAGCTTAAGGATCTAAGGTAGTTTCCCTCCAGGGCCGACTTATTTTTCCACCCTGTATATAGGTATCTATTAAAGAATAACAAAATATTGCCTCCCTGACTGGAAAATTATACATACCCCATACTCCTTTATTGGCTTTGAATAGTGGCTTGTAAAGAAAAAAAATCTCGTCCAACAATAAATATGAAATTAGCCTTGAGACTGTCTGACGTTTCACATTAAACTTTTCAATATTCAATTTTAAAAAAAGTGTTATTGATTTAGTACATAATTATCCCTAGTATAAAGTCATTGTCCATGAATAAGATAAAGAGGTGATTATGTACAATAAATACGCTACAAAAAAACTACATTTATTTTACAATGTGTTTCCAGAGAAATTGATATTTTAAATGGTATGAACTAACCATTTTCGTTTATCAACTTGTTTGCTGCAACTAAAACATTGTAGTGAACATGCAGACATATTTGCCTGCATGTCTGGCTTCCGGTGTATTTCAATCCAAATATACAAAATTAATTAGTAACCAGCATACAGTTAATTAGTAACAATAATTATACAATTCAATTGAATACTCCCGACAGAGGAACATCTCTCATTCGCTCAATTTCTTAACATGTTACATTAGTTACATGTTGATTAGATGTACAAAATTTATTGTACATATAAAAAACTGCCAACGTCTTGCTTGACCTAGTCTAGATAAGCTGACTAACCACTTTATTTGATCGAAGATAGTGTTTTTAAACCAAGCAATTTACATACTCTCCCCTTTGTAATAAGATGCAAAAATGTTTCGCGCTAATCGTGCTCAAAAACAGGTCTTTTGACTGATACTCGCAAGAAAAATGGCCCATCGTATAAAATTGTTTTTAACTTGTAATTCTAAGTTTCAAACAAATAACATGTTACAGGAAATGATGTCAAAAAAAGGTCTTAACGTATCTGCGGTTAATTGAGTTAATCATACGAGAATTCTTGTCGATTGTCGCCTGTGGTTCATAAATTAGTAAACAGCATTCTTGTAGTTACGAATTTTGAATTTGGATCATGTTTGGATCAGTGTTCGCGTGTTCGCCCACCGATCTAAATTCGATAATTTCGAAATTAGAAAGAGGAACAGTTTTCAATTTTTTTTTATTAATGTTACCAAAACTTGTTAACAGCTACTCGATAACTACCCCAGTAAAATAAATATAAAATCTCTCAGGGTAAATAATTAGTGTAGTTTTGAACATATGTACTAAAATTCCTCAATTGTGCTAAGGGTGCGGGGGTGTGCTGAAGGTTGAATGTACCTTTTTTTCAGGTTTTTTGCTCAAAGCGCGAATTTCTCTACAAAAATCATTATGATTACTCCTGACAAAAGTTTCTACATAAAATAAATAATTTTATAATCAAGTAATCTGTTCAGTGTCTCAACAGCAGTTTTATTTCAGGTGACGGGTCTGATCATCCTTATAGCTGGTATTAAGGCTGAAATCAACTCTCACCCCTATATCAACCTGACCGATGAGAACTTCTACACGTCTGGTCCCGTGGTCTTGATTGTTGTTGGCGTCATCGTATTCATTGTCGCCTTCTTCGG
Source organism: Synanthedon andrenaeformis (assembly GCA_936446665.2). Lineage (NCBI taxonomy): Eukaryota > Metazoa > Arthropoda > Insecta > Lepidoptera > Sesiidae > Synanthedon > Synanthedon andrenaeformis. Next base: position 2,197,168 of record OW387780.2, on the reverse strand, counting down.
ATGTTGCGGAGCTGTCAAAGAGAACCACTGTATGATTGTAACGGTAAGTTGATTTTTTAGCTAACAACAGACTGTGAAACAATAGGTTAGATAGAGAGTTACCTAGGACAATTAATGACGCACGTTATGGAAGCCCTATTAAAACAGATTGTAGATTATTAACGATTTGCTATTAGCGGTCTTGCTTGTTCAAAACGAGTTTCATAAAGTTGGGAAAGAAATTACTTCATTATGTAGGAGTCAATTGAGTTTACTCAAAACTGGTTTTGTTAAATGTAATAACGTTTTGTTGAGAGAATGAAATCAATAAAATAATATTTTAGTGCGTAATTTATGTAGTTTTGAAGTAGCGTAAACCCCATCTTCACTTCACTCACTTTTCTCACAATTTAATTAAAAATATGAATAGCTACTTTGCCCACGTTAAAATTATAAAAACTATAAATTAAATAATTTAATCTATTTCCATACCAAATTTCATCAAGTTCGATTTAGAGTTATAACCGTGAAAACATAACAAAATGTTACTTTTTTCATTTATAATTTTGTTATGGAACACTGGCCTGATATCAATGAGCCCAATATTATTTTAACTACCTGGTACTATGTTACACTGAACTTAATAAGCTGTATTTTGAATCAAATTCAGCCTTTTCTTTACGTATGATTTATGAGTCTTTTCTTTAAAAAATGCATTAATTGTCAATTAAAAGTAATATTTTCAGCAACATGTTCTTTTTAACTGACTATTCTGTCTGTGTCGTTATCATAAGTATAGTGTACTCTACCATAAATCTAGTACTAATTTCGCACTCTCAAATAAGTGATTTAATATTTTAAACAATTTGTAACATAGTTACAATTTGTATCATATTTATAATCTACTGTTTACCCTTCGATGGATAGTTTGTATTACATAGCAGGTATCATATTTCGATCCACCCCTCCTTTCCTAATACTATTGAAATAGAATATCCTTCCTTTCTTCCGTTGTATAAAGTACATTTTATTCCATTTATGAACAACGGAATTTAAATCTATGAAACATTTAAATTCCGTTGTGCCGCTGCGATTTTATAAATTAAAGATGACCAACATAATATATGATTTCTCTGAATTCATTATTCAAATAAACATAGGTAACACATAGTCACAATATATGACGTAGTTACATTTATATCACGAATGATTAAAAATTTGGTCCCAAACTTTATCCAGATGTTAAAACATCTTCTAAAAAAAAGGTTACTTTTCTCTATAGGCGAATCATCTGATGTTATCGATTCAGATAGGATACCTAGGTTTTGTGTTACTGTATGGTTGTTTTATGATCCTTATGTAAATTGTTAATTAATGTTATGTTAATGAAATATAATTTAGACAGTGCTTATTTTGATACAGTGAACGAACATTTTGCTACAGTAGATTTAACGCCACTGAACGGTTTAACGGTTCTAATTCTAAAATAGAAATCATATGAGGGAATGTTAGTTGCAGCACATTTCTAAATGACATTTAGAAGTCAAACTTTAAAAAAAAAAGTCATTCTAATTACTGGTTTCATTTTATTATTAAAAAATAAATAAATTTAATCAATTCCTTCGCTTTGTTTGCATTAAAAATAATCTGCGCGAAGGAAAGTCACAAATAGCTGACACCTTTCGCTCGTAATTTATCAGTTTGTGTTCATTTTAGTCGATACGGACTCGTCTTGGCATTTCTTTTATTTTCGATACTATAACTACCTCGCCCAACATGTTATCGTTCATCTAACTAAGACCAACACAAAATTCTTATTTTGTTTAACTTTTTTTTTAATGTAATTTGATTTAATTCAATATAAACGGTAGCATGTACTTTGTAGACATATTGTGTAGTTAAAAACAACATAAAAAAGAAAAATAATTTTATGAGTCAGTAGAGTAATAGCACTTGTCTTCAGTCTATCTATGAGGCGTGTGAACATCTGTGGTCTTTTAGTGATTTTAAGCAACTGTAAACGAGAAGGCGCCTAATAAAATCGAAGTTTTGCTTTTATATGAAACCTTCAATGTAATTAAATCGAATGTGGGCGTCTTGTACTTGCTTGCGTCACAAGTCGTTAATCTCATTTCAGTATTCATTTTGATGAATAATTAATTAACAGCAAAAATGTATAGGTTGTTTTCTTAGAAAACGTAATATTCTTAGCTTCAGCATCGCATTGATTTTGTCACTGTTTTAAAATCCGTCGCAATATCAAGATTTTCATTTTTTCCCGTATGTTAATTCGCATTTTACATGGAAATAATATGGTATAAATGTATAATAATATCAATCAATATTACATATTTTTAGTATTTATACAGTAGGCACACATATAGACCGAGTGTTTTTTAACCTAGCAATTCAAAGTTAGTCACGGTGTAACGATAATGTTTTTAGATAACATTGGAGTGATAACGCCTATATATACAATTATTATGAATCATAAAAGCCATCGCATTGATGTGTATCTTTGCTGTTCTATATTTATGTGTATGTATTTTAAAGTGGGCACTTCATAATCAATTTATATATTGTATAAAAAAGTCAGTTTTTGAATTATGCTGCTGAGACGTGGACAATGATGGAATGACACGTTCACAAATTACCAGTTGCTTTGCGAGCTATAGATTCCAAACGTTCTATATGCTTGGCACTTCTCCAGGGAATATGATCCTATATACGGAGATTAGTCGCAGAAACAAGGTTTTTAGATATAGCCCATTGAATCGGCTACCAGAAGTAGGAATTGGCGGGACATATCTGTCGGGGCTCAATTAAAAAGACCTCAGGTCCAACAGATGATGAAGATTATTAAAAATATTTGTATAGACTATAAAAACAGATTTTAACAAATGTTAAGTTAGAACCCTAGATATCTAATTGAGGTTTGTTATTAATAGCGATCAATTTGCAACTAGAACGACGAATCTGGGTCGTAAAAACAGTGTTAATGCCCTTTTATATCGAAGCAGCTGTCTAATCCAATCTGACTAATTTTACCACTTTTTTAAAAATAGCGCATTGATAAAATGACGTTATTATTTGTACGATTATATTATTGAAGACGTTTTGTATTGGATTGTTTACCACGAATCAATTTATAGTTCTACTGCAAGCATATACAAAAAAAAACACGAACTTAGAATAACAGTGTAGGAATTCGTTTATTGTTGAAATGATGACAAAACTGTCGACCTCTGACACCGGCGCGGCGGTCAACTTATTGCAGCTAAATGAACGCTTCCTCTATTTAACGCATAGTTAAGACGTCCAATTGTAACATAGACAAGTTCCTTTCTTATGCATTGATTACTTCATGAATTTTAATCCCTAATTCCCCCAATAGTTGATGGTATATTTTTATTATGAAGGGCCGCAGACAGGTAGTCTACTTTTTTTTAGGGGGTCTACCGTCGCCTCGCAACCCCAGCTGGGATGATTGTGACTTGTCGACTACAATAGGACAAAAGGAAAAAACATGTTACCAGTTGCAGGTAGAGGTATTAGGATCGGCATGACTAAATATAACAGCAAACGTGCCTTTATTGCACAGCAAACGTGGTCTACTATATAGAGTGGTTACTGATTTATCAAAACATACGAAAAGAAAATATTATGCAATAACGTGAAACAAACGACTGTAATCGATGAAGGTATTAAAAACCTTTGACTCATTAATTTCTAGAATTAATATGTAGGTACTATTCCATAATCATTTGCATAGATTTGTAATTCTACGATTCAAGGGAAACTTATGTACTTGTTTAATTTTTATTGTCATCAATCCTTAATGGTTTTAAGCAAAGCAATTTTTCAGAAATCAAAAAATGTATTGTTATAAGTACTGGTGTGTGTGTGTGTGTGTGTGTGTGTGTGTAATTTAAACGATGAATCAAATGCACAACCACAAGTCACTGTAATTAGGCACAATGAATGACGTGACTCACCAATCACATTGTACGGCGCGGCGATAGTTTCTGGAGGTCAATCATGAATTTTGCGACATAATGGTCTAATTTATATTTTGCTTTTTCGTAGGAATAATTTTGATATGATCATTAACAGTAACTCAAACTTTGTTAAAGTTAGTTACAATCTTAAAGGTCTCGGGCATAAAGGGTAGGAATCATACTTAGTCTCAGGTAAATTAATATTGTAAAGGCCACCCACCATTCACGGGCACTCCATTTGGCAGCGCTCCACTCCATCACGACATCTTTGGACGACATCCAAATTCTTATCATACAAAATTCACGTGGTTTTTTACATTCACGATGAGATTTGGAATGGATGGAGTGGAGCGCTGCCAAATGGAGTGCCCGCGTGAATGGTGGCCTAAACTTGCCTTCGATACCTACATTCCAAGCTAGTTGTCTACATCTCGCCACACCCGATATGTTATAAATATATTTCTAAACTACATAAACGCATTACCTATATAGAAATATATATTTAGTACTAACAACCCGGAGTTTAAATTTTCAAAAATATCCTTTTTTTTAGTTATCTTCGTTATAAAATAAACGTAGGTATATCCCAAATTTCATTCATCCCAACATTATATATTTTAACATTTTTATTGTTTGTATTTTATTTGCAAAAGCTTATTTATCATGAAACATTTTGAAATTGGTGGTTCATTGCATTAAAACAATTATTATTATCTTTTACCAGTTCTCGGTGTTTTTGCTTGTAATCTTCATCGCGGAACTAGCAGTTGGTATTGCCGGTTACATGAAGCATCAGGATCTCGAGAACTCTATATTGCGCCATCTCAATGGGACCATCAAACAGTATAACAACGATACAGACATCAAACGCACCTTCGATATTATGCAAACCGACGTAAGTAAATTAATCCTGCTAATTATGTAAATGACTATATATCTCTCAAAATTTATGGCAAGCACAGAGTGGAGGCTTGTTATTATGTAAGAATTGCGATTCCTCTGTTTAATTTGCAAAAATTTAGTAGCGTTTTTTACGCAAGCTATAAGTGGTCATATAGCAAGAATGGACTACCAGTGAAAGTTGGAATAGATTGATTTAATTGCCTAATTGATATTGTATTGATTGGCATTGGAAATTTTGTTTTTGTAAAGGTTGCAAAGATTTTCCTCTACTATAGATTTTAATATTTTATTTAATTTGAGTTTATTTTTATTTGCATTAAAGTGATCACCACTGGCACCTAGTTCTTATTATAAATAAATAAATAAAGATTGTCATTACACCCGATAACTGCCATTCGACGAATTTGCATGCATTGTTACGAAAATACGAATGCTTTTGTTTTTGTTTAACTTTTAATTTAGTTAATCACAAATCTTTCCATAATTATCCACCAGAGTTGTGTTCTGAAAATGTCGGATAGGTTTAAAATGTATCGTGAAATGTGCAGTTGCAATGCTGCGGCATCAACGGCCCCGAGGACTGGAAGGCCAACGGGCTGGAGATCCCCGACACCTGCTGCACCGCCCGCGAGATCCACGCCAACGCCTTGGAGAAGTGTTCCGCGGCCTCCGCCACCTTCCACAACAAAGGCTGCCTCGACCAGCTCGTGACGCGCCTCAAGGATATCGCCATGGTGCTCGGCGGCGTAGGACTCGGCATAGCTATCGTTCAGGTCGGTACCACCGCCTGCTTATTAACCCTTTAACCGCTTGGTTTTGTAGTTGTCGTGCCTCTAGCGCCTGACTCGTTTTTTTTTTTTTAAGAGAACTCAATGATTTAAAAAATAAACATTATACAAGTAGAAGAATTTGTTGTATACATCCGGCTCTCGCGAAGTGGACACGAAAATAATTTGCGGATAAATCCGACTCTGGCGGCTAAAGGGTTAATTTATTTACTATTACTACACAAAAAGGTACGCAGTTCAGTGAGTATACGTGAGTGTTGTCATTCGTGAAGGCTTCACACTGCGCTGCAATGCATATCGCGTCTTAACGCGGATGATTCTATACATTTTTATGTTAAGGTCTACAGACAGGCTGACGATCCACTTGACAAGCAACAAACACCACAGGTACTGCAAGTTTGCTGCTGACCATGGCAGGATAAGGATAGAATAGGATAATAGGCTCTGGCATGCCTTATTCACTCACCGAAACACAACAGCACATATGCTATTATTTCACGATAATGCCGCCAGAGTGACTGCGATATAGACCATGCGCCAAATGTCTCACTGCCATCTGACGGTTGACCTCAAAGTGGGACTAACAAATTAGACTGTCCCAATTAATCAGAACAGTGAATTCCCACTGTTTCTGGGACGGGCACATTGTTTTGTCTTGTATATATTAATATATTTTCGCCTTCTTAAGGCCCCACCTTTGTGAAACTTGATTACCATGTAGCATAGGAAAGCTCATTGTGCTACGAAGAGGAATATACTCTATAAGATTGAAACAAGAAATTATTTTCATCACACTAGGATTTCAATCTGTGAAATCCTGCATAGCATGTGGACACTTAATAAATTGTGAATCTTATTTTGCAGTTGCTCGGCGTCGTGTTCGCGTGTTGTTTGGCTCGCTCCATCCGCAGCCAATATGAGACGGTGTAAACGCACAGATCAACAAACGGACCGATTACAAATTGTATACTTATCTCCTCCGATGTTTTGTAACGTTTTGTGATCGCTAATAATTTATAGGTGTCTGTATATTTAGATTTTCAATTTATGTAACGCTAAGTATGTACCATGCATTGATTTACAGGAACATTTTAGATCTTTTTAAAAATGTTATAATACCGATGTGCTAAAATAATAAAGATTTTGTATGGAAACCATCTGAATGGTATTCCGCATTGAATTCAATTTCAATGATTACTCGTATCGGAAGAAGTTAGATTTAAATAGCGGATAAGTTATATGGAGTGGAAAACACAGTGCACGGGTTTGCTTGAATATTTTTCACAATGGAAAATGAGTGTGCTCAGTGTAGAAGACTGATTTTCGAATAGAGTTGGCGACGCCAAACTCACGCCACATCATCACAAATTTATTCAAATTCAATTATAGAAATTGTAATCTTCATATTTCATGTTTAGTCGAGAGTAGAATTGGTGCACTTTAGTTCATATTATTTTTCTCGTAACACAAAAACTAAAGTAAAGCCAAGGAGACAATGCAAACAATGTAACAAACCCAAACCTTACAGACTACAAGATGCTAGTAAAACATTGACTGATTAAAAGTGTCTCTGTCCTTTACCCTCGTTAACAAGGTTATCTTTTTTTATGAACGTGGTTTAATTGTTAATAACAATAACGTATAAACTATTTGTTTTATTAAAAAATGTTATGAACCCCCAGAAAGTTGGTTTACACCGTTTGCGTTTTCTCCATGGTACTATGAAAGTACTTACTTAAAGAACTTCACCAGACATTAATAAACAACTTGTTTGCTTTACGAGAACAATAATATGATTTTTATTGTATTATTATAATAATAGCCCTTGAGTGTAATTTTTCAATGTTTATAGGTATATTTATAATAAAAGTCTTCATTATCTACATCGATATTTTAATTTATAATAGGTACAAACGCTGTCGAGTTACAATGAAACAGCGCCCTACTTACACACATTAATTCTCCCTATTTTATTTTTATATCATCATACAAATCGTAACAAAAGATGAATTAAGAGTTCGTAGTTTGTTAACGAGTTACCGAGGAACATCAGCGAGCAAGCGTACCGACAACATGGCCGCGGCTCTTTCCACTAATCGAGAAAAAACATCACATAACGTCAACGTATCGAAACCATACTAAGTCTCGGAACAATCCCTTCGAGAATTGGCCTCGTGAAAATAGTCCAGAGATTGTCTTACACAAATAACAGTATCATCCCTCCCACTTACTGCATGTCGCAAGCATCTGAACTTCACAGCACCAGTTTCCATCAAACACACCTTTAACTACCTATATACATAGAAAATGGACTCGCAAATATAGACTCCTTTTCATAAAAGCGACGGAATATTACCAACGTCTATCTATTGGTTTTAACTCCTCCAAATTCTACTTAAAAACAGCTCTATAATTATTTGACTCACTGAGGTAACTAATTTATTATTTTAGTTCCTCTGTTTGTCGTGGGACTTTTTTCATGAAACGAAATATAGGTAGGTCGTTACATGGACGTGAACAAATCAAAATTCTAGTCTAGAAAATAAAAACAACTACTGGCCGCACTATTTTCTGCTAGCATTCACTTTACAGGTGGATAGGGGAACACTCAGTCCATTCTCTATGTGTATGCGAACACCGAATATATTTTAAAAAAAGACGCGACGTCACCGAAATATTCATATACACGCGACATACACAGTCTCCCCGCACAAGTTCGTTACACATCGTAATAAACTAGGGTTAAAAACATACATTAACTAAACAGTAAAATAACCTTATGAGCTAATAATTGTTTAAAATCTAAAAAGTAATTTTTAAAATATATATAGGAGTAATGTCAGACTGATGTGGAGGCCAAAATTTAAAATGTTTCGTTTGGCACGTTTTAATCGGCGTTCTTCATTGCGAAATGTTATGGTTAAAACTAAGCGAGAGCTTTTTTTTTTTCATTAGAGTACCGTTCGTACTTCTCATATTGTACAATGTGGGTAGACTCAATTTTCTCGCAAACCGTCCCCAACCATAGAGCAGACCGATGTGATATGTTTTTTTTTTACAAATGAATCATCAAATTTAAAATGCATCAAAGCATTATATATTGTCACACCACTATCTGACAACCAAGTCAATGTGTAGATAACGCAAAATGTTTCAAATTGCTTTTCTTTTTTTCTGTCATTTAATGACAGATTTCAGTATTGAGATTGAGAATAATACTTCGAAAAGGGCACATACTAGCTTCCCTATTAAATTATATATTACCGTCGCACATAGTTTGCTGGCTACCAATTTATTATTTTATGTATACAACGAATTTAAAGACATAGTTTATATACACATAGACTTGAATACTGGCATTGTCAAAACGCGGACGCCATCTGTCTACAATAAGGATAGGTTGTACAAGCTCATTCCTATAAAAATAAATAGTTTCACACATAAAATACTTGACAAAAATAGCCTATACATATTATTTATATATTTGAATACATATTAAGAAAATCACTTTTATAACTTCTTGAATTGCACAAGAACAAAAAACAGTCAAAAATGAATTGACTGAAATGGACTAAAAAAAATTCTACTAAATGGGCCTAATTGTTTTTCATTGTCATTGCCTAAGACACCGTTCGTAATGTTGTTCAACATATAAATATATATAAAAAAATTGTCTCGTGAGAGGCAAGTAAGGTATAAATTTAAATGGTATAGTGAAAAATAATGTGTATATTAATACTCTCGCACCTTTAAATAACTAAATTCCCTATAGTTAGTCGAAACTGAGATACCTAAGATACCCACGTTAACCTTTCAGAGTTCTTCAAAATATGGTTACGCAAACCAATACATATTATTTTCATACATTGGTGACAGAATTTCTAGTGCTATTATATTCTTAAATACAATAGTAAGGTTTTTCAGCACGGTAAGAGCCCACAGAGTAAGGAATCGCCGCGTCGCCCGCTACTAGAGACGGCACGGTCAACGCTTTTCAACTCAACACCAGTACACGCATTGTTTAGGTTTTTTATTCCAAAACAATCACGACGATGTGATACACCAGAATTTTACTTATTAAGAGCATTCATCAATTAGAATCACGCTGGAGTCAAAATTTATGATTTCAGTAGTTTCAGATGTTTTAGTTTGCAGATAAGATGTTAACGTCATATTATTTGTAGTTGTATAATCTAGTAAATAGCTGAAAAATTTTTAAAAGTGAATTTTCATTAGAACATTTTTAAACTAGCGGACGACGGCCTACGCAGATAAATATACAAGTTATTAAAAAAATTATAACATAATCTTTTAGAACATTAATGACTTCACATACTAGGTCCAAGAAAAAACAGAAATATCTCAAATTTGATCCTAAAATAACACGTTTAATATCACGAAAAATTACTAAAAGTGACACTTTTGATTATACTTGTCTTGAATGAAAACTTACAGAAATCGTATGTTTTTTTCAGCCATGTACCAATAAATTAAATGAATTTTTGAAAATCAATATTTCTATAAGTTTGTCGCATATAATTTTATTAATATCTCGTTTCTACGTAGACCGTCGACCGCTAGATGATAAAATTATCCCAATATTTTAAAATATTTTTCAGAGATTTACTAGATTATAAAACTACAAATAATATGACGTTAACATCTTATCTGCAAACTAAACACATCATGGCATTATGATCCGCCGGGAATCATAAATTTCTGATTCTGATTCTGTAACGCTCTTAACGTTTTTACTTTGATTATTACACCAAATCCCAGTACAATGAGGCATTATGGATGTTGGTTTCTATTTTTTACAACGAGCAAATAGAAACCGGCCACATGCGCCCCGAGTTGCGCTCAGCGCAATTGCGCGGCACGATTATTATTATTAACATAGAGTAAATAATACTTAATACTGGTAAAGTACTATTTACTCTATGTTATTACTGCCGTCTCTAGTAGCGGTCAACGCTGCCATTCTTCGCTCTGTGGTACAAAACAATTAAAAAAATATTATGTAAATTTTTATTTTATTATGTCAAATAAATGCATCTGCATGGACAACACATATCAATTATTATTATTAAACGGTTGAACTTTCTACAAAATAACTTTATTAAAGTACACATTTCAAAGCTGAACATTCTCAACATCATGAAAAGGGGTGATGCAATTGACTAACCATATTTTGACATTTGAAAAAAAAAAAACAAACCTTTCGTGGGTACTTTCCACCTCAAAGTATGGAATAAATACAAAAATAATTGAAACATTTACGATTACTAGAAAACGATAAAAACAAAATTGCATCATCAAAGCACTTCGCACTGATGGAAAAAAATCATATACATATTTCTATACCTATTACATTTTATTAATGATATATATTCACAATATCAAATATTTTAAGAAGAAAAAAAGTAAGTATTACAATCACATTGTAGGAATTCGAATTAGTAATAAAAAAAAATCAGACATGACAACACTTTTTAAACTGTCTTAAGCATGACATTAATTTACATCACATTAAACGCAACATATAATAAAGAAGCTATGTATATATATGAACAATTTGCACATTTCACTGTTCTATTTAATACCTAAATTACAACCTCATATTTTTATTTTTCTAATTGTCAAGTGTTCAACCAATTTTCCAACATAAATGTGCACAAAGTTGATACGTTTTTAATGAAGCTTAATGTAATATTTAGTTAGGGTGACCCGGATGGAATTAAAAGAGAATGGTATTTTTTGAGTATGATAATAATATTGTATTTCCTTATTGGATGGCAGAGCAATCATGTCGCGTAGCGCTTGGTCCAGAGGCGCGCGATGCGGTCGTGCTCTTCCCTGTTCTGTAGGTACTGCGTCGCAATACTCCCCACCAGAGGGTCAGCTATAAAAAAAATACACTCAATCACTTCATCACTCGGTTACTCAGAAAGCCTCATTATTTTTAATTAACGTATACTTCAAAAGTCAGTATAAGTTGTCCATTTTAAGTTATAACTTACTAGCTAACTTACAAAAAATGAGAAATGATTAAATTAATAGCGTTACAAGGTCAGAATCAGAAATTTATGATTTTCGGCGGATCATAATGCCATGATGTGTTTAGTTTGCAGATAAGATATTAATGTCATATTATTTGTAGTTATATAATCTAGTAAATGCCTGTAAAATATTTTAAAATATTGGGATAATTTTCTCATTAGATCAGTTTTTAAAGAGCCCTTTTTTGAAACTAGCGGTCGACGGTCTACGCAGAAGCGAAATATTAGTAAAATTATATGCGACAAAATTATAGAAATATTGATTTTCAAAAATTCATATAATTTATTAGTACATGGCTGTGAAAAACATACGATTTCTGTAAATTTTCATTCAAGAAAAGTATAATCAAAAGTGTCACTTTTAGTAATTTTTCGTGATATTAAACGTGTTATTTTAGGATCAAATTTGAGATATTTCTGTTTTTTCTTGGACCTAGTATATGAAGTCATTAATGTTCTAAAAGATTATTTTATATTTTTTTTTAATAACTTGTATATTTATCTGTGTAGGCCGTCGACCGCTAGTTTAAAAAAGTTCTAATGAAAATTCACTTTTAAAAATTTTTCAGCTATTTACTAGATTATACAACTGCAAATAATATGACGTTAACATCTTATCTGCAAACTAAAACATAAATCATAAATTTTGACTCCAGCATGATTCTGATGAATGCTCTTAAATGGTCATGTGTGGTTTTATTTATAACTAGCTGTTATAGCTGTTATAAAAATATAGCCACACGCTGATAATGTAGCTCTCTCTATAGGTGAAAGAATTTTCCAAATCGGTCCAGTAGTACAAACATACAAAAATACAAATCTTCTCTCTTTATAATATTAGTATAGACTAGCAACCCTAGTATTGCACACATGCAATTTTTTTGTGGAAATTATATACACAAACCTTTGTCATTTATTGCTTTTTTTTCATTAGTGAAAATCGTATCATATATATCTATCATCAATACTAATCAATACTAATAATAAATCTGTAAGGGTCGGTCATGGAGTAAGTTTTGTTTTCAGAGATATCGTGTTTATATGCTCTATACATGATACTGAAACTAACATGACGATTTTTAGAAAATTTTGTATGTATGTATGTTCCTCCATAACTGAAACGAATTAACTGATTTTCATGAAACTTGGTAGATAAACATTTGGACGTACGGGACACAGGATAGGCTACTTAATATTTTTCAACGTGGACGAAGTTGTAGGCACCAGCTAGTTTTATAATATGTATAGATATAAATACAGTAGTTATTTACATTTATGACCTCATTACTTGGAGTCCTTGGGCCTTATTATTTCGAAAAATACTTATACAGCTATTTTAAAGAGCATGAGTTAAAATAATTTTAACCAAAGTCTATTTGTACATACATAGATTAATTTCATTGTGACTTCATTATTCTGAAAGATACTCATTTTAAAAGTTATATAACCGCTTATAACTTTTTTCAGTTATATGTGATTGATTTTTACATAGAAGAGTGTTATATTACCTGGATTACAATCAGTAAGCAAAGAGCAGATTGATAGGAGAACTTTTGATATTGTGAGCGCTGGGGACCAGTTATCCTTCAATATGTCTAAACATATCACTCCCTGACTGTTGATATTACAATGGTATATCCTAGTGCGGAATGTGACCTGAAAATTAATTAACATTATTATAAAACAATTACATATTTAAAACTTAAGGTTCACGATTGTTCATATGGTAGAATTTTTTCAAAAAATCCATGGAAATATTTAGAAATTGGATGGTGTATTGATTATTATTTATGTGAAAATGACAGGGCAACGGCTATTAGGTCAATGTGACTGAACTTCCATGCTGCTTGGTCTTTGGATGCACATTGGATCCAATAGGTGGAGCTTCAATCGGTTGTTTTTTTTTTAGTTCGGCCAGAACAAAGTCTGCTGGGTCCGGTAGTAGAACATAAAAACAAGTATAACTATATTATTTAAAAAGTAATAAACATACCTTTGGCGGTTTGAAAGGATATTCAGGTGAAAAGTGAATATCTAAAAAGAAAACTCCACCCTCGTACACTGAGCCGGGCGGCCCTAGTATAGTGGACACCCATTCATAGAGATTATCTCCTTTAGGACCAGCGCTGCAGTTGGGAGGTGGGTCCAGAGTGATTTCAGCTAACTCCTTCTGGATCCTCTTCGCCGATGTGCCCAACGCCTTTGACATCTTTTGATTTGGTTTATTCTCTTTTGAATCTGGTTTGTTGTCGGCTACTGCGCCACTCGAGCTCGCTCCGCCGCGTCCTCGTCCGGTGCCACTCCCTGAAGAACCAGACGCACCAGACATCTAAAAAACCATTACAATTCACTCCAAAAAAGATAAGCTTGTTAATAAGCCAGCAATGATTGTGATCTTTTCGTTTGATTCGTGTGGTTAGAGTAACGATAATAAACAGCATGCTAGATCTATCAATGATTTCATGCAATACAAAATCGTTGTTTGCTCATATTAGCAAATAAATGTGTACAACAGTCTTGACAAAAATCAGCAACATAATTGAAATACATTTTCCATCGAAACAACACTGAAATCGAAAGGATTACAATGTTATTCTTGCATTTAAATACGCATAACAGAATATTGATAAAAGGGCAGACTATGTAATGAAAAAAAAAAAACCTCGGAAGCACAGCCTCAAACAAAGAGATCCGTAGACTCGGTATTAGAATAACAAAAATAATAAATTTTTACAAAAACAATAAAACACAGTCTCGACTATCACTAGTAAAGAATCTAAGTGAACACAATTTAAGAGGCATTGCAAGAAAAAAAGATTTGTTTGTACCTTACGAATAACAGTCGGCCATCTTGTGGGCTGGCGTTATCCGAAAATTACAATTTTTCTGTTTCAGCAATCCCCAATTGAATTGATTAATGTGCCACGAGATATTCTGTACTAGAGTATAAAGAACTCGTCCAGATAATGCAAAATCACTCAAATGAATATCAAGGAATATTTGAGAACCTTCGTAATCTAGAGATGAACAGTGTGCCTGGCTTGTAACTTCTCAGATGGAACAACCCCTTTTTACCACTTTTACCAGTACTAGAAAGTGAACTGTACCTTGTAGTTAACTTGTTAAATCAAGTATTCCAAATAATGTTCAAGTTTCAGTCCACATAAATTCCTAATCCATTTTGTTCATCGCCCGCACTAACACAAACAACCAACTCGGAAAGGAAAGCGAACAGACTAACCAGAATATAATAAAAATTATCTAAACAGAATTTTACTAAATATTACTTCCGCATCACATAAGTATTACGAAACTTATTATATTAACAATAATAATTTCTTATTATTGACTCAAATTTTTACTAAAACAATACCAGAAAATCACGATGCACAACCACTTTCCGACATGTTTTTAAAAAGGAACCGGGATGTGTTGCCATTTCATAGCATTAAATTAGTATTTTTTTTAGCAAACACTAAAAAAAAATACTACCTATTAATTTCCAGCCGACCACATGTTGCATTTTAATTAAATACAAGAACATTAATGAATATATAAATGTAACTAAGTAAACAATATTACTATCTAACCGATAAAATTTGTTAATATTAGTTATTACACCAACCCGATTTATAACAATAATAAAATTGGTAGTACTATTACTATATTTTGTTAACCTACATCACCTACATAGTAGGCAGTGGATTTACAAATTATTACTATGTATTATAATACCAAACTAATACCTACATCTTTATTTTTGCATGCGGCTTATTGAAAACAAATTTATAACAAAACTAGCTAACTGCTCCCGGCTTCGCACGGATGCAATTTTACTGTAAATGCGTTTGACGCTCTTTCATTAGTGAAAACTGCATTAAAATCAGTTGCGTAGTTTAAAATATCTAATGACGGCTGTGCACTCTCCCGCGAGTATTCTCGCCTGTCGCTTAGAGAGTACTATATTCCTTGACTCTCGCCATGTCTAGCCGAGAGACTACTACAATTAACATACCAGTGTTTGAATTAAGATTTTTTAATCTAAATTTTTATTGAAATACATCTTTTTAGTGTGGAAAGATGAAAGAAAGGGACACACGGCCTCAGTTTGGCTATCTCTCTCTGCTCGGATTAGCCTATGTTTAAAGCGCAATGAAAAATGTACTTTAACTATTAATAATAGATAATTTTCGTAAATGCAATTTTTTTAAGTAAGCGGTCCTGTTATCCTACGTCCATGGGTGGATGTCAAGAGGAACCACAAACTAAATAGTAGATACTACGTATCTATGATTTGTCCATGGCCACTATAGAATATTATTATTAAGATGTCAAATGTCAAATAGTCCGTGGTTCTGTTCTGCTTTGGTTTATATGTTTATATTTATTTTATTTCTATATTTTGTGTGTGTACATGAAGTGAAGTATCACTGAAATGCCTTGTATCATATTAAATTATACAATTCGAAGACAATAAAATATTTAAATCTGTGGTGATGTTTGTCAATATCTTTAATTGTTCACGAGGAATAAAAAATAAAGTATAATTTGTTGTGTGTTAAATACCAAACCAAATCATTACAAAATTACTATTGCCGAAGTGAAGCTTATGTACTGTCTGACAATTTTTTTATTTATTTAAATGATACTGAATTATTTCTCTCGTTAAGCATCGTAGCAAGCAAATAAAATAATTTTCTACTTTAAGACTGTGTTGATTAATCGCATAACAAAATGGGTAAACGCCAACATCAAAAAGATAAAATGTTTGTATCTAACAATAGTTGACAATAATTGAAAACTTTGAGCTTCGATTATTATTGTATATAATTTTAGGTATCTAACATACACCGAGTGGACTACACTCTATGGTGGCAAAAGATCTGGAACAACAACTGAAGAGGATACATCATTTAAGAGGTTACCATTTGATCATTGCTGTTTGTGTTTGCAACCATTTGAGGATCCATACTGCGATGTAGAAGGAAATATTTTCGAATTACAGGCTGTAATAGAATTTGTCAAGAAATTTAAAGTTAATCCAGTCACTGGGAAGGTAAATTATCACAGTGAATCACTGCAGTAACATGTTTTATAACATTTGATTGCATTCAAAATGTATTCAGACTGATAGTTAATATTATAGTTCCTCAGCCATTTGTTTGTAAGATGTATGTCATAAATATTTTTAATTTTTTTTTTTCATATGCTAGATCCCATTTCCCTATCCCTTTCTAATCCCCTATCCTTAATATAATATTATAGAGGGAGAAGATTTGTATGTTTGTAATGAAAAACTACTATACTGATTTTAAACATTCACCTATGGAAAGCTATGTTATCAGCGAGAAATATAGGCTATATTTTAAAAAGTTATGTGGGTGAAGTCGCGTGAAACAGCTAGTCCCTAATATATGTGCAATGCTTGTGTTTATTTATTTACAATAATACACACACACATTATACATCATTACAGGGGTAACCCTAATTTGATGTATATGTTCTTAATCTATTTATTAAAACATTATTTAAATTATTTATATTGCATAGATAATTAAGTATATATAATTTTAAAAATTACAAAATTAAAATTAAAAATTTAAATTAGGAGTCGGTAGCCACCTACCATCCAGTGTACCGTTAGCCTGTCTGTTGACTTTAACATAAAAAGGAGAGCCTTCTCAAACATAGTAAGACTAACTATTAGTAATCACAGCTGTTAAAATGCAACCATGTGCTTTTAGAAGATTTTTTGTGAGAAATATTTCTAGTGTTTGAATAATAGGATTAATTAAAAAAAAATTAGATACCAACAACATTGAGTAATAATATTGTGTTTAAAATTTTGTTCCAGAAAGCAGACATCAAGTCTTTAATCAAATTGAATTTTTTTAAGAATGCTGAAGATGACTATCATTGTCCAGTACTTTTTAAAACTTTTTCCAAAAACTCTCACATTGTCGCAATTCGGACTACTGGAAATGTTTTCTCTTTTGAAGCTGTTGAGCAACTTAATATTAAAGGGAAAAACTGGAAGGACCTCATCAATGACACCGCCTTCTCTAGAGGTGATATCATCACCATACAGGATCCAAACAACTTGGACAAATTCAACATATCAAAGTTTCATCATGTTAAAAATAATTTAAGAGTTGAAACTGAAGGTGAATTACATTTGTTTTTATTATATTTTATGCTACTAAAGCGATATTGCTTATATACAGGGCGTCCCACGACTATGCCACATGGAGGGAAAGTACCTTGGATATTGTAGATGGAACATTTTACTGAAAGAAGACATTATTTTAATTTAAAAAACAATTTAAACTGCATTCAAAGATTTTTAAATAATTACATGGTTGAACTGGGAATCGAACTCGCTACATTATAAAAAAAAATTACCCTGTAGCTTTATCATACCGATCGAAAGGCTTCATCATAAGGATTATTTTTTGCTAAATAACATAGTGTCAGAAATAAAAGGGAGACCATGAATTTTAACATTTTTAATACAAAATTAATCATTTTATCAAATGCTCATAATGAGTCCCATACTGTTGAATACAAAGTCGCACTCTTTTGATTATTTCACTCCCTGTCGATTTTTGATCTTGTTGTGGTGGATATTTAGAATAATACGTCTAAGTTCTGTTTGTAGCTCGTGGACACTTTCATACTGGTTCTTGTATTAAACTAGATTTTTACGCGTATAATTTACGCGTCTCGGCTCAGGATACGGCTCGATTTGTTGCATACAACCAGGTACCTACTAATTACATTTTATCATGCACTTAAATTATAATAGGGAAATGATGCGTACTTCTCAAGTGAGTACATTTATTAGTAATAGGTACTTTTGATAATGCCGTTGTATGTCCTTACGGCAGTGTCAGCTTTTAATTTTTCTGAACAAAATTTCACATCAAATGTTAAAATTCATGGTCTTCCTTTTATTTCTGACACTATGTTATTTAGCAAAAAATAATCTTTATGATGAAGCCTTTCGATCGGTATGATAAAGCTACAGGGTAATTTTTTTTCTCGTGTAGCTGGTTCGATTCCCGGTTCAACCATGTAATTATTTAAAAATCTATGAATGCAGTTTAAATTGTTTTTTAAATTAAAATAAAGTCTTCTTTCAGTAAAATGTTCCATCTACAATATTCAAGGTACTTTCCCTCCATGTGGCATAGTCGTGGGACGCCCTGTATAATGGGTAGACTGATTTTAATTCAGTTTTCACGTATGGATATTTCACGTAAATTATGATAGTTGATATTGTAATAATAGTTAAAATAGATTAATTAATCCCGAGTTATTATTTCACAGAGGAAATTGCATTGAAAAGAGACCCTCATGCGAGACTAAAGACAGTTTCCGTTGAAACAAAGGAAATTCTTCAGGAATTGGAGAGGGAATACAAAGCTCCCGAAGTAAAGGAGACTAAGAAAGAGGTGAAAAGATTTCTTATTTTCTTTACCTGAATGTTAAATGTGCCGATTACGAGAGAAAATTATTGCAATACTTTTATTGAAGTTCATAAATCAATATTGCTAGGTGTAGTGAAGATGAGGCTGATGATGGAGTGCTTTGAAAAGATTTTGGTTATAAAAGCTCGGAATGCTGCTGGAAGTAGGCTTTTTCTAATTTTTCTTATATGATTGCCATAGGATCCTTTGTGTTCTACAAATGCCTAATAGCAGCTAACAGCGCAGGTTATTGCTTCAACTTGCTTGGGAGCCCTCTACACTGTGTCGGATTTCTGCATTTCTCATAATAATATTTCCAACTGTTGACCAATCCCGTTGTGAGGATTCGCATTTCGGAATCAGATAAAATTATATCTAAAGCAAGGCCAACGAGACAACGCGACAACGCAAAGAATGTAAACAAACTTTCAAGGGTTGTCAAGTGGTTTCCTATACCATGAAATAGATAGCGCCTGCCACTTCGTGAGAGGGAAAAGTACAGAGAGTCAGGTTTGTTTACATTGTTTGCGTTGTCTCCTTGGCTTTACTATACATGTATGTATTGATTAAAATATTCAATTGTCAGGTATTGTTCAACAGATGAGAATATTTTTTAAGTGTCATATTTTTAAAGCACAACATATTTTTCATTTCCAGGTGGCTGATAAGTTCAATGCGGCTCACTATTCAACTGGCATGGTGGCTGCAGGTTTCACATCAACAGCGATGGCACCGGAGACCATTCACGAAGCAGCCATCATTTGTGAGGATGAGGTCAAATATGAGAGAGTAAAGAAAAAAGGTTTGTTTGTTACGAAACTCTTATTAACATTTATGGGAACATATCATCAGTTATCTGAATTCTAACAACTAAATAGTTATATAGCGTAATGACAAAAAATAGTATGTACTTACTTTTAAAAATGTTTTTTAATTTTTCTTTATTTTTTTTATGTTTACAATCATAAATTTTTAAGAAAAAATTTGTTGCTATTTTTTTTTAATATATAATTGTTTAATGCCAGTAGGTACATTATAATGGAAACTATTAGAATTATAATATATTGATAGCCATAACATTCTCCAGTTGAAAACTGCAATCATAATTATCATTATTTCTAAGTTTTTATGTAAGGGATGAACAATAGAAGTGGTCTCACTTAGGTAGGTGTAAATCTCTTTGATGTAAATGATCACTGATCTCCCTTATTACAACAATCTGAACATTTTTTTGGTATAATTTTCTTCAATGAATTTAGTCAGTGATACCTGACAGTTGGAAAAGTTGATGTTTTCTATTTAATTGCAGGTTATGTGAGATTAGTGACGAATTTGGGACCACTTAATTTTGAACTCTACTGTGACGTGACGCCAAAGGCTTGCGACAATTTCATAAAGCACTGTCACAATGGATATTACAACGGCACCAAGTTTCACAGATCTATACGTAATTTTATGGTAAATATTTAGAACTTTATCTTTGTCCAGCCAGAACCTTGGATCTCGGCGCCACTGACTTAGCCAATATATTTATATGGAGTACGTTCTTATTGGGGAATATCTCTTCATGAATGAATAGTCAATCCATACATCTATCTGCTCACAGTCGGTAGGACTGATTGCATGATATCTAAATTTAATCTATTTAAAAAAAAGTGATTTTTATGGTCAGTCGCCTATTAACACCTGATTATCTTAGTTTGATTAAGGATAAGAAATAAGCAAATTTATATCAACAACAGTTTATATAAATTTCCTATTCATTCATTCGCATTGTGACAAATCATAAGTGTTGTTTAGATACCAAAACTCTTGTCTGTATCAATGCAGTTCTGACATATAATAATTTCAGATACAAGGTGGAGATCCAACCGGCACTGGTCTAGGCGGGGAATCAATTTGGAAAAAACCATTTGAAGATGAAATCAAGCCAAATTTGCATCATTCAGGTCGTGGCATACTCTCCATGGCGAATTCTGGACCAAACACGAATGGTTCTCAATTGTAAGTTGGAGTTCTAAATATTCACCACTTTTTTTAAAAAAAAAAGAGAGGTAGCTTGAAAAAGAAACAGCTTTTGCTTAGCATCATCTAAATTCTAAAGCACATCAATGAAGACTGGTTTAATAAAATGGCTTCAATCTAACTTGCTATGTTTAAGAGCCATTTGACGAGCCCATTGGATGAGTTTCGTTTCATTGAATAAATAAGTAAATAACCTCTCCAGTATATGGCAGTGTTGTGCGCTCACATTAATCCAGGACTGTCAACCTGTCACCCATTAACATTAAAAACTATGTAGATGTGATGTGAGTAAGTATAGTAACATATTGATTTTCGTTAATACTAATGCGATAAACAGTACCTCTACCATGAGTTATAATGACCGCACTCGATAGCGAGAGCGTAAAATATTTATATGGAAGATTGTCAATTTGACATTGACAGTTTTTCGAATGTTTTACGCACTTGTTACCGAGTGCGGTCATTGTAACTCATGGTAAAGGTACTGGTGGTAATTAGTTGTTTTGCGTTACAGCTTCATAACGTTTCGTTCGTGCAAGCAACTTGATGGCAAACACACGATATTTGGCAAGTTGGTCGGAGGAGTTGATACACTCAATGCGATGGAACGGATCGAAGTGGACAACAAAGATAGGCCAATTCAAGACATTATCATTGAGGTTGGCCAAGTGTTTGTGGACCCGTTCGCTGAAGCCGAGGAACAGGTATGAAAATAGTGTATTAATGACCAGATGGTGTATTACATCTCAAAATTTGTGTGATTCAAGCCATTCAGTTTCTACAGAGAATTTAAGTGCTAAGCAATTTATTACTATATATTCTACACTTGTAAAATGGTTTGTCCTGAAATTTATAACAAAGGTTTAAGTATCTTATAAAGGATGAATTATGAAAGGATTTTTTAAAATTTCATCTATGCAAAGCCATATCTCTCTATATAATATAGTCTTTATGCTTACAATGAACAGCTTGAAAAAACTTATACAAAAGCTAGGCACTTGTAATTTTTTTAAAGCAATAATTATTTTGTTTACAGCTGGTTGAAGAAAGAGCGAAAGAGTTAAAAAGGAAAGCTGAAGAAGAGGGACCCGGTGTGAAACCAAAAAAGGCTACAAAACAACCGCTAAAAGTTTTCAGAAGTGGTGTTGGAAAATATTTAAATTTGCAAGATTTATCCTCCACTAATAAAACAGCTAAACCAGAAGTTGAACCTGCTAAGAAAACAAAAAAAGAAGGGAAATTTGGATTTGGCAGTTTCGATTCTTGGTAGCTTGTAAATGTTGTAAAAAGAAATAAAAATTTATTAATTTATGTGATTGTTTTATTCTCCATTATAAGTGACACATATAAATACTGCAAGTAGTCAATAGAATGTGCTAATATTGTCAATACAGTGCAAATACATAAAAATGCTAATACTGCTTTCGTAACTAGGCACTAAGACAAAAACATACAATACAAGTAAGTACCATATAACAATTGGAAAATGAATATATCTATTCAACATGGCAAATATTCCCACTTGCCACCACTAGAAGTTACGCTTAACCTGAATTAAGCCTAGTTATTCAATGTTTACTACATAAATATATTAATTCTAGATGAATAAGCCTACATTGGCAGTGACTAAAACAATGTCATTACATTACTATATTGTTTACAAAGCATGGGTACAGTGACGTTTGGTATTTCATGTTATCAATTCAAGTTCATGTATTCTATTTATTTCATATATTCCTGTAAAATTTCTTTTTTTTATTTCAAAAATAACATGTGTAAAATGGATGAAGTCCAATGTCACACGCAGTACTCATGCTATGTGAAAAATACTATAGACAATTATTATCTTCTGTGATCAGTTTTGCTCAAGTTCAGGTTTTATGGTGGCATTTCATAACATTCATCATTTTGTAAGACATCTTTTACGCTAATAATAACACAAATTCTTTTTATAGTCATGTTATTATAGTTTAGCCGACACCGCTCTATAACCGCACATTCTGTAGGAATGTGGGGTGAGGTGGGAGAGCACAAGTTCATATTATGAGACCCATATTGTCGACAGTTTAAAATAGTTGAGTTAGAGTTACCTCTGTATTTATCAGCAAATATGTAAATTTAAATTGCTTTTATTATCAAGGTAAAATCACAGTTTCTATGTCCCAAGATACCCATCTCTAGTTATTTTATCTCATGTGTGTGGCAAGCACATGCAGAACGGAGCGGCCTTCTCTGTACCCCTCATCACCGTGCACAAACCTGAGGTATACAGCAGTTCTAGTCAAACTATACTAGAAGTTAGTACTATAATATAAACTAAGTATATAATTCAACAACAAAAAAACTAACATTACACCAATAAAGTAATACTAGAGATATATTAGGTACATTTTAACATACACTTAAATAACTCAATTAAAATGATTTTTACTATAGGACATTTTCCAATCTAGTTGTAATTCTGTCGTCGTCGTGCTGTTCTCTGTTTGTCGAATCTCATTTCCATCTCTTCTAAAACCTTTGGAGTGTATCGAACGACAAGTTTAACTGACCCGACCGCCTGTTTTAATAATTCCACGGCTTTCTCGTGATTTTCACCTTCTACGGAAACACCATTCACCGAAAGCAACTGATCTCCTCTTTTCAAACCTCCATGGCGATCGGCTACGCCGCCGGGTATAATTCTCGATATATATATAGGAGAATTTTGTTCCTTGCCACCCATCACATTAAAACCCAACCCTTCTTCTGTCTTCGGCAGCTCGACTACCCGAGGATGTGCGTGTCCTTCGGCTGCGGCAAACGCAGCGACTGTAGCCTTTGCAGTCGCAGACGCTCTTATATCGGCCGAACCCTGTATATCGACAGTTTCGTAAACATGCTCGTAGACTTCTCGTACGGCATTCAGAAAATCACTTTGCAATACTTTTTGCAACGCAGCCAATTTTGTTGCGGGAACTTCTCCACTCTGTTGGAGTTTTTCAAGCAACTCAATAGCTCTCTTTATGTCTTTTGCCAAAGTTAACTGTTCACCAGAACTGCTCATGTTTCCAAAATATTATAGTGTTGAAGTAGGCAAACAATTAAAAGGGAGGAAAAGTTGATTTACTTAATTTTTGCAAGAATGAAGGAAAGAAGAGAAAATACCCTTTTCAACTTTTCGATACGAGTTTCGATGTGTCAAAAATAATAAAAATATAATAGTATTCTGTTCAAACAAAGAGCA
The DNA here is from genome assembly GCA_936446665.2 of Synanthedon andrenaeformis. NCBI lineage: Eukaryota > Metazoa > Arthropoda > Insecta > Lepidoptera > Sesiidae > Synanthedon > Synanthedon andrenaeformis. The sequence continues at coordinate 2,172,721 of OW387780.2, read as the reverse complement.
TCTAAATGATTAACAGAGTAATTTACTTGCTATTTATGGACGACAATCGAACATGTCGGATATTGCATGGTTATATTGTGTAACTCACTAGTAGCAATTAAATTCACATTAAGCATAACGAGCCCTTAACTGCGAAATTTAAAATGGCTATTAAATCAATGATGGTTTTGTGCGCTCCCATTTTTATTAGTTGTTAAAACATTTATTCTTATCTATAAAATAACATCTAAAATAAAAAGCTTAAGCATTTACCTTTAGTATTAGTTAGGCGTTTGTAATATTAGAGCGTTTTAACACTATCCAATACGATATCGGTGCCAGACGAGGATACTATATTAGGGCAAGTTCAATGTATAAAATATGTACCTATCCTTAACATAGTGCGCTCCGATAAAGCAAATAAATTTTTCTATTATAATCTGCCATAATACCTGCCCGCACAAAGCTATCGCTAAAATAGCCGAATCGGAACGATTTCATCGATCGGATATCGGTATCGGCAACCTGTGTCCGATGTATCGGTGACAACTAGTTCAACTTAACTGTCAACTAACCAACCGTCAAGTGACAACCCAAGACCCAAATCACCCAAATGTCATTGCCCGATTAAATTATACCTTATTTGGGTTAGAATTTGTTGCAATTTAATTTGCACTACATTGAAATAATTTAGCTGCTAATATTATATTATTTTTTGTATTTTAATAGTTAAGTGAGTTTACTGTGTTGTATATTACGAAGAAATATTAAATCCAGAATGGATGATTTGGGTAAGTTTGACAATGTTATCATAACCTGTTTTACTTGTTTTTTTTTTAATGACGTGTTTATTTAAATATCCTGCGATATCCTTTCACGAGAATATATCATTTTATAATTTTATTCGCAAGCTACACGGGCTCCTTCATATATATATACAGTCAAGTCTTGATTGTCTTGATTTTATTCAATACATGTAAATTAGTTATTATATTAACTATCAATGGTTTTCTCCTTTAGGGACCAAAATATTGAAAATACCTGACGACTGTGGGTTGTTCTACTTAAAAATGCATGGTAATTGCTTTTTTAATTGATTATTTACGTTTTACACAACTAAGTAAACAAACAAGCTATAATTAAAATTATAAACTCAATATTGACTCTAATGAGTCCAAACACGCTATATCTGCTGTTAAATTTGCTGAGGAGTTGGAGTGTCCTGCAGCCTGCAGACTACTTGATGCTGCAACATCGGATCAAGGTTACCATGTCATGAAAATACCACCTAATCAACAATACTTATACCAAATTTCACATCAATCAAAACTTTTCATAGTGAAATTCCTTCGTCAACTAGGAAATGGGCTGATGAGGCAAATGCCTCAACAGATCTTCATTGAAAAAATAAATAAATAAATAAACTATAGCTAAGAACGTCCTCAATCATCTTGACCTTCAAACAAAAAAAAAAGATCAAAATCGTTCCATTAGCAATTTAATATATAGGGGTAGTTTTAATATATAGGGGTAGTTCACACCCCATGAAGGGGTCACATTTTTAATATCTAACTAGCCTATCTCACAGCAACAAAATAAGCCATTAGAATGGGCTCACTAGGCGCTGTCATTGTCAAGATATTGTAGATGGGTATACTAGCGTAATATTACGTCATCCGCCATGAAGGGGTGTCATATTTTAATATCTAACTAGCCATTCGTAGACTTAGAGCAACAAATTAACATTAAAATATGCCATTGGAATGGGCTTGCTATTCTTAATTTTAATATATAGGGATAGTTCACCCCCCATGAAGGGGTGACATTTTTTAATATCTAACTAGCCTATCTCAGAGAAACAAATTAGCAATAAAATAAGCCGTTGGAATTGGCTCGCTAGGTGCTTTCTTTGTCAAGATATTATATATGGGTATGCTAGCGTAATATTACGTCAGCATATCCGTCGTTTCTCGTAAATTAATGGAGCAACAAATTTTGTTTTTTCGGTACAAATTAGCAACAAATTCCCATATAGTTTTCAAGTCCGGCTTATGAAATGGGTATGCCACCGTAATATACGTTTCTCTGAGGCTTTTACCCCTCCTACTGCTACCATTCGGCCGTATTTTCGTGACCCGACTTTCAATTCAAGTGACGAAAATGGCGGTAGCATTACGAATTGCAAGGATTAACAGACGTCATGTAGGAAAGAAATCCCGTTATCTGTTAATAATGATTTCCCTGGGATGTGGGCATTGGCATCAGGGATGTTGTCACTTTTGTTATATTAACTGTACCGCGCGGTTTCACTCGCCGTTTATTTTAAAAATGATGTAGGTATACATACATACCTATTACGAACATTTTGGTGTTGTTTGGCTGTCGTTGGTTTTCGTTACGTCCACATCGCCCGCCCGGGCTAATATGTACTTCATTTTGGATTTTTTTTCTTTTTGCACGCCTTCTGAAGTACTAATAAATTTTTTGTATCGTGATTTTAAATCGCCTATAAACTTCCTGAAGATTTGGGTTAACAAGTACAATGTAGATTTTTGAATTCTGACTGATAGTTCCCGAGATTGGCGCGTTAAAACAAAAAAGAAAATCTCAGTTTTATTATAATACTAGCTGCTGCCCACGACTTCGTCCGCGTTGAAAAATACTAAGTAGCCTATCCTGTGTCCCGTACGTGCAAATGTTTATCTACCAAGTTTCATGAAAATCAGTTAATTCGTTTCAGAGTTATGGAGGAACATACATACATACAGAAAAAAATTCTAAAAATCGTCAATTTAGTTTCAGTATCATGTATAAACACGATAAACACAATATCTCTGAAAACAAAGTAACTTACTCCATGACCGACCCTTACAGATTTATTATTAGTATTGATTAGATTATTGGAATGTCTTTGGTGAAGCAAAAACACCTATAATATCTGCATTCCTCTCATACCTCTGAAATAATGAGATATTTTTTATTTCACTTCTTTCTCTTTCTGACCAAAGTTAATCCCATTCCACTTTATTGCGGCAACTGTAATCAAATTCCACTAACACCCTAACGAGTAGCAAGTGCCCTTGATACCTGCATTTGATGATGATTAATGACACACGTCGTTTACTTACGGCACTCCACCTTTTTATAAAAAATAAAAAAAAACGCAATATAAAACTACTTTGAATCACGTTTTCTATTTAGTACTTAAACTATTTTATACTTAATAAACAGACAGGCTGACGGTCCCACTCAGCTGTATTAAGTGGCTACCGTTACCTATAACACAAGCAATGCTTCTGGTTCTGCAAGTATTGTACATTATAGGATTGGATAAACGATTAAAAGGGATAGGGAAATAGAAAGATTTCCCTATCCCTTTTAATGATTGAAAGGCTCTGGCATCCCTTAATTTCTCACCAAACACAACAGCATACATGCCTGTTATTTCACGGTGGTCTTGTGTAAGGGTGAGGTTACTGCCTCCAGATGTGGGCTGCCCAAATGACTGCTAAACGCAGTGTGCCCTGCCACTACTAGCCAGATCCAGATCCTTTTACCGATCCCCTGCCGCTTGCTAGGCGACAGGGGTATGTGGGGGTCGACCAGCATACTCCGCGTGCTCACGTAGCAGGCGGAACTGGCCTCTATCCACTAAAACTCCCCGGTGTCTCCTTGCCCATAAGTGGGGAGTGGACGGGCTCTGCCGAGGCAACTGCTCCGACCTACCCCCCTCGGGCGGCCTAGCCATTGCTGGCTAGGCTGACGCCAACGGGGGGATTGAGGGAGACACCCAAGTTTCCCAGACGGAGGGGACCCGTGCAGGCACACACAGCTAGCAACTGTGTGCGCAGGTCCCCGAGGACATTTGAAGACGGGCTGGTGCCCGCCTTCTCCTGCCCGGCCGCCTGCAAGATGTTAATGGGGGACTCAATGGACACCATGCTGTCCATTGGCTCCCCCACCTCCAACGTGGGCGGATCAAGTCCCTCCCACGACCAAAATGAGCAGGGGACCAGGGGCCACCCTAAGGGCCTCCCTGTTCCTGAACTCCACCAAAAACCCTGGCGGTAGTCAGCCGCCAGGGGAACCTCAACTGTGCGCTCCGCCACGGGCTTGGTGTCTCAAACCCGCTCGGAGCGCACGATGTGGGCCTTCTTGGCCCCCCCTCCACGACAAGGTCATGGCCCACCTAGGGGGGAGCCAGATCCATACCTTAGCTAACCATGAACAGTTCATTTTTAAAGTTGGCCCTGACGGGAATCGAACTCGAAACCCCCGAGACAGAGCGTATAAGCAAGCACTCGATCATTGAGCTCGTCAAACTTTGTTACTTTATATAGAAGCTGTGTGTAGTAGATACTCTTAAAAATTTATTAATATTTTAAGCTTGTAGCTTGGCCGTAGCTCTCCATACAAAATCAATTTAAATTATAAATAAGAGAGGAACGTCAATTGGTAAAGTTGTTTATCGTGCCTGTCGCTCACCATTCACATTCTTCACTGACAAACACCAGAGAGGATAATTATACAAGTCTCAATGAGTGTTGCCATCTCCAAATTGAAGACTTTTATTTCTAATGAAATATACTTTTTAATGTATTGAAAATTTATAATAGCAATAAAAATAAATTGATAAAAAGTACAAAACGTGAAATACAGTGGGCGTAGCTTGCCCTAGATGTGTGTGCCCTGTATCAAATTTTGTCAAGTGATCCTTCTAGTTGACTGTGGCGAAGCCCAAATGGACGGGACAGACAAAAGAAACAAAAAGTTCGCATATATTTAGACGAAATATATCTGTACTCTAAAATTTTAAACGCTAAATTCTGTAGGCCGTACGTTAAACTCTAAACTTAGAGTTTAGAGTTCCGGTTTTAAATTTTTTGCTTAAACATCGCAGGCCCTATAGCCCCCATGTAATTGATGTCTGACAACATTTAGAATAATTATAATCATACATGCTTAATTTTGATACTCAAACAATCTTGAATTAAAAACTTCTATACTTATAAAACGTGACACTATTAGATACATTCTTGGTCTTATAATGACATTAATTACGATACTATTTTTAGTAGTTAAAAAAAAAATGGCAAGGACATTTGAGAAAAACATTAAACATGTTATTAAGCATATTATATTTATTTCAGATAATCAAATGTTTTTCTATCCAAATAAATTTATAAGAACTAGTAACACCGGCCGTTCCAATACGTCTCGCCCTATACACTAACCATGTCTTGTTATTTAATTAGTGCTACTGTATTTTTGGAGTGGTTCAATTTCAATATACTCGAGAGGTAATTAATCATAGAACTTTAAAACGTCTGTCTACTGGGATTTATAATCAACTAGTTGCTGCTTACGACTTCGCCCACATCATATGTAGAGAGATTAACAATAAATCTATTACAGGTCTATTTACAGGTGTTGATCCATTTTCTACTTTAACAATATAAAAATAATATTGTTAAATTGATTTAGTTTTATGGTATTGTGTTGTTTTGTTTTTTATTTTTTTGTTTTTCTTTGTGTTTTGTTATGTATAAAGTCTATGTAAAAAATTAGTTTACCAACTCGTGGAAAATGTTGTTGATTACATTAACTATTACCTTTATTTATGTATGTTTATCTTTTTTCATATTTACTATATCTGGTGTAATTGTTTGTTTTTTCCAAATAAAATAAAATAAACACTTATTCATTGTTTATTGCTTATACCATCCCACTTGACGGACTGGGGTAAAACTAATTTCTGGGTAACCGTGGTCAACTTTGAACAATTCTTTTTTAAACTTAACGTTTTTAAACCCGAATTAAAAGTAACTGAGTCAGAAGGGTAACACCTTAAATATTGAACCTGAAGTTGTAACTTCTGGTTCTAGATGTAGGTACTACTAAATTAGTTTCTATAACTTTGTGATATTTTTTTTGTAAATATATTATTATAAAATGAAATTAACACAATTTATTACATCTGTCTTCTGATCTTTATACTTTCATCACTGTGGCAACACTCCGGCCCAATTTTCTAGCTAATTCTTTGTCCACTCCCTTCATTTAATCAGCTTAATTAAAAGCGGCCTTGGTTAGTTAGTTACGTGTTGTTGATAATGACGCCACACCTCTCTCGTAATAATAATTGTCAGAATGGTGCGTGTTTTAAATTTAACCAAACACCAACTATGTAATCTACATTTGATATGAGCTACTATTGTATGAACAAAAATTACATCATACTAATATTATAAATGGATGCATGTATATTATGTTTGTTACTCTTTCACGCAAACGTATTTACATGAAATTTGGCGCACAGATAGTTTATTATATGGATTAACATATAGGATACTTTTTATCCTGGACAAATGTTGGGTTCCCGAGGGATCGTCTAAAAATATAAAAAATTGGTCTTCGCCGTCGTCATAGTGATAAAGATGTCAGAAGATATTTTCTCGGGTGTTAAATTTTTCAATTTTCAACCCGGCGAAGTCGCGGGCACCAGCTAGTATATAATATAAGGAGCTATTCAATTGTTTTTATTGTGCTTTAATCTGAGTTACACGAAGAACGTTATATAACTTATATGTTTTATATGTTAGCAGTGTCATGTTCAGAAGCTTAAGGATAATATTACTTAAGAGGAATGACAAAAAGAGTGTATGTTGTCAATGTCGAAGATAGATATTTGTGCTTACTGGAAAAGTAACACCAATGTTGTAATATTATATCAGAACTATCTCCACTAATCCAGGACCTGACTGCAGTGCAGTCCTGTGGGAAAGTTCGCGTATGAAGATGTTTTTTCAGGTAAGTTTATTTCCTGAAAAAAAAATCTAAATACAGGACTACAGTCAGGTCTAGCACAATACACCTCTCGCAAACATCTGCAATTAAATTGTTGGTTACTTATTCTGATTTTATTTTTCAGAATTTCATTCTGTAATATAATAATGGTTTAAGGGATTGGAAATAGATAACTGTCATGTTAGTTTTCATATTTTGTCAAAGATATGAAGCACACTCCGTATTGGATTAGCCTCAGGCACAGATGAAATAAGAGTTACTATCGTAACAGATGCGTCACTCCCATACAAAAGCTAAAATACCTACGCTATATTAGCCTACAAAAGACGCTGCAAGAAGAAACGTACTCTACGGACGCGCGCCGAGAATCGAGATTCCCGTGTACACAGCGCGATTACGTCATCGAGCGAAAACGTTAGGGTTGTACAAAATCTATAAAGAACATAAATTAAACATAGTCCAACATATTTAGATATTCTGTCTGCAAAAAAATCTTGCTACATGATTTTTCGATTGGATTATGTGAGAATCAACTTTTGGTAATAACGTAAAAAAAAATTAAATGGCCTATTATATAAATAATTAGCTAGTGATTATAAAAAAAAACTAATATCTCATTACTTTCTATATTATTTAAATGTGTCATATTTTTTTTTATTTTTTTTATTAGGTATAACAACAGTTAGATAGTTTAATTAGAACCTTATTATAAGGTGACAAGTTATTTATACTTGTTACCACTTAACTCACTACCATAAAACTCATACAATAAAAATATATTTTACAATACAAATGTTAAAAACATATAAAAACTATTTTAACGGGATTTCATTGCATTTTATTACTACCTCTACGTATAGGTAAATAATTTATTTACGTAATGAAACTTAATAATGCAAAAGATCCGACAAAAGGTAACACGTGTACGGACCTTTTACTTCTTTGGATATCCGGGGATACGGATACAGATATCTAGCACATTAATAGAAAAAACGATTCACACGATCTAAAACACCCACCCTCCTACGATCTAGGTTTTAAGATCTAAATACTTAAAATTAAGTACTTATAATTCAAATAACGTAACGTTAGCAATGAAAAAAAGACAAATTTTTATTTATCTTTTGACTACGACATCCAACAACTTCACAATAGTTAACCATCGAACCGTTAGTGAAGAATTTAATGATAAAATATGTAAATATCGCTGCGTTTTGAGCGGGAAACATGCACGTGCGCACTCAGTCTCGCGGTCGGCAACCTACTGTCGTTATGCCCGGCTACTAGCTACTTAACGGTAGGTATTTAAAACTGTCCTTGGCGCGAGTGACGGGGGCCTGCCTCAGGTTTTGATAAGCGCGCGGTTATATCATTTGGTGGCGTCATCGTCACGTCACGGAGCCCATTTGTCGATTAGGAGTTTTGCCTTCCCCTGCGTTCTGGCAGTTTAGTTGTACGCGTAAAACGTTTAGCAACGCACGTAAAATAATTGAATCGGTTTAAAAATTGATTGTTGCACATGAATCTTAAGCGAACGTTCTTAAAATTTTTGTGAAACTACTTTTACCTATAAGCTAATCTGATCTTAATCCAGTTATGAAAAGTTCTTTTTTCGTCGATTTCTGCAAGAGTGCTATTTTTCTACCATAAGTTTTGACTAACAATTAACAATAGGTAATAAACGTGAGCATGTCCAACGATGAAGTATGTGAAGACGCACCTGTATGTGCTAATATTCATACAAACAAACAAGTGTGTAAATATTCTTATGTCAGCATTCTGTTTGTTAATAAAATTACCATCAATTGGAAGTGTTGAGATTACAAAATAAGAAATACATTGAAAGTAAAGATTTTTGAAGAAATTGAGCAACAAGCCAATACGAATATTAACAATTTAGTTGAAACAGTTCCTTTTAATTCTAGGATTATTTTCTTTTTATATCATTAAGCATTTATTTTTTAAGTAATTAAGTATCTTAAATCAACATATCAACAACAACAACAATAATAATAATAAAACGTTGTCTTAAGTCTACACTTTCTTTGGTTACTAGCTTTGTATAGACAAGGTTGAAAAAACTTAATGAAAATAATTTTTGAAAGATCAAAACAATTTATATAAAGGAAAAGAATTTAAGTTGGAGACCATCTTGTATTTTTTATTTATTTTCCAGATGATTTGAAGAAAAAAAAAAAAAAACTTATTTATATGATCAATGTTTTTTTTTATATGAAATCAAACATCAACGTTATCAATTAACTAAGATTTGTTACTGTTGATGCAGTGTTCGATTTCATCCTTGGCAACCAAACGCTATTCGTATTGGCAATGTGTCAAAGCTTAGATATATTTTATACTCTGCCTTGGAGTAATGCAGTTATAACAATAACCAAAAGTTGATAATCCATTATTCAACTTGTATAAATTCGTTACAAGGCTTGAAGAAATTCTAATTCGCTGATCCGTTGCTAAGTCACTACACAAGTGACCTAATTGCACAAGGAAATGGAGCAAAACCTTTTGCTGCTTTCGTGAATTCATTTTGTATATCTATCACCTTTTATGTACTCAGTGTTTTCCATTTTTTTTAGTGTTCAACAATTTTGAACACGAATTCTATTTCAAATATTTTCAGCAACAATCGCTCACTTCCCTTCGCTAGTCATATTTGCATTGCCGAAGCCGTCCGAGTTGAGGGTTCAGTTAATACGGGGAACGCAAGTACCAGTCAAATATTTACTTCCTTATTAGTAGAGTTCAGTCAAGTTGGGAAACAATAGAACAGTTAGTCTGCTGGCAAAACGGACAAGTCGTAAAATGTTGTTTGTTGGTATAACGAGGAAAGCGGACTTGGATCATGAATAACACAATGGTTGCAAACCATTAGAATGCTAGAAAGACAGAATAACTAAAATACCAAACAAATCTATTCTAAAAAAATAATTAACTTGTAACATTCTTATTATGAGTTTTGTCATTCTAAATACATCGATGTTCTAAACTAAAATTTTCTGGAAAAGTGCTATAGTAATAAAGAACGATCTGATCTTAATGAGACGACAGTGGATGACGGAATTATTTTTTCTGTTGTGGCTGGAACTGTTAATTAATTGTATTTGTAAAAAGTTATTCAACCAAATAGCAGATCAAAGCTCGGGCTGTCATTTTTCTTCTAATTGCCACAGTAAAATGGAGGTAGATTGTGATAGAGTAAGAATGATGAGCCGGAAGTTGCGTCAAGAGACACTCAAAACTATCGTATAGCGGCCGGATGCGGCTGGGCGCGGTGCAATTTGGCGGGAACCAAGAACTAAATTAGAATTTACCGCTAGGGAATGCGTGATTGATCGCCTTTCACGTATCTTCCGTCACCTTGGCATTCCCACAGGGAAACCAGGAATTCTCCATCAAGAGTGATTGCTTTATTGTTGGTCGTTTAGTTTACTTACGAGTTGCTTTGATCCTCATTTTTATTTTAACTTTAGATTGATTTTAAGTTTGACAGATCATCAAATGGTCAATTTCATTGTAGAATGTAATAAATTTTGCAAAGCCTAACTATAAATTGCAAACATTTACGACATCTAATTTGTATTTTGTTCGTGGAGACTTTCGCAGTCAAAATTTTGGTTCATTAACCAGGACGTGTTCTTCCTCCATAAATGTTGATTACGCCGGAACAATCCCTCAATTTTGACGAATTTACTTGATTTGTGACTTGTGACCGTGTTCGTGTATAAATAATCTCCAGCCGGTGCGACTGGAGTGGCGTGCGCCGACGCCGGTAGTGTGCCACGCTCTACTATACTTTAGTTGTGATTGAGACGCGTTGACGAATAGTACGCGGTACTACTACACCTATAGCATCACGACCTCGCTCCGTGACATTGCGTTATCACTTATCAGCAACCAAAATAGTAACGTCGATATTGATAATCGATATCTCAAAAGTTTTTACAGTGATAGTGTTTTGATATGTCAGAATGTTTTGATAAATAAAAACATAAACTGCACTAATGCACTTTTAAAATTTATTCGTTTATTTACATAGACATTGCAAGTGTTTATGCATTTTCGCGTCGCGTAGGACGCTGTTTACTTCGATAGGGTGTAGGCTGTGATTATGGTGCGCGGTGCCTACTAGATGCTGTGGGTGTTTTATTTCTAAAAAACAGCCTCACGATTGGTCGAAGATGGATCGGACAATGTATGGCAAGGTGCTACCAGGCACTTATTATCCGTTTCGCTGCGCTATGAAGGAGAACGGAATATCGCCGGGCTGTGAGTATTTTTTATTTTTATTTGCTATTAGATAGGATTGATCGTACACACCGTCTAATTGATAAAGTGATTCAGTTAGTTGTCATCGCCCTCGTGGTCTTGTTTACAAACGTATCGGTTGTTTCGACAGTTCATGTTTTCGGTACAAACGATCGCGTGCACGTACATACGTGCCTTTTCATATGTTCTTCCGGTCTATTTATTTTTATAAGGAGCGTCCGAGTGTATTGCAACATCGTATTCAACGCACTTTTATTGCATGTTTTTACTGTCAGACAGTTTTTACTGCCACTGTGGGATTGTAAATGTGCCTCTCTTTTGTAATTCTCACTAGAATGGTTGCCAGCCGTTATTTTTGGAGTGTTTGGTTGCGTATGTTGATGTGTCAACACGTTTAAAATATTCATATAGCGGTGTGTGATGATGAACAACATAGTTATTCGTTGATCCAGACAAAATATAATGCAGTTTAATAAAGTGTTGGGTGATGTCATCACAATTGTTGTTCGGCAGGTTCATTTGGTTCCATTAGCATCGGAGTTAGACGCTGGTTTGCGGTTTTCTGTTCTTCTTTTATGACGCCCGTGGTTATTCCTGGAAGATATCGTGGGTGGCACCAAGTAATATTCCAACTTTTACTGTCCTATTAACTGCTACCTAGGCTATTTTTAAAATAAGAAATTAGCGTAAACTGTTTGCGAAATACATATTAACGTTCACAATTAATATACAAATTTATTATGTATTGTTTCGTTTCATTTGTCACACGTATTTCTACAAGTACGATTTATTGTGTTCAATAAACGGTGTTGCCGATTTTATTTAGAAATTAAATTATAATAGAATTTTTAGCTATGTCCCGCGGTTTCACCAGCTTCACCACAAAGACATGCAAATGTCGGCTCTTTTCGATAATTCTCGGTTACCTATAATCTTCCACAACTATTGGCCTATCAAAAGCAAAAATAATTTTTAAAATTACTGGTAATTCTGGAGATTAGCGCGTTCAACCAAATAAACAAACAAACTCTTCATCTTTATAATATACTAGCTGGTGCCCACGACTTCGTCCGCGTTGAAATATATTAAGTAGCCTATCCTGTGTCCCGTACGTCCAAATGTTTATCTACCAAGTTTCATGATAATCAGTTAATTCGCTTAAGAGTTATGGAGGAACATACATACATACATACATACAATACCTACACTTACAGATTTATTATTAGTATTGATTAGTGTAGATTGACCGGGGCAAACACTTGCTTACATAAATACAAAATAAACAAATAATAAGTAACTACGAGTATCATTTACTCAAGAGGTTCACCTAACATCAATTTGGCATTAATTGAATGCAACCTGTGTGACAGTTTGTGTATGTATGTATTATACTGTTTTAATGCAATTACAAGGTCTTGCTCAATAGCCTATGCAGTTCCTCCCACATACCAAGTAATCTAAACCCAGCTGTTATATGAGAATTGGTTGTAATTCTGTTTTACTTACCTTTGTTCTTGTGTAAAAAATGCATTTCTCTTATTGTTTAATTGAGATTTGATACTAACTGACCCAGCAGACGTCATTCTGTCAAAAGTAATTTGTATGATATTTCATTGGAATATGAAAGCTGAGGCTTTTGCATTTTCCCGGGCAATTTGTATAATTTTTCTCTTCATAAGAACCTTTCTTGGACTTCAAAGGATAGAAAAAATTAGCCGAATTGGACGTTCTCGAGTTTTGCGTTTAGCGACACTTTTAGATTTATTTTGATTTACTTTTATAGATTCTTAGATTAGATAAATTTTGAAGTTAAATTCACCACTACTTCTCAGTATGGTAGATCTCAGTAGGTATGCAAAAATGATATAAATATCAGTTTAATATTAACAATAAAATTTCCTTTTTTTTGTATAATTTTTTCATTAGGTATTTAACTACATAATATCCCATTTATAATTGGATGTATGTAGTCCACACACAATATAAATACGGACACACTGTGCACTGAAACACAAAAATAAACATACTTATTGCACAATTATTGCTTTAGTCATGAATAAATGCAAAAACATGACGGCACGCTGGTGTCATAAAACGTAATCTCAATTGGCGGAATTACCTTCGACCTTGACATATGGTTAAACAAGCTGACTGATAGAGTAGGAAAGAGTTTTTGGAATGAAAAACATGTTTTCAATGAATAACGAGGCCCCAAACTTGATTATAAATCGACCTTATCGAGATCGAGTGTTCTGACTGACGGAATGATCTCGCGTTTCGGTTTCTTGTCCTTTAACCTTGCGAATTTGTGGGATTCGTTTACTTCTTGCATAATAATATTATTTACATTATCATTTTTATAAACATTACACTGTAAAAGTTGTATTAGGATGATAGTACCACCAGCTTCTATTATCCTAATATCCTTGTATTTAAATATCTTATTCTGTGTCTTATGTCTAATAGGAATAAGAATTTGTTAATAAAATTGATAAATTCTATAATGCTTGTTTATCTCGACGCTTTGTTTTTTCAATTTTTTAGTTTTACTATATATATACCTATTATGCTTATCAAGTGCCAATTATACCAATTTATTTTACTAGTTTTTGTCGACTTTGCCAGGCTATCTTTAAAAACTAAAGCCTATTTTTTATCCTAAAGTACAAACTTTGTTACTCTAAAGAGTTTTATTTATATAAAGTATTTATACTGTTAGTAAGATTATGTGATCAAATCAATCAGAGTAGCTTTCTGCACCGATGAAGGTCGTGCCCGCTCTGAAATGCCGTGGTGACATCGATCACCAGCTGTTTCCACTCTATCCTGTCCTCTGCTTTCCTCGTAGCCTTAGGTTCCAGGTTATTCTAAGGTAGTTAATTTGATTTAACATTGTATACGAGCAGTAAACGAATTCCTTCAGGGTCGGCAGCGCACCTGCCTGCACGGACCCATGACGTTGCTTGTGTCCATAGGCGGCGCTAACCACCTACCATCAAAAGCACTGTCAGCAGGTCTGACAGTACCCTTTGTAATATGAAAAAGATTTAACCTGATCTCTAAGAAGAGACTAGCAGTCTTTGCATTTCAACTTCATCTTTAATTTTATTTCCAACACTATATTAGCGGTCGCCGGCGTATACATATCTAACTTTATACTTAAAGCTAACGTGACTATGTAAAGCCAAGCCATATGCCACTCATAGTCCATCATGGACAAACATGACATAAATGGCGATGTAGCAAAGGTTGCCTGCAGAGAATTACTAATTATTATTTGAATGTACCAAATGTCACGTATTGGGAGTAACTAATCTTTTTTTCAACAGTTTACCTTGTTTTGTTGTGTACATCTTCATATTTAAGTAACGTATGTTATGTAATATAAATTGCAAATTAGTGATAGCTCCAAAGCAATGTTCTCTGTTCCTCAACTTGGAACAAAATATTCTATAATAAAAAAGTAAAAAAGTTGTCTAGTCCTAGCAAACACATAATGATAAATATTTTCACATTGATATATTTAGCTGTAAACCTTCTAATTATATTTCTTCTGTTAAAAAAGTTGGTAGGTATTTCTTAAATTTCAAATTTTCCAATAATTCCTTATTTTTTGCATAACGCAAGAGTCTTATGATTCCTTAATTTTTCACTACATAAATCATTGTAAACTGTTTTTGATAATGTTTTAATATTCATCTTTCTCTACTCTATCGCATGTGATAAAGCTGTTTGTTTCCTTTATTGTTAAGTAAATAAATAAATTAATTAAAGAGTCCATAGGTATTATATGATGCATCAAATTCCTGTTGTGTCTAGTTCGAATTTACGAGTTCTTTAGATTTTTAAAATCATACCAATATACACCAAAGAAGAACTTAACGAACCTAAAGCTTAAATTTATTGGCGATTGTAAGGGACTGTTTATCACGTCTTCTTCATATTAAGTGAAACGTGATTCACCTCTCTCCTTTGCAGAGCAAATATTCCTGTAACCAATAAGATTTCTACTAAAGCGAAATATACCAGCTGTGTCGACCTCAGATGACTCACTGACTTAACTCCAAGGAAGGTCGTAGACGAAAGTGGACTTGTCCATATACGGGTCTCCATGTTCCCATAGTAGTTGCTTATGACGATTTGTATCACCTTGATTCAACAAGGGTTACGTAAGTAAAAATTAATCACTTCAATTATTCAAGTTCAAGACGTCTGAGGAAAGTAGCGAAAAATAGATTTCTCATGTGCCCACATAGTCTTGTGTCATTTCCGTGCCTTATTGTCTTACGTATTTGCTGTGAACAGTTGTAAGGCACTAAGGCATTAAATTGGAGATCTTTGCATACGGAGTGGAAACATGGGCAATACGAACCAGAGACAAAGAATAGATGCTTTTGAAATAAGGTGCTGGAGGAGGATGTAAGGTCCCCTAGACGGCCCAACGCATAAATGTGTCTTCTGTGTGAATTAACAGTCGAAACGTGGTTGTCCACTGTTTGTCTGCAAAGTATACTAACATAGTAAGAAAAAGCGGAGACAATCTGGAAAAGATAATCGTTGTTGGCAATATCAAAGACAAAAGATCATAATGCCGATCACAAACAAGATGAACCGATCAAGAAAACTTTTTGCGAAGCCTGGTATAAATAAGTCCAGCGAACGTGAAGTACTAAGGGAATGGCGAACTTTAGTTGCAAAATTAATTTTAGACAGATTTTCAGAGGAGTCTATAAGATTATTTAGTTAGGATCTTAAAAATACGCGCTAGAAAGTTAAATCCTCTATAATTGTGTTTATAAATCCTTAATTTATATACATTTTAATATATGTTGTGGATAAACATGTAAGAATCTTTAAAATAATACACATTATATTTTAGGATTTAAAAAAATGCAACATATTTTTGGTTGCATCTGTATAATTATTAGTCACGTAAGAGTCGGTGACGACCATATGGCAGACAACTCTTGCTTGACACGTCACCTTGTACCAGTACTGTCTTAATTATATATTTGTATTATATTGTAGATTTACAGTTCATTAAATACGTTCTTTTTAAACATTTTACGTCCACCGTATAAATGTAACCAAAGAAAATTATAATTTTGTTCACCCATATCACGAGAGTTTGTTTTTTTTTTTAAAATACATATAGTAAAGTTACTCTGGCACCACATATGCCATCTTTAGATATTTATGCTACTATTTTTTTTGTGAAATTTTTAAAAGTATCTATAAGTACTTATGCCTATTTAAAGAAAATATTTATTCAATAAGGCATGATGTAAAATAATTTGGAAATTCGCTCTGATTAAAAACGCAATCGCTAAACAGGCTAATTATCTACATCAACTTCAGTGTGCGAACTTTCTATCAATTAGAGTAGTTTTTTCGCTAATCTAATTTTCCTCTTCCATTACCGAGAGTTCTAATAGGAACTCGATTTGCACTTATCTAGTTCAACACAATGTTACTATTTAAGCATTAATTAGTTCGTCAGTATAACCGGCACGTGAACACGAGGTATGCAAGCTCGTGACTCTACCTCCCTTTTAGATTTATTTGTTACCTACCCGCACATCATTTCCTGGTTCCAATACTATGCTTATTTGTATACTTTTGTTGCACAATTAATCTATGTTTGTATTGAAGATGAAACGTTTGTTACTAGAGCAGTGCCAATTTGTCGTGCAATAAATAACGACGATTTCGACTTTCCGAATCCTCTTCTTTACTGCTTGAAAAAAAAAAACGTGTAAAACATAAATTGTTCTAAAACGTTCGTTTTAAGAAATTTACAATGTCATTAAATTCGTTTTATAGCTGTTATGTTGATACAAAGAGCAGGTTCGTCACATGAGTTATTAGAGTTGTTAGGGAAGATTTTCTAAACGAGATACCTGTTTCAACACTAATAATAAAACAAATACTCGGTTAGTATTTCAGAAATAGACGCTAGAATATGCATTTTTTTTAACATAAAAACAGAATTTAAAAAGATTTCTGTAGCTGTAACAAACGTGTTCTTAGGTTTTATTGCGAAATGTTCCATTCCTCGGGATTTTTTTTAAAACCACGCAAAAATATAGGTCGGTCAATGGCACCGGAATCATTTCTCTTGTATGTACCAATTAATTGTCGCATATTGGCTCAAAGCCAATTGGATTTTAATTTGTGACAATTTGTTTACAAGTCTGCCACCAACTTTGTTTAACTATTATTCTTAAGGAATATAATCACAGGAAGGAATCAATATAAGGACAGTAATTTAATTCCTAACAAATGCTGCCGGTTGGATTGCAAATTCTTTTAGAAAAAATCCAGGGAGAAGCCTCTTAGATGCTCTATTCAACTATAAATTTTATTATAGGTATTACAAACAATAACAAATAGTCATTATTAACCGTCAATTGAATTATCACTACTTGAGTAATAAGTGGTTGACTACTTGATTATGAAACTTATTTTACTAAGTGTTTATGTATTTAATTGGAACATACCTTTTGTACATAATAAATACAGCTGTAAAATTTTCTCTGGTCATGTGAACCATGACATCGGAATTAGTTGAATAGTTTAGAAAATCTAAATAACACAGAAGCGGTAACGCTACGTACGAGCTATAATTAAAATTATTAACTAACCCGCCGACTTTCTGTTGAGCCAAAACACGCTATATCTGCTGTAAGTTTCTGAGGAGTTGATGCTGCAGCGTCAGATCAAGGTTACCATGTCATGGAAACACCACCAAAGTAACAGCTTACAAAATTTCATATCGATGCAACATGTGAAAGTTAGTGAAATTCCTTCGTTAACTAGGCAATGAGTAATGTTCCTCAAACGCTTGAACATATAAATTATAGCTAAGAGCAATCCCGATCGCGTCAGCTGAAAGTTGATCAAAATCGGCCCATCCGTTTGGAAGCTACGATTCTACAGACAGATACACACGTCAAATTGAACGTCATGTTCAAACTCAGTTTTCTTAACTTTCGTTACCTAATAAAGGAAGGAAAGTATGTGAAAACGATGAATAAAACATCAGTTACTGTTCATTCAACTATTATTTGATAGGCATCGAAACAATTAGACAAAACATCTAATTACGAATAAAAAGAATTTTCCGAACAAAGTAAAAGACAATACATTTGAATGGTAATTGCTAAAGAAGGAAATCTTTTTCATCTTCACTCTCACAAATATAATGATGCAAAAGAAACAGGTCCACAACCGTGAGATAGCATTAAATCTAAACAAGTCATAAAACAAATCTAATTGGAAAGTTGTATTTTATGGACTGATAGTGTTTAATGTTTATTATTCCCATTAGGTTCGTGGTGTTTACCAAACCACTTATATTATAACATATTTAATTAGATTAGATTTTATTTAGCAAACTAAGTAACACATTCTTTTTGGAGTTCACTCCTTAACAGTCGATTTTTATATATTATAAGCCCGGGGTATGAAAATTTATGGGAGTAAAATCAAAATTGTTACACGGTAAGTATGCGTTACGTTCTATTTCCTAATGTTTTAGAATATGAAGTTTCAGAGATATTGCGCCATCTACACAATATCTCTGAAACTAGAATATGTTACGTAATAATACATCCTTGCGAAAACTATATGGCACTGGTAATCATTCGAACAAAGATGGCACTGATATTAATTCGTTATGATAAATGTTTTTATAATTTATATTGTGTATTTTATAATCGTTCTTGTAAACTCCTGTCGTGCGTCGAAGCTGACACACACACACTTTTTTTTATATTAAGATTATCTAACCTACCATCAAGTATAACACAAGCAAACCCCACAGGTACTGCAATTGCGCTGCCAACTATAGTAGGATTAAGGATAGGGGATTGGGAAGGGATAGGAAAATGCTCACCGAAACATGACAGCACACATGCTGTTATTTCACTGTGGTCTTCCGGCATGCTTAAAAATACCAAAATTCTAGCTTGAATAGGACCATCTAGATCTACTCCTGAATTCTTTCCTCTTTTAGGAAAACTTTAGACTACTAATTATTATTTAGATTGGCTCTAGTGAATAGTGATTTTTTTCTTTTTTTACTATTTTTTCCTGCAAATTATATATAAAAACCTTCCTCGTTTACCACTCTTTCCATTGGTGAATGTCCCATGATAATCCGTTTTGAGGTTTTTGACATCATCGCGAACATACATACAGACATAATAATATACAGATAGATAGACTTCGCCTCTGGAGCACAAAATATTGTTGTGTTTTTTCGCCCTTAATCGACTAAGTCTATAGTAGACTATAATAATGATTGACCTATAATCCAGCACGACACCCGATGGGTACCATTAGTTAATAGAACAACTTAGTTGTATTTTACGGCGGCCTTGTGGACGTTTGTCGGTCAAGGTTAGTCTAGATAAAGGCGATTTAATCACGTTACGGATAAACAAACTGTGTTTATTGCTTATTCAAAACAGACTTTTATGTATATGAGCGACTGACGTAAGCCTTAATTTGTCGTTGGATTGACCCTCGAGACATTTTTTTTATATTAAAATTAAAATTTTAGGAGAGATTAGGAAGGGAAAGGGAAATGGGCTCGTATCCATTCCTCACTGACTGTAACAAAACAGCACAGTTGTTGTTATCCTAATCCTAAATAATATAATAAACCAGAAAGTTTTATTACCTGGATTGACATATAGGATACTCTTATCCTGGAAAAACGTTAGGTTTCTGTAGGATTAAAAAAAACGTAACTAAGGCGCAGCTAGTAAATGAGTAAAACAAAACAGCATCATCTTTCTACCTTTATTACTGTACTACATATTATTTGAATGCGACCTCGTCAGTTGATATTTCTGTACCCAATTTTCTTTTTATGATTTGTAGAAGGCTAACATACTATTTTAAGTTTTATGTGGGTATCATTTTGTTTGTTGACTTTTATAATCCTATCTATCTTACTTTTGTTGTTTGTAACAGGTCAGGTCCGCCCTTAGTCCTTGATTGCTGACTGATATAAGTGATTACAAACAATATATTGTTATGTGTTAATAATTTTGTACTTTATTGGTTAAATTTAAACTTATTCAGCGCCATCTATCAGTCAAGAGGGAAACTTGTAGTCTTGTAGCAAAAACATTTTACGATTGTAAGACGCTCAAAAGTTTCAAACGTTTCGCATAGATGGCGTCCGTCTTCATACGGTGTAATAATTAATCGTATTGATTTCTTGTATTAAATTTTCTTGTTAGATGTGTTAAATCTAATTTTGATTATTTATTTAACAATTTATTCTCTATATTTTAATCTTGAGATCTATTAAAGGATTTTTTTGGCAAACATAGGTTACGTAGGTTCCTATTTGTTATCGATTGCGGGATAGCCGCTCTTCATCGGTCATTATCACTGCACCAGGTGACGTCACGCGAGTGCAACGAACATCGGTTGCATCGAGCCGTCCGCCCGCCCACGCGAAAGCACTAGACTAGTATCGATAGCGAAAAGCTTGCAAAACAGTACTTGTTATACCGCTAGCTGTGTAAGACATCGGCTTATGTAAAGAGGTTTCTGGCAGAACTTCATTTTATAAGTCCTTATCAAAAATTCCATTATATTTAAATGTGTTTAACAGCAAATAAATCTCTTTCAATATATCTGGAATATATATTCATATAAGTGGTTAAGTATCGCAATAATATCGAGAACATGTCTACATACGAAGCTAGTATATTATAACGTTTGCTAGTCGATCCCAATACCAATACGAAACATATGGCGTTTGAACGCATTCCTGCGGAAATATTCCAGAATATATTCAGTACTAGTGTTGTTCGCGAAGAGGTATCATCGCATTGAATCGATTTAACGATTCTCACGTAATATTTGGTGCATTGTTTGTGTCGTTTTCACTACAACAAAGCATAGCAACAATGACTGGTAAGCCCTAAAGTTATAATGATTATGATGTCATAATGCTAATGAGCCAGTTTGAATGTTTCCTGTACAAATATAGGAGTTTAATGGGATGGTGGGTTTCTTTTTTATGGTGTGACTACGCTTTAAAACTATTTGTATTTTTATTAATATTATTTTGGATACCTACATCCAGTATTGAGAACTTTTCAAAATATGTATGTTTATATGCCTAAACTATAAAATTATAATATAAGCATTAATTATTATCTTAAATGTAAAACTAAATTGTATTTATTAAATTTATATCTAAAACTAGACAGACGCGCCTCGACTACGTTTGGAAAAATTAAGAACGTACGTACGTACATTAAAAACCTATATCTATCTTTTATAATGTAAGGTCAAATAGACAAGAATAGAAATAGGATTTGTTCGAATAGGTTTTGCGTTTTCGAAAATTACTCAGAAAATCTTAAACAAAATAAAATAAAATAGTTAAATAAATGAAATTTGCACTCATTCGTAATATTGGTATAAGTGTACATAACATATCTACATGATATAATTTTTAACCCCAGCTGGAGGGAAAGTATGTACCTACTTTAAATCAATACTAATAATAAATCTGTAAGGGTCGGTCATGGAGTACCTAAGTTACTTAGTTTTCAGAGATATCGTGTTAGGCTCTATACATGATACTGAAACTTAATTTTTATATTTTTTTCTGTATGTATGTATATATGTAAGTTCCTCCATAACTCTGAAACGAATTAACTGATTTTCATGAAACTTGGTAGATAAACATTTGGACGCACAGGACACAGGATAGGCTACTTAATATTTTTCAACGCCGACGAAGTCGTGGGCACCAGCTAGTACTGTATATTATAAATCAATTTTACCCAAGGAAAACATTATTTAAAAAAAGCAAAAGTGCATTCAAAGATTTTTGAAAATACGTCACTAAAAAGATTTTTGAAATAGCACCCCCACATGGCCCGCACACTTTTCAGGAAGTGTCCAATATCACGCCGGAATTACACTCAAAAATAACTTTGAAAGACCCATAAAATGAAGTTCCACAAGAAAAGGGAAAATATTTTAATTAATAGTTTTTAGGCCCGTATGTAGGTATCACTCATGTTGGACCATAGGTCCACTGTCTCTCCAAATACGGCACGCGTGCATTGAGAGAAACTTGTCAAAGCATTTATCATGAGTCAATCTATATATTGTATTAATACACGAAGAGTAATAGAAAATAATTTTACGGGATAGTATCAAAACCTTCTATCTACATTGAATAAAATCCTAACCTAACGCTTTCTCCTATCAAAATGAGATTTTGCATACACGTTGTCAGGTATACAGAAAAGTTGTCAGGGTACCTTTCAACCAGAAAATTGGTACGGGGAACATCAAAAAATAAAAATTCAACGCTTGACAATAAATGTAACACCTAAAACGAGCTAGTTTGTAATATTTGTATCTTAGAATATTTTTGTACAGTATTTTTTATTTTTGTAATTGTTACTTAAATTTACCTATTCATCTATCCTTACTTTCCTTTACTGTTTATCCTTTGAAGATCCAGAGAGCATTTGCATCCTTATTAGTGTTAATAAAAATGATTTAATCCCTGATTATCCGACAGCCTTATAACCTCTAGTATCAATCTATTGCAGTCTTTCCCAAAGTGGGCGATAACGCCCCCTTGTGGGCGCTGCAGGCCTAAAGGGGGGCGGTAAGAGACCCAGAAAAAAAAATGGGGGCGTTGTGTAAGGGCGTTGTGTAAGGGCGTTGTGTAGGGGCGTTGTGTAAGGGCGTTGTGTAGGGGCGTTGTGTAAGGGCGTTGTGTAGGGGCGTTGTGTAGAGGCGTTGTGTAGAGGCGTTGTGTAGGGGCGTTGTGTAGGGGCGTTGTGTAAGGGCGTTGTGTAGGGGCGTTGTGTAGGGGCGTTGTGTAGGGGCGTTGTGTAGGGGCGTTGTGTAGGGGCGTTGTGTAGGGGCGTTGTGTAGGGGGGCGTTGTGTAGGGGCGTTGTGTAGGGGGGCGTTGTGTAGGGGCGTTGTGTAGGGGCGTTGTGTAGGGGCGTTGTGTAGGGGGGCGTTGTGTAGGGGCGTTGTGTAGGGGCGTTGTGTAGGGGCGTTGTGTAGGGGGGCGTTGTGTAGGGGCGTTGTGTAGGGGCGTTGTGTAGGGGCGTTGTGTAGGGGCGTTGTGTAGGGGCGTTGTGTAGGGGCGTTGTGTAGGGGCGTTGTGTAGGGGCGTTGTGTAGGGGCGTTGTGTAGGGGCGTTGTGTAGAGGCGTTGTGTAGGGGCGTTGTGTGAGGCGTTGTGTGGAGGCGTTGTGTAAGTAAGTGAAAAAATGGGGGCGCTAAAAAATAATTTACTCTCAAAGTGGGCAGTAGACAAAATAAGTTTGGGAACCCCTGATCTATTGAATAGCAGTCGGATTTAAAACATATTTTTGCATTCGGTAGCCCAATTCATGGGAATCACGCTATGAGCTTAGGGTTAGGAACCGCGCAAAAAAAGTCAGAACACTACTAAGCAAGTGTAATTTCGCAGGCCATATCGGTTAGGTAATCGATAAGCGAGCATTATCGAGGAGTGCCGAAATAACCGTGAAGGCAATTTCCTTTTCAGGAAAGCGGATATCAAAGTTTAGGTGCAAACTTTGATATCCGTTTTCCTACCCCACATACGGCCTCTAATAAGATGTTATAACGGTGTTATACCTATTACAAACAAAACAATTAATTCTAATTGCCTGCTCTCTGCTCAGCGGGTGATTCCTCAACATGGGCCGAGTCTATGCGGACTGACATTCTCTACTAATAAAAAAAATGTATGGAAAATTGGACACATTCAATTTGTGTAAAAATATTCTAATACCCGCTGAGAGATTAGATTGACGCTGTAGAGTTGTTTACGGCCACGAGTTGTGGTATGCGATTTAAGTTTGACCATAATTATATTAAACTAGCGACTCTGTCTTCACACAAAGTTAAATTTTTCAAAAATCATTTTTTAGCAGATGCTTATGTTATAAACCTATGTTCCAATTTTCTGCTTTCTAGTCTCAACAATTTAGAACAAACTATTTTATAAGTGTACATAATTATAATAACTTAATAGGATTATATTAATGTTATTACATACTAGTTAATGATTATATTAATTTACTTTAATGTTAGAGTCCTACAAGATACAAACAAGTTAAAGTTAATGTATGATTACCTACTACAATTAAACGATTTTCAATGAATTCTTTCATAAACTTTTCGAACGAACCTCTCGCCTATTCAAATCAGATTAGCCGTAAACAATAAAAGCTTCCCCGAGATGGAAAAGTTTTATGTTATATATATAAATGTATGGGTTTTAAAGAATCTCCTTGTTTCTTGATAAGCCTCCATTTTAAAAGTGGTTCTCAAAACGCTTACTTCATAGTCGTTACTCGCTGACACAAATTATGGTGTCTCTTCGAATTTCTTCTAGACGTGTTTGATACTAATTTAATTATGGGAACACAAGTCTAGTTGGTTCACTTTCTTATCGTTTCTCTATGTGTGACTGCAGATAATTATGTCGACAGTTAATTAAAAGGTCAATCGTTATATTAATGGAGACTCCATTTAATCATTATTTATATTACAATTTTACGGTCACTGATGCAATCCGAATCAAATTCTTTCAAACGGTTCTTTAGTTTGTAATTTGTGTAACTTTTGCGTGCCTAATATAGGTCACGTTACACCAATTTTTTTTTAAATTTAATCTGTATGGCTGTGTATCATCTGCATATCTGTCTGTGGCATCATAGCTTCCAAACGGATGGTACGATTTTTGATCCGTTTTGTTTTTGTTTGAAAGCTGGCGTGATCGTATGGTTGTAAGCTATTATTTATGAAGATCCAATTTAAAATACATTATATCGTTCTTGTACTTAATATAAATACATCCTAGTTAATAAAATGTAATAAATTTCATAAAATAATATTTTTCATGAAAAAAAAAATGTCAATAAACTTTTTGTGAGCCACATTGTAAGGAATACAAAAATTTCGCCCGTACACCTATCCCTACTATATAAGGTATCCCAACTAGTAGGGATTCTTGTTTGAAAAAAAAAAAGTTCCATAAGTTTTATGGAGTAACTAGCTGACCTGATATACGTTCTGTTAAAAATAAGAGGACTGTGTCTGCTGACGTGTAAAATTTAATTTAAAAAAAACCCGGGAATTTTCGCCTCCATAAGAAACTTGGTTGAAGTACGAGGAATTTCTGTTTTATGCTAATTATGTGTATATTATATACACATTATATACAATTATGTGTATATTAATCCTTAAACATTTGTCTTCATTATTGTATGCTTTACTAATGGATACTTACTTACTAAAACTGTGAATCCGAGTAACAATCGATCGTAAATTACACTAATACATCGTTCTCGGCAACCGACAAAGGACAATTTAACAAGATCACTTGTTCATTAATTAGTGCACGTTTAAAAGTTCAATTACGTATTGCGTCCTTGAAATTCACGGTGTGTTAATCAGTATTAAAACTGTGATGATTTCAATGAGTCAGGCTCTATTATTATCATCCTGTGTTAAAATTACAGTCAGAATGGGTAACTTTGATTTTTATAGGTACATACTCACTTATGTGTATACTCCGGTTTATTAAATTATTATATACTAGCTGGTGCCCACGACTTCGTCCGCGTTGAAAAATATTAAGTAGCCTATCCTGTGTCCCATACGTCCAAATGTTTATCTACCAAGTTTCATGAAAATCAGTTAATTCGTTTCAGAGTTATGAAGGAACATACATACATACATACATACATACATACATACATACATACATACATACATACATACATACATACATACATACATACATACATACATACATACATATATACATACATACATACATACATACATACATACATACAATACCTACACTTACAGATTTATTATTAGTATTGATGATGTGTTTACTGATGTCGTTTATGGATTAATAATCTGAGATTATTATAATTAATTATTGAGGCAGGTCTAATTATTAAATTATACTAATGTGCGTGATGGTTGTAACTAAAATCGAACGATATAAAAATCGTTTAAAATGAATTAATTGCGTATAACTCGGCGTGTTAATTAGTTTTTAATTGTAAATTTATTATTAAGTGAACTTTTTGTTCAATTTTGAACTGTTCGTTTTATAAAACTGACAAATAGAGAAAACTCTTTAAAAATGTAACTATTATCTATTGTTAGAAAATTGTTTATCACTGACTGACTATCAACGCACAGTCGAAATTATTAAGTTTAGAAAAATATATATAAATAATATCAGATTAAATTGCTAAATATTGTGTACGACATAGTAAAGAAACTCTGCAAGTCAAAATAAATAACTATGTTACTTACAATACCGACATGTGCGAATACAGATAACAATAAATGATTTGTGAACAAGAAGCAACTAGTAAAATTTCTTTAATTAACCAGGTTATACTAAATGTTGAAGTTTTAGTTAGTTTCGTGGAACTTTGAGAATAGAATTGTGTTTATTGCCTAACACTCAACTGAGTCATTCTAGCGTTTGTAATATTAACAAACAGATTTTACTCTGTACCACAGAATCACCGCTTCTGTGTACCTACCACTTTAATGTAATATTAAAATTCCTTGACTACGAATAGCTAATTATGATAAGGTTATATTCTTATTACCTACTGCACTCTAGTTGTCGTTATAGAATTGGGTTCCTTTGACTCATTAAAATGATTAGGGATTCTCCGGCTCGAACCTACAAAGGGAATCCAATAGAGGGAAATAAAGTAAATAGATAGATTAGGATAAAATTATTGTTTTTTAAAAGACATTAAACATTCCTACGATTTTAAAACGGTCTGATGTAGTTTGAAACGACGATGATAATAACTATAAAAATTTCATGTAAGTATGTAGGTACTTATTTAATGAATTGAGCCCATTTCCCTGTCCGCTTTTCCAATCCCTTATCCTTAATCCTATATGGTTGGCAGCGCACTTGCAGCAGCATCTGTGGCGTTGCCTGTGCTTAAGACGACTGCACCCACCTACCATCAAGTGGATCTACAGTCTCACTGACAACCTTAACCTAAAAAATAAATGAAACCAACAATATTTAACTAAACACGTGATCATACAATAATATACCCTATTTGTGTAATTTGTTGTGTCTCTTCCATTTTTTATAATATTTAATTTTAGACATTTTTTTTATTATACATGACCATTCGGAAAAATAATCATTACGAAATAATATATAGAACTAAAAAAAATGCCAAAAAAATGAAATCCATGCATTCATTATCCTATTGTTACCGTGTCCATTGGCCCTACAATTTGTGCGATCTATAAAACACCTGTCATTATAAAAACAATCTGCCAGAAATGGTGCTAAGCCCACACATAAACTGACCCGGAAGCTAAAATCCTAATTAAGGGTACGCTTATATTACAATAAAACAGTGCTTACATTAACAATAGAGTTAATGATTATGATGATGATTAGTTTTATTATATTTTTTTTCTTCACGCCCGAGCGAGCACATGATGGGCGATGACCGTAAAATTGTCGCGGTTTGAATTTTATTCGCTATCAGCAAATCGAATGGCAAAACACTAGAAACAGTTTTGTTCCAGCGACTATTGATACACTTTTTCTCTAAACACGGTACAGTACCGACTCGATCCAGTCTCGCTATCTATTTGGTATTGGCTGCATTCTTTAGTTAGACCATGTCCCGCATATCCATCCGCGGTGTTTCCGCGAATGCTTCGGATCCGCTACGCACTGTCCACCGCCTTCCCTGGACAGTTGTTTATCGCCCACACGCCCCGATATCGTTAGTAAAGAAGCACATACTCTGATGATCATTAGAAACAGTATCATAGAAGGCTGTGGGTCGCCCCCTTTTAAGACACCGCGACCGATTCTCGTCAGTCGCAGCGACGACATCCATCCGATCGCGCCGTCCGCTGCGCGCGCGCACCGACCACCATTTTCGAACTATCTTTTGACAGTAAAGTTCGTTCAAAATGAAGACGTTTTAAAATAAGACGCGTTCGTAATTTAAATTTAGTGTTAGCCGAAATTGATTTGTCGCGGTTCGCGTGTGAAACGAATTTGCCGTTTCGGCGTATCTAATGCGTACGACGTATGTACCTTACACACTGTGGGCCGGCGACTGTTGAATTTTATAGCATTACGTTCATGTCGAAAACAAAGAAGTAATTAGAGCGTGGATTTAAAAATAACTGCGCTCATAATTTAGCGAATGATGCGCGTGCGTCTACAGCGATGTTGCCGTTGTATTAGTGCTCCACTGTTAAATGCGATGACAATAACTCATTTCTAGTCTACTGCCAAAGCTGACATTTATCTTTTTTTATAAATATTTTTTGTTACACCGTCTAAACGTCAAACGATGACGAAATCCTTGGCATCGTAAAATGTCAACAGTCAATCAAAAGAGCATGAAACGAAGCGTTTATCAGCACAAAGTACAAGGCGTTTATTGTTTATTGAATTAAACGAGGATTAACAATAAATTTAATGTTTCTTTTTTTAGTGCATGTGTGACGGACAAATAGACGACTCATTAGATACGATGTTAATGTTTATAGACTTTTGAAAATAAAAGTGTAGAAGAAAATAGGATATTGGGGGCAAGATTTGGTTTAAGGAATGAGCTTTGACATCGTGACTAAAACCTACGGTTTTAGTCACTTGTTGATACTTGTTTTTTACTATGGTTTTCTGCAACTAATATTTATTTATTTATTTTTATTTATTTATTTACAATAACATACATTATACATCATTACAGGATGTCAGTAGTCAGTGATATCCAATGTGCCTTAGCTACCTGTTCTATGCAATTTTATTTTATCTCATGCTAACGATCCACCCCTGGCTTCGCACAGGTGCAATTTTTTTCTTAAACTATTACTTAAACCTTCCTCATTTATCTCTCTTTACATTAGTGAAAACCATATCAAAATCCTTTTAGTGGTTTAGAAGAAGTTAACGAAGAAACAGGCAGTCGGCGACTTTCGTATAATGAAGATTCACTTCTACCTGATCCACATATTGAATAACATTATTTTGAATAAAGAACATCTTACAAAAATACTAAATTAATTTACCAATTTTTTCAATAAATATAATAATATTGTTTTCTTTCAGTTATGCGTTATAAGCGACCCTTTGTGTAAATTATAATTTTTAATTGAGTTGCGTATATTGAAATGATTTATAGCTACACACTATGTGTTTTTCATATCAAACCCTTTTGGCCTTCTCAACATGGTGTAATTTTTGACATGCATCTTGTCAGACTATATGTAGGTTAGCCTATGCATTATTTATCAAGGATTGACTGTGGATTGTTTACTGATTTATAATAACATAATTTATTATTATTTATTAACTAGCGACCGTATTGCGGTTTTGCTCGTGAAATATGAATTTGTCATGTAATGTTACTTGTATTGTATTTATCGCATATTGAAATCTATCAATAGGTTCATAATCTCCAGGCTTCGTATGTTAATCGGAGATAGAAATCAATTATAAATATTATTGTTACTTAATTATAAGAAGAAGAAGTTACAAAAAGCTTTGCTGCCAGATTAATATATCATGTCAACAATCCGTCAACGCAGTCAAAAGAACGAAACGTATGATTTATTATCACTCTCTGGTTCCTAATTATTTTATACTTATACAAAGGTGATTTTGTATTTAGTTTGTCATAAGTAGGCGTACATAATCTTAAATAACTATTTTTTTATATATGTATATATTCTACATTTTTACATAGTACAAAAAAATCGCTTTTCGCCTACTGTCTGTCCGCCGTCTGGATTCTAATGCGGTTTTCATTAAAGGAAAGAACTTTTCATACGAGGAAGGTTTTTACAGAAAAAAAAAAAAGGTTTACAAAAAAGTTTTTACAAAAAAAATTCACCCTTGTGAAGCCGGGAGCGGATCGCTAGTAGTATGGATTATATAGTTAGTTACAAGAACCTGCCTTCGTGACAAATTGAGTTCTTCACACTCGCAATGTGTATATATCGTACATATACATAGATAGAATAGAAAGCATGATTTTTACTGGACTTAAAACTAAATTTTAGTAGAACCCATCTATACTCTATACTTTATGGTAATAGGGTACAATTTAGAGTAGTAAATTGTAAGTCGTAATGTTGCTCGCTATGCAAGAGTGATCTGTGCAAATAAAACATGTCGATAAGTGTACCACGTTGCAATGAGCGGCCTTCGTACGTGTCCCGCCCACACGGATGGGCGCCGCCCACGGTGCGCTAACAAAGAACAATTATTTTAAATTAAGAATCGACATTGATTTCATGTAATCTGTTTTATTGTTTGTGTAATAGAGTACTAAGCCGGACATTGTAGTAGTATCAAATAATACTCTACTGTACCTAGTGACTCGACACTGGCATCGCACTGTTGCATTATTTTTTTTGCAAATTTTATACACAAAGCTCCCTCGTTTGTCGGTCTTTCCATTAGTTTTCCAATCATAATTATTACTGCTTTAAAAATATCACTACAAAATAAGAGATATGTATTATGAAAAAGCTTCTTCTTCTCTAAGTGCCTTATCAGGTTTCCCCGACGCGACGTTGGCGATCACCTTGAAAAGGCCTATCACGCGCC
Source organism: Synanthedon andrenaeformis (assembly GCA_936446665.2). Classification (NCBI taxonomy): domain Eukaryota; kingdom Metazoa; phylum Arthropoda; class Insecta; order Lepidoptera; family Sesiidae; genus Synanthedon; species Synanthedon andrenaeformis. The sequence goes on along the minus strand of OW387780.2, from coordinate 2,141,979 downwards.
ACTCGGAACAACTCTCCCAATCCCGTAATTCCGGTCCATTGATGGATGTTCCTTAACCAAGACATCTGTCTTCTGCCGACCCCTCTTCGCCCCTCGATCTTGCCCTCCATGATAAGATTGAGCATATGGTACTTTTCATCCCTCAGGATATAACCCAGATATGCAACTTAGTATAAGCTCTTCGAAGAATTTCCATATTGGAGACCCTGTCAATCCACGAGACACGAAAAAGCTATAAAATTATAAAATATACAATATATGTGTAATGAGGCATATTTTGAAGAATTCACTTGACCAAATGGAATGGATTTGAATTTATAAATATTTTTAGCTAATAAATAACAAGACAGGTTCTTCAACTTTCTAACGATAGAGCTATTTTATAATTATCAATGGCATATCGGAGTTGTAAATAATTTATAATTCAAACTTGTTTTAGCCAAATTATTACAGAGTTAAATTGGGTTATTTGTTCCTGTATGACTTAATATTCTTGTTTGTTACAAAAATATATTATCTAATTTATATGAAGAAAACTGCTCAAATATATTAACTTTGGAATAATCTCCCTTCTGAGGTGTTTCGACCTACTTTTTATGGGCTTATTTAAGAAAGCCGCACCTGCAATTTAAGAAACCTTCCTTCTTTCTGCTACCTTTCGTAATATAAAAAAAAAATTAGACCTACTCTGTCCGTCTGCTCAATAATTTACCACATTAATGGCATGCTTTTCATAATGCTATTATGTTATTAATTCTAGTTAATATTAAGACTCATAAATGTTAGTTATCTTATCTACTACAAGAAAAATGTTACATCGGCACCTGCGTTTCTAGTTCCCATTCTAGGGCGGCGCCCGCCCACGCGACTACTTATATAACACTCGCGTCGCTTGCTTTTCGGGCCCTACGGCATTTACTATTAGTTTATCGCGCTTTCCCTAGAAAAAAAAACATTTACGTAATATTAGTTAGGAGGTTAATTAAGCCAGTTCGCGATCAATTGCGAAATACGACGGCCGGCGGAAGTGACCACCTGCCGGGAATAGCACGTCGCGTAACATCGTCGCCAGCCCCACAGTGTGACCGCGCTATCAACGGCGTCGCTCGCGCCGCAAGATAACCCTCAAATAGCACACAAAAATAACCAGTCTTCTCCCAGCCGCAGTGCGATCTCGACTGCCCGCGAATTTGACCCGAACCCGCCTTTTATAACCCACAGCAGAGGGATGGCGTCTGTGCGCACGCGCTCCGCATCCCCTAAATCTGTCTCGTTCTCCCCCGTTCTCGAACGGAAGTACAGTGCCGATCGAGGACCGTCGATTCCCCCCGAACTCGCATCGAACGATTGGAGGAAATACTTTACGGATTTCAGTGCATACCTCGGTGAGTACTGAGTGATTTTTGTTTTCATAAATGATTCACAGGCAACGCATCCTTAATTGAGTGCGGCCTTGCGCTATATCGGTTGCGTGTTAGTCGAACATTCGGCCGGCCCGTAAACAAACCTTGCGCAATCGCACCTAATGGATTCGTTGAGCTTTTTTATTCTGAGCGCACTTTAAAAACTTTAAATTATTGCTTGTGTCAATCATATATTTAACTATGACTTTGTAAACTCGCTGTCAATAATGTTAGTTATAATATAATAAGTACTCCAATAACACTGTGCTTCTTCTAGTCTAATAATAGATATTAGTGATACGTCTGCCAATAACGTGCGGTATATTTTTAAGGCGCCCCTTAAGTCTACGAAGTTGTCATTAATGTCTTTCAGCGAGGCCTTGAAAAGGGTGTCTCGTCTGTCACTCGAAAGTTTTAAAGTACTTGATGTATTTAGCTATTCTCTCAATATGTTGCTAGGAAGTCTTCAAAAAATAGTCTATCACAGAATAGGTGTTACCGTTTGTATGTTTCAACCACGTTTAATCTTATTTATGCTTTGCAATTAAATCATTATAATTACTGTCTAACGCAAAAGATATTATATCCTTGTACATATTCATATAGATTATAGAGGTTTTCACTTACTTACGCGTTTCCACCTCACTTCAAAGTTTACGTGCATTTTAGGAGCGATGCTATACTGTACTGTATACTGCAAGTTAAGAAACTTAAAAGCTTTCTTTTTTTTACTTCAGTTAATTTTAGCAATCTATCTGAAATGTAATTTCATTAGAATTTAGTACATCTAATAATAAAAGTGGGCCTCTAATTTTTATTTAATATTCTAATCAAAGACACTCTTTAATTCTATTTTAATTCTAATACAGTGACAAATCGAAGATAATCTAGATAACTGATATGCGTTCGTGAATTTTGTATTAACTACACATTAGTTTTAAAATTTTAATATCGGTTTTGATGAAAGCATAAGTAGTGCCATTGGGAACTCGGAGTAACTTATTAATTTGACGCGGAAGAATTTGAAGGCAAATAAGTTAAATATAACATTCATATTCTGACATCATTGCAATAAGTCTTTTGTTTTCTAAAGACTATTATTTATATCAGTTGACCTACGAGATGGCACCCAGCCCCCAGTATGTCACAACTGCTCGATAGATAACCTTGCACTAGCCGCAAAATCGTCATCGCTTCACGTTGTTTTTAATTATACAATTAGTTGTTAAATAATTTATTTGTTAAATGGTCATGCTCAATTGTAAATTCTTATAATATTAGTTAAAGCATTTTGTTTTGTTCAATTCAGGAAAATAAAAGAAATTCAAACACATTAACTCAACTCCTGATTTCGTACGGATACAACGAATGTGTGTTTACATATTTTGTCGTGTGTTGCTATTAAGAACGCTACAGGCGTTATTTTTATTTTCATACGTACTCACTGAACGATACTTTTACTTTATTATTTACTGTATTTTTTTAAATATTTTATAACGTACGTACAATTAACACTTGGATAAGCATGATGTTATAATGATTTTATATCAGTTGGAGATACATTTTGGTAGACCCACACATTATTTAAAGCAACAGGGTTGATGAGATCGAAACTAATATCGTATTAAAGTAATCCGTATAGCGATGGAATCCTGGCTCTAGACGTATAAATATTCGAAACTTTGCAAACCGTTACAATGTAACCTTATTTTTATGTTTGATTGCGTTTATAATGTTTTTTTTTTATTAAATATACAATAGCTAATCGTAGACATTAAAAATTTCCGCATATATGTGCGTATATTGCATGTCGACCAAGATTTGATTTTACGCATATACCCATAAAAAGCTTTCAATAGGTTAATAATAATGTTAATCTGTATGATAGGCCCCTTACAATAGACCGTTTGATTAAGTTAAGAGGAAAACACTGTATTTACCTATTCTCAAAGCAAACGACCTACGTCCCGTATAACTAGTTTCGCATTCACGAAGGAACACTTGAATACTTATGCCAATTTCCTTCTATTAGAATTAATAAGGCTTTGTCCGCCTTTAAATTTGACACCATAAAAACCTCAATGAAGAAATACATTATATTATTATACTTACGCGATAACTTGACTTTTTGGCGACTATTGGCTTAGGTCTGCCTACTGTGCCAGAGTTTGCGGGTTCGATCCCCGCTAAAGACCACCATTTGTATGCAAGAATTTCGACGGTCCCTACGTACATAAAGACATGTCAGAAACCGGGGTTTACAGGAGAGCGTAATTTATGTTCAAACCGCTCTAGAAATAATTATATGTATAAGTAATTATAAATTTTGTTTTTTCTAGAATATTTTATTAGCTTTAGGAACTTTATAATGGTAATCTAAAGACAATTATGCAATAATAAAAAAATTGTCATTTTTGACATGTCTTTATGTACGTAGGGACCGTCGATTTGTCGGTTTGTCTTGGTTTGTGAATTTTCTATGTATTCCATATATATTTTTAACAAATAGAAAGTATATTTTGGGGTAAGATGTCAAAAAAAATGTGACATGTCCAAAAAAGAAAAAAACTACCCAGGTACTGTTGGGCACAGCCGCATGGAATTTATTTATTTATTTCTTGCTAATTATGTCAATATCAAATAATAACATTTAGCAAAAAGTTTGCAAGAACGAGGTTTTTATGTCTTTTTTCTAAAATTTCTATTAAGTACCAACCCTGGATGCATATAGCCCATATGCAGCAAATGATGAGGAGTATATAATGAGAATGACAAGAATATATAGAAGAAGATATTGCTAGCTTTAATTTAACGTCAATATTTACTACTATATATTTGCAAAGATTTTATAAATTGAATTGAAATGACGTAAAACATTTAACTTAAAGTTAAATATAAGGAAAAATGGGAAACATGTATTATGGGATAATAAGTTCAATTAGATAGTACTTGAAACAAGGCCGTAAGAAATCCCCGTGGAGTACCTAACCTACTCACGTAGACTACACACGCCCAATATCGGAACCTTTCAAGTATTCAGGGATGACCCAAAGGTTTCCATTCTAGAATTCATATAATTTAGTCTTAGGGCCTCTTTCAGCATCTGTCAAGTAGGCTAACCGTCATTTAAAGTCACCGGTCACCGGGGATGATGGCCCTAAATGATCATAATAACACCACCAGCTTTAGCGTGCGACATCGTTAGCGTATATTTATTATTTATAGCGTGTGCGTGTGTTATTCTGATGTATTTAAACTTTATTACTATAAAGCAGGGGTTCCCAAACTTATTTTGTCTACTGCCCACTTTGAGAGTAAATTATTTTTTAGCGCCCCCATTTTTTCACCTACTTAAAAACCACTATAACTTCAAATTAAATTAATCAATTATTATTAATTATATATTAGCGGAGACTTTACCTTACCGTCTCTTACCGCCCCCCTTTAGGCCGGCATCGCCCACAAGGGGGCGTTATCGCCCACTTTGGGAAAGACTGCTATAAAGCTTCTTTAAAATCTGTTCCGCAGTTTTTGAGTGAAAGTGTAACCAGCATGTAAAAAAGTACCTAATAATATACATCCGGCCTCATAAACTTTCGCCCCCTTTTTGCCCCCGACTTTGTTCGCGACCCTTTTTTTATATATTAATAACATTTATTTCATTTTTATTGCTCTTATATGTTTGTCATACGCTGAATTTTTCATTTTCATTTTATGAACGCTAAATATTTTCCCACGGGAACAGAACTTTTTTTCGGGATAAAGGGTACCCTATGTCCTTTTGTGTATCCCAGACAACGTATATGCAAAGTTTCATGACGATCGGTTAAGTAGTTAAGGCGTGAAAGCGTAACAAACAAACTCACTGACGCATTTTATTTGATTTTATTTATTTATTAATATTTATAATGTTTCATTTAATTTAAAGTTTTACCGCACACTATTTGATTTATATTATTAGTTAGAATTAGATTGACAATTAATTGTGTCAATGCCTTGTAACTATTTTTGGTTATCTTAATTCAGCTGTAATTACTTAAGTCTCCCCTACGTGACAATAGAGTGAGTGAGAAAACATTATATCCCAAGTGAAAGAATGAGATGCAGTTCAAAGTAAATACTAAAACGGAGACAAATTCCGTAAGAAGCGCGTCATCGCGGATGACGCCTCGATTCTTCATTATCAAGCGAAGTCAGCGCGTTCATTGATACATTCGCACAATTAAGCGCTTTTAGCGCTCTCTTGGAATTGCCTTATATAGATAGAAAGACCATGAACTTACCTTGAGAACACGACTTTTATGCGTGTAGCGTAAACGACTTCACTATCTATAGTATAAGTGAAAATGACGCAAGAACTTAGGTTATAGACTAGACTAAACTGTCTACCAGTATTTCAGTTGTCCAAACACTGTTTAGAAAAATAAACCGTAAATTGAAATCTTTCAGCGCTTCAATCGTAAAACTAGTTCAGCAGACGTTTTATGCGAACAATGTGTTAGGCTGTATACGATTTTTGCGGTGCTGCGGCTCGCCGGAGGTGAATCAGTACTGCATTAGGCCATAACGGAGTCGCCCGCGCCTTTGTTAAAAGGCAAATTTAAAATTAGAATCCCTTTGCCCTTGTGATGTGATGTGACTTGATTTTTTTTTTGGTAGCGTCTCTCGCGAATTGTCCTCAGCCAGTTCTTTTTCCATAATTCTGTGTTGGAAAGAAGTACTTAAAGAGTTTCATAGACAATATGTCTCATTATAGCGTGAACGATGATATTTATGGGGTGATATTAAAATCACATGCAGATCTAAAGCCACAAACCCGGACTCAATACGAAGAGGTTTACGAAGCTGTAGAGGATTTAGGTAATTTTTTTAATGGTTTTAATTTATGTCATATGCTTACTATAGTCTAGAAAGCTGATATTTGGAACATAGATATATTTTATAACGTAAGCATCCGTTAAGAAAGGATTTTTGAAAATTTCAACTCCGTGCGAAGTCGGGGGCGGGTCCTTAGTTAAGCTGTAAAGTTCTGCTAAGTCGTATTATAATATGTGGCATAATATCCCGTTTGTGTTTTTTGAACAAGAGAGTTGATTGTTTTCAATGTAACCGAATTTAGTGTCTATTAAAGTTAATTGCTTTTGACTTATTGAAAGAGATCTTTGTGTTCGGTATGCACAAACTGAACACTGACAACAAGTAGTATTGTATTTATACAATTTGTTGAGAAAAGATTTAATCAAATTTTAAAATACTCTCAGATTTGTTTTTAAGACAAATAAGATAACTCAGCATTCGTCAAACATATTTTCTATCAAATTTTTAGGCAAATTAGTCAAACCAGTGTTACAAATACCGATCAAGTTTTGTTGTTGCTTGTAGGTTTGTTAAGCGAAAATTATAAGGAAACGATAAAACATCTATGTATTTATATACATATCTAGCCTTTACCGTTTGAATATCGCATTTTTCAATGTGCTACCAGTACTAAGTATCTATATCTTATGCTTTTAATCATAGTTTTGATTCAGTGTCTTAGATACTATCTTAATTTTATTTCTCGAGATACTACTAACCGTCTTCTCTTAAACAAATTGGGTCCCCTATCTGTGTTTGTTTTCAACCTATTAATGGTTACCTGTTGACTGATAAGAATTATACGATAGTGTAAGAAGATAGTCACACTAATGTTTAAAATGAGTTTATGAGTTTATGTTTTTTATGAGTGATTTATGGTTTTTTTTTGACTGGCCTTATCTAGTTTAAGCTTTGGTATCGCCAATAATTGCAATTATTACATTATCAAACTCCTATTAAAGAAGTCCTTAAATAAGACTAGAGGTTCGTAAAGATAGCAATTGCTTCAGTGTGATGTAATTTTGTATAAATAGTTTTCATCCTCTCTTAAGTAACGCTTTCTCTTAAATACATTATCTTCTATGTTTTAAAAATCTATATGTTATATTGTTATTTTCTGTCTGTTTCTCCCCTAACTTCTTTTAAACCACTCAACGGGTTTTCAAAGGTTTTCGCTAAGGATAATGGAATTTGCACAAAAAATTGCATCCGTGCTAAATCGAGGACGGGTTCTAATTAAATACAAAATAATGACGCAAGAAATGCTTTCAGCCAGATACGAGCTAATAAACTAGAATAACACTAATTGTGTATGTATTCGTGTCTCTTCTTGATTGTTGTTAATTAGAATTAGTATACCCTCTATTTACTAGATCATTGTGTCATTGAGTAAACATTACATAAACTTACCTATATTGGTACATTTTTATCAAATTAAAATCAAAGCAGAGTCCTTGCCCACATTTCTCAACTTCATCATCACCCATAAACACGTTGTTACATAAATAATCTTCAACCGCTAATACTTAAACCTTTCCCATGTTTCTTATTATTTAGATACCTACTCTAGCTACGTTTATATATTTGTTTGTTGCTATAAATTCCTTCGTTAGTTCCGTTACACATTAGTTAAAGCTAAAGGGAAGCCTAAGGCTAAGCTTAGACCTAAGCTAAGCTTAAACCTCTGGCTATGCGTTTTTACGCTTAGATCTTTTATACTACGCAACGGATTTTAATGTGATTTTCACTAATGGAAAGAGCGTTAAACGAGGATGGTTTTTATATATAACTAGCGACTCGTTCCCGGCTTCGCCCGGGTGCATTTTTTTACGTATAAACCTTCCCTCATTATCCCTCTATCCATGAGTGAAGACAGAATTAAAATCGGCCCAGCCGTTCTCGAGTTTTGCGCTTAGCAACACATTTAGGGATTCATTTTTATATTATAGATTTGCAGAACATAATTGTACCCGACAGCGAGTCGCTAATTATATATACATATAAAGAGATAGAGAAATACGCTTTTCAATTCAGTATAGAGGTTTCTTTTCTCTATTTTCAGATGCCCTACTCGCCGATCTACAAAATTCAATAAACCCAGGTGCCCGAGTTGGCAGTCCTGGTGCTAGAACTTCGTCACCGGGTGGCAGAACAAGCTCCCCTGGCAGGGCCATCTCACCTGGCGGCAGAGTGTCACCAGGACGCCTGAGCTCACCTGGTGGCAGTCTCAGTTCGCCTACATCGACCGGCTACGGCTCCATAAATGGCTCGAGAAATATTAGTTCTGATTACGCTAAGCCTGCATCGGTAAGTTTATATTAAATTTCTCTTTGTATGTATGTATAGCAGCCATAAACCATCCACCAATCGGCATGATCACCGACCAACTGAACGGTGTATGGGTGTCATTTCGCATTGGCTGGATTAATTCAATCTTATCGAATGGACTATAGAGTTGATCGTGTATGTAACTTTTTGCGTCCGAAAACTGTCCATAAATATATTTTTTTCTAAGTTTTTATATCCTTGTTTGCCTTCCAAAAACCCTAAATACGACAATCCTTTAATTAAAAGGTCTTTAGAGGAATTTAACGTTGCTAAACTATGTATGCACTAATGGCAATGATTATGTACTAATTACATAATAGTTTACCGTTTATCTAATCGTCCGTTTAATCAAGCCTCGTTCATTGCAGTTTGCTATCATTGTGACCACGTGACGAAACAACAGAAATAGTTATACCCACAGATAAATACCTATACAAAGAGGAAACGTGATCTCGTGGTGATTTGAAACGTGCCTAAAATTAATATTTTGATTATTTCATTTTTTTTAATAAAATTCTTACCTTACCTGATACGATTTTTAAGTAATGTCATACCAGTATTTATTTATTTTATTTAACAGTTACACAAAGTGAGCAAGAGAACGTTAGAAACAAGATATGTATCTTAACACTCGACATAAGTGACACGCAACCTCAATTAAAAGTCATGTCAAAAGGGCCAACAACTAATTTAGACAAATCTAAAAAGTTAGGAAATTTTAAATCCATATAAACAAAAATGAATCGCAAAATACATATGTTGCTAAGCGTAAAATTTGAGAACAATTAGAAAAATTTGACATTTTCACGATAAGAGAAAAATTGCTCAGGATGAAGTGTAAACCCCATTTCTCTTCCAAAGTTTCTAGCTGACAATCCAAACATTTCAATCAAATATTAACGTCAAATACATAATTAAATTACATATCAGCCACCAGTCCAATAGCTTTTGATAGAGCGACGTCAGCTTGGTCGTAATAATTAAATGTATCGTAATCGTAATAATTAAATGTTAAAATTACATCAAATTCAATAAATCCGTGTTAAATACATATTAATATAACATATAATAATCAAATTATAGAAATTACAGAGAAGAAAAGAAAAAAATTAATAATTAACATGATTATTTAGTATTACCTAACATGATTATTTTTTTCTGACATGAAATTTTAATTAGTTCGCTATTCGATGCAAAATAACATTTATCCACTTCGAAACCGCAAAGCGCGTTCTAAAACCAATGTGACTCGTGTTTTTAATTACATTGTATAAATATGCAAATAACTTCACACAAGTAGAAAGAGTTGAACAAATGTTCTGTTGTTTTGTTTTTAATATATTTCATTGTAATATAGGGATTTTCTGTAATATCGTACTAATAAATATGCCTATAAAAATTTGAAACTCAGGTTTCTATAAAACTACGTAATTGTATTTAATAGTTAAGAACCTTCATACGCCGCCACAGGTGGCTACAGTTTCCATAATAAAAACGTTGGACATATTTTCCCCGTTTATCAATTAAAAACGGCTAGATAGTTTGTTTAGCTGCGTCAATAGATGTCGCTAAACAAAACATTTATTTCATTTAGTAATAACTCTTATCACAACAATGTCTAATTAAAGACCTAACAACAGATCTAGTTACTTGGGGCCAAGCTAAGATTTTAACGGTTTTGGCAAGTGTTCATTCTGTGTTAGCGACTGCGCCATCTAGACTTGATTGAATTTAATATCTCGATAAATTCTTGAGCGCTCCTTGCGAAGTTTCCAATATAATTGAAAAGATGGCACTGGTGGCGGTTGTTACAAATAATTTACAGTTTTCTTATATTTACTCGTACAGTGCATTTTTAATTATAGTTAATATTACAGAAATAGGTAATGAAAGCTTTAATACTATATGGCTTAATACTTAATAAGGGTTCACACTCGAGAACCAATATAAAGGTAGCCTACCCTACATGCCTTTTTTTCCTAATGTTCAAGCTATCAGAACCAAATTTCATCGAAATGTATTCAGCAGTTTAATAATGATAATAATTAGCGGGTATCGCCATCCTTTTCCGGTAAAATAATTTATACTTGATTGACGTGTAGGTAAGTGTGTCAAAGGAATGACTTTCAATGGTGTTGTTTGTTCTTTAATAATTTACGACAATAGACTTGTCCTCGAGTCGTTATCTTACTTATTACCTATTAAATACTATCGATCGATTGTATCGCCACGAACGACTCTCCACCGCGCCAAAGTCAGCCTCAATTAAAGTGGCGGTGGAACCATCATCCCACAAACCAAGAGTCTAATATTACATACATTTACCTACTCTCATAAGTCTTCGCGTATACCTACCTACAGACTTATAGTTAAAGAATCCGTCCGTCTGTTATTTACATAACATACATAAATAGCGTTAATTAACACTTAAACTTAACATGTTCCGTTTCTCCTTCAGCCAACTTATCAAAACACAAGCTCAGTACACGAGAAAGTGATACCGGTGAAATATAGCGGCAGTCAAAACGCTTACGGCACAACAGGCACCGGACAGTCGCCCGGTTACGGCAGAACGGCCGGTGGACGCGGCAACTTGTCGGAGTTGGACAATCTACTGGACGATCTGAGCAACGCACGTTACGGAAACTACGCGGACAAGACGTACAGTGATAGAACTGGTGAGTCCTTTTAAACATTGTCTAATTCAAAGAGTAATACTGTAATACAAGATTGAAAGCTAAATATTGCAATATCTTTTAAGTAAATTTCGGAACACAAGCAACCCTACCATCAAATGGACCGTCAGCCTGTCTGACGTCCTTCTAAATGACAGACTAATAATAATAATTCACATCCAAAATTTAATCAATCTTTAAACTTTTAAACGTCTGTTAGTTATGTCTTGCTCATATAATTTATGTACAGCGATATTAATTATCCAATGCAAACCCATAAATCTAATACTAGTAGTGAGTTGAATAATCATAACATATACTTTGTATCAGATTAATTTTAAACATTGGAAGCTATAAGTATCACGATATACATTTTCAATGTCATTTGTCTCATTATCAAAGAAATTTGCCATAATTATCTTGTTTATTCATTTGAATGATAAAACAGTTATTTTTATAATTATTGCTTACAAATTTCCAAATTTTAAGTCTTCTCGTGATGTAATGAGATCGATTTTAGTAATGTTTTCACGGAGATCCTAAAGGTAACACAACCAAAATTAAATTATGGAAATGGAATTTAATAATTTTTATATTAAGTATTAAAACTAAGATCTCAACTCAAGATAGGTCCCTAAATTCTAAATCTAGTTAATAATTTATAAATCTCTAATTTATTCTAAATAGCAATATAATCCGTAAGGAAATTTGTTTCTGAAATATCATTTTTCTCAAACGTTTTCATTCAGTATGAATAAGCTAAATATAATATCTAATGTCATATTATAATTACCACTTCTTCGTCAGTACAAGCATGCTGAATTAAAGCATTTAGGTTATTTAAACACTAGAGCTCTGATTGATCTAGATCAGAACTCCAATAAGCTATTTGATCACTCGTCGCTTACAGTTCCGGTAATTTTTAATCGTAACATACAACATACTTTGTACAATCAATGTTTAAAAAAAATAATGTTCATCCACAGGTTTACTAGCATATAAAATTTTGATGTTATGATGGATATTCTGTTTACTTTGACGGTAAACATATCGCCAAATGTTAGGTTTTGGCAAGGCCGACGCCGATCGCTCTCAACACAAAAATAGAATTTATTTTGTACCAAATGTTACGGAGATTGTTGTTTCGTTTCTTTGTGCAATAACATTTGGCTTCTGTGAATTATTATTTTTTATGTAAAAATCGGCAGACACAGCTTAAAAGTCCCAATTGGTGGTTGATGGCTACCGTCACCTCAAGCAACGCCATGGATTACAAAGAGATCTGATGTCCTTAAAAAAAATAAGGAAAAAAATAGGTGAATCGAAACACTGCAGCGTTCGCGCGTTTAGTTCATTGTAGTCTTCTGTAAGACTGGTTACTGCCGCCAGTCGGGATGCACAAGCCTTCCCTTGCTTCTGTTAATTGTTTTTAGTATTTTTAATCTTTGTAAAACTTTTAATTATTTATATTTTTTACCATTATTATGACAAATTAAATTAATTAGTTAATTCGAGACATTCTTACAAAATCGATTCGATTAAATGTTTCTATTAAAAAATATTATATTATATTAAAAGCAATACACTATTTACAAGTGAAATATGTAATATCATAATAATAATAAATTTTTATTTAATTCGTTTCGTTGTGAATGCCAACGTTACGACATCATTAGTATGATTTATTTAAAGTTTGTGTTTTACATCAACATGTTGATAATATATAATTTTCATTGTTTTTTTATTATAACACTTTATTTATTTATTTTCTGATTTCTTTAATTTTATTTCAACAGATGTAACACACACATAACAAAATATAACCTATAACACACTACGCAAAAGGAAAGTGTCTAGAAATAAAAAGATAAAGTAATAATTGAGCACCATTAACTTACAATAAAATCTATTGATGAATCTGCTAATCTATCTCTTAACTAAACTTCGTACAAATTTCACACCCCAGGCTACCCCCTATTATATCTGTCTTTGCCTTAAGATTTCATTTGATGGTCCATCAGCCATCATTCAACTTGCACTGTTGTACAGGTGTTTTATCAAAGATAGCATTAAATAGGTCGACATTTCGGATGTCATATATTATGTTGTCGTTATATTTAGTTAACAAAAAAAAAGAAGAAAAACTAGTCACAAGCTGGCGGCCCATTTAACGGCTATTAACCGTCGCCTATTAACACAAACAAAGCCACAGGTGCTGCAAGAGCCCTGAAGACCTTAGTATTGTTTATTTTTATTAATTTATTTATTAAGGATAAGGAAGGTACAGAGAAATGGGCTCTGGCATCCCTTACTCACTCACCGAAACACAACAGCACAAATGCTGTTATTTCACTGTGGGTCCTGACGCCTGAATCGAACAAGGGACAAAACGTTTTTCGTAGATGTAAAAGAAATGTATAATAATGCTATGCTAGGTTTTTTTATTTTACACACTATACAACTCAAACCAGCACAGCAGATATATTTAATGTAATGTGTATTTTACATTGAGTTAATATTTTTATATGGTCTTCTTAACGACATCTGGCAACCGAATGAAATTACAAATTAGAAGTTCGTCTTTGAATTCCATCACAGATATATCGGTGGTGTTGCGTAAATGATCTTCATTAGAATCAAAATTACAATGTTCATTCTCGAATGTTTAATGTATTCATGTCGAGGGTTCGAGGAATAATAACTAGAGCATACTGCATTCCCAAAAAATATTAAATATTAAAATATTTAATCAGCTCATTTCCTAATTGACATTTTATTTATTTTATTATAAACTAGCTGTTGCATGCGACTTCGCCCGCGTATTTTTTTTATAAAATATAGCCTATGCTACTCGCTGATAATGTAGCTTTCTATATATGAAAGAATTTTTAAAATCGGTGCAGTCGTTTTTGAGCTTATTCATTTACAAACATACAAAAATATAAATCTTTGTCATTGTCATATTTTTTTTATATAAAATAAAATAAATTGAAATTGAATATTATTTTGAATTTATGTCGAAGTTACCAACAATAAGTTTAAATTATTATATATTTTTATAATTATGCAAGTAATTTTATATAATTAATAACAGATACCTACTAGTGGAAATAATTTAATTATTTCAACTGCATACTGGACTCATTGAATAACTGGACCTTTATAAGATTTCCCTTCTAAAATAAATATTACTTTATTTTCCAATTTTTTGATTGAAACTAGACTATTAAAGGAATTTCATTTTAAAATCTATTACATTTTTTCCCTAGATGGATACCCTCGTACAAATGGCGCTACAAGTCCTGGGTCGGCGTCATCGCGGCCCACGGTCGATTCACTCCTCGACCAACTCAGCACTGACATGCATAACGGGTAAGTCTAATACATTCTGTACGGTGTTACCTTTGATATTTTCAAATTTTAGGTCTTAATTATATTTATTCTCACAAAGTTCACTTAAGCCTGGTATAGACGGGGTCAGTAACAAGGCAGTACAGTAACCCAGTCCACCGCTGACTTGCTACTGGGCTTGTATAGACACTAGTTTCAAGTCAGTCCAGTGCTGACTTCGCGCCCTCAAGTCAGTCCAGTTGACTAGCCTGCCTGTCTATTTTCGGGCCCAGTAGATTTTTAAGCAATAATGTCACGTAAATTAAATGACACTGGCGACACGTTTTGGTCTAGTGGCTAGTAACCCTAGCTGTTAACCAAACGGTCGCGGGTTCGAATCCCGCTAGGGGCAAATGTTTGTGTTAACATTTACCTTTGTACCTGAGTCATGGATGTTTGTATTTATAATATGTATGTATTTACAAAAAAAAACTAATCTATGTATTATATCAACTGTCTGGTATCCATAATACAAGCATTAAGTTGCTTAGTGTGGAACTAGATGGTGCTGTGTGGAATGTGTGGAGATATTTATTTATTTATTTATTTATTTATTTATTTATTTATTTATTTATTTATTTATTTATTTATTATAACAGTAACTGGATCCGAAAATTCGAGTCACTGGGTCCAGTCACTGACCTCGTCTATATCAGGCTTTACATGAGAAACTTATGACTAATAGGTAAAAAACATTAAAAAACATACAATAATGAATATATGAAAAACAAAAATATGAATACGTTGAAACACCTACATGACTTAAATAAAAATAAATACTAAATTCAAAATGTGGGTAGAATTCGGAAAGAGAATAATAACCATATAGTTAGTCTAGTCTCCAAGTGTATTCCTGCTACGCCACAGTTTTCTCTACGTCAATCATAACAATTGGAAACATCTGGTGTTGAAACGATCCATTAAGGCGTCACAAGTCACTTGGTTTTAGAATTATTTACTTATCTGAATAGATTTTAGATTTAAAAAAAAAAGTCTATACATGTGTCTGTTTCTCCGCTTCATCTAAAGCACCAAAAGGATTTTGATACGACTTCACTAAAAGAAAGAGTGATAAAACGGAGAATAAGCTTAAACGAGGTAGATTTGTGTAATAATTTCAGAAAAAAAAAAGTGCGAACCCGGGGGCAAGGTTGCTAGTCATTTATGAAAAGAAAATTGTGTACAGTGTCGTTCTATACTATAGGGTAGCAAACTGTCTTGCGCACAATAATGCGAGAAAATGAATGGTTTTTGTTAACAATGAATGTCACATTAAGAAATATAAATACGAATATTATAATTCAATCACTTTTGTTAATTTAAAAATTATTTCAATCAAGAGCACTAAGAAGGGTTTCGTCGATTTCTGTCTCTATGAACTGCTTTTAGGTTTTATGCCTGCTTTTATGACTATTTTAGGTTTGATTGCTACTACTAATTTTTTTTATTAATAAATAAATAAATATCAAATAGAAAATAGGACTGTTATTATTTATTAATTTTTTTTTATAACTATTAATGATTTTATAATTTTTAATAAAGTAATAAAATGTAATAAATAATTCTAAAATATTGTTACCACTTATTTCATAATGCACCTAGCGTCATTTGTAGGCAACGTTTTAAGCACTAAATTGCACTTGAAGTCTTGAACACAATGCAGATGACCTAAATTCTGAAATTATAATGTACCGTTTACGCCATATTTTATAAAAAAAAGAAGTAGCTGGGTTTAATTTTAATAATATTTTGTATAGTTTATATCCACTTGGAATAATTTTAAACATCGCCTAAAAACTTACCTACTTATATGGCAATATTTTGGAATGCAAATTCCGAAGTTCAGAATATGTATTTGGATTGGCTACATGGAAATTATACTGTACCTCTTCGCCTGGTAAAACTTTTTTTAAGAAATTGGTAGAGATATCAAGTTGTGATTAATATACCTAAACAACGGTCCAAAAATAAAACTTAAAAATCTTATTTTGGTCAGAGAATCGATTAATTAAAACCATACGTGTTATCAATGTCAAAACGAAGAACTAACGAGATTGGAGAAAAAAATATACCTTTTATTACATAGTTTAATTTTCAAGTACCTACTGCTCTTGTAAAAGCAACGTTAGCCTAGTACCAAAGATCTTGCGTTGCTTTTCCATACAGGAAAAGCCATCTCACATTTTTAACACCGCCCATCTTACAGAGTATAATATTAATAGTAGAGAGTTTTTATTTATTGTGCGGAAGTAGTAAAGGCTATTTCCGCGTAGCACTACAAAAACGACCGTAGGGCCGTGTGAAAACGTTTATTTTTATATCGCTTACAAATAACACGCTTCTACACCATAACGTCTTCTAATAATTCCAATATTCTTCTCTTACACACAAAGTATCAACAACAACATAAAAATTGTGTTAAAAAAAACTTTACTGTACATATATATCTAGTTAATAGATTAATTACTAAATTAATTAATATATTAATTGTAACCATTATAAAGAAGATATCTTAGTATTCTAGTTGTAATTCTCGTAAAAATGTTGTTGCTCAAAATACGTACCTATACAATACATATAAAAATTATATTGCTAAGTTATCATGATTTATTATATGAATTTAAAACTCACTAATTACTCTTTTTAATTTAAAAAAAATGTAATGTTCGTCTGACAGGCTGACGATCAACTTGATGGTAAGTGGCTACTACTGTCGCCTATTAACACAAGCAACACCAAAGGAGTTGAAAGTGCGCTGCCTATCTTAGGATATCAGATTGGAAAGAAATAGGAAAATGCGCTCTGACATCTCTTACTCACTCGCCGAAACAAAGCAGCTGAAATGCTGTTATTTCACGGTGGTCTTCTGTAAAGGGGGTGGTTACTGCCGCCAGACAGGCTGGCCAAATGATTGCGAAACGCAGTGTGCACTGTCACTGCCTGCAAGGCTTCTGATCTATACTAATTATTATAAGGAGAGAAGATTTGTATTTTGACTTTTTGTTTGTAATGAAAAAACTCAAAAACTACTTGGCCCGATTTTAAAAATTCTTTCACTTATAGAAATAAAGATACATTATCAGATTTATAAGCGAGTAACATAGGCTATATTTTATGAAGTTACGCGGACAAACTCGCGTGCAACATCTAGTATTGTAATATTATTACAAGTTAAATCATAACGAAAGAAAATATTGTGTAAAAAGGATGTTTCATTTCACGGTCGCACGTTGGCGTTGATTAATGTCTGTCCGTCGGTTATATTTTTAAAATTTGACCGACATTCTCGTTTCAATAATAAAACTTTAATGTATGGTTAGTTAACTCTATTACAGAGCCTGTTGACAATATAATGATTGGATTTCGGAACTTGAAACGCTTCTGTATTTTTATTTTATACCTGCGAGTCTTAGTTTCGGAATAAATTTAGAACAACGTGTACATTTCTATATAATTTAGTTAAACTACATGAAAAAAATTGCACAGTATGCTAGAACACTTCACATCCATGTCTATGGGCCTTGTAAGAAAGCTCAACGTCGATCAAAGAGCTATGGACTGGGCTAGACTATGGCTGGCTATGCTTGGTGTTGTTTGTCAAGATTAAATTAGAAATTACAATTAAATTAGTTATCCGTTACTGACATCACCCGATGGATTAGTAAGTAGAAGTGGCAATAAGCAGGATGCATAGTCGACAAGATGGACAGACGACATCATATAGAACAGACGAACGGTCCTATTTTAAAATTATAGGAAAGTGATAATGATATTATTATGAAAAATAATAATCTTTTACTTATCTGTTATAAAAATTATTTATTTATTTTTAAATCAATTGACACAGTCACTAACATTGATGACACTGTGCACTACCCACAAGAATTTTTAAAAATATGCCCAAATGGGGCGTGTTTCGTTTTCACAAATTAATGAAGATAAGAAATTCGTTGAATATAGTATATCTATATCTTTCTTATTTCTAAGTTCGACGTTGCAGTTAGTAGCACAACCTCAATTTAATAATCGAGTTTGGCATCGCTCGCGATACTGGCGAACCGCCCCTAATTAGTATTTATGCACTAAACGGCCGCGCCGCCACCTGTCGCAACGTTTCCGTCTAAATTATCACCGACATTATTCACAATAACGCATTCATTATCAACGAACACTCCAATTTGTAATAGACGGGAATTTATTGACCCCATAACAGACATGTCTCGGGTCACGTGATCCCGATTAATGCCAAATCTGGGTGAAATGCATCTAAAGCAGTCGTAACTCTTAATGTTTTATGACTCTCGCTGACAACAAACATAATTGTCCACTGAACATGGAACGTGGCTCGTTTGGCGAATGCTCCTCATGCCAAGTCACGAGCTTATTCGAGCAATGAAAATAATGAAAAAACAATAGTCTCGAGTGAGTTCTTACAAATTGACTAGTTGATTCGTTCCTAACCACCGCTAGCTCACAATTAATATGAAAACAAATTCAATTAGGTCAAATTTGTAATGTGGGATTTTCTCCCATCAACAAATCAACAGCTCTCACGTCCCCAAACACACTGCTTTTAAAATTCTTTTTAAGATTTGTTTTATTTACAAGTTCATAACTGTAGTGCAAATCAGGCAGTCATCCAACTATGAGTATGTCTGTACTGAATAGAATCTTCCATAGCGAAAGTCTATATGTCTGTCTGTTTATTACATTTTCACGGCCAAAGCACTAAACAGATTTTACTAACAAGGAACATCTTAACAGCCTTTTTTAAAGTTTGGATACGGAAAAGCGATTGACCTCAATCTCACCTGATGGTAAGCGAAGATGAGATCGAAGATGTATTTCGCTTGCCCGTTAATAGTTTATTCACTCTGGTACATTCGAAACAATGTATGACATAGTCGCAGCGACCACATAATATTTAAATTTGAAACTTTTCTACATTGTCAGTTGACAACATTTATATTATTAATGTTTTGCAATTTGTTGCACAGTCGGGGTTCAACGTCACCTGTACCACCGGTCCAAAGCGGAGGCACTCTCCCGCGACCTGGTACCAAGCACGTGACAGTGACTGTCCAAGAGACGGTCGTCGAACCGGCGCAGGCGCAACAGCAACCCCCGCCGACCAGCAGCGTCGTGCGGCATCATCATCACGCCTCTAGTGCGACCAAAGAACTCGACGATCTAATGGCTTCCCTTTCAGACTTTAAGGTAATGTATACCTAGTTCAGACTAAAGACATTTTATAGCTATTCATTAGGAATGAAGAATCTGATAAAAGTAATGTGACAATTTAATGTTTCGGTTTACATTTTCAATCGAGTTTTAAAAGTGAATTACCAGACTGACTTATTTAACATCGATATTATTGATCAGTAAAATTGCTCGATACCGATGGGTCTATCAAAGTCCAGTAATGTATGGCCATGATTGGTAGTTGATGATTGGTTTGTTTGATTACAACGCTGATGACAGGCGAAAAGGATTTAACGAACGTCTGCAGAGCTAACTAGTTTGGAATAAACCAATTAATAAAGACGAGGAAGGGCCAAAGATGCCAATGTATAAGAGTACTATTTTGACAGAATGTAAGATCTGAAAATATAAGACAAGATTAATAGGTCTGTTAGATACAAATTTATGTTGTCTAATTATGTTCTACATATTTTACCAAAACTGTTCCGGTAGATTAAAAGGAAATTAAAAAATATAAAATAAAACTATGTATGATATGATCGATGCAAAATAAGAGCTTTTACGCTGTGTGTACGTTGTGGCTTGATACCTAAGTGACAACATTTAAAACGATATTACCTAACGCGACATTCAGATTGAAATAAATTTTCTCGAACTCAAATCTTGTTATGACTCGCAATACAAAGAGAGTTTATTAATGTCTCTCAAATTTCTTATATCGTAAAATGTTTATTTAAGAACTGAATTTATGAAGACTCCTGCACGAACCGAACCGATTGCACCAGTTGCCGTAACAATTTGTACGTAAAATATGATATTGTGAATGTGTACATCTGTTGCAATACGACTACGGATAGCGCCCAAGGTCGGACGCACCTGCCAACGGATGTGTGACCCGATAGCGTAAACAATAAAGTAGAAAGTTTACATTTAAAGCGTCCGCCCTGACCCATATCGAAGACGATCTCATTCATGAACTTGGCTTTTCTGACTCGAGCGTTTTTCTGTTGCCTGCGAATTCGCGGTCATTCAGCGTGTCGCCTCATCGCCACCCTAAGGTCCATTATCGGCCGGCAATCGTCACGGCCACCTCGGCACACTGCACTAACAAACATCGTTTTTCCGTTTATTATAATATTTTACAAGTCTCCTTTCTTGGTCCACGGCTATTTCCAGCCGCGCGTGCGGCACCACTCCAGAGCCTGTCGTCTCCCTCGCACCCGTCAGATCGCGCCTCATCTAAAGATAGTCCCGGGCGTTACATCACGAGCGTGGTGGGGCCGCGAGCTTATAATATTAGAGTACATAGTCAAACATTTCACTCGGACCACATTCGCTCCAGTCCACCTTCACGGAGCGGTTCCCTTCTGTACGTTTTGCGGTACAATTTGTTTGCGATCGCTCTCTACTACTTGCGCTATCACTAATGAACTCGATGCGTTGATTCCAGGTGAGCGGTACAGGAGGCGAAGGCGGCACCCACGTGTATCGCGAGAAGCGAGCGTGGCAAGAACACTACCGCAGCAGCGCGCGGCAACCTGAACCGGCCTCTCTCGAGCATATGCTCGGATCCCTCCGGGCAGACATGAGCCGTCAAGGAGTACAGACCCCCCAGAAGGGGTGTTGCAACGCCTGCGAGAAGCCCATCGTTGGACAGGTGCAAATACGAACACGGAACAGACTCTCGGAATATGTAAAGAGTGTTGGTCGTGAATTTATGTGAATGTTTTATTCTGGTGACAGGTCATAACAGCTCTGGGTCGCACTTGGCATCCGGAACACTTCACGTGCGCCCATTGCACACAAGAATTGGGCACGAGGAACTTCTTCGAGCGCGACGGTAAACCTTACTGCGAGCCGGACTACCACAATCTTTTCTCGCCGCGATGCGCTTACTGCAACGGACCAATTCTAGATGTTAGTTTCCTGCGGATTCATAGCAACTCGTATATCCATAGCAAACTATTTGGAATTGTTTTTCACTAATGTGTGAACGGTTTGCAGAAATGCGTAACGGCGCTAGAGAAGACCTGGCACACGGAGCATTTCTTCTGCGCTCAGTGCGGTCAGCAGTTCGGTGAGGACGGTTTTCACGAGCGGGACGGAAAACCTTACTGTCGCAACGATTATTTTGACATGTTCGCCCCAAAATGTGGCGGTTGCAACAAACCAATAATGGAGAATTACATTTCCGCCCTAAACACCCAGTGGCATCCGGATTGCTTCGTTTGCAAGGTCAGTATCTCGGATTCTCTAGGTGACAATCACACAGCCGTCCGCACAAGATGCCCCATCAGATGAAAGGTTTGCTAACTCTTAAAAGAACGAATAAGCGTTTACGCCAGGTCAAGTATAAATTGAATTTCAGGATCCACAGATAACTTATTTTTAATGGGTAAATTTCGATCACACAGGAATGTCAAGTGCCAGTGAAAGGCAAATCGTTTTATGCCATGGAAGGGAAACCGGTGTGCCCCAAATGCGTCGGTGTAGATGAAGATGAATAGTGGATATGATGCCCCCAAAATGGATGCCCTCCCCAAAAAATTTTTTTTACAGCTATGCTCGCTGTCGACGTGAAAATGCTACGAGATTATGCACGCAAACACAGATGTTATCACAGAAACACACACACACACACACATACACACACAACTCAAAACCACATACACACAAATAACAAAACACACTCGAAAAATTTTCCTAATTTAGAATAATAAAATTGATATAGGGAAAACTAATTTATTTATTATGTATATTTTTTAAAATACTATTGTAATGTTAAGATTTATAAAATAAAGAGAACAAAAATAAAAAAATAAAATAAAAAATAAATAATTATAAAAAATGAAAATTACAAAAAATATAATATATTATTTTATATGGGTATGCGTGCGGTTTGTCTTGTCTGTGACCGCACGTCCGTCAAGTCCGCGTGCGTACGCGCAGCGCGTGGCAATGAACTTTTATCAATTCATTGTTATGTAGCAAATGAAGGACGGGACATAATAGAAAAATATATTAGTAATAAAATAAGGGTCAAGTGCTAGGCGTATAGTGTTTCCCGGTAGAAGTGCGGAATCGGGCGCGCCAAAAATATACACTAGTGCTAACTAGTGACGTCACGCGCGCGTCCGAAGCCACTCCGGCTGCCGTAAATCAGGCTCGCTTTGTTTATAGGCCATCGCGTTATACAATATTTGAGACGCGGACGACTCAAAACTATTTATAAAACACATCTCGTAGAGAGGAACTAATGTTCGTTGTTTTTGTTTAAGTCGATAATGGCATTCGATCTCTGTCAAGGCTAATGAATGTGTCGAAAAAATCGGCACAATGGGACAGTCAGCTTTTTTTAAGGCATCCAAATTAAAATAAACTAGTGTTCATCTCACTGGACATAGTTTGACCATAATAATTTCGAAGTTAAAAAAAAACATAACTAAAATGATTTCGAAGTCAAAAAAAGTTGGTTTGGTTAATAACCAAAATTGGTTAACTTAATAACCAAAATAAAAAAAGCGTTATACAAACAGATGACAAAAGGTTATGGAAATGTTTTGTCTTTACCTATTTATACGCACTAAGGTCACTCAGTAGTCGAAATTCGACCATAATCAATATTAAATTAAAAAATATATACACTCCCCCGTCCGCACAATTTTCTTAAAAAAAGTATCTAAAGATTTCGCTTCAGATAGTATCATATAGATGCAAACTATCCAGGCTTCGCAATGATGCAATTTACACTATACACAAATTTACCTCCTTTATCGCTCTTTCCATTAATGAAAACCGTAACATGTTTATTTGGGTGGCTTATGCCCGTTTTCACCAACAGACACCTAGAGTTAGGGAACACCTAACTACTACTTAGGCCGACCATTCACGGCAGTCCGCCTTGCAGTTCGGCACTTCATGCAGGATAGTGAATGTGACTGCCGTGAATAGCCGGCTTTATGTGTTCCCTAACTCTAGGTGAGTGTTGGTGAAAACGGGGATTAGAGGTTTATAAGTTAGCTTTATTTTATAATATTTATTGATGGTATCAGTCAATCTTTGCCTGAAATCTTTGCTCCTTTTCACATTTGCCCCAAAAGTATTTTTGTATATATAATATTAAAATAAATACTAAAGCTATGATGCTTTCAAAGTTTATGATTTCGCGATATTATTATTGAATAACATGTACGTAAGAAAATGATAAATAAAATTAGGTAGTTTTAGGTTGAAATTACGAAGAAAATAATTTCATTAATATGAATACAAAACAAAAATGTAAAGTAATAAATCATGCTATTAATGTCTCAACGGGCGCTCTGAACTACATTATGTGGTGACAATTGAAGACTTTTGTGGATTTGTGCCAAAAAATATCGCTTTTTAATAAAAACTTACATACAAACCACATTAGATTTGTCTTGACATTGTTGTAAACGTTTGTAAATGGATAAAGTTATCATAATTAACATTTATCATTGCTAATCTTTAAACTTGGCATACTTTGTTCCCTTATCAGAAGAAAATATAAAATGACTCTTGATTGAAAAAAATAGTTTTTACGCAATAACTTACATTTTTCATACACGAACATAATTCACAAAATCTCAAAAGTTTTGGTAAATTGCTATCTATGTAAGCAGTCCCATATTTTTTACGAAATTTCTAAAAAATTCGAGAATTTTTTTGTCTTAATATATTTTACGTTAAATTACATATTTATAACGTCGTATGATTGGAAATCACACACACACACACACGCACGCACGCACGCACGCACGCACGCACGCACGCACCCACGCACGCACGCACGCACGCACCCACGCACGCACGCACGCACGCACGCACGCACGCACGCACACACACACACCCACACACCCACACACACACCCACACACACACACACACACACACACACACACACACACACACACACACACACACACACACACACACACACACACACACACACACACACACACACACACACACACACACACACACACACACACACACACACACACACACACACACACACACACACACACAGAGAGAGAGAGAGAGAGAGAGAGAGAGAGAGACACAGATACATACACACCCACACATACGTAAAGAGAGAGATACACCGACACACAAGTCAAACTTATAACAACCTATTTTTGCACGCGAATGGCTTTCTTTTTCTTTCTGAATTTTTAGCTTGTACTTACCATAACCTACTCTAGTGATGTGCTCAAAATGCTCAAAATTCGGGACGTTACAGGAATGCCGGGAGCCGTTCCACGGCGGCTCGTTCTTCGAGCATGAAGGGCAGCCGTACTGCGAGACGCACTACCACGGCAAGCGCGGCTCGCTGTGCGCCGGCTGCCACAAGCCCATCGCCGGCCGCTGCATCACCGCCATGTTCCGCAAGTTCCATCCCGAGCACTTCGTCTGCGCCTTCTGTCTGCGCCAGCTCAACAAGGGCACCTTCAAGGAGCAGAACGACAAGCCCTACTGCCACACCTGCTTCGAAAAACTCTTCGGGTAAACGCACCTAATGCCGCCTCCACACCGACCCGACCATGCCGCCTCGGTGTGCGGTGTGGACGCTGCTGTTTTAGCTCGCGAGCCAATTCAACTACACGGCTGTCCATTTCTGAATGTTCGAGAGCTTCTGGCTCAGGCCGCCTCGGTAAAGTGGTTATTTACCTGAGGCTGCCGCGCGAGCAATGGCTCGCGAGCCAAATCCACGTCTGGTGTGAACGCAGCTTAGGGCTCATTTTCATTGGTCGATAGTCTGCAACATTTTGTGCGGGAAGTTCTGCGACATTTTTTGAAAATCGTTTTGAAAGAATAGCAATGAGCGTAGCGACAATTAATGTCGTGTGGAGCAATTTTGACACTGTTTGTGATTGCACTGAGTTGTGTCCGTTCGCGCACCCCTTATGTTGTATATCGACTGAGTTATCGACTAATACAAAATGAGCTCTCATTCCAACGGCTCATATGACCCTGTCACAACATAATGCCACCCATATACGATCAAGCCTATCGTCCAATCGGCATGACACGATTGGCTTGACGAAGCCATCAATTTGCAAAATGACACACATACTCAATTAAATTGACTGGATTAAGCCAATCACTTAATGACGATTGAACGATAGGTTCGATCGTATTGCTGTTATAGTTGGCGTTATTTAATATCGACACTTATGTGGACGATATAATACTGCTCAAACGTTACGATTGACTTAACACGAAATTTGTCTAATTTATGGCAGCCAATAATTTTGTTTCGATCCATAGCATGATTTAAAATATGGTGCTTATTGAACATGTCTATGTATTGAAAAAAAAAAACGTCTAAAACCTGCAGTTGATGGATTATTGTATAGTTTTGTCCAAAAAAAAAATTACTCAAACCGTTAAAATCAAAATACACTTAACTTGCTTTTGAATGAACTGTACTAGTAGTGCATATTTCTCTTAATGTCGACACTATTAAAATTTTTCATGTTAGATTTTTTTTACCATTAAATGAAAAAAGATGTAAAATTTTCATTTTTACATATCTTTTTTCATGCAGATTTTTTTAAAGTATTCTAGTCTTCTCTAAAAAAAACTGGTTTCTTAAACATGAAAGAAATCAATGGTTACGATATCACGTTAAAATGCTACAATAGAATTCAACTTTGATTATAAATATTAGTTTTTCGTTTTTAATAGTAACTTGGTATGGCACTAAAAGAGTATTTTATTTACTTTTATACTTTTCAATTTTTATACAACTTTTACAGCAGTTAATATAAAAAGTAGTCTGTGTGAGATCCCCTTTAATTAATTTTGGAATATTTTTTATTTAAAAAGACAAAGAAAATTAAATATAGAACGGGGTGCTTAACAACATAATGTCTAAAGTTTTGTTAATAAAATTAAATCAAAATAAATTCGAAATACTAATATTTATTTAACTGAAATTGAAACAAAATTTAAGATACGATTCGATAAAATTGACAAAAAAAATGTAGTAAGTTAAATTTCACAAATGTTATAATTTTTAACTAAAACACTATATAAATACCGAAATTAGTACCTATTTTATATGTTAATAAATAACTATGAAAGAATCACTGTGATTAAATTGCACAATTGTATACATATATACAATAATAGTAAAGTAAGAATAAATGTCCAGTTAAATTGAAATCAATATAAAGTTCAGAATTAATTACGAGTACAATATATTATGGTCTTTGATAATTTAAAAAGATATTAAATTAAATATTATTATACTCCATGAAATTGGTAACTAAAAAAAATAACTATCTAATATGCTATTACAAGATACAGTTACAAAAAATGTTTTCGATATCTTTTTTAATATACTTAATAAGCATGTAGGATAAAATTTAAATTGAAAAGAGCAATTTTTTTATTTATTTATTAATTTTATTACTAGAGAGTGGTGACATTTTTTGGTCTTGTCACCTTAAAATTGTTCTTATGTCGATGCATTAAGTAATTATTAAGTAATTTGTCTAAGTAAAGAAACAAAATTGTTTTATTTTTATTTTATTTTGTACAAAACATAAAAATAAAAAACATAGAAGTTAATTTATAATCACCATCCATAATATTTTTACTTCTTTGGTAACACTAAGAATTATTACACAAGACAAATTTATCTAAAAATATCTACTTTAGCATTAATGGGTTAAAATATATATAAAATTGATTCCATAATTAAACGAATGGTTTAAAAAAATGGATAATCTCTTTATTTACTCAATATAATTTGAAAAATTATTGGTGAAACAGAAAGAGAAATGGAGAGCTATTAACTGGGTTGCTCTAAGAGATTAAATCAGAAATGAAGATATCATCAATAAACAAACGAAAGTCAAAAATAAAGATACATAGTACTCAAAAGATGGACAGACAGACGACCTAATATGGGTCGCGGGTCGACGTTTATTCAGCTTGCTTCTGACCTGAAAATTGTGGGCGAAGACTATATTGTCGGCTGAAATTATTTGAATAGAATAGATACGAGCATTTTCATTTATTACGCTTTTCTTATATTTTTTAAATAAGTTTTAATATCTTCCATTAGTTTAAAACAATCGCTGTACAGTTTACGCTATGTTGTATTGTAATTTATACGATTTTTATTGCTTCATTTGCGCTTATCGGTAGTCGTTAGTTATAAGTGCCAAAATCCTGTAACAAGCAGTCAAAACTGGTGCTCATAATCGTTACATCGAGAGTCATGAAAATTCATGAGTCATGTTCGGTGTTTTTTTTTTCAAATAAAAAAAAAAATTAGGCTTTTTTTTCTTCTAATACTTAATAGAATAATTAACAATAACTAATGTAATATATCATTATTACAAATGAAAAATCGCTTGCATAATTATTTATATAATATATACATAAATACAAAATGTCTAATGGGGTAGGTTGTGCAAAATGCAAAAATTGTTTTTGATGTGACTTGATATGGCCTAAATGTGAATGTTTATTATATTGTAATCTTGTACTATAAACCCTACAAATTGCTAATAATAGCCATTTTCGTGACGTAATCTCGTGACCATGGAGACTAGAGGTAAGGAGGACCAACTTACATGGATGTTGAAACTGAAAAAGTGTCAAGCTAAAAGCATTAAATAGTGGTAAATAAATTGACCAGAATGGCGCTAGTGTAGCATTGGTGTTTGATATGATTGGTTGGTTGCGTAGCTCGTGTAACCACCGTAAATGAAATGCATATAAAATGCTACTATAGCGCCACGCCCCAATTCTACTACAGCGCCACGCCCTTATTCTACTACAGCGCCGCTCAATTGAGCGTATTCGACGGAAACTTTCTCATGTATAGAGTTGGGCCTCCTTACCTCTAATCTCCATGCTCATGACGTTAGCAACACTGACAGACGAAGAACCTAAGTAAGTGAACTAGTGATCACACTACACTAAATTGATTTCTAAATCAAAGACATAGAATTGAAAATAGATAAAATCTAAATTAAATCCAATCTGTTCTAACTGCGATTACACTTTCCAATTTTCTAAATTAGAATCCTTCAAATTGTAGTGTGATAACCGCTTTAGTTGCAGATGACGTCAGCAATTTGTGGGGATTATAATAATTATAAAATACTACATAATAAACTCTTGCGAGTTAATGCGTACTGGTTAGTAAAAAAAAGAGAGAAAAAAAAAAGAGAATCTTAGACAAGAGCATTTTTTTAAAGTGCAAAATTGTCATTTTGTTTGCAACTAACATTATTT
Source organism: Synanthedon andrenaeformis (assembly GCA_936446665.2). Classification (NCBI taxonomy): domain Eukaryota; kingdom Metazoa; phylum Arthropoda; class Insecta; order Lepidoptera; family Sesiidae; genus Synanthedon; species Synanthedon andrenaeformis. The sequence continues at coordinate 2,112,845 of OW387780.2, read as the reverse complement.
TAACATGTTAACTTAATAATGTTAACAATGTTAACTTGCAATTTAACATTTTTTTAGCATTCTAAGTTTTATGTGTCGAAACGTATGTCAGATATTATTTATGTATATAGTTTATATAACATGATCTGTAAATAATGTTAAATGCAAGCTGGTGGTAACATTTCTCAAAATTTTCACTCATAAGATATCGGCTCCATAAATATTTGCCATAATTTTCGTATGGGAACTGTACGTGTTAATCTTTATATTATGTAGTATTTATTATAACGAAATACATAATAGGTAAGCATTCTCTGGCTTAGTAACAAATACGAAAGTGTGTGGATTTGGTTACATTAACCAAGAGTTAAACTGATCGTAGTTAGGGATAATTGATATAATATAGAATATAAGGGATAAGAGTTTTATTGAGTCTGTAATATTTTAACAAATATATATTGTTTTTTTATTTGCCTTTTATTATTTTATCTCTTCTCTTCTCTACCTCGAAATAGTATAAAACTATTTAATAATATAAATCACGCGATACTATGAATTAGGTTTTCGTGAATAAGTTGTAGATAAATAAATAAAAAATAGATATATGTAATACAAATACAATTGTAGATGAATAAATAATAATAAAATTACAATAAATAGGTAATAAATGAACAATAATGGTTGTATATAAATAAATACTCGAGTTTACTCTGCGGAATCGAAGGGAATGAGGAGATCCATAGACAAACTAAAGTCACCGACATAACACTGAGTTTATATCAGACTAGATGTTGCACGCGACTTCGCCCGCGTAATTTTATAGCCTATGTTACTCGCTGATAATGTAACTTTCTATAGGTAAAAAAATTTTCAAAATCGGTCGAGTAGTTTTTGAGTTTATTCATTACAAACATACAAAAGTACAAATATTTTCTCTTTATATTATTACATAATATGATAGTTATCATCCTAGAGTATACATAAGCTAAGCACCTATGTGTAGTGTTATCATATAGTCAATTAGTCATTCATTTCCCTTCCGGAATTACGGACCATTAAGTAAGAAGATATAAAAATATTAATTAAATTCGTTTAGTTAAAATTAAGCTGGATTCCCGCCCCGTATGTTGAAAATTGAAATGAATGATGATATCCCATACAATATGTACAGAAACTAGCCATGTCCGATATACATCGGAATGTATCGCAACTGATAGTATCGATACACAATATATAGCGTTTGCTTTTGTATCGATATTGTACATATCGTAATAAATTAATGAAATAAAATTATAACTATAGGTAGGTATTCTATCAATCTGATAAGTACTGCAGATCGTGTTATTACTTTATAATAAAGAATCAGGGACATACATTTTATTATCAATAAATGTAAAATGAAAACAAAACAAAATTCAAACATACGTGTAGTACGTGCCGGAATGCTTACGAGTTGTAGATAAGTAAATGTTAAAAATCTTTATAGTCTACAAATAAATCTTATCGCTTTTTAAATAACACTTAATTCTGATAAGAAAGCAACCGTAACTAATTGATTTTATTAGATTTTCCACCAACATTATCAATTACCTACTTCTCTCTTATCAGGTAGTTAAAATCTAAATAATTTAGTTTCAATGTCAAAATCTTAGTCAATCTGGGTACCCTTCCACAGTCTTAATCTATACATATAAATAAAATTGGAGTGTCTGTTTGTAATATTGAAATAGGTAACCGTTTTTTACCACATGCATATGAATATATATACGGTACATACACCAAAATAACATTTTTTACAATTTAGTCTGTCCGTCTGTTTGTTCCGGCTAATCTCTGAAATGGCTGGACCGATTTTGACGGGACTTTTATTGGCAGGTAGCTGATGTAATAAGGAGTAACTTAGGCTACGTTTATTTTAGAAAAATTCTTTTATTAGAAAAAATACACCCAGGGCGAAGCCGGGAGCTGGCCGCTAGTTGCTAATATGATTTTATATGCGCCCTTTACATAATTAGTTTGCATTGAAGTTCGAATCCCGGTCGGGCCTCTACGATATCGTGTTTGAATTAGAAAATTTCACAATGTATGAATAAATATTTAAAATTACTTGTACATATTTTGTACATTCAAAATTATAAAGTTCAGAGCTGTGAAAGAGATCAAGTTATTAAGAAAACCTGCATGGTTAAGCTAGCAGTTTAAATGGCTCTAGTCTTATAAATACATAAAAGAGATCTTACACTATTCGAGTCTTATGGCATATATCTAAATAGACATAAAACATTTTATATATATATATTTGTAATGTATATTTAAAAACTACTCAACTGATTTAAAAAAAATCACTATTAGAAAGCTACATTAGGCAGAATTTTATTTAAAAAAATAAAATAGAGATCCTACAAAAACTACAATAATGTAATAACCCAAGGTTTCATAACATAAGTCATTATTTGATGGTGGCTGTGAAAACTATTTAAAATATGTAATTATAATAAAACAATCTATTAAATGTTTAATAGTATTCATCATCCTTTCCCACAAAAAACTTTTCAAGGCTATGTCCATGATGATTATTCCACAAATGAAATGAATAAAACAATTTTTTGACAGAACATTATTTATTTACACTTAAAATTAATTACATACATCCCATACATTAAATAATTAGACTTCATAAATAACTATATAAAATTTATTTAAAATCTATGACTAACAATATAGATGAGTTTTTAACTCTTACATACTAATCAGTCTTTGGTGAGAGCAGAAATGTCCTTCAGATCTAATCTATACTAGTCCGGGGAACAGTTCTGAAAATGATTCACACCAAAAATCTGATAAGTCCATGGATTCAGGTTCACTGAGAGGAGACGCTAGCGATTCGTAACCGTGGTCCGAAATGCTCGAATGCGACGGTGATAATCCAAACAAATTCTCCTCTGCCGGTTTAGGGGACAGACTCATGGGGGACAACAATTGCAAATCACATTCTAATGTTACATCTAACGCGTCGTTTGTAAGCGATTTCACATCTGAGTCAGATTTAACTGGCTGCTCCTCAATTTCTTCTGTTGGCACCTCCACTGTTACACAATCGTTGGCCTCTTCATAGCTGGCAAAGAACATGTCCCCTTTGTCTCGGCCGTCCTCTTCTTTGATCTCCGTTTCTAACTCCTTAGTGTAGGGATGTGCGTAAGAGTGTTGCAGTAATATCCTGTCAATGTCGCGCTTGTTTATGACTCTACTTTGACCGGATTCCAGCTGCTTTGTTGAGGTCCCCACCATTTCAGTTCCTTGAGGGCACTCTCCAGTGTTCCCGACTGTGACCTTTAAAAAGCATAAAAATATAATTTTTAAAACTATTTTTGGATTATGAGAGGCAGCAGAGGACATTAGGAGCGGCCTCAGACCAGTACAACACCAAGCAGTGCTGTTAACAACTCAAAATAGGTGAAACGGGAAGGGTGGATATCATTTTTGATTAATTTGCCTATAACTAGGGGTTACTAAACATAACTTGGGGCCTAAATACACCTAAGAGGTGGTTACTGCTACCATAAGAGCTGCCTAGTTTGTGAGTGTAGAACAAAGCTGTCATATTTTTCTTATAAGAACTGGTTAATAAACTTAAGAAACAAAAACAAACCAAATGAACTTTAATTTTAGTAACCTACTAAATACTTTTCTATGTTAATTCTAGTAACATGGATATCAGATTTTGCAATCCTTTATCCAACTTGCATCACCTATGGTATTGTTTGTTTATAGGCAACAGTAGCCACCGTCAGCCTGTCTGTCAACCTTAACACGAAAAAATTTTAAAAATATGACAAAGAAGTAATTTGTTCAATGTGAGATGTTCTAGGTATAATATTATTTCATCATTCTGCAATAACATCATAAATTGCATCATAATTATGATGCATTAGACAATCATAACCACCACCAAAACAATTGTATAGTTTGTACTCACATCTTGACTCTTTCCTGAAGTATTTGCATCAATTTCTTTGAGGAGGGAGTCTGCAAGTTGATGGAGTGTGTCGAGATACTCTTCGGAGTCGAGGTGGGCGAGGATGTCTGCGATAGGAGTATCATCGCTATCAGCAAGCGAGCAGCGCGGATCGCCGTCGGAGACCCTTCCTTCTGCTGAGGAGTAGACTCTGCTGGTCTTTGGGTCTCCGCGACGGTCCGCGTTGCCGCCTCGCTTCGTAGCAACGAGTTCTCACTGAGAAGCCGCTCATTCAACGCCTTCAAACTCGACACCTCTTCCACCAACCGCTCATTCATCACCATCAACTGATTGATGCGACTCTCCATATCATCCATTCTCGCTTTCTTCCTGTCCCGCGAAGTCTGTGCTGCGACACGATTCTTCAACTTCCTGCAACATACAAACACAGAAACATTGCATCATCATAACATAATACTTGTTGTAGAGCTTCCGTCGTTACATTTTATGATGACTCACTTCCTTTGCATCTTTTCCTCCCATGATAGATGGTCAAGTCTCCTTTTTCTTGATGGTGACGGTGACGTTTCGACGACCACCTTCGAATCGACCTCTTCCACGGCCAGGTAGTTGGGTACCGTGATTATTATCGGTGCACTCATTTCGATGTAAAATGACTGAAATTTGACAAAACTCCAAACACCTCTTTGTCAAACACTGCACTTTATAATCGCATGCTACGACAGGAATCTATTATTTTTCTTTAGTATGTTATGACAATGTAGGACTTGAGTTCGCCGGTGAATAACAACACAGTTTTATAACGTCGTACATGATCGAAGGTTCAGGTAAAACATGGGTTTTTGTGTGGGGTTCTCGACTCGAATACGCGTATGTGGTTCTTTCCTATTGGCGAGTTCTTTTTGACGTAGGCGTAGCTGTCGTGTCAAGTTATTGATTTTAGACAGAGATAGAACGCTATTTTGTAATGAATAAGAAAGAGCGCGATATAGACTTGTTGAACCCTGTACCACGAAACCTTTAAAATATATACGAAAATTATAGTGGCTGAAATGCTGAATATTTTCACACACACGATTAAGGTAACGTTCACACGGCGGCCATTCGATTCGATATTTTCTCGTATGCAGTTTTTTCACCGTATACTAATTACGAGACAGTCGTTCACACGACAACTTTGATTTTTAATGTTACGTTAAAAAGCCAGTTGTTTAGTGCGCGCAGTTGTTTCACATTTTGGGTGGCAATTTTATTTTTATAATCTTCCAACTATTTATCGTTCTTCAATTAAGGGAAAAAATTCCTCGATCGATATTGAAAATCCGTCCTCCATTTTGACAACCGAATACGACTACATGGACTACTTACTCGATTAGTTTTCGTGTGAACGATACATGTACATAAGCGCCACTGCGTATCGTATTAGATAAAATCGTTTCAAGACGCCCACATCCGCAGTGACAAAACCGTGCGGTATACGTGAATAAATATTTCTGGATTGAACAAATACAGTATTGAACATGGCTTTATTATTTTGAATTAACAATATACTAATAGTACTACTAGTAGAGTAGACTATTGACATCTATTGATATACTTACCTGATACCAACCTGATATTTAATTCATGCATTGACGAAGTGCCCGTCCACGCCGTCCACACTCTCGTAATCGCTTCGCCTCGGCCTCGGCCTACTTCGCGATTAGTATGGAGGCGCAGTTAGGTCACAAATTAAATAAGTTACTATCATTGGTTACTATCGTAATAATATCGTTAGGTGCTTTAGTAAAAGCACCTAACTGCACCTAAAAAATAATAAATAAACGTTTTATTTATTAATCTAGTAGTTTTATTGTACTGAAGTGGTATTCTTATATTGCCAACGTTTAAATGGCCGGCATTTGGTAGTAGTTGGGTAGTACATATTACGAAAATGTACATGGATTACATCAAAGATTTCTATTACATCAACCTTTTGAAAAGATCCCTATCGACACGCGCATAAATCTATGACGCACATCCATTCATGCCATATTAATGAGTTGTTTTCTATATCAGTCATTATGTAATAGTATATATTTTTGAGCTCAACGCTCAATCCAAAAATTTAAGATAATTACGGATGGTGGCTTAAGGTTTTCTTTGAGGCAAATGACATTGACGTTTGACCGGCAGATTTTTACCACCCATGAAGCTAATATATAGTCTATGTACAATTAATAGTCTTCGTTTGTTGAGGAATTTGACAATGACAATTGACATTAACCTCCTCGGAGTCATTTCGTGTGCCATTTTGAAACGCCGCCCTCGAAAGTACCGTGAACTAATTTTGACGTTTAAGTATTAAAGTGTATAATAGTGTCTTCTGTGTCTGTTTTATTCTATTTTTTGATATCTTAGGGTGTGTTTAAGTTTATTTGTGACCGCTTGAGTTTTGAAACATGAGGAAATGTGCATTCTGTAAATGTTCCATGGACAATTTTAATTATTACATGTGTTAACGACCTCAATGTCTAGATGGCGTTGTAGGTATAGTTCAGTATCGAGTTAGCAATAATTTATTATTAATTTATAAGGTATCTATGAAAATGTATAGAGGTAGATCAAAAAGCAAAATAAAACGAGGTCATTTGTAAATCACCATAAAAACGCAATCTGTGGTTTTATTTATTTGAGAATAAAAATCAATTATAACTAAATCTGGCCGCCAATGGTAACAACCGCATCAGGACGAAACATTGAAGTAGGATCCTCGACAACATGACTAATTTTACTTCCATGTACTTTCGCTACATAGCCTACAGCGCCAAAATGGTGTTTTTCAAATAGGCATAAAAATAATTTGACAGCAGCCTGTCCAATGATATAATGGATGGAAAGATAAGTCGGGCCCTGGAGGGAAACTACCTTAAATCCTTAAGTTAGCTCATTTTACATAAAGGTGATATTCCTTTATTTTTAAAAAGAAACAAAACTGCATTCAAAGATTTTCTAAAACTCGCTTGGCTCGCCCGGGACTCGAACCAACTAAAATTAAAAAAAACAAACACTCACTATTTTATTATACTAATCGATAGGATTATTCTTCAGGATAAAATTTCTCTAACAAACATTTGGTCTTAAAAATAAAAATGATCGTAAAATCTAACATTAACTTTATTTTGTTAACAATTTGTTATACTTAAATTATTTAACTGATAAATTGTTCGAAATGAGCCCCCTCGTTCCGGATACACAAATTTAGTCTCCGTTGAAATTCATTTCTTGTAGCCTTCAGCAAAGTGTTGTGGTGTATGCCCCTAATAACATTTTTTTTTAAACAAGGCCCCCAACGAGGCAGGCATCAAATTAAAACACGTTGTTCAGAATAATTGGCACTAGGCGGATGCTGCCGCAATTATAGGAGGCTCAACATGCACCAGTAAGAGCTCCAAGCAACATCCCATGTACTAAACCTAAATCTAATCTAATCTAAACTATAATACTAATGATAATAAAAAAAAATTAATTTAAAATAATTGAAATAAATAATAATAAAAATGTCACATGTCACATTTTCTACAACCCTTAGCTCTTGCACGGTGTCATAACAGGTTTCATAAATAACATTTTTTACATTACGTTCATTAAAGAACTTGTGTACTAAATAGGTATTCTTTATGGATATCTTGTACGACAGACGAGAGTAAGACCAAACGTTTGTTAGAGAAATTTTATCCTGAATAATAATCCTATCGATTAGTATAATAAAATAGTGAGTGTTTGTTTTTTTAAATTTTAATTGGTTCGAGTCCCGGGCGAGCCAAGCGTTTTAGAAAATCTTTGAATGTAGTTTTGTTTCTTTTTAAAAATAAAGGAATGTCTCCTTTATGTAAAATGAGCTAACTTAAGGATTTAAGGTAGTTTCCTTCCAGGGCCCGACTTATCTTTCCACCCTGTATATTACAGAGGGCCTTCTCCGAGTTTTACTCTATCAAACTCGTCGAACGCGTAAACGTCAATTTGTATGGGAATGAAGCAGCGCCACGTAGTGGCTAACGTATAGGTCTCCTTCATCCCCATACAAATTGACGTTTACGCGTTTAAGGCGTTTAAGGCGTCTGGTCAGTCAGTGCCTCGGAGTGTCAACTGTCACAGATAACAGATCAAAACTAAACATCAGACAGACTTGAGACAGACTCAGACAGTATATGTCAATCTGTCAGTCATTGCAACTAGTGTGTGTATTTTTTTACTGTGATTATATTTCATTTTTGAATAAATAAATATCTCTCTTCTTAAGTCTAGTTAGAATCGATTATAAATTTCTTGATTTTTTGGAACATTGAAAAAGTTTAGTTCATTAAATTGTTTCTCAATAAAAGGAAACAAACTATAAATAAATATATTCATCTTAAGCTGAAGTATCAATAATGGCTTCAACAAGTACCGACTCACAGTCCACCATCGCTCAGAAAACATGGATTATGTCGAATAATATAGAGAGCGTGGCTAGTGTGGACGAAATATATCGCTACGACAAAAAACAACAACAAGACATCCTTACAGCAAAGCCATGGGACAAAGAGTATGTTGGATTCAATATTTTTATATATAAAATGCTTTTGCATTTTACCCTTTATCCTAGGGTAAAGGGTAGAGAGACTTGCATCCCAGTAGTGAACTTTAGCCATCCCTTTTTATAAAAAATAATATAGATACTTTCATAAGCAATCATATTATTTTTACAGTCCGCATTTCTTCAAAGACATTAAGATATCAGCACTTGCTCTTTTGAAAATGGTAATGCATGCTAGATCTGGAGGCACATTAGAAGTTATGGGTCTTCTTTTGGGTAAGTTGCAACTTTAACTTAATACCTACTTTGTCGATTCAAAAGAGTAAATTTGTTTTGATAATCTTCAATGCATATACCTAATTGATTCTTTTTTGTATAACTTGATTTTTATTTTTGATGTTTCTAATTTTTTTTTCCTGTTCTGTATCTGCTCCGTTTCTTATTTTTTGAAAGAAGAAAGAAAGAAGACTAGTTTAAAAAAAGTTGAACTACACAAGGGTAAATCTCAAAGTTTCATTGGAGTAATCATCGGGTAAATTATCAGACAGATGGGGTTAAAATAATAAAATAAGAATTGGAATTTTCTATATTGTATTAAATTAATAATTGAAATATCATAGGTAAGGTGGATGCAAATACAATGATAGTAATGGATTCTTTTGCGCTGCCAGTGGAGGGCACTGAGACCCGAGTGAATGCACAGGCACAGGCCTACGAATATATGACTACTTACATAGATGCTGCCAAACAGGTTTTGTCTTGTTTTTATGTCATTATCCATTTTTATTACCACTGAAATTAGTCTATTATAAGATGATTTGAATTTTAGGTTGGGCGCCAAGAAAACGCAATAGGTTGGTACCACAGCCACCCAGGATACGGCTGCTGGTTGTCCGGCATTGATGTCTCAACTCAGATGTTGAACCAGAACTTCCAGGAGCCCTTTGTGGCGATCGTCATTGATCCTGTCAGAACCATTTCAGCTGGAAAAGTGTGTCTTGGTGCTTTTAGAACTTATCCCAAGGTAAACATACAAATGTTGTTTGCAATTTCTTTCGTGGGTAGTTCTGAAAAAGAAAATAAAGTTCTATTTTCTTTCTCTGGTTTTAAATCAATAAAGGGATGTAAATTGTATATTTTTAATTCCAGGGTTACAAACCAGCCAACGAAGAGCCATCCGAATATCAAACAATACCTCTAAACAAAATCGAGGATTTTGGTGTTCATTGCAAGCAGTACTACTCCTTAGAGGTGTCATACTTTAAGTCCTCACTGGACAGGAGGCTGTTGGACTCACTGTGGAACAAATACTGGGTGAACACACTGAGCAGTTCCAGTTTAACTACAAATGCCGATTACACTACTGGACAAATATTTGATTTATCTGAAAAATTGGAGCAAAGTGAAGTATGTCTTGGTGAGTTGTTTCCATCATTTTCAAGTAGATATGTTTAAGTTTGCTTCCATAGTGGGAGGTATTTTAGAAAAGTGACGATAACAATATTGGGGGATACAGTTTGATGCTGCAGCTACATATCTATCATCTACATCCAAAATTTAATGACACCACTCGATAGCTAAAGTATAATTATAATTATATTTTACGCTTCCTCTCTCCTAGTCCCTTAAGTTGCATGCCCGACAGGGTCCATAATACTGGTCTTTTATATATTTTTTAACATCTTTGTATATACATTATGGTTTAGCAATAAATGAATTGAATTGAATATAAGTTTGTTTGTAGGTCGTGGCGGTTTCCTAGTGGGAGGAACGGACCCTCACGAGAAGCGTACGGAGGATAAACTGGGGAAGGCGACGAAGGACGCCTGCAAGACCACCATCGAAGTGATCCATGGCCTGATGGCCCAGATGATCAAAGACAGACTGTTCAACAGCGTGAGTAGCCGCCCTGCGCCTCCGCGCATCGCCGAAGCCCCTGCAGTCCCCATGATCGAGTAACTCAACCTTTATCAATAAAAGCTCCAATTCATATTATCTTGTTTTATTTCTTCAATTCTTCAATTATTCACTCTTTATTAAAGTGCAAAACAATTATAGTTACAATTTTCAAAAAGTCCATAGAAATTTCTCTCACACAAAAGTATCTAATATATATTTCTATAAACTTTTACGTTAACAGTGAAAAATGTAGGCAATATAGTCTGTTAAATTAATATAAATAGTCTTTGTTAGTTGATGGTTAACAAATTTGACAATGACATCCATCACACTCATCTGCGTGTCATCTGATACAAATGACAGATCAAAAATAAACATCAGACAATTTCAGTGCAATGTTTTTTATTGTGATTTATTTTTGAATAAATATCAGTCCGCTTAGAATCTATTTTGAATTTCTTGATTTGTTGGATAATTAAAAAAGTTTAGTTAATTAAATTGTTTCTCAATGTAAGAGGAAACAAACTATAAATATAATAATAAACTATAAATAAATACGTACATTCGTCATAAGCTGGAATATCAATAATGGCTTCAACAAGTACCGACTCACAGTCCACCATCGCTCAGAAAACTTGGATTATGTCGAATAATATAGAGAGCGTGGCTAGTGTGGACGAAATATATCGCTACGACAAAAAACAACAACAAGACATCCTTACAGCAAAGCCATGGGACAAAGAGTATGTTCGATTCAGTATTTTTTTTATATATAAAATGATTTTGCATTTTACCCTTTATCCCATGAGAGCAGGTAGTGCACTTGCATCCCAACAGTGAACTTTAGCCATCCCTTTTTATAAAAAAATATAGATATTTTCATAAGCAATCATAATATTATTTTTACAGTCCTCATTTCTTCAAAGACATTAAGATATCGGCACTTGCTCTTTTGAAAATGGTAATGCATGCTAGATCTGGAGGCACATTAGAAGTTATGGGTCTTCTTTTGGGTAAGTTGAAACTTTAACTTAATACCTACTTTGCCTATTGAAAAGAGTAAATTTCTTTGTTAATCTTATGTAAATTTTACCTAGGTAATTGAATTTTTTTGTATATTGTGTATAAATTGGTTTTTATTATTGGTGTTTCAATTTTTTTTTTCTGTTTTATATCTGCTCCGTGTCTTATTTTTTGAAAGAAGAAAATTATTTAAAAATGGACACTAAATATGCACACAATACAAGTTTCCAATAAGTACAATTTCGAATGCATATAGTATCTTACTTGCCAGTGCAGGCAACAGTGCTTCACCTCAATAGGGCACCTAACGCAGCATGTCCTGTGTGTGCTAAAGCCATGCAGAGCTTATCTTTCATTGGAGACCTCATTTTGGCTTCACTGAGGTCTACCGAGGTTCATAAAAATAGGATAAAATATACTACTACTTGCGACCCGCTCTCAGCTTCATACAGAGTTCAAAAATTCTATCTTGGCAGATGCTTACATTATAAAATAAACCTCTGTTCCAAATTTCATCTTTCTAAACTTAATAGTTTTGGCTGTGCGTTGATAGTCAGTTGTGACAAACAGTATATTTATAAAATAATAATCTTTATTTGTACAAAACACATATTTATAGGATCCTAATTATACACATTGAATACAGTTTAAATACAAATTTTAAAAGGGAACTATCATAATTTTTTTTATTTTGTCATCAACTTGTATCATCAAATTAATAGATCTGTCGGCACGAAATATTTTCATTGTCCAATAAATAAATGTGTCGCCAGGTATGAATTACCGAATTAATGTCAATATGTATCTAAAATAATAAATGTATTATCAAAAAATCGTAGTTTGTCCTATGAATAAAACTTTGTTGTGAAAATAATAGGTTTGTCCCTTAAATAATAGCTTCATACTCAAAATAGTAGATCTGTCAGCTAATCAATTATCGTCGCCAGATTGTGACTTCTTTTTATTTGTTATTTCGTCACCAGTACAGTAGTTACATTTTATTTTTTCAGTTATCAAATAATACAATTCGTTACCAATTTAACAGTTCAGTTTATAAATTTAATGTAAAAATTAATAATCAAAGGGGCTGTACCAAATTGACGCTCTACAAAAATTGACTATTCGGTCCTCATTTTATTATTCTACTAGAAATTACTATTTGAATATAATTGTAATAACTACCTAAATTATAATAAAAAATAAATCAAAACAACACCCCAAATAAATAAATACATCTTAGCAATTTACCGGGTGTAAATAGACAGTTACATACATACAACCTGTATAATGTACAAGTCATCTAAAAAGTGATTAAATACTACATACAATAATAGACTTTTTTTTTGGAACTATGAATTTTTTAGGTGACATATTTCATTTTTTTTAATGATCGTTTTTAATTATTTTGATTATATAGTTATCAGGACAAACTAATTATAATAAATACAAATTTATTTATTTGATAATTGATAACATATCCCGACGATTTTATGTGATTTATTATGGATTTTTTTTCATATTGTTTGCTGAATACAATTTTCCGACAGATCTACTATTTTGCGGACAAAAACTATTATTTAATTAACAAATTCAAAACGAATTAAATTGACGACAGCTTAAATCATACCCATTTTTAAATAGGTAAAGGTAAATTCTCTAACTTCCAAACTAAGTTGGACACATGTATCTTGGGAGTCAGTGCTTACAATTGTGGGCAAGAAATGAAGTTAATAGTCTTGTATATAACAGTGTATATGATATAATAAAATATTTTACCATGTAATAGTATGCAATAAATGTGGATATAAATATATGAATAATCAAATACAATTTTCTATTTTTATTACGAATATATATAAAATTAATTGCATATGGATATTTACTTAAGGGAATGAAAAATTTTAAAATTCTCATTTTTTATTGTTTATTTAGACATAGTTAAAAGATCTAAAAATATTCTCTAGCTGCCTGTACAAATATTATTTGGCTTGAATTTTTTCTAGTTTTAAAAAGTTGAACTATACAAGGGTAAATCCCAAAGTTTCGCCTTACCTTGACACTGGCAGATTCATCTGAGAGACAGATGACATTAAAATACTAAAATAAAAATTGGATTTTTCTATATTGTATTAAATTAATGTTTGGAATATCACAGGTAAGGTGGATGCAAATACAATGATAGTGATGGATTCCTTTGCGCTGCCAGTGGAGGGTACTGAGACCCGAGTAAATGCACAGGCACAGGCCTACGAATACATGAGTACTTACATAGATGCTGCCAAAAAGGTTTTCTTATTTTTATTATATTATCCATTTATCTTACAATTTTTTTCAAGTACAACACCCAAATTTATAAAGCCTTAAAGTACACACAGTTAAGGACTTCACTATACTCAACTTTAACATACTTTTTTGTTACAATATCGACAGTGAAGTGCTAATAATACCTTTTTACTAATATTTAAAATAAAAATATTTAAAAAAAAATGTTTAGTCTCATTACAATTAGTTAGTCTATTTATATCCATGGAAGTTGCAGTTTTATCAAATTAAAAAAAATGCTCATTGATATAAAAAAAGTCTAAAAAACTGAGGTATTGGCACCTCAAGGTTGATATGCAATTTTTGAAATTATTGTCTCAGTATTATAAGACTATTTGAATTTTAGGTTGGGCGTCAAGAAAACGCAATAGGCTGGTACCACAGCCACCCAGGATACGGCTGCTGGTTGTCCGGCATTGATGTCTCCACTCAGATGTTGAACCAGAACTTCCAGGAGCCCTTTGTGGCCATCGTCATTGATCCTGTCAGAACCATTTCAGCTGGAAAAGTGTGTCTTGGTGCTTTTAGAACTTATCCCAAGGTAAACATACAAATGTTTGCAAATTCTTTCTTGGGTAGTTCTGAGAAAGAAAATAAAGTTCTATTTTCTTTCTCTGGTTTTAAATCAATAAAGGGATGTAAATTGTATATTTTTAATTCCAGGGTTACAAACCAGCCAACGAAGAGCCATCCGAATATCAAACAATACCTCTAAACAAAATCGAGGATTTTGGTGTACATTGCAAGCAGTACTACTCCTTAGAGGTGTCATACTTTAAGTCCTCACTGGACAGGAGGCTGTTGGACTCACTGTGGAACAAATACTGGGTGAACACACTGAGCAGTTCCAGTTTAACCACAAATGCCGATTACACTACTGGACAAATATTTGATTTATCTGAAAAATTGGAGCAAAGTGAAGTATGTCTTGGTGAGTTGTTTCCATCATTTTCAAGTAGATATGTTTAAGTTTGCTTCCATAGTGGGAGGTATTTTAGAAAAGTGACGATAACAATATTGGGGGATACAGTTTGATGCTGCAGCTACATCAACTGTGGCTACATCCAAAATTTAATGAAACCATTTGATTTGTAGGTCGTGGCGGTTTCCTAGTGGGAGGAACGGACCCTCACGAGAAGCGTACGGAGGATAAACTGGGGAAGGCGACGAAGGACGCCTGCAAGACCACCATCGAAGTAATCCACGGCCTGATGGCCCAGATGATCAAAGACAGACTGTTCAACAGCGTGAGTAGCCGCCCTGCGCCCTCGCGCATCGCCGAAGCCCCCGCAGTCCCCATGATCGAGTAACTCTAAAACTTTATCAATAAAAGCTCCAATTAATATTATCTTGTTTTATTTCTACTATTGAATAACTATTAAAGTGCAAAACAATGAAAATTTGGCTATCACACACACACAAAACCATCGAAAAGTAAATGTGTCACTGTAAAGAAAAAGGAAGATTTCTATAAACGTTTACGTTAACTCAATATAGAGGTTGCAGGAAAATAGGTATGAGAAACGATTTACAGGGAATACGAGGTGACTGACTGTGTGAGCATAATATTATATTCGCAAATTATTATATTCGCAAAACATATAATAAAATTCTGAAATAATTAAAATATTTTTTTGCAATAATTTATAATTATTTTTTATATTATAATTTACAGTTATTGTATTTCTTTGTTATTTATTTAACACTAAAGAAAAATACTTTCTAGCTGGTTATAAATGGAAGGGTTAAAAACTTGTAGCTGATTCTCATATAACTGCTGATCCTACGAATAACTAATGGACAAATTGATGTATTAAAAATAAAACAAATAATGTGATTATATAAACATTCTCAAATATTTATTAACCAATTTACATAAAATTATAATCATATGTACATCTTTCACGTTAGCTTTAGTTATACACAAAATCATAACATCTCACGTCTTGGAGGGCTTTCTATTCAAAACTTGACTTTAAATACAATAAAAATAAGCACCAAATTACGATATACCATAAATATTGTATTTCATTTTGCGAAGCTCTCTTTAGGTTAACATATAAAATAAAATAAGACGGGTGTGGCCTACAATACAACAATGGAAATTAATAAAAAAAATTATCCCCAATTCATCACACATCTAAAATTTACATATATTTCATAAACACGTGCAAGTAGGTGCTTTTCTAAACATAAATAGGGTATAACTAAAAACCTAAGTGCCTACGAGTTAAACATTGAAATTAAGAGTTAGTTATTCAATAATATGCATCTTTATTTACATAGTTTCTGATGGTTTTATTAATAAGTAGTAGGATAAGACATTTATCTAACCAATTAGGGTTAAAATAATATTTCATTTTTTCTTATTAGAAAGGAATTATATCGTATTCGCACTGAATATATTTTCACATTTTATTACTACGTATTCTATCTAGTAGGGCAACTCGATACTCGATGTTGTAAAACTCATTATGTGGGTCGATTTTTTTTTACATTATTTGCTTGTATACATGTTTAAATAAATATCAATTATTTGAATTTCTTTTTCTTCTTAAGGTGCCAGTGCCACTTGTCAACGAAGTTTGGCGACCATCGTGGCTATCTTAACCTTGGAAACTGCTATACGAAAGAGAGCGAGTGCTCATACTCAAAACAATTCTTTTAAATTGTTAAACCAGAATATATTTTCTGTGTATTTTTTTTTCTTATTATTTTTAAATATTATTTGAAGTACGAACACGTTTAAATCAAATTAACTACTTAATAAATAAATAAGGAATCAATTTTGATAACAGTATTTTACAAACACAGTACGAATACGAGACACTGACTTGGCATAAATAATGATAAATCATAATTATAGAGGTGATCATATTATAAACGATTATTTCTCACTATATACTAGAAACACCATTCGCAGTTTTAAAACTAGAACAATACAAAAAGAGGATATTTAGGAATTCATTTATTTTCATTATAGGAAACTATTACATAATAATAGTAACGTTGCAATTACAATAATTAAGTACATTCTGAACAGCCGCAATTATTCTGTACATTTATTTTACAAGCGAGTACTGTTGAATTTTATGTGTGTTGGATAAATTAATATATAACCTATACTTCAATTGCACATAACATTCTCAAAGAGGTTTTAAAATCAGTCCCAAGCTCAGAACACAGAAAAGATCAAAAGGCATGAACAATATTGCAATATACATATGTAACTCATCATAGTCATCATTGTACCTGAAGAAATAACGAAATATGTTATTTTCAAAAAAAAAATTATAAATAAATATATAAATTGAATAGACTCATACAGATATCGCATCATATTTATTTGTAAGCCTACACATCGTTACTAAAAAAAAAACATGTCAGTCGTTGGACTGCACGTCAGAAGTGAAAACTAAGCTTCACTGTCACTTACGGTTACATTACACGACAGTGTCGCGAGTTCAATGGTTTTTTCCCATCTCAAAAATTGTCCTTTTTTTTTTAAATTAATATCAGCGCTATATCTGAAAATATATAGAGATGGCATTTACGGTTACATTACATGACAGTGTCGCGAGTTCAATGGTTTTTCCCATTTCAAAAATTGTCCCTTTTTTTTTTAAATTAATATCAGCGCTATATCTGAAAATATATAGAGATGGCATTTACGGTTACATTACATGACAGTGTCGCGAGTTCAATGGTTTTTCCCATTTCAAAAATTGTCCCTTTTTTTTTAAATTAATATCAGCGCTATATCTGAAAATATATAGAGATGGCATTTACGGTTACATTACATGACAGTGTCGCGAGTTCAATGGTTTTTCCCATTTCAAAAATTGTCCCTTTTTTTTTTAAATTAATATCAGCGCTATATCTGAAAATATATAGAGATGGCATTTACGGTTACATTACATGACAGTGTCGCGAGTTCAATGGTTTTTCCCATTTCAAAAATTGTCCCCTTTTTTTTAAAAAAAATTAATATCAGCGCTATATCTGAAAATTATAAGAGATGTAATTTACGGTTACATTACATGACAGTGTCGCGAGTTCAATAAATTTTTTCCCCATCTCAAAAATGCCCAACGCGTCTAAAGATTTACTACTAAGGGGCGCAGTTAGAACAGAACTGAATCTGAAGTTGACAAAGTCAAATAGACTCTTGTATGAAACAAAGAGCTACTTTTAGTTTATATGTGCGAAGGAGAAAGAGACTCAATCTACCACACTTGTTAGAGTGAGACAGATTTATTTTGATATATTCCAACATGTCCCCTGGACGTTAATGTAAAACGGTTCCTGCGCATTAGCAATTTACTGAGGTATATATTTTCGTTCTGTTTTAATATGCTAAGAACGTTACTGACTTATTCTGTGTTCTGAAGAAGGTCTGGAAGATCTCTAACACATTTTTTTAAAGAGCAAAATATCGAAAACTTAAACGAAAAACCTCGTTTACTTTACAAATTACTTTACTTTTGAATACGTGTAGAGTAGACTACCAAAATTTTTATATTCCTCGCCAAAATTTTATTTCAGATATTTCAGACTGTACATTTTATAATCTGACTATAAATCTCGTTTGGCTATAAATCTTATGCAAGCGTTTCCATAGTAACTTGAATCAGTATTATTTATTATAATAAATTCAGAAATGAACAATACATAAGTAACTTCCATGTATAGATTACTTATTTTAACTTCATTTTAAAAATGTCAATTAACATAAAACTGAATGACAACATAATTATTGACGCTAAATATATTTTAAAAAAATTATCAAATAATCCTATTATAAAATTGTATACTTATTTATTTAATATTTTTATTTCATTATTTAGCAATATATACATTGTAACATACTGTATGTTTGTTTGTAACATATTTATTTCATGTTAGAAGAATTAAAATTGAATGAAATCAACATCAATTAGAAAAAGCAAAAAAGAATATGTTTCAATTAAATAGTGAATTTAGGGCACCTAAAAAGCTAACAATAAATCGATAAATATCATCACATAAAATCATCATCTCATCAAACTTCAATACCGCATTTTTTTATTATTATACAAATATATTATTATTATTTTTCAAATGGTAGTGAAATTCTATTTTCAACTATCTAAAAAATGGAATGTTTTACAAAATCTCTTCAGAGTTTAATTAATGCGACATCGCATGCGTTTCAATACATTATATGAAATATACTATATATATATATATATGTATTATATATCATATACATATATACATAATGTCATTGCCAAACAAAAATCTCAGAAACTATTTTGAATTAATAAATCAAAAGAGCAAATTAATGTAAAAGTGTCGGCTATTTGTTTGAAATAAAATAATTTTGAAACGATTAACTAAAGATGGCATGTATGTACAACAAGTTTGAACATTGCTTTAATTAACAATAGTTTTAATTTCTTTGTGCAACATTGCGTGTTCTGCTTTCTATTCTATGTTTTCCTTTATATGTATTCTAATAAAATTAAATTAGAATACATATTCTTAGTTCTCAAAAAAAAAAAAAAATGCATTTTATGAGAGTACTGTGAACGTGCCAGCTTTAATTAAACGCTTAAAAATAGCTCAGTTGAAATGAAAAGAAGAGTTCGATTGAAAGTGAAAGAAGGATGAAACTTTTTTGTTTCGACAAAGACAACAACAACAATACAATGTAACTAATCTAAATATAGTGATGGCCCATACGACTCGGTTGTTATCACACGAAAATATAAGTTATCAGTCTTTAGCGTACAAAGAAAGGATAACAAGCTGCCATCGTTCATTCGTGCACTAGTGATGGGACACGCACGTTCGATACTCAATATCGAGCGTGCGTACAATCACGGTCGCTATTAAGTAGAAAAAATAATAATATTAATATTCAAGATTAAAGGATACACAGACTCAACATTAGGCGTCAAATCTTTCGGACAGAAAAAATTGACTTTGACATAGATATCTGTATTAAAAGTGAAATTTTATTAATTGTTACGGAGTTTCATGGCAGTTTGTAAAGTGAAGAGTAACATTTAATAAATTTACCTCAATCAGGAATATAATACGTGATTAAACATAAAAAAGATGCATGACACATGTCAACGATGAAGGTTTTTCATGTCTCCTCTGTGGCCAAACAATAGATCAGATATGAAATATCACTACATGAAAAAAGCTTTTAAAAATAAATAAATATTGTTAGGGGTTCTATAGTTAAGAAGTTATTTTCAGTCGGCACACGAGAAAAACTTCCAGAGGTGACGGTGAGATTTGCAATTTGAATTTGAATTTTCCTTTTGAAGAATTAAAATATTAAAGAATAACAAGTCTTTGCACCACAGAAATTACTGGAGAACTTTGTATAGCTCATTTTAAAACAGATATGAGAATCAATTCTTTTCGTTCAAACTTAACTTTAACTAAAGTAGGTACGAATATTGTTTATTTCCACTTTAGCCTAATACAGATATCTAGGTGGAGAAGTGAAGGCGCGATTACGACTTAAGGCTAGTGCAGCCCAAGGCCCCAGGGGATGGAGCTGAGGCCGGCTGCATCCGGGTAGATCCGGGTACGGACAGTATCCGGATCCGGGCGCGAAGGGCGCTCGTCAGTTGAACAAGTCCACGGGAAAGTTGTTCACTTCGGTCTGTTCCAGCACCGGCGTGCCCTCCATGTTATACGACACGCGTATTCTTAGTCTCAGAGGCGTCTGAAAAGAGATGTTGTCTTGTTTTATGCCAGCTTATTTTAATAGCTCAGCATTCCTAAAGGATTTCTAAAGGACAAAATGTGGGTAATACTTTGAACTTATGGGTATTTGCTAAGTTAGGTAGACGGCCAATATAGAACTATCAGGTGAGAAAATAGGACTTATGGTTTGTAGAATATTATTACAAAATAATATTCAGCGTGACCGCGTGACGCGACCGGCGATACGCTGCAGAAAGGGGTCAAAATGGCCAACACTAAACATTAAAAAATCAGCCTTTAGAAAATAAGTTAAGTTATAGTCCTATTTTTACTTACCTTTCTCACCTGATAACTCTAAATTGGCCGTTTACCTAACTTAGCAAATACCCATACTTTTAAAGTAACTCTAAATTGGCCGTTTACCTAACTTAGCAAATACCCATACTTTTAAAGTATTCCCCAGATTTTGTCCTTTAGAAAATAAGTTATGCCTGGCGGGCTTGGCATCTTACTCCTTTTTGCACAGCAAACAAGCTTAAAACAAGCGCTAACTCACCCTCGATGGGTTGTCGATGTTGAGCAGCTGCGTGATCTCGCCGTGCGGCGGCAGCACTGTGGCGGAGGGCGACATCATGTCGAGCTTTAGCGCCCTGGGCACGGCCGCCTGGAACAAGAAGTCGCTGATGGGCTGCGCTGCGGCGCTGCTGGCGCGCATGCGCAGCGACACGGAGCCCCCTCCACCGCCACCGCCCTCCGCCTCCAGCACCACGCGCACGCCGTTCTTCTCCAGCGCCGTCACAGACCACGAGGCGCGCTCTGCAACAACGGGCGCCGTAACAATCGCACGGAAAAAGCGAATCCTGCTTATTAGTCCCGGGCCGGCGCTGACTGACGGTATGGCACGGCAAACGAATTTTCCTAAATTAACCTTGTTGCAACGATTTTAGCGGTCACACTCAGGAAAAAAATTCTTTGCTTTGCCGTGCCATACTACGCAGTCAGTCAGCGCCAACTCAAAAGGTAATAGTGAAATGAGAATTGCACGTGTACAATTTATATTAAACGACTGTTACGCGTGAGGACTACCACGAAGCTTGCTGCACTATGAAGAGTCCAATATGCATTGCTACAAATTTAAAAATAATAATTATTTTCCATTATTTTGCTTCCTCGTAACTATAATATAATAAAACTAAACATTTTCTTTCCTTGTTTAATAACCCCTGAAACTAGGTATCAATAAAAAAACTCGAAATCACAGTCAATCAAAATACGCGAGAATCGCAACTGCCATAAATGAAGATGGCGGCAAGTGTGAATGCGCCATTATAGTTATAAAGCATGTAAATGAATGACTCACCCTGTGTTTGTTGAATGGGGGTTGAGAATAATCCGTCGAGAAGTAAATTGGAGGGTTGAGATGGAAGCGTTCCGGAGGTGATGTTATTGTTGACGAGACTCGTGGGCTGACTCGTTGGTGTTAATTCCAGACCACTCAGCAGGTCCAATATATCCTAGAAATTCAATCATTTTAATAGAGATATAAATGAAATCTATAAAAAAAACGGTGGTGTCGACACGACTACAGTGGCGCCACTTTTTTTTATATTTTTCGATGATTTCCCTCGGGAACCAAGACAACAAGTATCCTATATGTCAACCCAGGTAATAAATTATGTGTGCCAAATTTCATCCAAATCGGTTAAGCCGTTATTGCGTGAAAAAGTAACAAACATCCATACTTCCTCCCAAACTTTCGCATTTATAATATTAGTAGGAAAATAGGAAGTTGTCACAGTTTAAACTTTCCAATGTGATGGAGTTATGTATATGTTATTTGCAATTTGTACTGCAACTTGCGAGACAATTTAATGTACGGTTATTTTTTTTAAACCTTATGTGTTACTTTGAAGATAATTAAAGTCTAAATAAATAGCATAGATAGTGCACTTGATTAAGATGTGTTTTATATAAAGAGAAAAGAGTTACATTGGTCGTGGTGTTGTTGTTGGCGGGAGGCGGAGGCTTGTGATCCAAGTCACCGTTCGTCAACGAATCCGAACCTATTATGAGGTCGAGTAGCGCGTCCTGAAATCGGAATACATTAATTAAAATTAATTTCGAGGGATAATTGATTGATAGGTGATGGTGGGCCACCTACAACAAGGTGGACAAGTTCAAGTAGAAAAGATAGAGGAAATCCTTTAAGTGCTTGCCTGGTCGACAGCACTAGTGCGGTGCGTCGGTGGCGGCGCGTCCTGTTCGGCGTCGCTGTCGTCTCGCTCCGCGCCCACAGGTGGCGCCTCCATCGCCGGCATTCGCTCCAGCAGCGCCGGCCGCAGGTGAGCGTATTGCCTGACCGGACAACACAACATTACTTCTATGCTTTTTTTTTAACAAACTATGTAGTACCAAAAATGTTTACTGCATTGCTATTGGTCCATAAAATCCGTTTATCCAATAAGAACGCGCCTAAGGTGTAGGTCCCGCCCCTAACAATGCCTTAGGCGCGTTCTTATTGGATAAACGGATTTTATGGACCAATAGCAATGCCGTAAAAAAAATGGTATTCATTTGTTAAAAAAAGAATATAGTATATTTACATACACTTCCAAGACAGAAACCAAAAAAGGAATTTATTACCAATCTGTACTGTAAATTAATAATTAACGTCTAAGCCGAGAGCTTAGAGGCTAACTTTGCATTGGAGAGGAGAGATGTGGAGATATTTATAATCTTACTAATATTATAACGAGGTTTGTATTTTTGTTTGTAATGAATAAACTCAAAAACTACTGGACCGATTTTAAAAAATCCTTCACCTATAGAAAGCTATACATCATCAACTAGTAATATAGGCTATATTTTATTAAGTTACTCGGACGAAGTAGCGTGCAACAGCCAGTTGTTAAATAAACACGGTTTGGTGGATCCAAAACAAGTGCACACGTATAATTATTAATTGAGTAATTAAAAATACAACAGTCGGATTATAAAGTACCTGTATAGCTGTGACAACTCCACTCCTCTCTGCTGCAGCTCAATATGAATATGTGAGCCGAACGTGTCAATTATTACACGAATTTTACTGAAAACAAATTCATTACACAATTAACTAATCACATACAACTTCATATAAAAACAACATTTTATAAACTTATTTTACTTCGGAAGATCATTACATCAAATTTCCTATAGGCCGACATAAATAAATAAATAAATAAATACAGTCTATAGTTGCTAATTACATATAAAATATTTTATATTTTTGTCCACATAACTTCCAAATGGGGATTTATTAATAATACCATAATATAGACGCAATGAATAAATCAACTATTTCGAAATCCCTTTTTAAAAAGAATTCACTCACATTGTTTACAATTTACAAAAAAATGCAACCTGCACTTTTATTAATCGTTTGCTTTAATAACAAAATTAAAAATTGCGACTGCCCGTGACCCAACTTGTCACATAATATTCTACTTAATGCATTAGAAAATAAGGTTGAATGGGTGTTCAGTAAAATTGAAAGCTATACTTACTCTTGACTGTTCTGAGTGGTAAATCTGGTGGAGAGCTTGGCTAGTGATAGCAGCAGGTATTCCTTGGTTGTTATGGACAGCTGAGTAGACCACAGCAGCTTCTGGTAGATGTCGATCACATACTCTTCTATCGGTCTTGTGAAGTCATCTGCAAATATTCAATTCAATTAGACCAGATCAAGACTAACTTTGATAAGTTAGGTTGTATGAGATCTGACACCGCAACTAAATAAAAATAGTGTCTGTTTGAGATTTTTGTTAATTAATATTAAGTAATATGAGAATTTTAGATGGTGTAAGTGTTCTACTCCTGTTTCTTTCCACTTTAATATCTGTTCTAATAACAGTGAACTCATTTTTGTATTTTGAATTTCTCTTAGCCTACAAATAAAAAATAAATGAGTATAAGAGAGGGGTACGAGATCGAACCGTATAGGGTTATTTATTAATTAATGCAACTCACCGACGCCGTCTTCGTCCACCATTGAGATGGCATTACTGGCTTCCGACACCAACAAATCTCCATACTCGCCCACAGTCCACGCTGCTATCTGTGAATGTAATAAAAATATATCATTTTTATTATATTTTTATTAACACCACTTGATGGTAGGTGACCACCGTCATCTATAACACATGCAACTTAGTAGGATTAAAGATAACGGATTAGGAAATGGACCGTAGCTTACTCACTCACTGAAAGACTACAGCACACATGCTGCTATTTCACGGTGGTTTTCTGTGAGGGGGTTGCTGTGGTGAGGTGAGGTGAGGTGTGAGGTGTGGTGAGTTGTGATGAGGTGTGGTGAGGTGTGATGAGGTGTGGTGAGGCAGGCGAGGCGAGGTGAGGTGAGGAGATACCTGCACGAGCGGCTGTTTCTCGGTGGCGTCGCCGGAGAGCGCGCACCGCTCGAGCGCTGTCCACAGCCGCATCGCCGCGTACGCCTGTCGCTCCAAAGGTGCCGACGACACGATCTGGATCGTGCTCGACACCGTGTCGTCCCGGAGGTAGTTGCCGGCCTATAAGAATAAAACAATATCCTCTATTATACGGGAATTTTTGATTAATTTTTCAGGCAATCTTTAGATTAATACGTATATTTAAAAATAAAAATGAAATATTTAATGCCTGACAAAAATATATATATGAGAGCAATAAACACTGAATAAATATTGTAACACCTAGGAAAAAGGACGCGTGAACGAAGTCGCAAGCAAAACTAGTGTTTCCATACAGGTGCTCTTTGGACAGACTCTTTAGACTTTACAATTTTTAGGCGAACAATCATAATTTGCAGGGCACCTTACCTTAAGGAAGACCTTGAAGAGCGTGTCGAGATGCCACTTGTTCGAGGGAGCATATCTCTCGGCGGCCAGGACTATGGCGCTGGAGCAGTGCGCCTTGAACTCGGGATCGGAGCGTTCGAGGAACGACAGCAACTCCTTCATCATACTGCGTATGTTCTGTCCGTTGACGAGGGCAAAGGAGAGCTCCATGGCCCGTCTCCTGATCGATACGTCCGGATCCTTCAAACACTCTAAGATCGTCGTTCTGTGTCTCTGGACAGCTGAAGTGTCCACTAAAACGGTCCGAAGCAACGTGTTTAGGGCGACATATCTGATGTTCTTGTCGTTGTTCAGAAGAAATCTGCCGAGAATATTGATTGCCAAAACCCTCAGACTGCTCTCCGATTTGATGTCCATAATGGAAAGTACTGTCTCGTAGAGTATTGTGTTGCCAACGTTTTTACTCGTCTCCGTGTTGGTGGCGACTTGCGCCAGAATGTCGTTCATCGCTTCGGAAGCTTCGGGGTCGTTTTTGCCCAGTATTCGGAGCAGACGCAGGATTTTAACCTGAAAGTGTGTGTTAAAATACACATAAATATGAGAGACAATCGGGTAATTTATCAATTTTTTTTCAGTTATTTTTATGGTAAAATAAAAATTACTTTTTGGTTAAAAAATACAAAAAAGAAACATGTTTTTTCCACTTTGACCCGGATTTTTTTTCTTGCGGAGTGGGATCAATGGGAACCTTACACATTTCATTTATGTGTTCCCAACAATCCCAACATTGGTAACAGTTTTATTGTAATTATTGTAAGCTTACCCCTATTTTTTTACCTAACTTGATCGGCCTAAATGTACATCAGAGAGCATGTTAGAATCATATATGCTTTAGATTTTTATAAGAAAAATGATTTAAACGTTATCTTTACCTGCAGGAAAGGATCTGACACGCCGCTGACGTCATGCTCCGGTGAATAACCAGCTAAAATCAAATTCTTCAATATCCTCACCAAATTGGGGACGATCTATAATAAAACAATATAACTTTAGCAATAAATTTAACTATAAATATTAATACACAAATATTGCCCATTACCACACAGAAAGAGAAACATAATAATTATAACAAAGCGAGAGGAAACGAGAAAAATAAAAAAAAATCTTCAACACTAAAATATACCAGGCACTTTAAACAATGTACTAGATACTTCTCATATAACGAAAATATAACTAAGAGATACTTTGATACACGACAGTTTACAGATCAGTAGGAAATGGCTAAGAAACTTCAAAAAAAGGCAAGATTTACGCAAACAAAAAAGAAATATATATATAAGTACATCCAAACCCCTTTGTAAATTAGTAACACTTTCTCGCGTGCTAATTTCAAACTTCTTATTAAAATGATAGAAAAACTCAACTCAGGTTTTGAAAAAATACAAATTTCCAAAGTCTAGTCTACCCAAAGAGTGATACAACAACCTGGGTGCAAATATTCACACAATGAATGCAGTTGAAACTTATCTTAGTCGTTTGCAAAACAACCCAACTATACTTACTACAGAAGTAATAATATTTAAGTGGATTTGATAGTGATGTTTCTCTAGAAATTACTAATGGATTTCCTAAAGGATAAATAGTAAGTATCTTTTAGAAATCTGTTTACATGAACTATTATTATTATTATTATATTATATACATTTATAATACAATATTATGACCACAACCACCACATTGACATGACATTCATGCTTAATATCTTTTGTAGTTTGTTGACGATGTCAAGAAATACACATTTTATAAAAATAATTCATATAATTTCAAAAATATACCATTTTTAAATAAAATAATAAACAATCTAATTAAGGAGTCTCTCACAGGGCCCATTGTGATAAAGCAACAATTTGAAATTTTATTGCGAATATTAATTTCCTAATAAAATTTGAAGAAAATTATTATACATATTTAAAATTTAACAAATACTAGTAACGAGTTTCGCCTTGGAAAAAGGCGTTAGTTATAAATCAAGGCACACGTCTACAGTGGAGGTCTGCAATTTTTGAGAACTAAAAACTATAAAACTGAAAGAAAAATGTGGCTCACAAGGCGATTGTAGCTAGAAGCGGCTCAAATCGGTTCTACATTGAATTAAAGGAAAAGTAATTTAAAGGGAACATTGTAACTTATTAAGCTCACATTAACTTATATAACGTTAAGTAAGCTGTACATTTATAACTTTATTTAGTATTTGTTTTATGGTAAAATTAAATAGAAGGAGGCATATTGTATTTAATGACATTTCAACAAACTACAACAATGAAAAGTGCATGGAGCAGCGTTTGTTATTACCTCGCGCTGTCCGCTCTCCTACGGGACAACACAAACACGTAATTAGTTCATATGTTTACATATGTATAAATATGCAATTATATTATAGGACATATAGCTTTTAATTAATAATATATGGATTCGTCTTTGAATTTCAATTGGCGACGGATTGTTTAATTGAACAATTAACACATATCACACTTGTATGTTCAAATAGAAGTTTAGACGTTCTATAGTTGGCTGACTGACGTAGTCTATAAAAATAGCATAAGGACATGGGAATGCGATGGTAATAAAAGGTATTTATTTATGTAAAGATCGGCAGGCAGTTTGACTCTCCAAAAAATCGTCATACAAGATCATTTTGATTTGTATTAATAATAAATAAACAGAAAAGCCTAAAGATTATTTAATCCATATTAATTTCCGTCTGAAATGATACAGAGGGCCGTATCAAATAGCTAGACAGATCAGACAGGCTAATTGCTTTTTTTTATAAATATTTTTTGAAGTCTGAGATAGGTTCTTTATGTAAAGAAAAATTTAAAAAAATAAATAAATATTAAACATCCGTGCGAAGCCGGGGTCGGTTGGCTAGTTTTATATGTACATATAAAAAAAAACAAATCCATATATTTATATAGAATAATATGCTATTTCTTTTAGCGTTCAATAATAAAACGTTCAAAACACTTTCATTATCGATATGCAATCAGAGCAGCGATGTGTTTAACGATGCCTCTATGTGATAACACAATCACAAGGTGACTAGATTTATTTACATTATATATAATACATTGGGCACACCTGTGCCCACATATTCAGTATAAACATTTAATCTAACCTTTTAAATTAAACTGAAATATTTTTACGACATTGATACAAAATACAATGTACCTATATATCGATCGCTTAGAAAAGATGTGGTAAGTACCTACATTTTTAATGAGTTAAGTACACGGGGTCCAACTGTTGTAACATAAATTTTGCAAATGTGGTAAGCATATTATGTACCGGTTAGTATTTACTAATATGTCATGATAAAATGAACAAGATAATAAAATTTAAAACATCTGTACTGTAAAATTTACTTTTTTGTACATACCACGGTCTGTGCTCTAAACCATCCATATTAATATTAAGGACGTGAAAAATTCTAAAGCATTTATTTATTTTCACAAATGATTGCAAGTTACGATTATTAAAATGTTCGGTTTAATATCAAAACTCGTTTGAAATGCATGGCACAACAAGAACCTGTCCTGTCCAACAGCTAATCTGTTTAACGACCGATTTCACAATTATCTAGAATTCTAGATCATGTAACACGTCACTTGTCATGTGCATTTATGTATGTATAGAAAAAATATTTAGCAGAAATTGTAACGCGTTAAGTCATAACGTAACGTTAATCTGATTTTCTTTACTAAACTATGTCAGGTTAATTAAATTATAAGACTTGTTTTTATGATGAAAGTTACGTGTTAGTTTTATAAAGCCTTGCCATAATTGAGCATGTTTAAAAAAAGCAAGATAATAAAAAAAAAATCACTTTTAAATAAGTAATTGTTTCTACAAGTGAATAAAAATCAAGATGTGTTACATCTTTTGTCAAAAAATATTTTAATATAACTTTTCTCAATAACAATATTTTGTTGACGGCTAAGAAATAGATAAGTGAAATCAATATTTACCTTTTTAAAGTGATTCAGTGTGTCCGGACTGTTTTCGCACATTTCCGTGATGAGTGTCACTCCTGTGATGAGGACTCCTGCAAAACATAAACAAATTATAGAAATTTATTGAATTGGTCCATTCATTCACTTATTTAGAATTAGTCTAGAAGCAATCCACTCAATTGCTAAAAATTCAAAGGTCATATGCTTTTATTCCGCTGCAGTTTTCTGTATGACTGCAGAACACAGGACATATTTCCATAAGCGTTATATTGCTATTTTACAAGGACAGAGAAATGAAAGATTGTTATTTTACAAATTGAGGACAGGGGAATGAAAGAGCTCTCGAATCCAATGGAACTTAAAAGAAGGTAAGCTGTTATTTTATGGTGTTTTTCTGCATCACTGCAGAACACCGGGCATATTGTGCATTAAATTAATATTTCAGATGTTGACTACGAGCTTTGGAACTTACTCAACGGAACTTTAAAAAAAAAACACAATAAAATTATTTTTTTTTTTTTTTGGAGGTTAAGTTTTTTTTACTGATCTCTGTAATAAAGTAAATAACAAGGATTAATCATACAAACCATGATTCTTTTCAGTCAAGAGACTCCTAGTGGCCGGTAGGAACATCTCCATTAGGTCGGGAACCCTCCTTATGATGCGGAAGGCGCATAAGGCGGCCTTCTTCTTAATGTAGGCGTTGGGGGATTTGATCAGCCGCTCCACTTCAGAGGCGAGGTCTCGCGCCATTTCCGGCGATGCTATGGCACCGAGGGTGCACAGTGCCAAACCAACCACGAATTGGGTGTTGCTGTTTAAGTCACTGTCAAAAAAAAAAGGATTTTTGGAGTTTACTCCTTAAGAATTGATTTTCATATATGTATTTATATATATAGCCCGGGGTATGGAAGTTTATGATCAAAATTGTCACACGGTATGCGTTTACGCGTTAGTTTTAATTTTATCGCCATGAAAACATCTGAAACTACAATATGTTACGAAATAATAATACATCCTTGCGAAATTAAATGGCACTGGTAATCATTCGAACAGAGATATTAATTCGTTATGATAAATGTTTTATAATTTTTATTATGTTTTTTATAATCGTTCGTAAGGAGTAAACTCCAGTCGTGAGTCAGAGCTGACACACACTTTTTATTTTATTTATTTTACCTTACAAAAGCAAGTCAGCCCCATCATCTCCCGAGCTATGTTACAACATATAAATGACAATTAATAAAAGCTTCAGAAATTATAATTAGCTCGATCAGATTGAATACAATAAAACTTAGTTGCGAAGGTGGGTCCATCAATGCGTAGGGAGAAGAGTGACATCAGGTATAGCTTTTTGTTTATAAAAATGTTAATGCTTTTATATTTACCTATTTACATTTTGACTTATCTTACCTATCTTAGAGATAAAGAGTATGTAATTTTATTTCTTTATTTAATTTAAGTGTTACTCAATATTTTTCTCTAAAAACAAGGAATACAAAATACTTTACCCCGATCGAATTTAATCAGGGCATAATAAATAACAAACGTTTTGAAAAAGTAATACTATTTTAGTAGTGGTAGGGCACATTGGCGGCGTTAACTCTTACAGAAAACCACTGTGAAATAAGAGAATTTGTGCTGTTATGTTTCGGTGAAGAAAGGCATGCCAGAACCCATTTCCCTATCCTTACTCCTACTATGGTTGACAGCGCGCTTTGGTGCTGCTTGTGTTATAGGCGACGGTAGCCACCTACCATCAAGTGTCAACCTTAACATAAAAAAAAATACTGTAAGGTTTGAATTTCATTTGAAAGTAGATCAACTAACCACTAATTTCATTTTCCAACATACATACTTAATACAGTTAAAGTTTGGCGTGCAGCCAAACGCTAAAAAATTTAAAGAACCGAAAGAAACGATGTCAATGGCACTTGCGGTAAAGTTGGCGATAAACACGTACACTGAGTATCAGTTAATTAATGTTAATAAGAAACATTCAGGTAACGTTCTTTTTGCTATTTCACACCCGATTATAAATTAGTTAATAGCAATAATTGTTTTTAAACAGGAAATGGAAAACGTTAATAAGATAAAACAAGATACACTGAATCCGGTTTAATATAACTTGACGTATATATTGTGTATAATCTACACAATATCTAAATATTTTATTAAAAAAAAAAAAATTTAATCAATATATTTGATAATTGTTGTTATTGTAGTTCCCATTTGCCACCACAATTATTTTATTTAATGAAGTTTACTTACTTTTTACTTAATGATGAGATCTTTTTCATATCATATCCACATGGATATGATATGAAAAAGATCTAATCATTAATACAATATAATTATATGTGCTGTTATTTCACGGCTGTAATTAATAGTCTATCAACTGGTCTAGTCACTAATATTTACTATATAAATTTTTATGTTAAATTAATAAAAGTATTCAGAATCGTCAAGAGACACTTTGCTTTCTATAATTAACTAAATGCAAACTTAACATCCAAATAAATTTGAAAGATACCTTAGTCGTCGTATTGACGCGTACATGAACATTAATAGGAATTATTTTGTAGCACTTCTAGGCGCTCTTTCTTCAATAATATAATATGTCACTTCCTTATTATAAAAATGTTTAAGTAAGTGGGCACGTTGTGTTAGAATATACAATACATAAATACATATAATGCTTGCGTTCAATAAGAATGTATTGTAAAATAAAATGTGTAGGTGTCACGTGTGAATGTGACATTGTTAGAGAAAATCAAAGATTTAACCTTGAAACGTCACCTATTGTGATTTTTCATATTATGGACGTGAGGAAAACATAAATCAACTAATTTCAACAATATATTAAAAAATATTGGGTTTTTTTCATGCTATCAAATATAATACCCTAAAACAAGAAATTCTTGTATAAAAATACATATATAAATTTATATATTTTGCGTATTTAGAAAATGGCTCTAACCATTTGGATGAAATTTTGAATTTAGAAAAGGTTTTGAATTTTAATTCATCTATAGATATTAAAAAAACTTACTTCTTCAAACAATTGGTTATAAGTAAGTGCACATCCTGACGTTCATCCAATAATAACATGGCACCAAGGTAGCCGACTCGCTTGTCTGTGAATCTTGGACTAGCAATCAGCTTCAGACACTCCAATTGACCAAAGTGCGCTGGATAACCTAGCATATGGATGTAGAGGAGCTTCGCGATGTTACGGCATCTGTAGGCAAAAATTATTATATTAAAATTCATACGTAAGCTTGACCACAGCAAAGTCAACTTTGAAAATTTCATTTCCATAACCATCAATTTTTAGCAAGATCATCTGAAGACAGGAATGAAATCAACTAACCACTGCTCAAAAGGTAAGACCCTTTTGAGCAGTGGTTAGTTAATTTCATTACAAAATTTAAAACCTTAACAATATTTTATATACCTACAGTGCGTCCCAAGACTATGCGTCATGAAGGGAAAGTACCTTAAATATCGTAGATAGGATATTTTGCTGAAAGAAGACTTTATGTTATTTTTAAAAGTTAATAAGA
This sequence comes from Synanthedon andrenaeformis, assembly GCA_936446665.2. Classification (NCBI taxonomy): domain Eukaryota; kingdom Metazoa; phylum Arthropoda; class Insecta; order Lepidoptera; family Sesiidae; genus Synanthedon; species Synanthedon andrenaeformis. The sequence goes on along the minus strand of OW387780.2, from coordinate 2,079,972 downwards.
CTGCATTCAAAGATTTTCTAAAAATTACTTGCTTCGTCTGGGAATCGAAACGACTTAAATGTGAAAAAAAGAAAATGAGAATGGGAATCTAAATGAGTTACTCACTGAGTCAACTTTGTTTGATATGCCTATTGTACAAATCCCATCTCTAAAACAGGTCAGTGACCCTGGCGACGCCATATTTGTTTCGATTTTTGTTCAATCAAATAAAAATAAACTTTACCGTGAATCATCCCATTAAATCTTAATAGAAAACCCTAAATCGAAAATCTGTTGATACATACATTTAATATCGTTTAACTATTGATCGAATTCTAATACTGTAACATGCACATTACATGTTCTAGTTAACAGATAAGGTGTTGGCTGTGGTTTAGGTATCGGCTTTCACACGTTAACGTTGTAACAAGATTCTGTGTCGCGAGATCCATCTTATCTATCTGTTGACAATGTCGCTTTTTAATTGTACGCCATAAACAGGCAGAGACCAATGACTTCAACACTTTCGTTGACTTAAAATTTCATCCATAATCATAAAGCTACAAGGATGAATTTTTAATCACTATCCAAATTCTTTTATGTGTTAATTCTTTAATAGTGTAATATTTCTTGAGAAAGTACTTTTAGCTGATTATAGTCTAACCTCCACACACTGTCTTCTTCCCTGAACGTGGAGCGTATGTAGGCACACTCCTTATTGACCACACTCCTCTCCTCCGCCGCCGTACGCGCCGCCCGGATTTGCCGGATGAGATCCCTGAGCCGGGTGGGTGTCGGCATTCGTACTGAAACCGGCGCAACTGTTACGGACGACACACACACATAGAAAGCGGTTATCAGTGCACTTGTTAAAAGCGTGTTAAAATTACAAGCGTGTTGGGAATGTCACAAAATTGGCATCCGTTTGTGCTGCATCACATATTCTCAGTAATATCTTAATTATACTAAATTTAGTGGTATTGTGTGAGAACGTGCTAACAAGTTAATGTACATTAAGGCTCTTATCACACAGAGAGTAGGTTTGTTGCTATAATATTTTGATTTAATGTGTTGAATTTATAAGCATTTATATACTTGCATCACCATAAGTAGTATTGAATTCGAATACACAGTAGTGTGCCCAAGGTATTATAGAATTATATGTAAATGCATAGAATTTTAATAATAAGATAATTAGCATTTTAGAAGAGGTAAGCGGCAGTAAAAAATATGTTGGAAGATTAGAAACGAGTGATATTACAAAGAAAAAAAAATATGAAAATTTTATGGAGTTAGGAAATATGTTTAAAAGTGGAAATGTTTTAAAAGGGTGGTGGAAATATTTTAAAACGGTTATAGGGTTCAAAATTCTATAGCAGTGTTGACACTAAAAATCACCACTATAGCTGGCACATGATTAGTCCATCGCGTCAAATTGACAGACGTGAAGCCAAAATTTGATCGTGAATGTTAAAATCTGTTGGCGTGATGTAAAACACTGGATTCCCAATCGCGCCGTGGCGTCACGCCATTTCATCGCGCCATCTGATCGTGGGTGTAGAAACACTACGCCGTAGCATCATGCCGCGCTTCCGAACCAGAGCTCATGTCAATGTCTCTCGCCCCAGTCAAATGCATAAATGAAAGAAAATTGGACTGACCGTGAATGGGCACAATGTTTGGCATCCCTCCATTTGATTTAAGTTGTTTGGAGTCACGTCAAATGGACTGATCGTGTGTGCCACACTTGGACACGTGACCAATGTAAATTTGCTATTAGAGATGTGTCAGATTTTTATATATGTATACAGACATATATGAACCTCTACCAATATCAATAATATCAATAGGTACCAATATTAAATTAAATAATTTAAAATTAATAGATTATTTAATAAATTAATAAAATTTTATAGGTTATTAGCAAGCATTGACTATTTCTAACTATTACCATTTTTAGCACCTTACTGATAATGGGATTAGAAAGTGCAGATTATTTTTAATTGAATTAAAATTCCTTTTGACTTACTCGAATTTATTATTTAAATCAATTTTATTAACTCACCTCTCTCTATGGCCTCATTGACCACTTGTTTGATAGTGGCAATATTAAAAGCCGGGTTAAACCTGCAATAGGAATTAAATTTAAATGTTCATCACCATTATTATCAGCTGGATTGAAATCCATAATAATGAAATGAATAAGAATAAAGGATAAGATTTCATTTTAGTTGTCTCTGGTCTGGGTTTGCAAGTAGACTGCGTTCATTTGGGCAGCCCGTCTGGTGGCATTAACCACTCACTTACAGAAGACCACTGTAAAATAACAGCATTGGTGCTGTGTTTCGGTGAATGAGTAAGGAATGCCAGAGCCCATTGCCCATGACTTTCTAATTCTACTATGATTGACAGTGCATTTGCAGCACCTGTGGAGTTGCTTGTTATAGGGGACGGAAACCTCTTGCCATCAAGTGGAGTTTCAGCCTGTCTGTCGACCTTAACATTAAAAAAGAAATGTTTAATATAATAATAACGTTATATTAAAATATATTTGATATAAATAATGTTAAAATCTATTTAACATCAAGACGTTTAACCATTTCATTAAACATGATAGATGATTTCTGTTTAATTTGGCTCATTTTAATTTATTGTCATAGTTTTTTATGAGATAGAATATCTTTAGGTTTCTGCTACATTTTTTATTTAGAGATTAAGGTATTCTAATTTTAGCTTTAAACAAACATTTTATCACCAACTCTGTGGTAATGAAGGTGAAGATAATTTGTATAAACAAAATATGCAATATAGAAAACAATAGGTTAATTAATTTTATAATGCTTTTAGATGTTTTCCTTGTTCAGAAGGAAAAATATAGAAATAATAGTATTTTTAAGGCACCAATATAAATATTAATAAAGAATATTTTTGTAGATGTAATAAGGAGAATAATTTAATTATTTTAAAATCTTCCTGATTACTTACCTATATAAAATATTAACATTTAGTCAAATTTGATCTAGAGTATTTTATACACAAATGATTACTCAGTGAATAAATTAATAAATAAAGTAAAAAAAACCTTTACCCGGATTCAGAGCCGTTCATCGCGCTGTATGTTAAATCCTCTATTTATTGTATATTCTAATTCTTTTTCTTACACAAGACAATAAATATTGTTTGGTGTTCTTGTTGAAGTAAAAGTTTTGACAATTGATAGGTATCGAAAATGGCAAACTAAAAAGAACACTAATAAACTTTTCCACTTCTACACTTTAAAACGTAACATACATAATTATTCTATTTTAAAAGTTATATATTCAAGCATAAAAGCATTTTCTCGTCACAAACCATACAAATGCAAGAAAGAAATCGCATGCCACCTCTGACTATATTCTGTCATATTTCACTGGTTAGAACACAATCGTGAGACGTAGATAATTGTGTTTACTTATGTATCACAGAAAACTCCTTTTAGATAATTATTTTATCACAGTTTCGAACTAAAAATAAGAAATACGGCAACCGCCAGCTGACATTTCCCTGAGTTGCATGAAATTCAACATGGCCGACGTGACTCGGCCATGACGTTCCTCATTTTTCGGTCAATTCAAATACTATTTTTTTTTTTAAATATTACATTAAGAAATATAGCTATAACTTTTGTACTAAAATTATTTACTTCTTATTTATCACATAACTTATGTATTAAATTATAATATTTATTCAAAAATAAATAATAAGTAATTGTTATGATTATTTGCGACTGACATTTTCATGACAACTTATCTTGAACTAACTTCCCTCTTACGTGGAGGAATTTTCGAAAAATATGGAATAGATTATCAGAAACTAGAAATTTTACATTGAACTATATAAATTTTAGAATATATTGATATGGGATGTTGAAGCGTTTTGAATTTTTTAATATTAAGCACTTATAAAAACATTTGGAAATTATGAAATACCAACCGTCTATTTTGTTCCGGCGGTAGAACACTCCAATCCACCTCATACATCGGATAAGCCATTTTTAAAATTATAACAATTGTTTTAACTAAATATCAACCATCGCACCAGTAACAACTAGTAAACCACAATATTTCACAACAGTGCAAACTGAACTGTTATCAAATGCTTTATCAGATAGATGCAGGTACCCGAGAAATACTCAGTAGGTATTAGACTCTTATCAACTTATCAATAAAAAAAGGACAGCATAACAGAATAGACACAGTTTGGCTTATACTTTATTTTACAAATGTCAATACAATAATATGTATAAAACAATGGCATGGTGGTGTCACTTTATTATCTTGGGAATAGGTGCTCATTATTATTCATTGCTCATTAGCAGCTCGAACGTATGATAAATGCAGCACGTGTCGTAATGTCGCAATTTTATAAGTTATCGTCATGGTTCCTTGCAGGTCGATCTACACTGTTTCTTTTTATGCAATCTACTAACCACCTTATTCCTTCATCTACACCATCTCTGCAAAATAAGTACAATTAAATAACATTATTACTTATAGTTTTTATTTGGATTTTAATTATTTTTTAAATACTGCGTTCAAAAGTTAGGGTACATTTTTTTTTATTGTAAGTAAATAAAAATTTAATATTATTGCGTTTCATTGAGTATTCATACCTAAAATTGAAGAGCAACTATTTGTGCATATATTCACTGAATGTAAATAATATTAAAACTTAAATACGTGATATGGGTGCAGTTTAAAATAAGCTAAAAAGTGATATACAGGTCACCAGAATGTATAAATAATTAATAGACAGATACCATTTACATTATGCTGGAAAAAAGTAATTTTATATTTGGTTGTAAAATATAATAAACTAGCGACTCGTTCCCGGCTTCGCCCGGGTGCATTTTTTTACGTAAAAAACTTCCCTGATTATCCCTCTATCCATGAGTGAAGACAGAATTAAAATCGGCCCAGCCGTTCTCGAGTTTTACGCTTAGCATTATGTTTAGGGATTTATTTTTACATTATAGATAAAGGTACAATTTGTCCTCCAATGTTAATATGAGCAACCTTAAATTTTTAATTATAAACTTTAATGATAGAACAAAACCTAATGTTACCCTGTTAAAGCAGATGTTGCCATTAACATTATATCTCTAGCACCAATGAGGTGTGCATTTTGATTAAATATAGGCTTGACTGTATGCACACCCATACAGTCGGGAATGTCTTGTTTATTCGCTAGCACCAATAGTGGAACACCAGATAAATGTTCTGAAGCTATCATACGATCTGAAACAAGATTTACATTAACAATTAACATGAGTAGTTAGCCAGAATTGTAAGAAATTTCAGGGTGTTAGTTATATAACAACATTAAAAGGAAGTTTTAATACAAGGAATATATATACTATTGTTAGTCATTAACAATAACTTTAGACTAAGTTATAAATTCGCTATGCAAAACTAATTTATTATCCACTCCAGTGAATAGGAAGTCTTATGGTTGAACTTGTTTGAATTTATGTAATAAATCCCATTTGTAATTATATTGTGTAATGATTTATGTTCAACATTGTGTTGTAGTGTTGTGTGATTTATGTACAACAGTAAAGTGCATACCCACCTAAGTAAACTATCAGTATTGATAAATTAAAGCTGGTAAAATGTTATTAAATATTAGTTAAAGATAGTAACAAATTTTTTGTTCAAAAAATGAAATTTTTCCATAATTTTTTCAGTGAATTAGGGTAATACACTTACCAAATGTTTCTTTCGATTCAGAAATTCTGTCCCTATCTGAGGAATCTACTATGTAGATAACTGCATGACACTCAGCATAATACTGAAAAGAAAGTGACACACATTAAAAAAGTAATCGGCGTTTAATTTGGCACTTCGGGAACAAGAGTCAGATATTCGGTTTTTTATAGCATTATTTTTGTCTATCGCTGTCATGTGATAGACATGTTTGTGTTATTTTACTAATATTTAATTATCATAATTATTGTCGAGTTCGAGTAGACATTAAAATAAAATTAAATATTCTTATAGTGATTGTTAAAGGCTTTTTGGAGTGAGCTGTTAAATGACTAACCGAGCTGACTCTATACCTAATTAATTAATTAGATTTAATTTACCTTGTCCCAAAGAGATTGTAGTTCCTGCTGTCCCCCAAGATCCCAAAAGTTTAGCCTTACACCATCTACATCTATTTTTCCTATATTTAGACCAACAGTTGTTGTTATCCTATTAGGGTTCATGGCTTTATACTTTTTAGTAAACTTAGTTTTAGTAGCTTCCAAGTATGTCTGTAAAATAATAAACAAATTAAGATATTTAACGCAACGCAATACAAAATACATCACAAACACAAGTTTCAGATTACCGTTTTCCCAGCATTGTCGAGTCCCAAAATTAATACACAGTATTCATCTTTTTGGACAATATATTTGTAAAAACCGTGCAGTAAAGTGTACATTTTAAATTATTTCATTTTACAAAATTTGTCTATATTTTTATGCCGCCCTATCTACCTAACTAATTTCATTTTATATATCGTAGTGATTATATACTCTTTGTTTTGTTATATATGTGAAATTGTGAATGGGCACACAATTTGGGCACAATTTACACAACAAATATAAAATAAAATAACAAATACAGAGCATTAAACTTGGCATAATAATTGCCAAACATCTGACGTGACACGTCAAATAATGACAGAGGCATGTCATTATTATTATATACCTACTTTACAATTAATACACAGCAAAAAAAATAGTACCTACATAAAAGTACACTTCTTTTTATATCAGCTTTAATTGTTATGATAATGTTATGGATTGACTGTAAATTACAATCTTGAACGTAATATCCTACTATGAGAAGAGTAGGCAACGCTACAACAGTGAACGGAAAAATAATCCGTTCACAGCGGTTTAAAAAAAAATCAAATATCTATTCATGAAATAGGTTTCTCCGATAAACCTTTATAATAGCAAATATAAATTAAAATTTACCAGAGTTTCGGAAAAAAAAGCCAAGGTGATCGTCATAATTAATTTAAATACCTATCTAACAAGAGAAAATTGTGATTCCTTGCCCTTTTCAAACTCTTTTCGACACATCATTTATATTTTTTCTGAAATTAATATATTACTGACATTGACATTACTAATTACTAATGTTCAATTCTCTGTCCTTCAAGGGACCAACAGGGACCTAGCATATAGATAAATCTTTTAAAAATAGGTGAGAATGGCTCCAAAAAAGGACGTGAAGTCTACAGTATCAGATCATAGGTCTAGTATATTCAATGAAGACAGCGAAATATCTCCTAGATCCGTAAACGTTTCATTAGTATGTCTAAATGATATTGAACTGCCTGATGATAGTTTGATTTTTATAATATTATTTAATGGGCAAACAATATTGGAAACGAGATGGGAAAACGAATCGCATTATGAAATTAATACACTACCATTAAATTTAAAAGAGTTTAATTCACAAGCTACTGTTGCTGACAAACCACTTATTTTCTTACTACGCGGAACTGGTACAAAAGGAAGCAAGGATTTAGACCCTTTACTTAACCAAGAAAATCGAGCTGGTGGATCTTTAGATTTATTTCCTTTGGTATTAGGAGAAGAGAAGATATTTACAAAAGTCAGATTAAATGCAATATCTACAGGGGATTTCACTGGGCGTGTTGTTAATGTAATAGTTAAATCTTGTGGCTATTCCGATATTGATACCATTCCTCTTATGATAACAATGGTTTCTGCACATTGCCTTCCAGTTGCTAAAGAGGGAACCGTATATATTACTGCTGTGGGTTTTGATGAATTGGTGGATCCAGTGGCAGTTAATTTTGGTTTATCTTTAAGTTGCATTAGTGCAACCAAAGTTTTATGGGCATCTGCTAGTACTGGTGGAAAAATAGCAAATACTGAATACAATATCCCAAATGAAGATGTGTTTGTACCGCCAGATTTGTGTCCAGAAGTAACTGACAACTGCAATTCTGTCTATTGGTATGCTATGAAACGAGTTTTGGTAAACTCAGCGATTTTACGACAACGACTTTCTAATCCATTTCTTGTAGAGGTTGCTGGTGTTCCTAGAACTGGAAAGGTAGAAATTCGTGGTAGATACATGGGGTTTATTGATGCTAATGTTTTACTAGAGCCCGGTCAAAATAGTGTTACTACAAGTACTAAACTGTTATTTTATAATGAAGCCAACTTGCCAAATAATTTAAGACCCTTGTTAGAATTACCACCAACTAGTGCAAAAATTAGCGCTCGAGAAACTGATGTCGTTTTGGACGAACTCGGACATAACCCTTATATAATAATTAAATTTGATCTGATAGACTCCTTAGTGCCGAAAGCTAAAATAGCTGTACTCTATGAAACCTTAGGATTCCGACCTCCTAAAGGACCCTTGGCACCAATTGACATTTTATATGTCGAACCACAAGAAGAATGTACAAAAGTTGATGTACAGAGTATACGAAAAGAATGCGGAGCTTTAGCAGTGCATAAGGAACTCTCTGCCTTAGCTTGTAGAGGTACGGTGCCAATGAATCAAAGCATCAAGAGAACTGCAGCTAATCGTCTATTAATGCGAGTGAGAACCATGCTAAAGGAATTCCCGCCGGGACAATGCACTTATGTAGAATGGCAAGACACTGTAACATATCAACACGCGGCAAGCAGAAAAGCGGTAACTAGTTCATTTGCACCACAACCACCTCCTATACGTCCTCCATCATTAAAGGCAGCAACTCGTTGTAATATAGCAGGCGACGAGAGACTCGCCAATATCCACACTGAATCGAACTTGACAGTTGCTCCATTTCATCCTCGTCCTTTGTTGTCAAAAGTATTGCGTTGTCTTGAAGAGAGAAACGATAGTATTGCTAGAACATATTTGCTTAAAGCTTTAACGTTTCAAACAAGTAACAGGTACTTATTATGGATCTTTGGTGGGCAAGAATTTGATAAAAACCTAGAACCCGAACGTGTGGAAGCAGCCTCTGCTGCATTTCGTATAGCTGCAAAGGGGGACATTTCCGACGGCACTACAAATGCAATTAGTTGGGCGGCCTTACATGCATTTCATCACCACAATGATAATATTCATGCAGCCTTCGTGGCCGCTAAAAAAATGCGAAAGTCGTATGAACTGCAGAAGGAATGGAGAGTTTTTCTGCAGCGTTGGACCGACATAAGCGGCGAAGAACAAGTATTTTGGATTCCGGAAGTTATAAAATCGGAAAACCCTATGCTAATTGCTGCAGCATTTTTTCTTTGCTTACGCTGTTATTATTTTAGCGAATCCCTTTTGAAGTGCGTGGAAGGAAATTGCGCCACGGTTGGTTCACGGTTGAGACTAAAAACCAAAATTACACCTGACATTTTTTACTTGCGAAGCGCATCTCTTTTGTTAAGACGGAGATATGATGAAGCTTTAGAAATCACTCAAAATGGTATAAAGCGATTCGGGCCTACGGCTATTTTGTCTCAAATGCTTGTCTCTTGTCTGTGTTGTATTCGCGGTTGGGATGGAGATTGTGAATCTGCTCTAAAAGGTATGGAGCAATTTGGTGCTGAAGTATGTCCCGCTTTATTACTAAAAGCTGCTTCGGGCTCGGTTGTTACAAATCCACATATAGCCCTTCAGAGGGCTGCACGAGCTCATAAAATTGCACCGAGTGCTCATTCAGCACTGTTGATCGGTCGCATTTACATTACTTTGAAAGATAGGAATTTAGCTGAACGTTGGATCTCGGCTGCCGTTAAAATAGAACCGTTATTAGCTGATGGTTGGGCTGTTTTAGCTTTGTTAGCTATTTTTGAAACTGACATAGATAAAGCAAGAGTAATACGTCGTACAGCAAAACAAGCCGGTCCCATAAATCCAGACATAGCAAAGGAATTAGAAAAATGGATGGACAAAATACAGGTAGAAACTTTGCCTGAATGTTTAATTAAAAAAATTTGTTTTTGTGGTTATTAATGATACGATTATCCTGGTAATAAAGCTTGCTAATAAAGCTTATTTTTATTGTAATTTAGCAGTTTAAAACAGTTAAAGTCAGTTAAATATGCATCTATTTTATTATGAAATCGCGACTTAGGTGTAAAACTTTATTTTACTACTTTATTTTCATAAAAGTTAATAAAATGAACGCATTCATTTGAAATTATTACATGGCGGCAAATTCAAATTTTTCTTTGGCTGCTCTTCATTCATTTTTAATGCTTAACGCTATTGTTTTAAATTAGAAAACACTATTAGAATTTTTGGTTTTTTACTTCATGAATAAACATTATATAATTTGAAATTCACTTTTTTAATTTAAAAAGGTTAACATTCAACGAATGCTTCACAGAAATAGAAGTGTCACTGTGCTATTATTAAAACAGTATACAGAAAGTTTATGCAACTAACAGTGTTACAAAATGGGTTAAAGAAACCAGACCCAGGTGTTAGGTTTGTTCGGCATTATCAGTAGTTATCACTGCGATAAACGGACAGATAACGCGAACAGTCTAAGTAGGTTGATTAGTTGTATTTTTACGAAATACGTTGACGAATTTATGACAGTAACACGGCTATTTCTGATAAAACTGTAACTGTAGTATTGTAAACGCATGAAAGTCATACGCTTAAATCTGTATAATGAAACTATTGTTGGTGTTCGTTGCATCATTCGTGAGTTCGCGGTCCGAGCGAGAGACATAAGTACACAAACATTATTCTCTGAGTCGGAACGACTCACCTCTTCTCTTTGTTATGAGCGAAGTTTTGAACAAGATCATTGACATGTGAACGCAGAATCTTCACAATGGCACTCTCGACGAATTGCTGGAAATATATTGTGTTAGCATTTAATGTTTTATTTGCTGTAAGTGATAATTTTTTTCTACTTTTATGTTGTGCCGTCATTTCCCGTTAGTTTTTCTGAATCGCCGAAGTAACTTTGTTGTCATAACAACCGCTTATAAAACACAACTTTATAATCTTTGTTCTTCTTTACTTGAGTATTTCATTCGTGTTCTTACATTTTCTTTCATTAATCATTTAATTGTTGCTTGTAATTGATATTAATTGACATTTATAATTCAAGTTTACTTGTAGAAGAGTAATGAATTGAGGCCACGGTAATGTATTCAAGTATTTTAAAGTATACTAACAATGGGAATTATGAATGAATCGATCGATCAAATCTGTATGCCCCTAACTAATCTGCCTAGCCTACACACAATGCAAGAAACCAGGAAAATAGCGCACCCTGTTGTCACTCTACATATTAGTTCTTCCATTCCCCAACAGATGGCAGTGATTTGTATTCTAATTTGTTCTTTTTTTACTAACAGATGTCAGCAGTAGTGTTATTTGGCGTTAGCGGATTTTTACTATATAAATTGTTCATTTATCGACATTTTATCGGAGTCAATGTGGAATACCCAGCGATATTATTAATTATGATGGCTATAATAACATGTTCAATAGCATGGATTGGTTGGAGGACGACAAGGTCTATGCACCAAATTCACATAGTAATGGTAGGTGAAGAAATATTTTCTTTCATACGGACCAGATAGAAACAGACCGATGAAAGAATAGGCTATCTGGGGCTCTAGCCAAGAACCAGAGTTCTTGGTTCTTGGCTAGGGCCCCAGGGATGTTATGGATACGAAATTTCTGATCTGGATACGGATACAAATATCTTACATACATAATTATTTTTACATACATTCTTGCATAGCATTCTTATACCACGTTATATGCTCAAAGTATACCTAGTGAAGACATTGAAATTATATGCACTTATTATTTATATTATTTTTCAGGCGGGCATATTAATAGCGGTTGTGGTTATAATAGAATTTTCATGTTTCGTATGGGCCATGGTTGTATGGGACAACATAGAGATTGATATTAAAACCACCATGACCTCTTACTTCGAAGAAACCAACAAAAGTAATGAACCGAATTCCTTCGATTCTGTCAGATGGGATAGACTACACGTTAGGGTGAGTCAATGCCACATTTATAAACGAATTTCTGAGAATTTAATTTACAGATAAGAAGTCCATTTCTCTTTCCTCAATTGGTTTGTTACAGTTTAAATTTTTTCAATAAGTAGTTTATGTTTGAAACAGTAACAATTATCGATATGTGATACCTATTTATCCTCATAAACTTTCACACTTATTATTTTAGGTATGTCCTTAGGCTATAAGTCCTTTGGTTCTAAATCGTGTTATCTGGAAGTGGAATCATGTGCAACCTTATTTTTCACTTTCTTTTCAAACAACCGAAGCGACCACTGTGACTATATGGTGGTTTACGGTAATTTCCTATACAGGGCCCTCTGCCTGTAAGTTGTGAATTAATTTTAGAAATGTTTTCCAGTTTGAATGCTGCGGCATCAGCGGACCGAATGACTTCAGCGCCAGTGGGCACGTGCCTTTTTCTTGCTGCGGTCAGGGCCCGTTGGACGCTTTGCACAAACCTTACACCGCTGATTGCACAACACTGTTCCAGCGAGGCTGCGGGAAACCTCTCCACGAGTACGCCAAACAGCAAGTCATGCTCGTCGCCACGACTGCTTTCGTAGCATCTATTTTGCAGGTAACTATACTAACTAAAGATTAAGAGTTCCTCTTCTTAAGGTGTGCCACACTTCTCAACGAAAGCTTTTTCTACCGTCATGACTAACCTTGGGGAACTGCTGCACGAAAAAGGGAGGCGAGTGCTTATACCAAACCATATTTGCTATCATTCAACACGACCATACACTATTTTTTTGTATGGTGCGTTGAAAAGTGCACTTTCTTTCTTTTTTACCAACTGCACATTCTTAGTACTTAAGCGTATTTTTGTCAATATAGACATTATATGTATTTCCTTTTTATACCTACGATATAATTATCACATCCTATTGTATTTGAAAAATTAATTTCACATTACATAGTTGGTTTTTATAACCAAACAACTAGATAATATATTCGGCCCACTCCAGCCTTCGTATCATCCATATAACGTCATGTGACCTCTAAATGTCGCACAATGCAACATTAGTGATATCATAATCGTATTGTAGCTATCGTAGTTACAGTATAACAACTAACTGGCGCTTTCAAATTTTTGCCTTTTGTAAAACTTCTGTATATAATTTAAATTAGCTGGTGCCCTTGGAAACAGTACAATTTTTCTGAATGAAAGGTACCCTATGTCCTTTCTTGTATCCCTGACAACGTGTATGCAAAATATCACGTTGATCGGTTGAGTAGTTAAGGCGTGAAGAGGTAACAGACAGACAGATAGACATATGCCATTGCCACTTCAACTCATTAACCTGCCGGGTTCTGTCGGTGACTTTAGTTTCTATACATATCTTATCATCTCTGATTCAATCTCACAGAGTACCTAATCCCGAACATAGCCCTCTTACTTATTTACTTCTTACAAAGCCCACAGACCACAGATACCAGTGTGAAGACGTTCAATTAAAAGGCCTTAATATCCAAAAGGCCTTTTAATTTTTTAAATGCTTGTGAGCTGAAGATGATGATGATGCTAGCGTCCAAAGTTCGATAGTATACGATATTATTTTAAATAAAGCTGACCCATTGTAACTAACATTGTTTATATGTATGTTGAATAATAATAACGTCCTTGAATATATAATTTATCGCTGCTCGGCTCGCTATATTTGTCGCGATGAACCCCTCCCTATCTTACTATTGCAAGACCCTTGGGTTTTACACGGTTAATTGAATATTAATTAAGGTCTGTGTAATTACAATTAGCATTACAGTTCGTACACTTTAGTGTAATAATGGGAGTTGAGTAATTATCTATATCTATACACATTATAAAATTAAGTTGCTGTCTACCTCTGTCTGTTTCTCCAATAACTTCTTAAAGAGAACATAATGGACGGTTTTCACTAATGGAAAAAGCGATAACCTAATTTTAACATATTTTATTGGTAAGTAAATATACTATACCAGGTAGTGAAGCCTTTTCTATATCCTACTTGTTTGCGATATTTTAAGAAAATACGAATAGTTATGTATGTAGCAAATATGAACCAAAAATATTTCTAATGACACATTGATTAGACAAACCATGTGATTTTTTTACGACGCCCACTTTAGGAACCATTGATTTATTTGTACTGACATCATTTTATAGAAACGACACTATTTAGCGTTTAATTCTTGCATCAATATGTAAGCTTTAAAATAGAATGATGAAATCATGGCGTATTTTCTAGATACGCCGAACAATCTGCTTGGCTGATTTGTTATTGTTATTATGAAACTGCTGCAGTTTTATGTAATTTTATATAACACTAGTTGTTGCACGCACCTTCGTCCGCGTAACTTTATAAAATAGGTTATACTCCTTAATAATTAAGGAGTTAATAGGTTAATAGCCTATGTTACTAGTTGATAATATAGCTTTCCAACAGTGAAAGAATTTTTCAAATCGGTACAGTAGTTTCGGAGCCTATTCAATGCAAACAAACAAACAAACAAATCTTTCCTCTTTATAATATTAGTATAGATTTTAGGAGTGGCAGATCACACGCCATGCCTAGCCAACCCCTTACCTAAAAATCAACTAATTACCTAATGAAGTTTCGATTTAACAAGCTAATTAATTATGTCTGCGAAATTCGACATTCAAATTTTAAAAAATGCGCCTTCGTTTGTGGATAAATTTGTTACCGCTGTTTAATTAAAAAAAAAAGTTGCTTATGATTAAAAAGCATAAATTAAATGTCTATCTACATTCATGAAATGGAATAATTAACAAAATTAACAACTACTAATAATATTATAATATTATAAACCTAATTATGACGCAAAAATCTAGGATTTCTATAAATGCTCTAACTAAAGTTATCTTTAGTTCTTTTATATCTAAACTTAACTAGGGTAAAAACTTTCTTGTAAATAATTTTTTTTTAATAACATTTGTCATTGAATAATATTTATTTGTATGACAAGAAAGTCTTTGATTACAACAGTCTTACTTCAAAGGTCATTAACTTTTATTTGGTCAAGGCTCTTAACACGAAAAGTTCTAAACGCTTAGTTTCGCCTGTACTTAAGCATAATTTAATAGTTTATGGAATTACGTATTTCTATGGGCCAAGGTTAGGGCACATTTGCGTCTAGAGGTCACGGTGAGAATTTATGTCGATAATTGAATATTTTATAATTTATAATTTCATATTAAAACTGATTTAAAATATAACCTCATTCATGTAAAAATTGTTAAACTGCGCCAGAGAAACCTTAGTGGGATAATAACATATAGTTCAATGGTGGGATAGTTATAAATAAAAGTTCATTATTGTTTTGCGAAACGATCTCGTATACAAGTTTCATAATATGTGAGAAAAATCTTTTTTTTTACAAGTATATCTATACTGTAGTATATTAGGATAGGTACTCACCAAGATTAAAGATGGCACAGTACCTTAAAAAATTCCCTGTTCGTATTTCCTACCATTAATAACACGATAAATAATCCTTAGTCCACTAGTCAGGTTTTCCTCCATACAAACGTAGAAAGATTGTTACACCGTCGTTAATTAGTAAAAAAAAGTATTAATTTAAAAGATAGGATCCTTGAAATACCATATTAGTATTTAATATTTAACAATAGCATGTTAAATTCCTAAGTTTTGAACAATGCTTGTTGTGTAGCTGCGATAAACTAGTGTTGTCACGCAATTCATTGTTCTGTGTTGATTTATCGATAGATGTTATCGCTATGGACACGCAATTTCTACAGTACAGTAGCGAAAATATTTAAAACAAAAGAATTTGTAAATAATACGCATTTTTCCAATAAATTCTTTTCATATGAAAGTTATTTCAAGATCGTTGTATTCCAGTAGATTCGTTGCCAACTTTTCTGAAACAGCTTACTTTGCTAGACCTGCAGTAAAATTATTAAGGAACTGCGAAACGATGACCGTCATGCATAATATCAGGGATACATACTCGTATTAAGTAATAGAGGTTTTCTAAAAATGTTAATCCGAATATTCATAATGAAGTCGGCGACGTCGTTACCTCGCGATGTACTAAATATTATAGTACTAAGGTAATTAAGCTTTAAACGTATTATTTCGTATTACTAAAAGATTACAATATAGAAGTTAGCATATTCATTACAAAACATCCTGTATATTATGGAAATTTGATCTAAATCGGAATACATAAGCTATTAATGATTACTCTCAACAACGTACCAACAAAGATATGATGTTTTTTAAACAGTCACATTTGATTTTAAGGTGTGTGTTATATCACACGAGTTTGCCATTTGCCGTAACAAAATTTTGTGTTTTATTAAGCATTTTCTTAAATTATAACTTCAATGAGGTAGAGCCCATTTTCCTATCTCTTCATAATCCTTCGACGGTAGTCATCTACCATCAAGTGGAACGTCAGACTGTCTGACTACCTAAAACCCAAAGGAATAAACTTTGTAAACAGAAAAGTAAAGTATTCTTATTTCATCACTACAATATTCTAAACTAACTAATAACTGTCTAACTAAGAACAGTTTGTCTATTGGCCCTCAAGTAGATTTTTACTTCAATACCCTCTGTTTTTCTACCGTCAAATTCTATTTGATTTCATCCGTTAACTTTTGAACAAATACAAAAATTCTATTTCTGTCTCACTTAAAACGCCACCAGTTTCGGAAATGTGAATGATTTGTGCAAATTGATTATTGTTGGCACGGAAGCGTAAATCAAATATACCCTACCCATTAAGCACTCCTCAATTAATTCTGTGATTATTTGGTGAGAACTGCTGCAGTTTTCATTGGGTGGATTTTGGTGCCTATTAATGTATTCCTAAACACATTAATATATTTTTCTTTTCTTATGTCATATGTAAGTATATAAGAAAAGAAGAAAAATATGTTAGATTATGATGGGAAGCAATTATAGATTTATTTTGAAGTTAATGATATTTAATTTACACTACACATTTTTTAGATAAAAATAGCACATTGGTCTAATGGTCTGATTCAGCGGTCCCTAGTTCGGGTTCGATTCGCAGCAGATTATTTGTTGATTCATTAGAACTATTGTTTTTGTGTTAAGGTCGACAGACCACTTGATGGTAGGTGGCAACCGCCGCCAATTCCTTATTAATAAGGAATTGGGAAGGGATATGGGAATTAACGAATGATTTAAAAACACATAGTAAAACAATGGTGTATCCATTCTTAAATTTGTTTAAGTATCCATTGAATGGACGTTTGTAAATTCAAAATTAAGCGGGCTCTTAAATAAGTATCTAAGAATGCGTCCATGGTTAAAAACAAAGAGGCCCTTTGAAAATATCCACTAATAATACTTTTTGAAAAGGTTAAATGTTACAATAGGGAATTTGTTGTAGATAATTTTAATTAGCTTTGCGTTATGAGCATTTCCTCTTACCATATCAAGTTTCAAAGAATATGTCGCAGCTTCTATTTGTGTTTTTAAGATATTATATTATAACGTTGCATTATAAAAGAGAAGCCGTATTCTAAATGGAATGTAGATTTTTAAAAATTAATTAAGGTGATTTATTGATAATTATTGCGAAGAGGACCGACCGCCAACCATGGTTCCGAACCACACTATTAAAACTAAAAAGAGTTTTTTTTTATTTGACTGCTATTTCCAGTCACATTTGGCTTTACTTTTTACTATAAATTAGATGGTTCAAAATAGAATATAAGTTTTTAAATACAAATCGGTAAGGCGGTAGTTTGCCTATTAAATTTGCGCAAGCGCCTCTCAAGAGAGCGAGGCCATGATGCCTGAGGTCACGTTATGAAGTAGTTATGTAATATTTAAATGAATATTCAATATTTTGATTGCAACCGGAACTGTTTAACCAAGTACCTATTCGTATTGTTAATTTTCTTTAAGAATATTTAACGATTTCAAATTAGTATATTTAAAATTCAAAATTCCAATGCTGTGTAATTTTTAAAATATACATTTTGTCGTCAAAATAATTAAAAATGATATTACCATAATATCTAGGTTTTATCGGTTCAGAATGCTAATTTTATAAGGAAAAAACCGGTTATAATTTCCCAGGTAGCGTATTTTTAAAATTTTGTTATATTAATTTTTAATGAACTTCCTTAACTCATGTCAAGATTGTTTGAAGGTTTGTTAGATACAAACGAACTTGTATACAAAGATACAAAGTACGAACTTGTATAAAACTTGGTATGTCCTAGGTAGACATATGGAACACTTTAATGATGATATGGCTATGGCATTCTTATGGGATACTAGTGCAAATTTAGTTCTAAAATTATTAAGCAGATATCGTGAATGCAACAGTCAGCTCAAGTGTAGGTGGTATTAAATACAGTAGTTGGGCAACGCACGTGAAGACGGAGCTCTGTGGCAGGGAAGGGCCGCCTGGCAGAGTACCGCAATCGTGGCTTTGTGGAGGGTGGTGAAAACCCGGTTTCGGAGACCGGCCTAGTAATCGCCCTCCGCAGTCGTCCGGAAGAGTGAACACCCGGCCTCGCCACCCGGCTTAGTAACTCTTCCGCGACGGCATCACGAGGTGGAGCCCTGTTTCTCGGGCTGCCACGATTGCTAGTCGGTCATGTGGACACCCCTTTGGGCCGCCCACCCTTAATGCCGTAGAAATGAGCGGCCACATGAGCAGGGATTGTCCGAGAGTTTCAGGTGGAAGTGGCCTCTGACTCTGCGGTAGGTTTTACGGAGTAGAGGTTATGGGGTGCTTCAGAAGTGAAGCCTCTCGCTGACTGCCCGCTGCGAGAGGTAGAGAATAGGCGGCCTGTGCCGTTTCGCCCGGGGGCAGCGGACA
Organism: Synanthedon andrenaeformis; assembly: GCA_936446665.2. Classification (NCBI taxonomy): domain Eukaryota; kingdom Metazoa; phylum Arthropoda; class Insecta; order Lepidoptera; family Sesiidae; genus Synanthedon; species Synanthedon andrenaeformis. The sequence goes on along the minus strand of OW387780.2, from coordinate 2,061,101 downwards.
TGGGTAGGTCCGGCGTCGAGGTGGAGCCCGCAAGTGTGTGGCCCTCGTCTGGCGGAGGGAGAAGGTAGCGTGTCTTAACGTCCCCTAACCCCCGCCCATAGACGGCACGAAGAAACACAGTGGGTTTTTAGTGGGTAGAAGTCGCACATACCCTACCCATCCCCCTACCATGATCGGTGGGAATCTGCGAACCAGATCCCCACCGATCATGGTTTAAATACAGTCTTTTTCGTAATCAATTTATCTAATTACTGTATTCACATAATTTTGGAGTTATTTTTTATGTGAAGGTCTTCAGACAGGCTGACGCTACACTTTATGGTAACTTGGTGTTAACGTCGTCCATAACACCAGCAACGCCACAGCTGCTGTCTGCCATAGTAGTCTGTTGCCTGCCTTAAGTATGTTTAAGGATAAGGAAAATGGCAGAGACCATTTTCACATTTTTTAATCACTCATCGAAACTGCTGACGAAATAAAAAAGCACATGTGCTGTTGTTTTATGGTGGTTTGTAAGAGAGTGGAACTGCCAAACAGCCTGCCCAATTTACAAGTAAAAACAGTATGTCCTGCCACCACTATGAAATATCTTTTGGGGCTGACTTACTAAAATTATGACATTATCCCAAATCCTTTACTCGAACGAAGCAAGTACCCAATGTATGACCTAGTTAACCTTGCTCCGAATTGATACTCAACGTAGGCGTATGATGTCATCGAACGTGGTCCTTTTTTGGCTATTCTATTAAAAATATCCCATTAACCTTGAGCGTTAGTGTTTTTCTCTCAGTCACTCTCACTGCCAAATCTAATAAGTGCGAAACAGAGAATTATCGCTATGCGGACCAATATTTAGATTAAATATAATAAGAAAAAATACATATATTAAAAAAAGGTAAATTAGAACTATGAATTTGAATTACTTCGGTGTACAGACTAGATAGTGAATCAAATCGATATCTCATGCTGTCAAAACAAGCATTCTTTTAACTAAATTTTCTGTTTTAAATAAGAACTACCATTGAGCTTTATTAACGTAGTAATAAAGCTCAATGAGAACTACAGGTCAAATATTTATGGACATTTAGTTGTGGCAAGGCACATTGCGTTTTGCAGTCACTTGGGCCAGTCCGTCTGGCGGCAGTAACCACCACCTTACCAAACCCCGCTGTGAAATAACATCATGAGTGCTGCTTAGACTGAATGCAGTTGTAAAGTTAGTGAATTTTACGCCCATGACATCACTTTGTTTCATAAGACAAGTACGCGATTACCTACTACTTAGCTAGTTACCTACAAGTTATTTGTGGCCTTTATCTCACTCAATTTAGCAATCATGTTCACGGTCGCACTGTACTTAGTACTTACCAACTTGTTATTGACCATCATTTCCTTCGCGATTCTGCTGCTTACAGCTCTTTATGAATAATATTTTTATTGGAGACTGTTATCTAAATATATTCATTTCTATACATACTTATGGAGTAAGTTACTTTAATTTCAGAGATATCGTGTTTATAGGCTCTATACATGATACTGAACCTAAATTGACGATTTTTAGAATTTTTTTTCTGTATGTATTTATGTATGTATGTTCCTCCATAACTCTGAAACGAATTTACTGATTTTCATGAAACTTGGTAGATAAACATTTGGACGTACGGGACACAGGATAGGCTACTTAATATTTTTCAACGCGGACGAAGTCGTGGGCACCAGCTAATTATAAAATAAAGTCGCTGTCCCCTTGTGTCTGATTCTCGGCTAATTCTTATCAAAATCTGTTTGGGGGTTTAGAAGAAGACAGCGGAGAAACAGACAGTGGCAGGCAGCGACTTTATAACTAGATTGATGCGCCCCGGCTTCGCCCTGAATCAGTTGGGTAAATGCTATAGGTATACCAATTTTTCAAAAGATGCAGTGGTTTGGGAGATTACCCTACACATATGAAAAAAACATATGCTGCATAGTAGATTAAGGCCAGGCCCTATGAAACTAAGGGAACTTTAAATAAATGTGCTGAGTCAACCACATATCTGATCAATGTGGAATTTACATATATATATTTTGAGACCTTTATCTGTAGATTATCAAGTCAGAAACATAATTAGGTGATTTTCATTCGATACATTTTTTGATCGAAATCGGCGCCTTTTCCGGATAATATTACATTTTTCTACTAAACGGCTTGAGTTATATCGCCAAAAAACTGCTCGTAGCAAGGAAACATTGTTTACCAGTGATTGTCAAAATAAAATAAACTTAGGTTTATTTTTACTCCTATAATTAACGAAAACAATTTTGAGACTTACGTTGTTTAGTTCCGAGCTAGTGCACACCAAATCATGCTTCAAATAATGTACGCAATATTCAACCTTACGTAAGCTGTATCTTGCGATATATTAAAAAAAATCCTAGAGAGCCGCCGAGCAACTTGTAACTCTCGGGTGGCGGGACGTGGGCGGAGCGAGCGTAGGAATTTTTTTCGTGGGGCCTGCTCTTAATAAGTAGATAATAATGTTTCTACTACAAAAGAAAAGAGAATAAGCAAAGAGTCGTTTCCACTTGTGTAAACAATTATAAGTGTTACTGATGTTACTTACATATCAGCGGATGACATTGAGGAATGAGCTAATCGTAAAATTGGAGAGTCGCAACTAGGAGGATGTCGACAACGAGGGCCATTAAATGCAATACACCGGACGGTATCACAGAATCTACTCTCGAAGGTCCCAACATTTAAACGAAGCCTGTCTCTATCACATTCATAGAATTAGAGGAAGCAAGAACTATAATGGCAACGGATAAACAAGCGCTCATCTGTTACAGTAGTCACCCACATTTTTAACCATCCAGACTTGATGTATCACGCAGTTCTCGTATCTAAACCAGATGCAATAAGTGTTTTAATTGTGTGTACGGAATTTGTGTCGTTGCACTTTATGGTTGGGTATATTGTACGTCGGATCCCTCGGGTACTCGTAACGGAATAGAGTAGATCATTTTTGATAAGCCGAGAATGGGTCAAATGCCATTCTTTCTTATGTAAATATATAAGTCACAAAGAAATAAATTTTAAATAAATAAGTTGTTAAGTATAGGTACTAGCGGGCCGCCCCTGGCTTTGCACGAATTTTTTTCTACAAATTCATACATAAAAAGAAAGCGTACTCTTGTATGAGTTACTACAAAAGTACTCAAAACAAGAAAGTTGGCGAATACGTCAACCCTCTTCCCGAGCGAATGAAGAGGGGGAAATTTTAGTATTAAAAAGTAACATAGATGATAATTTAGGTCACTAACACATGGATGATTAATCATATTAATTCTCTTTGTTCAAATATATACGACATTTTGGGATCCTAATAATGACGTCATGACTTAAACGTAGACTTTAAACGACGTCATTTAACACAATCTAAATAAATGACACGCGCGCTGAATCATTTTGAGGTAAATGAACATTATGAACTAATTTTACGGGATCATCGATGAGCTGTGATAGTCACAGGGTTCCGTAATTACCTCTTTTATAATTAATTCACTATGTGTGCCCCGCGGTTTCATCTGATGTTAAACTTAAATTGACATAAATATTCACATTAATAGCTTTTCTCGGTAATTATCTGCTTTCAGGAGCACACACGAGCCACTGTATTGAAATTCGATACGCCCACACGCGCCATTACTTTTTCTTAGAACTCTTAGCATTCTTATATTTTTTGGGTTGTAGTGATAATACTCGTAGACTAAAACCTTCCTCCAAAAATTGGGCTATCAAATTCGGAAAGTTTTTCAAATCCGACATTTAGTTGGAAAAATTAACACGTCCAAACAAATAGACCAAACTCTTCAGCTTTATTATATTACTTACCAAAGATGTTATATTGGAATACAAACAGCCCATATGAAAATCCATTAAGTCACAAACATGAATAAACAAACACATTTTACATTTGCATGCCAGTTACAAATAAAGCTATTATATTTATTTTTGTTAAATTAATTTAATAAATCTACTTAATACTTAATGAAGTGATACTTAATAACTATCACTTAATTAACTATAATTGAAACAATTAATCAAAATAAGAATAAATCGCCAAATAAATATACTAACAGACAAACCCGAAAAGCGACTTCAATTTAAGAAGGAAAATGAAGCAATCTAAGTAGTTAAAAATTTGTCAAAATTTTTCCTAGGTATGTTAATGTTACTTATGTTAAAGGTACTCCTATTAGAATTTACCCTAGTCTTTAACATCTGAACATATTTGTTTGAGTCTGATATAAATTCCATAGTAGTGTTATACTGTTATACTTTGTCGTCAAACTTGTTTGTACTAATAGCTAGAAAAGTAGGCATATAACTTGTACTGGTTACAAGGAAGTCATTTAATAAAACGCTTCGCTCAGTGACTCAGCCACTTAGAATGGAACAATAAACGGTTTGGATTCATAGCGCAGCTTTTGTGTGTCGAATACTCGCTTCCTAGTTAGAGTAACAACGTAATTATGTTGTAGACTGTACGTACAATAAAACAAAAAAGAAATGTATTCTAGCCAGTCTTAGCTTCTGTTCGCGAAGGTTGGAGTGATTAAGAGTGATTTCTTGTGTAAGAAACTTTAAAAGTAGGTATTAAGCTTTTAACAACTTAGATTTTTCAGCTTTAGCTTGATTGTTTTTAGGGTTTGTAGCTTTATAGCCAGATTTTCATTTTATCAAATTTTTAGCATAACTAATATCGTAGTCGTGTATATATACTACTATGTCAAGAAAGTACCGGGAATCGGTCAATAAAACACAAAATATGTATTAATTATCCAAATTTATTGTATCGCCTTCAAAATATGCTCCTTTCGAAACTATACACTTACGCCAACGAATAACTCAATCATCAAAACATTTTTAAACTGTTTTTTTTGAATCGACCAGTGCTCGCTACAAATCTCTTTTATGTCTTATCGACTGAAAACGGGTGCCTCGAAGTGGTAACTTGAGCTTTTCCAAAAGAAAAAAGTCGCTTGGAGTCATATCAGGGAATACGGTGGTTGCTCCAAAAGATTTGTTGAGTTTTTGGCCAGAAATGCGTTCACAATGATAGCCGTGTGAGACGGCGCGTTATCGTGGTGCAAAATCCAGTTTCTTCCACAAATCTGGTCTTTTTCGATGAATTTGCTCTTTCAAACGTCGGATAACGCCCAAATAATATTCCTTTTTTACTCTCACCTCGCAAGAATTACACCCCGAAAATAAAAATAAAACTGTCATCATCACCTTCACTTTTGATTGAAGACGTTGATGGCCGACCAGTCTCTTGAATGCACTGTACCACTCATACGTGATTTTGATAAAGTGGATTCACCCACCGTAAGGCTTGTTAACATTTTCAGCGCTTCGGCACATGAAATTCCATTCGCAATGCAAAATTCTTGTTCGATCCATTGTAAAAATCGCAAAACAATTTGACATGAACTGACAAAAATAGCGTTCTGTAAATAAACTAAATGGCATTCAAAAAACTCCTCGTGAGTATTGAGGACAGTTGTGCCGACATAGCGACATTCGAGAATCCCTTTAAGTGGGCTTTTTAAATAATCAATTTCCGGTATTTATTTGACAGAATGTATGTCACAGATCAAAGAATAGCTTTTAAGCACCTTTTTTTTTAAATTTTTTTATCGAGGAGAAATCCTTTTACCAATCCCCTGCCGCTTGCTAGGGGACAGGAGTATGTGGGGGACGACCAGCATACTCCGCGATGTTAATGGGGGAATCAATGGACACCATGATGTCCATTGGCTCCCCCACCTCCAAAATGAGCAGGGGACCAGTGGCCACCCTAAGGGCCCCCCCACCATGATAAGGTCATGGCCCACCTAGGGGGGGAGCTTTTAAGCACATAGTTTGTTTATTGTGATATGTTCAAGGGCCTTATTGTAATGGGACCAAGGGCGAATTCTACATTGGTTGCCGTGGATGAAGTCGTTGAAGGCTTCGAGGTAGCTAAGAGTATTAAAGCCGATCTCGGAAAATAAAGCGGCAGGCTAGCAGAAAAATTGCGTCAGTGTTGGTTGACGTGAGTTATAGACCTGTTTAAGGAGATAACCTTACGATTTTATCAATAAATTGTCATTATTGATAAACTCGTTACATGGAATCTGCACTAGCAAACTACGATATAATGGCGCCGACCCACCCAGTCGCTCAGTCATCGCTGGCGTCTTAGCATATGCTTACTTTATATGCCTACATATGTTCCAAATTTTAGCTTTCTAGACTTAGTATTTGTAGCTGTGAATTGATTTATCATGTACCTATATAAAACTGTTCAAAGATTAAATTATAATTTACCTTCTTGTCGAATCTAGTCATATTCATTAGAGATCGTTAAAACTTAAAAGGACCTCTACAACAAAGTTAATAAAGCATCAAAGAATCTATTGTACCTACCTATGAAACTTTTAATTTTGTGCACGTTCGAACTTCTTCTGACTTTGACAAAGTTTAGCTATTATAGTCTGATGCTGATGACCTGCAATGTCGTTCATGTTACGTTGCTAAGTTAGTATCTACGATAAAGTGTTGCATTACTCTCACTACATAACTATGTTGCCTTTATTAAAAGCAGTATTGCTAAATAATTGAGTCATGAATATTATTAAAAATGTTATCTACTTATGTTGGGTACCTACATGTTAATTTGCAATTAATAAGTTATCTAGAACTTTACACCCTGAGATTATTTATGAATACTTACATATAAATATTGTTTTTATGTAAAGGTCGACATACAGCCTGTCGATCTATACTTGATGGTATAAAACAAGCACATTATAGGTGCCGACCTTGTAGGATTAAGGATAAGAGATTAGGGATCATCAGGAATACGGCATTTTTCCGTATCCCTGATGATCGTTGTGGAGTAGTTAAGGCGTGAGTAATTTATGTGGGTCATGTAACATAAACAATCAAACAAACTCACATTCGCATTTATAACATAGTTAGGACAACTTTGTTTACTTTGAATAATCTTATCTCGCTAGCATTTGTTTATTTTGCACGTTGTGTAAGACGAGAAAATTATGAGTGATTCATTGTTGCAAAAAATCATATGCATGACGACAGGTTAGTTGCGCTTACGCTCTTCCACGTATTAAACATAGAGGCAATAGAGGCACGTACGTATTTAAGTACCCACCGTATTCACTCGTACAGCGCACATACTACTTCTAATCACATCTTTCTATATAGGATGGAAAAATAAGTCGGGCCCTGGAAACTACCTTAAATCCTTAAGCTAGCTCATTTTACATATAGGAGACATTCCTTTATTTTTAAAAAGAAACAAAACTGCATTCAAGGATTTTTTAAAACTCGCTTGGCTCGTCCGGGACTCGAACCAACTAAAATTAAAAAAACAAACAAACACTCGCTTATCCTATCGATTAGTATAATAAAATAGCGAGTGTTTGTTTTTTTAATTTTAGTTGGTTCGAGTCCCGGGCGAGCCAAGCGAGTTTTAGAAAATCTTTGAATGCAGTTTTGTTTCTTTTTAAAAATAAAGGAATGTTTCCTTTATGGAAAATGAGCCAACTTAAAGATCTAAGGTAGTTTCCCTCCAGGGCCCGACTTATTTTTCCATCCTGTATACAGCAGTATGTCATAGTAGGAAATACTTTCTTTGCTTTAAGAGCGTTACAGAGTCAGAATCAGAAATTTATGATTCCCGGCGGATCATAATGCCATGATGTGTTTAGTTTGCAGATAAGATATTAACGTCATATTATTTGTAGTTTTATAATCTAGATAATTGTCGAAAAATATTTTAAAATATTGGGATACTTTTCTCATTAGAACAGTTTTTAAGCAACCCTTTTTTAAAACTAGCGGTCGACGGTCGACGCAGAAGCGAGATATTAGTAAAATTATATGCGACAAATTATGAAAATATTGATTTTCCAAAAATTCATATCATTTATTAGATAATAGTCGAAAAAAACATACGATTTCTGTAAATTTTCATTCAAGAAAAGTATAATCAAAAGTGTCATTTTTAGTAATTTTTCGTGATATTAAACGTGTTATTTTAGGATCAAATTTGAGATATTTCTGTTTTTTCTTGGACCTAGTATGTGAAGTCATTAATGTTCTAAAAGATTGTGTTATAATTTTTTTAATAACTTGTATATTTATCTGCGTAGGCCGTCGACCGCTAGTTTAAAAAAAGGGTTGTTTAAATATGTTCTAATCAAACTTCACTTTAAAATATTTTTCAGCTATTTACTAGATTATACAACTACAAATAATATGCAATTTTAGTTTGCAGATAAGATGTTAACATCTTATCTGCAAACTAAAACATCTGAAACTACTGAAATCATAAATTTTGACTCCAGCGTGATTCTAATTGATGAATGCTCTTAACCGTTTCTAATATTTCTAACAGCTGAAAAGCGTTATTTTCCTTGGCTAATTTGACTCCCTAGCGCTAGAGTAAAATTCAAAATTAGAAACAAATACAGTGCGCTATTAAAAAGGTTTGAATCGAGCAGATTTATACAAAAACTATTTTTCTAAGAAAAAAAAAGGTAAATTACTGCCCAAAAAACAGTAGGTTTCTTTTTACCTATCATCAAGTGGACCGTCAGCCTGTCTGTACCTTAACATTAAAAAATTAAAAAAATCCAATTCCTTACTATCATAATATGTAAACTAAGTAAACGTAAGAGTTGATATGTGAGTTGATACATGTAATATATTGTTTTTGCATTCATTTTGTCCTTGAAACAAGATGGTGTAATACATGGTATGTTGTGTGGACTTCTTAACATGCAAACAATGTAAGGTCAGATGCAAACTAGAAGCAAGATGTGCGGTTTCGATTTTAATAGCGTTTTAATTACGCAATTGCAAATATGTAATACTACTAATATAAATAATGTAACGGTTTCTAAAGATTTTTAAAAATATATATTAATAACACGTAAATGAATATTGATAAAATTTAGCTCACAGACAACTTTTATTCTTAAAAATATTAGGGTAAAGAGAATCTATTTAATAGTTTGGTTCTCATAAAATGGCCGCATTATAATTTCCGCCTAACAATAATCAAATAACTCAAACTTAGTTGATTCAAAGACGAATCTTTGAATTTTCAAGTGCAGTAGGTACTTGTCAAGGATTAAAAACTCTGTAACCAATCTGTAAAAAATGTTGTCGGCAAAAAATACTTATAGCGTAAAATTTATAAATTCAAATGTAGAACTCCGTTGAACAGGCAGCCGCAGGGGTCGGATTACTATACCTACATAAAGTGTCATTGTTCTTAAAATCGAGAATAAGCACACTCGTGAACTATCAACAATACCACCAAACAATGACGCATTGTTGAGATGTTTAAAAGTATGACGTTGATTCCTGGTAATCTGGGAGCTAGCAAATATTTTTCAATTATTATTTTTTAACGACCCAACACCGCTTCGTACGCATGCAATTTTTTTTCTGCAATATATAACACACATACATTCCTCGTTTATCGCTATTTCCATTAATGAAAACCGTATCAAAATCAGTTTGGTGGATTAGAAGAAGTTAGCGGGTAAATAGACGGAGGTAAAACATTTAGTAAAAGGCAGTTATTTTGACATTACAAACAGACACTTAAATTTTATTTACATATTAGTAGGATAGCTAATACACATTTCCCTTTTTGATTATAAATATGATCTTCAAATAAACTGATATCAATTTTTTCAGAACGTTCCATATCGGCCTGTATTTATCCCTTAAAATGTGTTACCCTGCTTAAGTGACCCATTGAAATTTCCCATGGCACTATACTCCTTAGAGTCATATAGTTATCGTAATTTTTTCTTTCGTACCGTAATTTCGAATCGAACATTTGCATGTCATTCTCATAGTAGGTTTAAGTCTGGCGCCAGCGATTTAACTCATTTAATAGTACCTACTCTGTCACCAGGGGCTCCGTTAAGTATCTAATGCGTGGATGTAAGTAGGTAGACAATATACGCTTAAGTGAAAAGTATTGAATTTCTCTCAAATACTTTGTTGTAGGAAAACAATTTGTGTACCTATATGATTAGTAATTCTTATAGGATTTACATTTATTAGGGATTCGATGTGTTTGGTTTTATAACCATTATTAAAATAATTAAAATTAATAATTTTAATTTCTATAAGTACTTACCTTAAAAAAACAAGGACCTTAAAAAGAGAAACTCGGTTTTTGGGCCCACTACTATAATCCTAAACTTTCCTAATAGAAAAAAAAACATTAGTCTATGTGGACATCAACAAACAAACAACAAATTAATATATGGCTGGTTTAGAAGACAGAAGGCTCAGTCAGAGGCCCTATGTTTTTCTTTTACCCAACGGATTTTGACATTGTTTTCACTTGGACAAAGCGATAAACGAGGACCAGAGGAAGGTTTGGGTATGTAATTTCCAGAAAAAAATTGCATTTGTGCGGAGGCGGGGGCGAGCCTTTGCCTTTTCCAAATTTCCAAAACCGAGAAACAAGGAATTTGTTTCTTGAGATGTATAATAGTAGTGTTAGTTCTATTTTTTTTTTGAACAGGAACATGAAGTCAGAGGTGTCAAACAGTTTGAAGTAATGAATGGTCTTTTGTTTCAGAGTTCCGGAATATTTTGCACGTTTTTCCTCGCTCGAGCTATTTATGATAAACGACGAGCTTCTGTTAGAAATTCTATATCAGCCCGGGAGTCTACGTTCGCAGCACCTGATGATTCCTTGCTGGCTCCTCCGTCTGCTCCGGCCGCAACCTTGCCCAAGTATTAAGTAGAATAGGTATTGATTGTTATATGGAATAGTTGTGATTGGAACTGTTTTTTGATAAGACTGTACACGATAATTATATAGGACGTGTCTTCATGTCTTCCTTTCATGGCAATAAATAGGAAGTTTGGTCAAGACTCCAAATATACTTAAAAACAATTCAAGATCGGAATTTTTGAATTTTTATTTATTTGTGATTATCTAAGATAAGAATGCCCACTGCCATGATTTAATTAAAGTTCAGTTGTATTTGATACAATGAGTTTGCTATGTATTTTCCCATTTATCTTCCAAATATTTCAATATACAAGAAATGGTCGGTAGTCTGTATCCAGTGATAAGTATAAAGTAAAACGATCACAAAAAGATCTTAGGAAGTATTTTTTAAACATTACTGCCATTTTTTGTAAAGGGCTGTCTAATTTTTTTTTTCTTTTTACAAGAAAACATAGGCTTATCTACGTCAATTCTTTTTCTATTCGATCACCAACATCACTAACATCATTTCAATATTTTTAGTACAAATTCAAAATTTGTACCAACTGTACCTACTTTTTATACGATGACAAACTTTTTATATATTCACTAATATTTAGACGTAGCGATGAAATGAAACGTGACTGGCTAACTTTATGTTACCGTTCAATATTTTGTCATGTTATTTACGCAAAGGGAATGGAAGTATTGTCCAGTATAATCATTATTAATGTTATGGTGGCTTCCCACGGTACGCCCCATTAAGCGTGCCGCAAGCGCGAATATCTACTTTGTCTTCACTCGCTTCTGTCTTAGCGAGTTTGGTCCAATATCGAGTGTCATGTTTTTCCAGAGCGTAGTGGCCAAGTGAAACGCGTCTTACAAGAAGATATTTCACACTGTGGGAACCCAGGCTTAGGATTAGTGTAAATTTTCTTTAAATTCTTCTATTAATTGGTATTATAGAGGGCATAGAATAATTTAGCGTTATTATTTCCGAATTTAAAATTATGGAGTGTTAAAACAGTTTTATGGTATCAATATTTTACGTTTTATTGCCTCGGTAGTTTAGTTTTAAGTAGTCGAATGTATACATTGTAAACTTTAAAAAAGTTATTTTAAAAACGACTAGGTACATTGGCGTGCAAATTGTCACAGGATGATAATAGTCCAGTGAAACTGATAAAGTGAGAGACGCTTCAATTTGTGATCGACACTTTTTAGATAATCTTAGTGCAACATAATTGCCTTCGGCCTCGCTCATTAAGTTTGACGCGTACTGAATCCATTTCATCCATTTCTTATTCAAATGAATTGTTTCAATAGCTGTACCCCGCGGTTCTATTTTTTCTCCTCATATAGTCGGGCTCCCGAACTCGGTCACTGACGAGAAATGTACATTGCTTCAGATATACTCTAGAAAATTATAAACACCTAAGTAGTGATTGACGATTGTAGGTATCGTGATTGAATGTGGGAACAACGGACAGTAGGAATCTTTAACCGAATATTTTGATATTTTTTTTTGCTAAAAAATCGGTGTCAAAGATGATTTGTGTGTTTGTTTGACGTAATTCATTAATAGTGCACCATAATAAAACTGCTAATTGATTTTTACAATAGTTCACTGAAATCTAAGATCCATTTCTGAGAAAAGTTTGTGACAATTACACGTATACGTAACTCTAGTGTAGTTATACTGACTCAAGTGTATTGCTCTCTCAGACCAGCCAGACACAGGGTTGAATGTCTCCACAGTTTTGCACTGAACAGACGACATCGATTACTTTTGATGACATTGTTATAAAAAAATTGATAAGGAATTCATAGAGGACTTGCTTATACACAAAAGATTCTTGTATATTCTTGACGAGAATTCAGTATTAAAATATTCGCATATTTTATCAAATAATATATGTAGGTAAGCAGTATTATCGTTTATCAAAACGACAAAATATAACAGCTTTAAATAAAACTGTTCTATACATCTGATTACATTCTCTAAATATATTGACGCAAGCAGATTTTTAAAGGGTGAATTTGTAATACCTGTCCTTTTTTATCTTGATAAGAACACATAGTATTTTCACAGTAAAAACACGCAATCATAAGTGTACGCCAATATAATTATAGGCATGATGAGTCAAAAATTTTGGGACAACTTCGTCTTTTAATAACTACAAAAATTAATACAATTACAATATAAAAGTTTGAATAGTGATTTATTAATTCAGTCTGCTATCAAATAACTTTCCGACGCCGAGTGTTAAATGCTTAACTTGCAATTATGTAGGTAGTTGAAAATATGTATGTAGATTTGGTCCTCTTAAGCAGCAAGCACTAATTTTAGTAATTATTTCATACCAAATTACAATTTATAACTTTGCAGTCACAAAAATATGCATTTTGATTACTTTAAGTTAAATTGTTGGTTGTGTGTGATTATATATTTAATTATTATAAGTTTTCTTTGATATTGTGTTTTTTATAATTTTTAATTTGTTTACCCACAAATAAAAAGTCTATATACTTTAGCTATGTTTCATTCCATATATCTACATCTAGTACAGCACCTAGCACAGAATAAGTAATAGTACTACCAGTAGCACCTAGTTGAATGACTTAGTTGCTAAAAAATTATAATTAATTTATAATTTTAATTATAATTTATAGGGTTTTTCGTTATAACGACGTTATAGTCAGTTAAAAAATATATAGCACCCAATAAACATAATTAATAAAAAAAACCGGCTAAACTCATTAAATATTCTAAAGTATTCGGATGTTTCGCCAAATTTTTTTTAGTCACCTGATGTTGACGTAATAGAATGATTTCATCAAAGTAAAAACGCAACCTTGATTGCATCGGTAATGGCGAGGTCTCTGTGCATTTTTCCTTTACGTGCCTTTATTATCATCGTACTAATGCAATCGACCAATAATGTTTGATCTTATTTGTGTTAAAATGTCATAAACAGGGTCAGAATGTCATAAACAGCTAGCCTTGATAAGAACCACTTTATAGTATAGGTATTTGTACCAATTGGCAGGAAGATTATTATTACCAATAAAGCTCGTGAATAATATAAGACCAACATTGATTAGTATGAAAAAAATAATAATAATATGTATTTTCGTTCGGGGTTTTTTAATAGGAAAACAAAGACGTCATTGCGAAGTATATTTGAGTCATCGTCTGTTAATTAAGTGACGCCACGGTCACCAGTACACAGTACTTATTCATTGCATTGTTTACAGGGAATAAATTACAATTTTGATCAAAATGTTGTGAACTACTCATCAAAACGAAAGAGCCGTTTAAACACCTATAGTTGATTACTTCTGTCATTACTTCTGCAGGAAGGTATTCGTCTCACAAATACTCCACTAAAATATTTTTATCTACTCGTATACAGTGATCTGATTACTGGTATTATCAAAATAATTAACTATTTGTATAAATTTTTAGATTTAAAATTTAAAAAGGTTTTATTTATTAATATTAGGTACGCCTAAATAAACGTCACCTATCTCACTTTATAGAAGAGAGGCCTGTGTTCACCGGTGCTTATTAATTTTAATATTGTAACCGAATGCAGAAGTTTGTTTTATATTCCTTTACTGAAATATTAAACAAAAATAAAAAAAAATCTAATAGTAATTAGTTCTTGTTTGTGATACAGGCTACTTATAAGATTTTGAACGAATTATTATTATTAAAACACTATAAAATATAACTAAAGGGCAAGCAAGGTGAACATTCGAAAGTGGTCACTGTTGTGGAACTGACCAAAGAGTAGGCATTCATGAGTAACTGAGGTGCCTACTATTGGTACTACTACCATGTGCTAGGCAACTTTCTCTAATTCAATCATACAGGTACCTATGGTGGTTATGGTAAGGCATGCGTCTAGTTTTTTTAAACAAAATGAAAGCGTTAAGTTTATGAAATTTATTTATAAGTTCGATTTGTCCTAAGCAGGTCCTAAGATATTGTTTCCCTGATTTAATTTTAAAATCAAGGTCTGTATTAAAAAGTTAGTATATACCTACCTACGCTAAAATTTCAAAAAATCATTGGTACCTAATGTCGGCTAAAACGAAAACAAAGACATTAATTTAATTAGGGATCTAGGCATTTAGTTTAACAATAACAAGCTTACAATAAATTACGTAGGTAACCATTTTTGTATACCTGCCAGTATATTTCTTATGTTGCACATTCCTAAGTACAGGCAATTCGTGTATTATGATTAAGTTCAAATTAATTAACATTTATTATATTTAAAAACGATTACGGAAAGTTTTAACCCCAGTTAAAATATGAGGGATAAAAACATGTTTGTGGGAAACGAAAATCTCATCTCATTTCATACAAAATACAAATCCACTTGATAAAACCCAGCCGCCAGCCACACAACCGAGACGAGAGCCCGAGATGAGTAGCTCGAAGAAAGAGACAAAATATAAAACAGCAGCCACGGCAATGTCAAAGTGCGAAAGGGAGAGCGATCAGGTGAATGAGGGGTCATGAATGCCGGACCGGGTGGCGGGGTACACGGGGGGACGCGCGCCGCCGCCATCGCGTTGTTTGTTAACGTTATACGTTCATTTTTGAATTAGTCGCTTTTGACACATCGCATCGCTTAGTGGGGTTCTGCTTCTGCTGCCGTTGTTTGGTATACGTGATCCGAGTATATCCGCGAGTGACCTCAACTTGTGAAGTTTTGTGTGTGTGACTCGTTAGAAACGCAGTGCATTCAAGATGGGGTGTGGTACGAGTTTTGTGAAATATATGCTGTTCTTCTTCAACCTGTTGTTCGCGGTGAGTTGAGCGAGGCGAAAGGGCGGCAGGGAACCGGTTTTGTCTTGTTCCGGTGAAGTAAACCTACTGTAATGTTGACGGTGGTCAGCGAGCAGTGAACAGTGAAAACCATGGTTAGTCCTGTGACTACGTGGCTGGCTGGAGAATGCTTCACTTTATCGTGGTCTACAATTTAAAAAAAAACACATGCCACAGGTTAACTTTTTAGGGTAAACTAGGTACGTGTTCATGTTCAATGCTCGGCTGGCTCCCCTCATTATTTACATTTGCTATGTAAATAGCAGCTTATGCAAAGTTAAAACAAAGAATATTTTATCTAATCTATTAAATAACTTTTTAATGAATACATGGCTTCTTAATAGCTCATGCTATTTGTGAAATAGACGTTGCGGCAATTGGTAAATGAAAACTGTTTTCTTGGTCTTGATTGATTGGTTCCACTTTGTAGGTAGGTACTTCTTATAGTGGACAGACTAAATACAAAGATGATGTTAATTTTAGATGAATCATTACATGGAGTCTCCGTTCGTCACTATAACTACCTAGGTATTTATTTGTCTCGTGTAAGTATGACTATAAATAACAATATCCAGATTACACAAACAACTATAGGATGGGAGCTTCTTGAATTTTTATAACAATTTGACACTTAACTATATACTTTCTTCCAAACCATGTCACACACATCACATAATTCATGTATTTCATACCACGTGTTTTGTTTATGGCACCTTGTGTATTGAATTATGGCTTTAACCTTCGAGGTATTGTACCCTTGCAGCACGGTTCAGGTAGCTTTATACCTATAGGTACTACATCTTCTAAACCACCAAACGGATTTCGATACGGTTTTCACTATTATGAAGGTAAGTTCAGAAGTTTTGTGTAGGTAGGTAGGTATATAATTGCAAAATCTCAGCTGTTCAAGGTCAACCTTTGCATTTAAAGGGGAGGTCCAACAATGACACATTTTGAGTAAGTGAATTGTTGTGAACACAGCACACCTGGTTGTCTGCCAGCATGACGCATTCATTACATCCCTGCTTGCTCAATACTGGTTTTCTCGTGACCAGAGAATAATAAATATTTACAGAAAAACATCGATGTTTGAAAAACTATTTTTTAATTTTATACCTATCTTCAAGAGCATCCATAGTGCAAATTCAAATTTGCATTATGAATGGTAATTATTTTATTATTATTGTAATGCACTTTAATGAATTAATTGTATTACAAATTTTTGATAAAGATCAAAATGGCGGATAAAAGTTTAAATGCATTTTTGACTGTTATTCTGAGATCATTTTAAAGAATAATTATGATATATGGTGTATTTTTTTCATCAGTAAAGGACATAGTTATAATAATATCTTAGGCATAATTAAAATGTTAATAATTTTCTATTGCTTTTCTGACATGCTTAATCTTGCTGTTAAGTAGCCCAACACTTTATATGTATTTAAACATTTGTCACTAGGTTACACTGTCCGGAACTTATTTTAAAAAATTAATGAAAAGGAAATAGTTGAGTACATTTAATCTATCCCTAGGCTGTACTCTGTAGCCAATCTGCCTGCATTATAATGAGACCCTAGGGAGCAACGCAACCTACATTCCAAGTGAAAATGTAGGCGTCTCTAATGCAGAATACATGTCTTCTATACGTTTTGCTTGAAAATATATTTACGTGAGCTTTTAAGTAGTATGTATGCATGTTTCTTTTAAAGTAAGTAATTTAAAATGTAAAATACACCTACAGCCGATGATTACGTTGATCGATATTCTTCTGTGGCGTGGCACATTCATTCTGTGGCACACACGTTTAAAAACACGACGAACGTGCTTCGTTTCACATTTGTAAGATTATTTATACTTATATAATAATTATAATTCATAGAAAGCAGATAAATTTCTTATAGTTGCACCTTAATTTTTTTACATAAACAAGTCGATGTCGGTCTTTAATTTCAAAAATATAAAAGTACCTACCTATTAATTGGATACTGAGAATATTTTAAAACCCGCAAGGATTTAGAATCTGATACTATCCTATTCTTGGTCTTCTGTGATCTTAGAATACAGAACGAACAAAATAATAATAGGATAATAAAATTATCTTTTTGTTTAGGTAAGTAACAAAATAGTTCGTTAATTTCTCGGTTGCGTCATAATGTTCTAAACTAAAATAGATACCTAATAATCTGTTGAATGCCTGGAAGGAGAATGATTTTTATTAAGGTGGAAATTGAATAACTATAATTATGGTTTTCGTCGATCGTTTGATCGACGAAAACCATAATTATAGTTATTCAATGAAATACACCTGTTGATTGGTTTCCGGGGACTCGGAGTTGTGCTCGGGGGAGGGGTCAGCCGAATTGACTCAGTCACGCGATCTCCTTTGACGACCTAGTTTGACGAAAATATCGAACTGACCGATGACTGTTCGGACAGTAGGGATAGCACACAACAAAGCAATGACAAACAATGTTTCCGAATGGACGCGCCAAAGTAGACGAGTGATTGATTATGAAATTGAATGACAGAAAGAAAACCCATTGATTTGACTAATGTAAATTTAAGAAACCTTTTACATGGCTGATGTGTTGAAAAAAGAAAATGTGTAAGCATCTGTTTATTTTTCTAAATAGGTAATAATATTTACTGGATATTCTAACTACTAGCTGATGCCCGTAACTTCGTACGCGCTGTAATTGTTTTTGAAAATCCTACAGGGACCTAACATTTTTTTTATCCTATATGTTAATCCAGGTAATCATTAATACATCAGTGAAAACCGCATTCAAATCGCTTAAGCCGTGTCTGAAATTAGCGTGCACAGACAAACACACACACAAAATTTCTAAAACAGATACCTAGTAACTAGTTATAAAGCAAAACTCGTCCAGTTTCATAAATGATTTTCATGATGGCAAGTGACATCCAAGTTTTAAGTCACAGACCATCTTTGATGAACAGTGTATCATTAAGCAGACTATAGTCTATGTTTTAAGTATTACCTACTATGTATGACTATTGCTTGGAATAGTGTAATTTTTTTTAATGAAATCTGTAGAATTAGATTTACGTGATGTCCTTTTCTATTCTGCTTAATGATTCTGTCACAATGATTTAGTTTACTTAAAAACTTAACTAAGTACCTATCGATCAACAATTAATATTTCTCAATGTACATTCTAACACGTGTTAACGAAAAAGAATATCCCTTCCTACTTTAAAATAGCTCGCATACTCCCACTTCCCAATTTTATTAAGGTTATGGCGTGTTTATACTAATTGCAACAACAAGCTCGTAATGGTGATAGAGCTGTTAGCGCTCAGTTGACGGGTTTATTCGCCATTAAAATTGACGTAAACATTACAATTAACACTATATTTTCACCATGTTATTAACATGTGATTCCATGGTCTTGTTTTCGAAAGCTATTTGTCTTTTCACACCCTCTGTATGTACGCTACAGATCTTATCTTACGCTCTGTATAAGCGTAAAAAACTTTTTAGCTTTATATATATTGGTACTTACCTATTTCTTCTTTATATGTATCTACTAGCTGGTGCCCGCGATTTTGTCCACTGAAATATATATAGATATCAATATAGTTCCCGACGTCTGCATTAACTAGTTTTGCCAGCCGTTAGTTTTCTTAATTTTAGATGATCCTTCGGGAACAGTACTGAAATGAAATTTTCTGAATGCTTTCTAGAAGAATTTGAGTTAAGAACATGACATCGAAATAGTAAGATATTAACAGGGAAACAAATAGTTTCTGACGAAGGATTTATGACTTAAGTTTTAGTAGGTGCTTTTCCTTGTTTTTCAATGTTGAACTGGGCCAAGGAAATACTAACCTCAAATATAACAAGAAGGGAGCGCTGGGACGTGCCTCAAGGACTCGTATATATAACAATAAAACACAATGCTGAGAATTCTACGGAATTATCCTTATGACGTCATTCGCTAAGGTCACATTAGCTGTCCTTTACTTTGTTATGTCTGTATGGCTGGGTTTTATACGAAGTCATTTGTTATATTGTGATTGTTTTTAGATTATGTTTCTATAAAAAACTGGTTCATTACTACATAATTATTTTTTGTTATAAAATTTAACTAGCAATCGGCGATATGAAAATGTTAATGCGCATTTGAAACATGGATTTATCAAAATAATCTATTTAATTTAAATAATTTGCGTTCAATTATGTTCAGTTAAAAAACAAATTTTGTACCAAAATAAAATTTGTTTACAATGAATGTTTAGAAATACCTAAAAGAATTTTCTTACAAGGAAATTGAATGTCATTGATTTTTGATTTGGATTTAGGTTTTGCTCACAAAGTGTCCGCTGTTAAACAAAACTATCGCTCTAAAAAAATTCAACGAATGACAAAAATACATATTATATAATATGTATAAGCAAAAATATTTGATTTATAAAAAAGCTTTAACAGTAAAACTCCTAAGAAAAAGGGGCGTGGATAAAGTCGCTAGTAAAAGGCCAATTAAATAAAAGCAAGTATGTTTTGATCAGCGATTTGTTCGATTTTTAAACAAGTTATAATAATACGATATCGGACTATACTTATTAAGTACGTACAGTATGAGTGACGAGTGTTCTGTTCACGCGAAGTGGTGACATCATCAAGACCGCCTCGGACGCCGAAGTGGCGCCGAATACACAACTGTGTCTATATTAATTTTATCAGGAGTAGCGATTGCTTTAGTCGGAGAAATTACAATTTAAATATCATACCACCTTCCAATATTTAGCATCATCATTATTTTGTCCACACTATAGATCTGTTTTTTTTTTAATGTTAAGGTCATGAGACAGGCAGACGGTTTACTTGATGGAAGGGGGATACAGTCCATAGTAGGAACAAATAGAGAAATGGGATATGGCATCCCTTAATTACTCGCCGAAACAACAGCACAGCACACATGCTGTTATTTCACGGTGGTCTTCTGTAAGGGGGTGGTTACTGCCGTCAGACGGGCTGGCCATGTGACAGAGAATCACATCCAGACCAGAGCCAACTACGAAAAGTTCACATCTAAAGTTGAATCGAACCCGGAATCGAGAGAGAACGTTAAAGCAAGCACCTCAACCACTCAACTGAGAGGCTCGTGAAAATTTAAAAAAAAAAATTCTGTGTTGTGGTTGTGGCATTTTCTAATAGGTTGCCTTTTGTAAGTAACTAGGCGAAGAAAGCGCGTGATAAAGTCTAATGACAATATTGTTTCATCTGAGAAAGCGTGTAACAAGTGTTTTTTTTCCAATTTTCATTTAACTATTTCAACAATAGACATTTCAATTTTGAAAATTTTAATCGCTCGAATCATTTTCGATGACGGCATACCAATACCAAGTTTGCTGATGCAATGTTACTGCAACCTGTTAACTGGTAGGTATTTTGTGGTGCGGATGTTGCGTATCCTCTCTTGACCTTGCCGATTTGCTAATAACAAATATTAGCGTTTCACCTAATCCGTCTAGAGCTCTATTCGCAAACTATTTATTGTATTATTTCAACATTTTAATGATACTTCAGTGGCGTTTGGGTTCATTTTGGCTTATATTACGTTGACAATAGTATAATCCAAAATAGTATAAGATATTTAAAAGGTATACAGTGCGATATTCATTATTTACAAGAATATTTTTTCTAAAGAGATTTTGATGTTTTAAATAATTAGCTTTTGTACGCGTCCCTCGGATTTTATGTTTCAAGGTTAGTTATAAAAAATTGTAAAATTTTTGATATTGTACTGTAAATTGTACAAGTATATGAGGGATACTGTCTAGTACTTGTATTAAAATATTTAGAACAGTATGTAGGTAATATAGATTATGTATTTCACGACCAGACTTTGCCCATTATTTGTTGAACATAAATTACCTTGTCATAACTTTATAAACTTCACCAAAGCGTCTGGAGGATATTTTAATTGCATTGTATTGCGTTATTAATGCAATATGTACCTACTTGCTGATTTCTCCTTATTAATTATAATTAGAATCAATAATTCTAGCGAAACATGAATACAAAATCCGGCTTTGCACAAACCGAACGACGTTGAGCGACTTTGAGCTTTTTTAGAAATCGAAAGTTATAGAAAATTTGATAATTGCAAAGATCAAGAAGCATAAGCTCACACTGAGTCTAGTAATGTACCTAATTAGCGTACTAGCTGGTCCTAGTAGTCTAGTCCTACTTACTCACCTGTGACTGGCGGCATCCCTTTTTCTTTGGTGTTAATACATTCATTCTTATCTATAAAACATTACCTGAAATAAAATTCTATATATTTTTTACATTTTATTTATCCGTAACTAGGCAACGCTTTTTTCGGTTCACGAGCGTTGACGACGGTGGCGCCGCCACATTTTTTTAAATGTTTTTAGATGATCCCACCGGAACAGTGTTTTTTTTTCTATATGAAGGATATCCCATGTCCTTTTCTGTATTTCTGAGAACGTGTAATACATAAATATGCGAAATTTCACGAACATATTAGGGGTTAAAGTATGAAATTGCCGATTTGTACTGAAAAATAAAAATTCGTTTTTTTTTTAATTTAACATATTTATTTAATCAAAATAATTACCATTATTATCTATACATTGTTGCCATCTAATAGGAAGCTCATTTATGCCTTTGCGATAGAACTCTGGTGATCTAGATTCGACAAACTGTGTGAAAGCATTTTGCACTGCCTCCCGAGAAGAAAACTTTTTATCACGTAGAAAATTGTTCAAATCACGAAAAAAATGGTAGTCCGTTGGAGCAAGGTCTGGCGAATACGAAGGGTGACGAATGGTTTCTAATTGCAGTTCCTGTAGAGTCTGCAGATCAGTCAAATCATGAGGCACCCATTTTTCATATTTTTTTTATTTTATTGATTTGACGCAAATGAGTCAATATTGTTGGTAAGGTAACGTTAAACCATGCCGCTAATTCCTGGGTAGTTTGGCTCGGATCGGCTTCCACCATCTCTTTCAAATCATTGTTATTCACCTGTGTGGGCGGTCTTCCACGTGGTTCGTTCTTCAAATCGAAGTTTCCATCACGAAAGCGTTTAAACCAAAATCGCACAGTGCGTTCATTAGCAGTCCCCTCTCCAAACGCAACATTAATATTGCGAGCTGTTTCTGCCGCGTTAGTTCCGCGTCGGAACTCGTATTCAAAAATCACACGAATTTTCGAAGTATCCATCTTGTCTAAGCTGAATAAAAAAAACAACTGAAAGTTGATAATTGAATGTTGCACATTTTTTAAAAGAAGAACTACATAGGTACCGTATGAAAAAAGTTTCACTCAAAAATCTCAAACCATGAAGGTTCTATGTCAATTCGAAGTACCTATTACAATAAAACGGCAATTTCATACTTTAACCCCTATTATTAACTATTAATCCAATCAATATTTGCTTCCAAGTAAAGTAAACGAACTTCCGACAACGAAAGGGCTTAGGGGATTACTGTAGTTCCTTTGTCTGAGATTCCCCTCCCACCTCACGTCACTTGTCCATTGTTGCTCGGTCGTCGACCTGACTTACTACCGCTTATGCAATGCCAGCTAGGATACACCTGGAGACTTTTTAGGCGGCACACATCAATTACGCAACATGTCCCAGTTTAGCCAATTTTCATTTTTTATATTCAACTCTATATCCTTGGCGATAACGTAGACAGTTGCATGTTTGGCACTAAACTGAGTAACCGGCTAATTAGATGCATGTGTTGAGTAAAAATAGTTAGTTAATCAAACTGTCCATTTACTAAGGGAAGGTTTACTACTAGGCTTTTCAGAAGTATTGAACCTTCAATTGACTTTCCTCGAACAAGTTAATTGTTTTCACTTTGCATTCAGATTTAGGTCGGAGCTGTAAAAGGTTGGCGACCTCATAAATACTTTTTATCGCCTGCAGCAACAGGAGCTACCTATCATTACACTCCAACAATGCAACTATCTGTCAAACAATAGGGAACTATGTTTGTACTAATACCTCCGCACGCGAGCTTGGAACATTTTAAAGTAATATTTTTTTTAGGTAATTCACCATAACTAACAACAAATAATTAGAGAAAACGCAATGTGAGGGAATAAAATTCATAATGCAATAGGTACCTACTACACAGTTGACGCGCGTTGTGAAGTCACAAGACATTGACTAATGTTTAGTTTGTTTCATTCGCATTTTAGTGTACATTTGGAGTTTCATTTTGATCTATAACTACTTATACTTACTATTAAATAAAAATCGACGTGTATTTGTATGTACCCAATGCACATTTGGACTTCAAAACCGCCAAGCCGATTTTGATACCAGTGGGGGTGATTCTGAGAAGTTTAGTAGCGAACGGAAATTTTTTATTTTTATTTTTATTGCTCACATATTATTTCTGTTAGGCGTTGATTTTTTATTCTTATATGATCCTCGGGATCAATGCCTTTTTTCTTAATGCGAGGTACCTACCCTATGCCCTTTTCTGTATCCCTGACAAAGTACACGAAATTTAATAAATATTGGTTGAGTAATAAATTAAGGCGCGAAAGCGTAACAAAGAAACCAACTTACTTTTGCTATCTTGCCAACTAACTTTCATATTATAGTTAGAATTCAGCAAAACATTTCATGTTTACAATAAACATTTATATTAAATCGTGACTTCACATCGATTCGGGTCAACAGATCGATAGTGGACGCTGTTCGGCCATTAGTTATTTCAAAGTAGTAGTTTCTTACGATGAGGAGTCACTATGAAAAGTTATCGATTTAGTCATCTAAGAATTCCTTTACAAAATTTTGCGAGCATAGAAAATAGAAATTTTAAATTAGCGATAACGTTCGCTGTAACTCGAAACACATCTGTGGCCCTAGTCAAAGTAACAATTTAAAACGATAATGAAGTTCGAAAACAATAACGTCGCTAAATCACGTGATAACATCCCATACATTTTATTCTTTCGAACTTATCGTTTTTAAAATGTTACTTTGACTAAGGCCCCTGTAGTATGTAAATACGTCGTAATCTTTTTCATCGGTGAATGTAGGTAGGTATAGGTTACGTAACGCAGAATTACTTAGGTGCCCGCTGAGAGATCATTCCAACTCGGTAGCCGGCGTATTGTGCAAAACTAACCGGCCGCCGAAGTAACTCGGTCAATGTGAGTTAATTGCAGTTGTCTTTAATACAACTTGCAATGCACTAGGCATTTTTTAAATGTAAAAAGTATTTAATTCGTTACAACCAGTGATATGTTACAACACTATTCTAACACTAATATTATAAATCTTTGTTGCTCTTTCACGCAAAAACGGCTCAACGAATTTGGATGAAATTTGGCACGCAGATAGTTTATTACGTGGATTAACATATAGGTTATTTTTTATCCTGGCAAAATGTTAAGTTCATGTGGGATTTTCAAAAAACGAACTACAGAACTAACTCCTTTTAGAAAAATTATCGCGGATGAACTCACGAGCGAAGACTAGTTAAGAATAATTCAATAACCTTATCTTTAAGATTTAATCTCAACGATATGACTGTCAATTGTATTATTCACTTTAAAACAATAAAAGTTTTACAACTTCCGTCATTTTGTACAATAAATATTAGTCACGTTACGTCACGTCACGTTCGGCCGTCTTTCGTGTTTCGAAGCAGTATTGCCAGTAACATTTGTAACTGAGTCGAAGTTTTTTTAATTATGTTTAAGTGTGAGCGTAGTTTTCACTTCGAATTGTACTAATGCAGTAAAAAAAACAGGGTCGTCACAGTTGACTAATTAAACGGGTGTGACTTTATTTCGTCATGTTTAACGGTTTCATAAACACTCGTATTGACAGCTGGGAGTATTTTAGTTACAAAATTGTATCTAATCGTTTTAATAACAGAGTAGATAGTATGAATGAAGTGAGATAAATAAACAAAAAAAAGTCTACCGCAAGTATTGCCACGGGTTTGAGGCTTTTGCGAAGCTTTATTTATGGTAGAATTAAAAAGGTTTAGTAGACGTCTCGCACAATTTTATTTCGTATGAAATGTGCGAAAAGCCAACTTTAAATTTAAATATATTTTTAATAGTGGTTTTAATAGACAAAAAAAACTTATACGTCAAACTTATAAAACTCCCCATTTTTGCGTCGGGCGTTAAAAACAGACTTGCTCTTCAACTTTATTTTATTAGTACCAATAAGATTCAGAATTGCGATAGTATGTAAAGTCTTTATAAAGTAGCCGACAGTTTGAGTGGCGAAAAACAGGTCAATTCGGTGTAGTAAAGCAATTAACCTTTGTAATTGGATAAATTGGTCAACGAGGTGAAAGACACTAACTATTAGCACACGCGGCCCTAGAGGTTGATGCAGTTTTGAATTGTGCATTAACTAACTATATTATTATTATGTAGGAAAGTTTAGATGCTTCTAATTTACATGGAATACTCTAAAAAAAATCCTAAAAAAGTAGTTGTAAAATATTAACACGAAACCAGATGATAATCTTACTTGTTCTGTATTGAAATGCAAAATATATCTATGAAATCCCCTTTCTATCCCCAACGTCTAGACGAGGCGTCGTTCGTCGCGTCTGGACAGGAACAAATGTACGCAAAGCTCGGTGGTGAACAAGTAGTATACAAATATCCTTACATAATATAATATGAACTAGTATGTAGCTTTCCGCGTCTGTCTGTCTGTCTCCTTCACGCAAAAGCGAAGCGAGGAATTTTCAGCTGCCTACAGTGAACATTGAGCATATTAAAATATTTTAAATCATGTTGAAATTCATCTCCACAATATTTTGTTGAAAACATCCTGTTGTCTCAATGTAAATTTTTTTATAGTACCATTTTACTAAGTTATAATTAACTAGTGTCCGACCGAAGCTTCGGCTTCGGCTTTTGCCACCTTCGGCGATACTTTTGGCCTAAAACCCGGCCGCAGCCGAAGGTTTTGCCGAAGATTTTAATTATGAAGTTCTTGAGAGAGAAGGCTAAACATTTGTTTAGTGTGATATAATGATAAAATATTATGTTATGGTAATGGGTTTATGACAGAAATCGACCTTCGGTCGGACACTAGTTATAATAGACAATATCTCTATAACTTGGGAATATAGGATAAGATATAGGAGAAAGTTATTTCAAATTTAGTAAAAAGCTTCTATTAAAGCTTAGTTTTTATTAATCTCGGAATTACATTTGAAATCTTAATATTCAAGAGATTTTGCGAGACAGTTACTCCAATAAATTTATTGGGCTGTCTATTTTTGTTCCAACCCCGAAGCTTATGATGGGCCTTTAATCTAAACATAGCCACAAGGCTGTTAACCTTTTCACATGGCGACAAGCCTGATTGACCCCAACTTCATTATATCTACCTACATGTGCCTGAGCCTGTGCCTACATAATATTGTCTCATTGCTCTTGAATCAAAACATTCAATTGAGTGAATTGTAATTTAAGGTCAACACTGTATTTTTACGTGTAATTTTACTTAACTCCAGACTCTGTACCTATAGTATTTTGAGTAACTACACAAGTGCATAATTATGACATTTTTAAAAATTTATTTTGACGATGCCTTCGTGGCCTTAGAAATACCATACTATGTTTTTATAATAATGTCAGTTTGTATATTACGATAGTAATAAATAAAATAAAATAAAATTGAATCCATCGTCAAAGATTAAAAAATGTTGAGAATCATAATGTCTCAAAATTGTCTTTTCTTTTAGAAATTCTCGTATTTTAAGATTTTTTTTTAAAGAAATATTGAGAAATCATACATATTAAGAACATATAAAAGTTAGAAAAAAAAAACCATGAATGTACAATTGTACATGAAGCAAATATGTCCCGTGATAGGCTCATAGTTTTACGCATCATGATTAGGTATAGGTGCACAACTAAGTCCAACTAACTATTTCAGCTTTTGTCTTAGAATCTTTGTTCTACAAGGAAGAATACCCAAGAAACTTCATACATGTTCTTTTCAAACCAAACATTAGGCTAATTAGTTGCTGCTACTTGCTATTAACTCTGTAAATAGTTAGAAACCTATCTAATAGGAAGTGAATGACGGCGTGAATAAAATTGAAAATATAAACGCAGTTCACTTCCTTACCGGGCTGAATGTGATCAGAATGAACAAAGAGTTTGTTAGTTTTCTTTCGGCGTATTTTCAATGGAAGTTCCAAACAGGTTGCGCTAGTTGTATTTTCGTTTTAACATTTAACGTATTTATATCACGCGTTCACCGCACCCGAACTTGTTTACTAATCTTGCTGGCCGGCGATTACTCTCGTAAGTTGCTTTTATAGGACATCTTTACTAGACACAACGAAATCTTATATATATAAAGTTCTCGTGTCACAGTGTTTGTAACAAAACTCCTTTGAAACGGCTTGACCGATTTTTATGACATTTTTTGTGTATATTCGGTAGTTAGGTCTGAGAATAGGCTGTAAACTATTTTTTATACCCCAAAAAAAAGATTTTTTTTTGGCAAAACAACGTTTGCGGAGTCAGCTAGTAATTTAAAAAAAAAAGCCAATATTATTATTATAAACTATAACTTTTCACTGTAGTAAAAAGAAAAACACCTTTGTCCTTTCTCCGGCTTTGCACGGGTGCAATTTTACATACAGAAATATTCTTCTGTTACTGTTCTTTCCATTAGTGAAAACCGTATCGAAATCCGTTGGGTGGTTTGGAAGAAGTTAGCGGAGAAACAGATAGAGCCGGAACAGGGTCTTTATTTTATTTTTTATGAAAATTGACTGGGACTGCATTCGTAACCACTTTATATTTTTCGGTACCTACTTATTAGGTTTTTAGTTTCAAGAAAATATTATTTAAGTTATTATTTATTCAACAGGAAATCATTAATACAATATTTCATACATATCCTTTCAATAATACGCTTAATTTAAATACACATTCAAACTTTTGTACTTTATAACTCACTCTTATAAAAGAAAATTAATATGATGTACGAGTTACGAAATTTGTAAGACTGTGGTTCTTTGTGTGGAACAACTTGAAAGACAATCGTACATTTGACCGCTTTACGTTATCAGTACCTAAATAAGCAATAAAACTTTGTGGAACATCTATTTTGTAGAAAATTAGTAGGAAATCAACAATAGGTAATTGTGAATTGAGAACAAAATGTCTTTTACAAGTGAACAAAGAGTTTTTTTTTTAAATTTAATCGTTAATAAGGATGTTATCATAAACGTTCAAGTTACATTGACCTATTAGTTTATCGCTCTTCGTTTAATTGAGTCTTGTCTGATTACTTGGTAGTATATAAGTAGGTACCTAGTTACAAAGAAGACATTTTCTGTTAATCTTTTTCTTAACCGACTACCTAAACTAATAATTAGGAGTGCAATTTTTATATATAAAAAACCGAATTGAAATCTGTCATCCATTCTCGAGTTTTTGAAGCGTTCACACACCAGCTTAACATTTATATAAACAGGGTGACAGGGTAAGTCGTGCTAAATATTAAAGGACGTTATTATTCAGGTCATTTGTAATAGATTTTAAAGATCTATTACAAATGACAAAGATCTATTACAATCTAATAGATTAAGTTAATAGGTTAAGTTTAGGACACCATATTATATGATAAAATCTATTACAAATGACCTGAATAATAACGTCCTTTAATATTCAGCACGATTTACCCTGTCACCCTGTATAAAGAGAAGATACAATGTCCGCCTCTGTTTCTTGCTAACTTCTTCTAAACCACCTAACGGATTTTGATATGTAAGGATAGGTCGAGGTAAGGGTCTAAAAGTCTTAGCATTTATACTATTTGAGTATTATAGATCCCCACCGACCATGGCGAGATCGTTGGGGTATGTGGGACTTCTATCTACAGACTAAAAACCGCTACCTTCTCCCCCCATAGACAGCCATGCCTGTTCACTTAACATTATCTTCGGAAAGCACATTTCCCTTCTAGAATTATTGGTACCACAAAAAGGGGCGTTTTTTTATAACTGTGCCATTTTATTTTATCTTAAAACTTAAAATGTTTTTTAATTACATACCTAGATATTTCTATTAATTTTCTAATAGAATTGTTGTGATAATTATAATAATTACATGATGAACGTTACAGACGGACGTTCATTCACGTTAATTAGATGAGGTCATCTCCACAGTTTCTGATAACTCGCAATTTATGTGTTGTTTTTATGTCTGAATCCCTGTTTTTCTCTTTTATGCCTTTTGTTCACAACAGCAGGTTGTTCACAAATTATCGTTTTCCCTGAATTCAATTAAAAATAAAACAAAATAAATCTCCAAGACTAAACATACGAAATTGTATCGTCCCCAAAGTAAGCACTAATACACTTGTGTTATAAGAATCATGCATGCATTTGAAAAATTTATTTCCAAAGTTGATTTTAACTATTATTTTGAAATGTTTTATGTATGTTACCTACTCAAATACTTATTTTCATGTATTGGTTATTAGTTACATTGCCATATCTACGAAACCTATACATCGGTCATACCTACGAAACAGGACACAAAGGGTTACAGCTTATGGCTTTGCTTCGAAATCGTATATTGCTACATCCGGTGTGCCGCAGGGCTCCCATCTAGGCCCGGTGCTCTTTCTGGTATTTGTGAACGACCTTGCTGATTGTCTGCACCATACCCGCTGTGCATTGTTCGCTGACGATTGCAAATTATATAGGGCTGTAAAGACTCATGACGACTCCAAACTAATCCAAGAAGATTTGGATTCAGTTCTCCTTTGGTGTGCAAGGAATGGCATGGAACTCAACGCTGATAAATGTAGTCATATCAAGTTTACTAGGAAAATAAATAAAGTTCCATCAATGTATTTCATCGGTGGCACCCCCCTTGCAGAGGTCCATACGGTGCGTGACCTAGGGGTGGTTTTGGATGCCAGACTTACATTCATCTCACATATAGACACTGTAGCTAAAAAAGCTTCGCAACTATCGGGCTTCATAAAACGAAACAGCCGAGACTTTACGAATGTGAATACGGTGATATATCTATATAAAACTTTGGTAAGGAGTGTTTTAGAATACGCCTCTCCAATTTGGAACCCTTCCTATCGATCTCATATAGTGAGGCTGGAGCGTATTCAACGTAATTTTACAAGATACTTGGCTCATAAGGATAAACAATGTTCCCCTTCTCTGGATTACAATTCTAGATTACTGCATTTTAAACTTCAGTCTTTAGAGAAACGACGCGTGATTGCGGATGCGGTTACCTTACATAAAATAGCTAATGGAATTATCTCGGCACCTGATGTCTTGAATCTCCTATCTGTGGTGGTGCCCCGTGCTATACCCAGATATCCTATTACGAGGGTATTTTCCTGTGACATAATACGCACAAACTTGGGCAAGTTCTCCCCGGTCAATCGTATGATTTCCAATTTCCATTCTCTTCAGAATGACTTAGAGGTTGATATTTTTCATGACAGCTTGAATTGTTTTAAAAGGAAACTCTCAAGGTCTAAAAATATTGATTAATTGCTTTCATTTTTACGATGTTTTGTTTCAAGTAGATATATGTATTCATTATTGATTATTATTATTGTTATTATTTTTTCTAAATTTTCATGACAACATGTAACATGTAGCTAGCTGTAAATACCTGTAATTGGTACACAAATGTAAACGTGTTTTTATATCTTTATAAGTGTATGTGACAGCTAATTTTGATGTACTGTTGGTGTTTCTATTAAATAAAATAAAATAAAATATCTTCTCATCCTCTATCTTTACCATATCTCTTGTTGCTTGTCAAAAAAATAATAAATAGAAAAGTCTTTGTCAAGATACTTTATAGAGAGACGTAGCAACTAAATTTTTAACCGATGAAATTTTTTCCATCATTAATATTATTCTTTTATATTTCCTTCTAAAGGTAACGATGACTGCTTATTTGCCATCTCGAGGCATGTAATATCATCAGAAAAAGCATACTCCCTAAATGTTCTTGGATCAAAGCCGTGTCGAAAACAGGCATTGTTTATAGTGAAAGCAGGCCTGAGCTCATGCATGGCTATCATTTAATATGTATAAATTGACCTCGATATCCACCCGTCTGTTTGTTACGTAAGAACCGTATTCAAACAAAATAATGCCGGATCACATCTGTGAGGTGCCATGCGCATGCGTCGATTAATATAACTTACATCATTTTTTTATTTTGTAATTAAAGCAAGTTACATGCTCTGCGTAGAATTTAATAAATATGAAATTAACGTCACTAAAGTTTTTTGTCGTTTTAGTCTGTTAGGCTTAAAGAGCTTCGATTCAAGTCACGCTTTCTTCAATCAATCAAATATTATATCGATTGTCTACATTACCTATCCTACCAATAAAGTTTAAAGTAATAAAACCCTAAAAATGTTCAGTACCTCGTATCAGAACATATCAGTACCTGTAAGATACTGATACAGCAAGGTCATTGGAAGATGAACCCCGCCCGGGGCGACCGAACACCACCGTCACACACGAAAACATCGCCAAAGTGAAGAAAAATGTATTGGAGGACCGTCGAATAAAAATATGGCAGATAGCAGAAGAGTTGGCCATCAGTAAGGAACGAATTGGATACATTTTGCACAATCACTTGCACATGAATAAAATTAGTGCACGTTGGGTTCCAAAAATGCCCTCGCCGCTCGAGAAACAGCGTCGAGTTGAAACTTCTCTGGAGTTTATAGACTTGTGCAAGGACAATTTGGACGAAATTTGTACCCGCATTTTCACTGTAGATGAAACGTGCATTCGTCAATATGATCCAAAATCAAAACAAGAATCAATGCAGTGGATAGAAAAGGGAGAAAAGCCGCCAAAAAAGTTTAGTCGAAAAGTCGACTTCGAAACTCATGGCCACTATTTTTTGGGATTCGGAAGGAATTTTCCTCATTGACTACCTTCTAAAAAATACTACAATGAACGCCGCGTATTATGCAGCACTTTTGAAAAAAGTGCGCGATCTTATTGTGGAAAAAAGAAGGGGGAAAATCAGCAAAGGAATTTTGTTTTTACAAGACAATGCGCCAGCCCATACGGCGCGAATTGCGAAGCAAGCCCTTCGAGAAACTGGCATTGATGAAGTTAACAACCCACCCTACAGTCCAGACCTGTGCCA
Source organism: Synanthedon andrenaeformis (assembly GCA_936446665.2). NCBI lineage: Eukaryota > Metazoa > Arthropoda > Insecta > Lepidoptera > Sesiidae > Synanthedon > Synanthedon andrenaeformis. Next base: position 2,028,271 of record OW387780.2, on the reverse strand, counting down.
TCGACTATTTCCTTTTTAAAAATTTGAAAAAAGACCTTCGTGGACGAAGATTTAGGGATGATGAAGAAATGAAAGCCTTGAGCGTTTTGACAGCAAAGAGCATCTTATTTTTTTGTGGGATACAAGCTCTTTTTAAAAGATGTGAGAAATGCGTGGTAGTAGAGGGAGATTATATGGAAAAATTAATTAAATTTAGATTTTTATCTGGTCTTTTAATACCTGTGGCTCAGAACTTTTCAGCCGTCCCTCGAAATAATTTTTTTTTAAAGTAATAATTGCGGTTTTTTTTCTATAGATTTGACACAATTAATATATATGTATTTTAGATTGCATAAAATAAATTATTTTAATGTAAATAAGAAATATCCTTATAACAATTAGTCCCTTACAAACATTAAGGTTATTTGTAAATGCTAACTATTATTAAAATGTTTGTTTGCTACGCTTTCACGCCTTATCTACTCAATTGATCATTATGAAATTTTCTATACATATTGTTCGGGACAGCCTATTGTATAAATTGTGAAATATAGTGAAATCATAGAACTAGTGTATAGTGTAAACAGTGTAAGTGAAAGAGACAGACAATAGACAGAGATAGATAGTGTTCACTTTAGTTATTATTATTTCGGGCGGTCGTGTCACGCTTGCGCGCTATTGGCGCAAGCTAGTTCGGCCCATGGCACGGCCGCCACTAGTTCTGTGTGTATATTTGTAATATAGATAAGCATTTTTTGTAAATAAATCAGTCTTCTCCTTGCTTCGGCATCGTAAAGACCTTTGTACCAGTACAACTTGTTTGGAAAATACAACCCTCTCCTCCTCGACTAACAATCGCAGGCTAACCAGTGAGCCCTCCTTAGCCGGAGGCCCTGCCCACTTAAAGCCATAACAGCCAGGCTATACAAATGCGCGGGTGCTACAGGCCCGTACACATATTGTTATTTCTGTACATATGAATGTACAGAAATACAGAAAAACCACCAAAAAAGTACTATTCCCTAGGAACGGAGGCAAAATCGCAGGCAAAGTCTAGTAAATTATAAAAACTCTTCGGATGTTGGTAAAAAGGTCAACGGTCAAAACAAAACTGTAAAAAAGGTCAACGGAATTTTAAAATTATAATCGTCCAGTAAATTTAAAGTCAACAATTATGAACTCAACAGGAAGTCAACAAACTACGAGTGAAAACTATTTTGAATATAGAAAACTACAGCTCGTAGGTCGACTTGTTTTACGTGGGACGATATTGGCATAGAAATGTTTTGAAATTATTTCTGCTCAGTAAAAGTACAAAGCGCTCTATTCTTCATGAAATACTAAAATAAAATGCAGTTTCGACATCTCTTCCCGCGTCCGTGACACGTTTCCCGCTTGCCTCTAATTATAAAAGCTCGGAGCGTCCCAAAAATATTGATGGCTATCAAGTGTTTTTTTTATTTGCTTCATTATTTTATAGCTAGTCATTTTTCAATTTATTAAAAGGTTTATAAGCAAAAGTCCAATTTGTCGTGTTTGCATCGTTTGTCTTGCTAGATAGATGTTCATCTGATTCAATTTTATTTTTCTTACCACATGAGCTACGTAACGCGCATTGTATAATTCTTTTTTTTTACATGACTAATTCTTTTACATGATATTCTTTTTCCCGCTAAGTAAGCATGAAATTTTAGTTTTATCTTATTTCATCTGTGGTTTTATTCTCATAATGCAGTTCTTAATTTAATTTGATGCCATTGTAAAACTAAAATAAACAAATCTTTGTTTGCACAAACACACGTCTATAGGATCTTAATTTATTCATATACAACAATTACAGTAGGTTTACAACATGTTTGTACTTAATTGTTATATTCTATTGTAACTCTTCTTAAACGGCGTTATATAAATTAGTGTTTTTTTTGTAAAGAACAGTAACTCCATTTGATTGTAGGTATACCAAGCATGATGGTAGAAAATACAAGAAAGACCAACTCTAGTAGGATCCAAGCGTTAGTGACAGGAAGAGAATTAAGCTTCGGCTTACCTTCTCACTCACCTTATTTCACGTTGAACTCCTGTGAGAGAATGGTTACAGTAGCCAGATTGGCTACACAATTAAAAACTACATATTAGTTAAAATATATTTTATTTTTATATTTTTTTCTTTGTTAACAGCTTGTCGGTCTTGTAATGATCGGCATTGGCACTGCGGTTCTGGTCAACTGGACAGCGGTTAAAGAACAGATTCAAGGAAACCTGAACGTAGCACCCTGGCTGTTTATCATCATCGGCTCTGTTGTCTTCGTGATCGCATTCTTCGGATGCTGTGGCGCTATTCGGGAGAGCCACTGCATGATTGTCACGGTACGTTATTTATCTTTATAGGAGCCACATTCTGATCGCAACAGCTTCAAGCTATCACTGTATACCTTTTAAATTATCGGGCTTTGATCACTTAAGGTCGTCAGACAGACTGGCGGTCCACTTGATAATAGATGGCTACTGCCTATGAAGCAACGCCACAGGTGCTGCATTCCTTATTCACTCATGTGGTGTTATTTCACGGTTTTCTTCTATAAAGGGATGGTTACTGCCACCAGATGGGCTACCCATTTATGACTGCGAAACGCTGTGTAACAGTGTACCTTGCCACTAATACATCCAGACCAGAGTCAACTCGTCAAAAAGTACTAATAAATTGGGTCGTTGACGTACTTCTCGGGATTTGCACCACAGAAGTATGAGAACTGTGCTAATGTTAATCCTTTGAGTTAACAAAGGCCCAGTGTCGCTGAGTGTCAATGAAATGAAAGCAACTTTCATCTTTCTCTTCAATCACGGCGCGTTCGCGTAGCACGTGTTTGTTGAATCAATTTTGACGTGTCCCGCGCGAAATACCAATTTACGAACGCTTGCAAGTTAACTTTCTAAGTAAATACATACGACGTTTGAAACTTGGAACTCATTAACACATAGGCGCAGTTATTTTGCGGTGGCGTCTGTGGGAGTTTTTGAACCCGCGGAGGCGTCACAACTAACTATACGTGCGTTCTTCCGGCTATTATACCGCGCTCTTACAACCATAAGAGCGCTATGTATTCTCTCCAGAAGCGATCTATTCTAGGTGACGTGACTTAAAACTATCCCTGTATACTTAAGCACTTGATATCTTATTTCTGTTTATTTCCTTGTTAAGTAGACGACAAGACACAGCGGTTTTAGTGTCGTATTGACTCGAGGATATAATAAAAGAAGTAGGTACTTTCAAATTGGGCTTGTTTTTGCACCCGGAATAGTTTATTCTTGTAATAATACACATATCTAACCAAAATATTTTAATTTGGTGTCATACACAACTGTTTTTATGGGGTTTTGAAAGTTCAAGAAAGTTATATATGTATATGGAGTATAAAGAATGCACTGGGGGTTGAGTTGTGGTGACTCCCTTAGAACCTCTACGGAATTCCGCAATATCTATCTTTCAATCACTTGCGACTACTAGGTCCTCTTACTATTTTTTACTAGGCCAGGGGTCGTCTAATTTTCCGGGTACTCACGGCGCACCTGCAATAGCCTAACGAATAATCACCTTGAGTGTATTTAATGGAGTGGATTCACTCGTAGAATTTCCAAGTTATTCTTTTTTGTATTATAGTTCTTTGCAATTGACTAATATTATCTTCGATTTTTTTAAAATTACAGTATGCTATCTTCCTGCTGGTAATCATCATCATTCAAGTAGTGCTTGCCGTGCTCATGTTTGCCTACGCTCAGGACATCAGGAACGTGCTCGTCAAGTCCGTTGACAAAGTCTTCGATACTGCTTATCATACGAACGACGAAGCTTCAAAGGCCGCTTTCAACAATATTCAAGAACAGGTAATATAAATCTAGCTAGATTAGGTCAAAATATATAAATCAATTAGGAAACAATTGATTGATGTAAAAAATATATATTTTTCGTTATGAGGGATGGCAAGACAGATTGATGGTCACTTGCCGACCTGATAGAAAAAAAGTTAAGGCCTGAGGTGAGGATCGCCATAGATTACAGTGTATCTTGAAATTCCAAGTGCTCAATTTGCAATATTCTAACGAATATTCCCATTGGCTTTTAAAAAATGTCGCCTAAACAACTGTGCAACGCCAGGGGGATTACATAAGGAACCAAGAAGTAACAAGGCGAAAATGTTTTAAGTTAATTATCTGTTACAATTGCCGGAACGGTTCCAATTATTACAAATTAGTTTGTAGCTTGTAACGAGACGTCTCGTTCTAATAGAATAGAATAGTGTTAAGAGAATAGAGGTTACGAGGAGTTATTTATATGGGTGTTAAACTGCAAAACTGTCAAGCTATAACCATTAAATCAGCTATAAATATTAAATCATAATTGCGTAGTTCATGAAAGCACCGTAAATAAAATGCTACTACAGCGCCCCCTGTTTGCTTTGTCATGTGTAGAGTTGGTTCTCCTCGTTACCTCTATTCTGTAAGATCTCGTTTTATGGCAACGCCTCCCCATACTGTTTCCAGTTCAACTGCTGCGGTAAGACCAGCTACACGGACTACGGAGCTCTGTTGCTGCCCGACTCTTGCTGCTCGAAGGGCTTCTCAACTGTGGGCCGCATCATCGGCACGTGCCAAGTGGCCGACGCCTCCAACGTCGGCTGCTCCGACGCCCTCGGCAACTTCTACGACAAATGGAACAAGACCATCGCTGGTGTGGCCATTGGGGTCGCTTGCATTGAAGTGAGTTCAATAGTCTGTTCAATTTTTCCTATATACTGTTAGCACCCTCTACTTAGGGTACACTAATTAAACCACTTCATGTTGAGTCCCAATACTTTTATTGACCGAATGATACATCAGAACTAAATATAAGGTTAGCGGACATACGATACGACATTGACCTCTTCGCGAACGTGTTCGTTCAACTGAATCTCACCGAAGGAATGAATATGAATGAAGTGAGCAACTCTTTTTGCAACGTCACAGAGCACTTTTTACTATACTTTCCGCCTTAATCATCAACTTCAGTCGAAATAAATAGCAGACGCTAGCAATACTTACTAGCCGGAAATGACGAGTTCGTAATACGACTCCTGCCCTGTATTGCCATTTAAGAGCTTGTGGTTACCATAAAACCCATACAATTGACTGGGACGAAACCCAATGAACCCAACTAAGGCAAGCAGACTTTATTTAGTCTTACTTTAGCTACTAGGCCAAAATTATGATTTTTTTTAAATGAATTTTACAGGTGATCGGAGCACTGTTCGCGCTGTGTCTCGCCAATTCCATACGAAACATGGAAAGAAGGTCATCATACTACTAATATTTTTTATTAAAACTGGTACCTATAAACACAATTTTTTTGGTTCTTTTTAATTTTGCAATGTGGGCTGTGTTCACTGCATGGCTGGGTGTTAATATTTGCATGTCGTGACATGACGTGATTTCGCTTCAATTGATTCTTCGACGTCCAACGGGATTTTATGGATTTATATTAAAATATACCATCAATATGACTTAATATCAATATTTTTCCTATTTACAAAAATCTTAACAGCATACATGGTATTTTACATTACAACTATTTTAATACAGAAATACAGCTAAAACTCAGTCGATCTAGTAAAAAAATTAAAAGAAATTAATAGCATTTGTAATAATTTACATTACAGTGAAATTGCAGTATTTTTTTTAGTTCAACCTATTTCTTCGTAATGTAAAAGATAGACAATATTGTTGCCCTCCGGATAAGCTTATTTTTATCTCAGTAAGACCAAAACTTTGAGATATATGATTATTATTTTTTGTACACAAGTTTTTTTATTACAACAAAAATTGTAATAAAAAAATGGCTGCCACAGAGAGGGGAAGTGAATTGGAATTTAGTATGTAGTGTATTTTATTTATGTATTAAAATAGTTGAGATTTATGCCGTCAATGTTGGTAACTTTGCCAGGTCAACAAACTTTGCCTTTGAGGTGAGGTGACTTATTGGAGAAACAATGTTATTCCGAAACTGGATAAAATATTTATACATAAATTGTAATGTCACATATCTGACATAGTTTCGGAATAATAATATGTTTTTCTCCAACATGTCACCTCAATATGCAAAGTTTGTTGACCAGGCAAAGTTACCAAAATTGACCTAGAATATCATTATTACATTACCAGAGCCACTATATATTGTAAATGTTTACCCACTGCCAATTTCAAATAAGTTAGTCATATTTAATAACTTGCCCACAATTAAAATAAAAAAAAGAAATTGTATTTTGATGGTATATTTTTTTAACAAATGTGTAAATTAACAATTGCAGCTTACTTTCTTTACACAAATACTATTAATTAAAACTAACAATGTGTTTTTATTACATACTAATAATAAACTTGACTTTACTTTTTTTTATTGCATTTTGATAATTTGCTTTCATTATAACGATTTGCAGTTGAAGTTTTTATATTTTCATTATATTAAATTCTTGGAATTTTCATACGATCTAATCGAATTTCATTTCAATTTTATTATTTAATAAATGCATTTGCATTCTATTAAATAATGTAAAATAAATAATAAAGTAATAAATATTACATAATTTAAAATTTAAATTAGACTGTTAAAAAGCTTTAACTGTAATAATGTTGCTTGATTCATATGGTTTAATTATTTAACACAATTAAAAATGATACTTATTGTGTATGCAATAGGTCCTAATTTCGTTAATAGCAACTTTGTTTTATGTATTGTATAAAGCTGAATGAAAATCAAATGTTTAAATTTGAATGATAATAAAAATTTATTATTACAATAACTGTTGGCATTTTTTTGTATATGTGTAAAGTAATTTAAAAAAAAAAGTTATATTTTCGAGGTTAAAATCTCATTTAATTAACTAATTATTTAGTTGGAAATAATATTATCGCAATAAAAGTAGAAAATTATTGCCTAATAATAAATTATTGAGATTGAAAGTAATTCAAAAGTGCCAAATTTTGTATTGATTTTTTTTTCTAATCATTCAGTTGTATTGTATTCTTAATAATAAATGTTATTTATGACTTGGGTTTTTTAATTCTAACCTTAGTGTAAATATTTGGGGGATGAGATAGGTGGTTGTTGCATGTTCCGGTTGGTGTGTATTTAATTTTTTTTGTGCATGTTTTTGTGTATGAGTAAAAGTAATTACATAAATGATTAAAACAATTAATTTATGAATGAGATGTGTTTGTGGTTTAAAAAAATATAAATAAACGCGAGGCAATGTTTTGGCAATTAATCGTAACTAGAGTCTGCCCATACGACGACAATGACGTGGAAAAAACTGAAAAAACTATACTGACGCTTTTAGTATGAAAAAAAAAAAAACACTAGTATGGGGAGAAAAGTCGCTCCGTCACGCTCTGTGACCGACACCCCAGTGAAATTTATTTGTATGAAAAAAAGCGCCATCTACCCGAATCAGTACGTACTTCCTGGTTCATAATAAGCTATAACTTCGTCAACAGTTTGTTAAGAACATTCATGCCTTAGAATCACGCTCGAGTCAAAATTTATGGTTTTTGTTAGTTTCAGATGTTTAGCTTGCAGATATTAAGATGTTATTTGTAGTTTTTTAATCTAGTACATACATTGCTGAAAAATATTTTAAAATGAATTCTCATTAGAACAGTTTTTAAACAGCCCTTTTTTAAACTAGCGGTCGACGGCCTACGCAGATAAATATACAAGTTATTAAAAAAATATATAAAACAATGTTTTAGAACATAAATGACATCACATACTAGGTCGAAGAAAAAACAGAAATATGTCAAATTTGATCATAAAATAAGACGTTTAATATCACGAAAAATTACTAAGTGACACTTTTTCTTGGATGAAAATTTACAAAAATCGTATGTTATCGTATCCGCTAGGCACTAATAAATGATATGAATTTTTGAAAATCAATATTTTTATAATAAGTTTGTGGCATATAATTTTTCTAATATCTCGCTTCCGCGTAGACCGTCGACCGCTAGTTTAAAAAAAAGGGCTGTTTAAAAACTGTTCTAATGAGAAAATTGTTCCAATATTTTAAAATGTTTATCCACCATGCACTTGATTATAAAACTACAAATAATATGACGTTAATATCTTATCTACAAACTAAACATATCATGGCATTATGATCCGTCGGGAATCATAAATTTTTACTCCAGCGTGCTCTAGTCATAAATTGCCTTGCAAGAATTAAAATGAGTGCTGCTACATTCATACAATAGCACTGAATCCACAAACACACTTATGTCAATAAAAACATTGATCAACTTCGTTTATAATTATGTGAAGGTGGTGTTTGAAAGCCTTGTTTAGATGTTTAACGTATATTTATTATTTTCTCAATTGGTACCAGTACAAAAACTTTACTTCTTCTTAATTAAAAAATATATATCAAATATGGAATATTTTGATCTTAATCGTAATGTCTGTTTCAGGTACGCTTAAAAAAAATGACATCTCGACAGCAAACATTCGAATAAGAACAATAAGATTTAAATTTTAATAACAAGGACTTACCGTGTAGGTAAAATTTAATTGTGTACAACTTTTTTTATAAGATTTAAAAATTACGGTCTAGCGCAAACCCCACCTAAGAGAAATAAACACACATTTTTTCCAATTACAAATATTTTAGCGACATCACATGTAATTATTAAAACTATATTGACTTAAATAAAAGTTTACAAAAGAAAAATAAATGCTAGATTTAATTTAACATTAAAAGACTGGCATTTCAATTAAAAGTACTCTGTGTAAAATAACTTGTATTTGTAAATGGAATAAAGATTTTGTTTAACCGAACAGTTTCTTTACTCGCCGATTGACTATCTTATCTAGTGCAAACTTTCTTTTTTTTACTCTATGACTCTAGTATCAATAGTGTTGATTCTTTGTGTCAAAAGACGCGCTTTACCATAAAACTTAGGTAAGAATGTTCATTTTTGTTACACAATATACGATAAAAAAATATATATTAATAAGTTAATTAAGTGATTGTTTGTAATATTACAAATAGGAATTAAAAATATACCTTCAATAGGAGTATTTTCTTACTATTCAATGTTGTACGTCCATTTATCATATATTTAATTAAAGTGTTAAAATTTATATGCATTTCTTATAAAATGTGATTTATGGAAGTGTCTCATATTAATTTGTAAATAGCTAAATGTATCGGGAGCAAATGTCTGTTTTACTGTGTTTTGATTCTCTTGTGCATTTCAGAAAACTGCTTTTGTGTATGATCACAGCTATTAATAAATTTTCTACTACAAAACTAACTTGTCTTATTTCTACATTATTATCCTAAATCCTTCTTTAATTAGGCAATTTCTTGTGCTAAGGTCGCCTTAACACAAGCAACGCCAAAGGTTGCTGCCAGTGCGCCTACGACCATAGTGGGATTGAGGTTAAGAGCCGAGCCACACGCTGCGGTGCGCCACCGCACCGCATAGATTACGCCATATTGGCGGACACACTGCGGCGCCGCAACCACAACAATATGGCGTAATCTATGCGGTGCGGCGCCGCACCGCACAGGCTCGGCCCTACTAAGGGATTGGGATAGGGAAATGGGCTGTGGTCAAAAAAGTCGGTTTTACGTCAAAAAGAGTTCGGATGTCTTTAGAAATAGCGTGGGATAAAAGGTTTTCACACCTAAACACTAAAAATAACAGAAAAGCATATTATTATGGTCTCTCTCACTAAGACCCCAGGATGGGAAATAACTTATAAATTATTGAAGATCGTAAAGGTCAGTTAAACACAGAAACACTATAGAATTATAATAAATAATTGGCGCTGACATTTAATCCGGCGCTCCTATTGCCCTGGCGCCTTAACATAAAAAGAAATCTCTTAGTAACACCTATGTAGGTATGTACCTAATTACGTATTGAAAGCAGTAATGCTTTCAAAATTCTTTATAAGTGTCGCAACGGTTTATGAGCGCTCGGCAAAACTGGCGGGGATGTCTGCGCAGGTGTACACTCTACTCCCGCCAAACAGATCCAAAAAATGAATACTGCGCATTCAAGGTCAGCGCTCATAAACCACTGCGACACTTATACTAATTGTTCAAAACTTAATTCGATATCAAATTTACAAACTGTAACCGCGTAGTGCCGGAGGTCATCAATGATGTTACATAATAAACAACATCGAACAAATAGTCCCCAGTACAAGGAACTTAAATTTTTTTGACACATAAAAATGTAAAACTTTGTGAGTGCCTTTTTTGCGATGAGTCCGACAAACTTTTCTAATGCGAAAGTTTCGGCGCTGCTGCATTTTCGAATGCTCGATTCCTGGAATTGTCGATATGACGTCACTATGACTCCTCGTACATACAAGTTTCATTTTTTGAAATTTGTTTAGTAAAGTTAATTTAAAAATTGTGGTCAACTTGTCCGACAAAAATCATGCTGTGTATGGAGTGTCCACCACCCCGAAAATGTCGATATGACGTCACTATGACTCCTCGTACATACATGTTTCATTTTTTGAAATTTGTTTAGTAAAGTTAATTTAAATATTACGTTCAATATTACAATTTACCTATTGTTAATTAACAATAGGTAAATTGTAATATTGAAACGCTATTGAAATATTTAAAAAATCATAATTTCAAAGTATATTTTAAAAAGCGTTTAGTAATTGTTCATATACTATACAAATTTTATTTGCAATTACTGTGTTCTTTTATAATTTTCAACAGAGGTAACGGTAACAGTGAAGCGAGTTCAATGGTCAAAAAGTTGTCTGCTTCACCATATTAATCCTTGTTATCATATCTAGTAAAATTACTTTCATATGCAGTTGTTTGCGTAGTGCTTATATACAGAGCTGTCAATTACGGTAACGTAACGTAACATGCACTCTCTCGAGTTCAATGATATTTTCCCATCTCACAAATGCCCAACGCGCCTAATGAAGTTTTCACTTCAAAAATAACTAGAAGCAATTTAAACAGAATTTTTTTACCAATTAATAGCTAACTAAATAAGTAACACAATAAAATTAAAATGTATCCCATATTTTTGTTTTGTTTTAATCTTTTTCGATGCAAATAGTGTGACCATTTTTTACTAAATTATTATTTTTATCTTCACACAAATGTATCATAAAAATGAAACTTGTAAAAAACATTTGAATAACTTCCTTGTGTGCTCAGCTATCTAACAAGATAAAATAATAAAGCAAAACTACAATTGGCATGTGCGGAAACGATAATGACGAAAAACAGGTTGTGCTTAAATGTATTAAAAATTTTCGGTAAATATGTTAGGGTTGCTATACATATAGTCGGGCCGGCACATTTTATTCGGCAATGTCTGCCACCCGGCTTTGCCGACAGTATAGCAATTTGTCGAACGTTCATCTACACATATTCGATTCTAGCGCCCGGCTATATGTATAGCAACCCTCACAATTATTTTTTACAGTCTTCCAAAATTAAAAATCCGGATTTCTTAACTCGTCTTTCTCGAAAATTGTTATTTTCTGACCCATATCTGACTGAGGTTAAATTACTCCAATTTAGTAACAGTATCGGCTCCCGACAGGAATGCGAGCAATTTCTGAGTCACCTGTATAATATGATTTTTTTATTATCTAAGAAAAATAATTTTTTGGCCAAATTAGCCGATCCTAAAATCTGCCGCCCTAGGCTCCAGCCTACTCAGCCTTCTGGTAAATCCGCCACTGTCCACACACCATCAATTTTAAAGCCTTATTTTCAAGGAAAACTAGGTTTAAGGAATTTGGCAAATTGTGTAATAAATGTAAGATATCACGTAGTTTTGTATTTTACATATATTTTTCACTTTCATAAATAAAAAAACAAAATTTTGTGTCTGTGAAAATTTCCATAATTTACGTAGTGATTGAGTATTTGAATCATCGATATCGATATCGATATCGCATTCTTTCTGATAATAAAAATATGCCGAGTGTTTTAAAATGCAACTAGGCGGTGCAGGCACGTATCCAGACTTTTGGTTCGGGGCGGGACAAACATTGAAAGAACCATGTGAACTGTGTAAAAATCGCTGTAATCACTGTACTATATTTTTTGCTGTAATCACTGTACTATAATTTTCACTGTACTATACTATAATTATATAAGTATTTTTCTGTTTCCGCTGGCAGCCATTACGTCTAGTACCATATCAGGATCTGGCGCCAAAGCGGAATGAATAGACAATAGAGCGAGACCAGTAAGCCTCTCGCCCGCCATTCTATTCCTTAGGAAGGATTTTATTCTCTTTAGGCATGAAAATGACCGCTCCACAGATGCCGTTGAAACCGGAAGGGTGGCCAGAATATGTATTAGCCTGTTAATGGTAGGAAAGAAAATTTTGTCACACGTGTCTAAAATTTGTATAATTTCGACTGGTTTCTTATCTGTGTTTTTCCACTTGGCACACCACATACTGTACTCTGCTTTTATTAGTGATTCTCCAACACTTTCTTCCCAATAAATTTTCATATTTTCTAATTCACTTATCTTCCTCTCGTCCACATTTTTCGGAAGAATAATTTCTAAAGAAGAAAGCAGCTCTCTTTGATTCGCAAATCTATCATTCATGCCAGATATCAAATCGTCCAAGCACGGTATAAAAATAGTTCTTCTGAAGTATTCTTCAGCAGTATCGCTGGGAGGGTTGCTTCGTGCAGTTTGGTGGGCAGTAACTCGAGGACGCTGAATTTCTATTTGCAAGACATCTTCCGCTATTTTGCAGCATGCGTTATATATTTCTGAGAATACCGGGTTAACATCGTCACGTATCCCTTTTAGTTTTCCGATAATGTCATCGGAAAATTTCATAGCAGAGGCCAGGTCGTGTGTAGGGTTCTGCAAATATGCTGACAGTAGGAGAGTGTAACTGAAAAATCTTTCATAGGTTTTTAGAGAAATCAAGAAACTACTCTTTTCCATCGCAGCTATGAGTGTAGACGCAGTTTGGGCGACAGTTCTGTTTGTGTAGGATAGTTCTCTTAATGTAATGACAATAGGTTCGAGTAACTCACCAAATGCCGACCACATATGCCGACCAGTCTTTTTTTCTTACTTTCTGGTGTGAGCTTTTCCACATTTTCCTTGAACTGTTTCCCGGCCATTGCATTGTTGCGAAGTAAATTGCAGACTTCTTTCACAACGCCTATTGAATTTCTCACCTCGGGAACTGAAAGAGCTTTTGAAAGAACTAGGTTCAGACGATGAGCCGAGCAATGTACGTATGTGGCCTTAGGAAATTCTTTTCTGATTCTCGTCTGCACACCACTGATGTGTCCTCCCATGGTAGCAGCTCCGTCATACCCCTGACCAACTAGTTTATCGAGATTCAAACCAATCTCACGACATTTCTTTAAAATTTCTGCACTTATATTTTCGGCACTTAGGTCGTGTACTTCAATGAAACTGAGAAAGTCCTCCCTCAAAATACCTTTATAAACGTATCTCGCACACAAAGACAATTGCTCAGTTCCACTTACATCTTACATCTAAAGTTTCATCGCCAAGAATCGCGAAACACTGAACTATTTATTTGTGTCACAACTTTTTTCTGAATTATCTTTCCGCAAGTATCTATTATTTCATTTTGAATAATAGGGCTAAAATACGTTGCATTTTTAGGGGTTGTAATGATATGATCTTTCAGGATATTATCATAGCTTGCTCGGTATCGGAGCAGAGCCCTGAATTTTCCATCTTTACCAAGTGACTTTTCTAAAGTCAATGGTCCACTGTCTTTGTCTCCATGAAGCGGCAACTCTTGCTCTCCACAGAAGATGATAGTTTCGATTATAGGTTTTAGTGCTGTTCTATTTCTTTCCTTTTCTTTGAGCCTTTGATCATTAAGCTGCGATGCAACGTCTATAGCTGCTGAATCCATTACGCGTAAGAAATTTTCTGCGTATAACTTAGAAAACTGGTGATATTTAGCAGCAGAATGTTCGCGAAATCTTTCTGTTGCATCTTTCCAATTATCAAATGGTTTGCTGACAAAACTTCCAAGTGTCTGATGGGAACCTTTTCCAGCGGTGCCTGATGAAAAGACAACGCAATATTTGCAGAACACACCGTTCCTCCTCGGCGAATATGTTAACCATTCCCATGATCCCATCCATTCTCTTCGAAATCTAAGTTTCCTCTTTCCAAAGCTACTAGCCGGAAACGAAAATGACGCATCTGGGACAAACGGCTGTGTAATAATATTTTTTTTCTGTTCATCTGTGAGTACAAGAGGAGGATACTGTGTGTTATATATGGCATTAGAAACCACGCCGATATCAGGAAAAGTTTCACTTATAATCATTGTATCTAAACTGCACGTTTTTGAAGTTGAACATTCTCCTTCATCTCTACATCTTCCAGCCGGTTCGGCTGAAATCACATTTTTTTCTGTAAATTTTGACGAAGTTGTTTCTAGTTGTCCACTATCAACAGAAGCCATGCTTGGAGTAGTTTTTTCCTCGCTAGTAGTAACAATTTTTTTTGCCACTGGTTTGAAAAAGTTGTCAATTCTCTTCATTTTAGCAGCAGCAATTTATATACGTTCAAACAAGCACAAATCAAGAAGCACTCACATTTCACACATTACTTTACTTTATTTAAGTAATCTGTGATGGATAGGGCGAACGGTCCAACAAATTATGACGTCTGCAGGTCCAAAATTGTCCAACACTATCTCACGTCACGGACTGGCGAATCCAATGAAAACAGTGGTTTTGAAGTTTTTCTCCTTTATTTCACGGCACGGGCAAAGTATCAGGTGAACCAAGTCGGAAAGAATTTACTCTACTCTCTATGAAACTGAAACCAATATCTCAATAAACTGGTCTATTGCACTATACTGTCACTATTGCAGAGGTATTTCACTTTTCTTCTAGCTTGTCGCTCTCGATTCTCACTTGAATCGCTCTCGAAATGAACTGACATGCAGGTTCCCGGACTCCCGCCGTATTTATACTACATTTTCGTATTCTGGAACACTGTGGAATATTCTTGCGCCATCTACTACCTGGTAGCAGAAAGTTATGGAAGCTTCTTGATATTTCGCTACTCGACGACCTTTCTACTATTAGTTTTTCTACTCGACGATAGATGTCGTTCATTACTGTTTTCGTTCTCGGTTTCTCTCTAAATAGGTTAGATGGCGCTACTAGTAACGTCGCTTACATAATCAGATCAAGATCTATCTATATTTTTATTTTACCTACTTATTGAAAGAACACGCAAGCGAATAAATAAACAGACGGCTAAAAACGTTTTTTTTTCAGTCAGATTTCGGGGGGGGATAAATCCCAACTATCCCCCCCTCTGTATACGTGCTTGAGGGGGTGGTTATATGCATAGTGAAGTATTTGATAATCTGTGCTAATTTTATAAAAAGATAAAATTTGTATGTATTTTTGTATGTATGTTTGTATTGAATAAACTCAAAAACAACTAGACCGATTTTAAAATTCTTTCACCAATAGAAAGCTACGTTGTCAACGAGTAACATAAGCTGTATTTATAAACGCGGGCGAAGTCGCATGCAACAACTAGTTAAAGATAAATGTACTTTTTTCAGATTTCCATCAGATACTGTGATCCAGGAAAAATGGATTAGAGTCCTAAATAAACCAAACTGGACACCTAATAAATACTCCACAGTATGCAGCAAATATTTTGAACAGAGATTTTTTCTTTTAGTTTAGACATTACTGAAATGAAGGATCAATATTTATTATTTTCTTGTAAAAAATATAATTATCTATTTGTCTCTTAAAATTTTAATATAAAAACGTAGCTTAGATGATTTACTATGATATCGTTGATTAATGTTAAGTTTAGTTGTTGCATAGAGAAATAATAGTGTTTTAGTTTATTTTCTTTTAATTTAGACATTAAGTACATTTAACTTTTTATTCAATAATAATTTGATTATTACCAAAAAATAACAATCACTACTACCTTTGTAGGTACAAATAAACGTTCCTAAAAATTGTTTCTTAGAAAACTTAAAATTAAAACAAACCAAACGTGTGTTGATTTTTCGTTGCGTGGATGTTGGGCAGTGGTGTCCAAGGTAATAAGCCTTATAGACGTGATTTGTTTTCTGATTAAAGCACACATTTTTTTTTGTAAATACATATACATATAGGTAATATTTTTCTAATATTATGATATTTCATTTTTGTTAATTATTGTAAATGTTTTTTTTTTTTTTTTTAAATTCAAGGTGTAAACACAAACTCATTAGAGTTTTACCGTACACCATGTTCATATACAAGAATTATTTAAAATATATAATGGTACATTCAGATATATGTATATATACACACATACATAACATACATATAGTCAAGTATTATTAAAAATATATACAGACAGATGATATAAATATATACACATAATTACTCCTATTACGCTTGAATAAACCTTCTGTTGACGCTCACACGTTTTTGTACTGTATGTACTGTAAGTACTTTATAATTTTATCATTTAGAATTAATTCTGCGATAATAAGTTGATTTTGCTGTTAATAATTATATTGATTTTTAATATAGCAATTTATACTAACAACTTGTTTTATTTCAAAGCAATATCTAGTTTCCATTTTAATATTTTATTTACTCTTTGTTCAACTGTACAGAATCACCTATTGTGAGCGAGTTGTCTAGTGAAATAATAGTTATAAATAAAAAACATGATAACTCGCCGATAACGAAGGGACATCTCTAAAACTCACTACACGCACACTAAGACATTTCTGTTTTGGTGACGCGGAAAACTGGAGTCTGTTCGTCTATTACGAAGTATAATAGTGTCTATGGACCGCATAGTTGTAACAAGACATCGACAACTAGCCAACTGTCACTTCGTAGAGTGGAACTGTCAAGTCTGTTTGTCAAATTCATATATTTTTTACAAACAAATCGAAAGGAAAAGACTCCAATCAGAATTCACAATCCAATTTGCAAATAGTATGTTAGCACGTATATTAAGGTTCTATTTTTCTCATTTACAAGTAAACTTGTATAACGTTACTGGTTTTTACAATAGTTGAATACTATTTGTGGTGAATAAATTAAGTACGACATGTATTGTGGACTTTCATAGAAAGAAAGAAGATGTTCAACCATACTTTCACTTTTAAATAATATATATGAACACTGAGAAAGACATAAGGATACGTGTTTTATATATTTCTTATTTTACGAACGTTTTTAAATGTATTCTATAAAATGGCTTGTGAAAACTGTATAGTGTTTGTGATTTTTGCTCTTGCAATTGTTCAAGCTGATGGCGATAATAGAAAGCTGTATGAAACGCTACCATGCGATAGTACTGCCTGTTTTGATGCACTACACGGAGCTCTCGGAGATTGTACATGTAACGTTGACACTATAGATTATTTTAACAATGTGAAAATCTTTCCCCGTCTGCAGAGTGTAGTCAGTAAAGATTACTTCAGATTCTATAAGGTCAATTTAAAAAAGGAGTGCCCTTTTTGGGCTGATGATAGCAGGTGTGCAATGAAATACTGCCACATTAAAACTTGTTCAAAGGAAAGTGTACCTGGATATTCAAATGGTTATGAAAATGAGGAAATGGAGGAATTGCCGGCTTTGAAGTATTCTGAAGAAGCACAGAGTGCTTGTAGTTCTGATCCTGATCACGACCATGATCTAGGCTATTTAAACACGACAATAAGTGCAGCTAGTCAATATGAAATTGCAAAATGGAAGGCCCACGATGATGCGTTGGAGAATTTCTGTGAGTGTGATGATAAAGATGCTGAAGCAGAGTATGTGGACTTGTCTTTAAACCCTGAACGATATACTGGATACAAAGGTCCATCGGCACAGAGAATTTGGAGGAGCATATATCAGGAAAACTGTTTTAGACCTAAAGTGAATCCTTACTCAGATTTTCCATTTGTTCAGACCTCGGATTTAAGGAATATGTGCCTCGAGGAGAGAGTATTTTACAGAGCTATCTCTGGTTTACACACTAGTATAAATATTCATTTGTGTTACAAGTATTTATTGTCGGAAAAAAGTGTCGGATTTGCTGCCCCACCCGAAGGTGAATGGGGTCCTAATTTGGAAGAATTTCAGCGACGTTTTGACCCATCACAAACTGTAGGTGAAGGACCCAATTGGCTTAAGAACTTATACTTCCTTTATCTCCTGGAAATGAGAGCTCTCGCTAAAGCTGGACCTTATTTAGAACGTGAAGAGTACTTCACTGGCAATCCTATAGAGGACGAAGAAACCAGAGAAGCTATAAGCAATATGCTTAGTGTTATATACTCATTTCCTGATCACTTTAATGAATCATTAATGTTTAACGGTGGTGCTCAATCGGCAACATTGAAACATGAATTTAGGGAACACTTTAGGAACATATCAAGAATTATGGATTGCGTCGGGTGTGATAAATGCAAGTTGTGGGGGAAGCTGCAGACTCAAGGGCTTGGAACAGCTTTAAAGATCTTGTTCTCGGGTAGATGGAATAGTCCCGAAACTGATCCTGAGCGAGGAAAACTCTCGTTGAGACATAAACATGAACGATTGCAGAGAACGGAAATAGTTGCATTGTTTAATGCATTCGCAAGGCTATCTAACAGTATAAGAGCTTTGGAGAATTTCAGAAATATGCTTGGGTGAGAATTTTATTATTATACTTTGCTTAGTTCATTTAAAATTAGACATCATCTAACTAGTCAATCGAGTGCCTTGCCTTAATTATTTTCTGTGATTTTTTTTTTAACTTTTATTACAGCTTTTTTGTAGTTTGTATTACTTACCTACCATTAATAAGATTTTTTTTTCATAAAATTTTGCATCATCCATTTATTTCATTACAAAATTTATATTATTTAGTGCTAAATCCTTAGACTTTTACATTAAAGTTGCTTAACATTTTAGGAATAAAAATCTATAATCTTAATGCATGTGCTAAAGGTGAGGAACTTTAATGCTTATTTCTAATGTATCTAAATAATAATTATTACGGGGTAACTGTAGTCTGTGGCAATAGAATCTAAACTTGTTTAAACATGTTTTAAATTATTATGGAGGAATATAATACCTATGAAATATTTATCTACTTGCATATTATGTGTTCAGATCACCTAAATAGGTACCTAGATAGGTATGATAAATCACCTAGATAGATATGATGATGAACGGTATATTTTTAAAAATTTGATTAGGTAATTTCAATAATAAATTGTCAATAATGACATCAAGACTTAATTTTTCCATTCAATTTACAAAAATATTTTTATCTAAACTAACGTGTACGTTGTTAGCGTCACGTAGGTTGAGTAAGTAGGTGGCTTTATGATTCATTTTAGTTTTTTTTTTATCATAGACTCACCTGCCGTGTAATTTAGGTATTCTGACTGTTACAAAATAATGTGTCTTACTTAGTTAGGTAGGTATATTATTGTAAGCACTTAATAATGAGACATGAATGGCAAATATTGTGTCAATTAAATACTCATTACTACATTAGAATTTAAATATGCATGGTTTACTGGTATTTTTTTTTCTCATTGTCGCCACTTCTCTATAACGTTGAGGACAATGGTGAAGCTGGGAATGTTTTTTTATCAGTGTCCCCACATAATACCTATGTATTTTCTATTTACTTTTATAGTTACATTTCATAAATTTTAGTTTTTGATTTTCTGCTGCATTAATTAAATGTAAAATATGTGATGATAACTATATCCATTTGAAAATTATTGATAATTATTTGTAAACAATAGTTATGATTCATTTGAATCTTGTTTCTTGAATTTGTTAAGCAAATAAAAATATAAGTGGGTGACAATAGGAAGTACAATAGGTAGAAGTGGGGACATTGAGAAAAAAAAATCGCAGCATCCCCAGTGGACGTCAATCGGGACTTTGGGAGCCTAACAATTGAGTTGATTAGTTTCAAAGGTGGCAATCTGTGCATTTCGTCCAAAATGAGTTATTAGTATGACAAAACAGATAAATTTGAATAAAACCGTTTTATTTATTCATTACGTAACAAAACTGGAAATGACTCGTTAAAATCTAAAGTTGGGATCACACCTGATATTCGAGGAATTGAAAGGAAATGATCCCCTTTTTTCGTTCACCAAAAATTCATAGTCAGATTGCCGCCTTTGAAAGTAGTCAACTCAATTGTGCAATAGACAATAAAATTATGTAATATATATAATAAATTTTCACTGATTGGCACCACACAAACAGTTTTAAAGTAGAGGAGGAATAAACAATTTTAAAATTTTAATTAAAAATTATTATGTGGATTTTTGAATGTGTTTTTTAGACTTATTAAGTGCTCTTATTGGCTCCAAACGCGTAGCAATAGCAATTGACTGCAGCTGCACCATTGACACGATTTTAATGACCTTTTTTATTCGATTAATGCATTTTGCCGCGAGATTAAAATAGTAATTATAAATCCATTAGAAGTGCTAAAAGAATTTTATAAGCATTGAAATGAGATTTTAGTAAAATTTTCAACTTATTTTCATTCCATTCTAAGAAACAAAATTGTTTCTTAGAAAACTTAAAATTAAAACAAACCAAACGTGTGTTGATTTTTCGTTGCGTGGATGTTGGGCAGTGGTGTCCAAGGTAATAAGCCTTATAGACGTGATTTGTTTTCTGATTAAAGCACACATTTTTTTTTGTAAATACATATACATATAGGTAATATTTTTCTAATATTATGATATTTCATTTTTGTTAATTATTGTAAATGTTTTTTTTTTTTTTTTTAAATTCAAGGTGTAAACACAAACTCATTAGAGTTTTACCGTACACCATGTTCATATACAAGAATTATTTAAAATATATAATGGTACATTCAGATATATGTATATATACACACATACATAACATACATATAGTCAAGTATTATTAAAAATATATACAGACAGATGATATAAATATATACACATAATTACTCCTATTACGCTTGAATAAACCTTCTGTTGACGCTCACACGTTTTTGTACTGTATGTACTGTAAGTACTTTATAATTTTATCATTTAGAATTAATTCTGCGATAATAAGTTGATTTTGCTGTTAATAATTATATTGATTTTTAATATAGCAATTTATACTAACAACTTGTTTTATTTCAAAGCAATATCTAGTTTCCATTTTAATATTTTATTTACTCTTTGTTCAACTGTACAGAATCACCTATTGTGAGCGAGTTGTCTAGTGAAATAATAGTTATAAATAAAAAACATGATAACTCGCCGATAACGAAGGGACATCTCTAAAACTCACTACACGCACACTAAGACATTTCTGTTTTGGTGACGCGGAAAACTGGAGTCTGTTCGTCTATTACGAAGTATAATAGTGTCTATGGACCGCATAGTTGTAACAAGACATCGACAACTAGCCAACTGTCACTTCGTAGAGTGGAACTGTCAAGTCTGTTTGTCAAATTCATATATTTTTTACAAACAAATCGAAAGGAAAAGACTCCAATCAGAATTCACAATCCAATTTGCAAATAGTATGTTAGCACGTATATTAAGGTTCTATTTTTCTCATTTACAAGTAAACTTGTATAACGTTACTGGTTTTTACAATAGTTGAATACTATTTGTGGTGAATAAATTAAGTACGACATGTATTGTGGACTTTCATAGAAAGAAAGAAGATGTTCAACCATACTTTCACTTTTAAATAATATATATGAACACTGAGAAAGACATAAGGATACGTGTTTTATATATTTCTTATTTTACGAACGTTTTTAAATGTATTCTATAAAATGGCTTGTGAAAACTGTATAGTGTTTGTGATTTTTGCTCTTGCAATTGTTCAAGCTGATGGCGATAATAGAAAGCTGTATGAAACGCTACCATGCGATAGTACTGCCTGTTTTGATGCACTACACGGAGCTCTCGGAGATTGTACATGTAACGTTGACACTATAGATTATTTTAACAATGTGAAAATCTTTCCCCGTCTGCAGAGTGTAGTCAGTAAAGATTACTTCAGATTCTATAAGGTCAATTTAAAAAAGGAGTGCCCTTTTTGGGCTGATGATAGCAGGTGTGCAATGAAATACTGCCACATTAAAACTTGTTCAAAGGAAAGTGTACCTGGATATTCAAATGGTTATGAAAATGAGGAAATGGAGGAATTGCCGGCTTTGAAGTATTCTGAAGAAGCACAGAGTGCTTGTAGTTCTGATCCTGATCACGACCATGATCTAGGCTATTTAAACACGACAATAAGTGCAGCTAGTCAATATGAAATTGCAAAATGGAAGGCCCACGATGATGCGTTGGAGAATTTCTGTGAGTGTGATGATAAAGATGCTGAAGCAGAGTATGTGGACTTGTCTTTAAACCCTGAACGATATACTGGATACAAAGGTCCATCGGCACAGAGAATTTGGAGGAGCATATATCAGGAAAACTGTTTTAGACCTAAAGTGAATCCTTACTCAGATTTTCCATTTGTTCAGACCTCGGATTTAAGGAATATGTGCCTCGAGGAGAGAGTATTTTACAGAGCTATCTCTGGTTTACACACTAGTATAAATATTCATTTGTGTTACAAGTATTTATTGTCGGAAAAAAGTGTCGGATTTGCTGCCCCACCCGAAGGTGAATGGGGTCCTAATTTGGAAGAATTTCAGCGACGTTTTGACCCATCACAAACTGTAGGTGAAGGACCCAATTGGCTTAAGAACTTATACTTCCTTTATCTCCTGGAAATGAGAGCTCTCGCTAAAGCTGGACCTTATTTAGAACGTGAAGAGTACTTCACTGGCAATCCTATAGAGGACGAAGAAACCAGAGAAGCTATAAGCAATATGCTTAGTGTTATATACTCATTTCCTGATCACTTTAATGAATCATTAATGTTTAACGGTGGTGCTCAATCGGCAACATTGAAACATGAATTTAGGGAACACTTTAGGAACATATCAAGAATTATGGATTGCGTCGGGTGTGATAAATGCAAGTTGTGGGGGAAGCTGCAGACTCAAGGGCTTGGAACAGCTTTAAAGATCTTGTTCTCGGGTAGATGGAATAGTCCCGAAACTGATCCTGAGCGAGGAAAACTCTCGTTGAGACATAAACATGAACGATTGCAGAGAACGGAAATAGTTGCATTGTTTAATGCATTCGCAAGGCTATCTAACAGTATAAGAGCTTTGGAGAATTTCAGAAATATGCTTGGGTGAGAATTTTATTATTATACTTTGCTTAGTTCATTTAAAATTAGACATCATCTAACTAGTCAATCGAGTGCCTTGCCTTAATTATTTTCTGTGATTTTTTTTTTAACTTTTATTACAGCTTTTTTGTAGTTTGTATTACTTACCTACCATTAATAAGATTTTTTTTTCATAAAATTTTGCATCATCCATTTATTTCATTACAAAATTTATATTATTTAGTGCTAAATCCTTAGACTTTTACATTAAAGTTGCTTAACATTTTAGGAATAAAAATCTATAATCTTAATGCATGTGCTAAAGGTGAGGAACTTTAATGCTTATTTCTAATGTATCTAAATAATAATTATTACGGGGTAACTGTAGTCTGTGGCAATAGAATCTAAACTTGTTTAAACATGTTTTAAATTATTATGGAGGAATATAATACCTATGAAATATTTATCTACTTGCATATTATGTGTTCAGATCACCTAAATAGGTACCTAGATAGGTATGATAAATCACCTAGATAGATATGATGATGAACGGTATATTTTTAAAAATTTGATTAGGTAATTTCAATAATAAATTGTCAATAATGACATCAAGACTTAATTTTTCCATTCAATTTACAAAAATATTTTTATCTAAACTAACGTGTACGTTGTTAGCGTCACGTAGGTTGAGTAAGTAGGTGGCTTTATGATTCATTTTAGTTTTTTTTTTATCATAGACTCACCTGCCGTGTAATTTAGGTATTCTGACTGTTACAAAATAATGTGTCTTACTTAGTTAGGTAGGTATATTATTGTAAGCACTTAATAATGAGACATGAATGGCAAATATTGTGTCAATTAAATACTCATTACTACATTAGAATTTAAATATGCATGGTTTACTGGTATTTTTTTTTCTCATTGTCGCCACTTCTCTATAACGTTGAGGACAATGGTGAAGCTGGGAATGTTTTTTTATCAGTGTCCCCACATAATACCTATGTATTTTCTATTTACTTTTATAGTTACATTTCATAAATTTTAGTTTTTGATTTTCTGCTGCATTAATTAAATGTAAAATATGTGATGATAACTATATCCATTTGAAAATTATTGATAATTATTTGTAAACAATAGTTATGATTCATTTGAATCTTGTTTCTTGAATTTGTTAAGCAAATAAAAATATAAGTGGGTGACAATAGGAAGTACAATAGGTAGAAGTGGGGACATTGAGAAAAAAAAATCGCAGCATCCCCAGTGGACGTCAATCGGGACTTTGGGAGCCTAACAATTGAGTTGATTAGTTTCAAAGGTGGCAATCTGTGCATTTCGTCCAAAATGAGTTATTAGTATGACAAAACAGATAAATTTGAATAAAACCGTTTTATTTATTCATTACGTAACAAAACTGGAAATGACTCGTTAAAATCTAAAGTTGGGATCACACCTGATATTCGAGGAATTGAAAGGAAATGATCCCCTTTTTTCGTTCACCAAAAATTCATAGTCAGATTGCCGCCTTTGAAAGTAGTCAACTCAATTGTGCAATAGACAATAAAATTATGTAATATATATAATAAATTTTCACTGATTGGCACCACACAAACAGTTTTAAAGTAGAGGAGGAATAAACAATTTTAAAATTTTAATTAAAAATTATTATGTGGATTTTTGAATGTGTTTTTTAGACTTATTAAGTGCTCTTATTGGCTCCAAACGCGTAGCAATAGCAATTGACTGCAGCTGCACCATTGACACGATTTTAATGACCTTTTTTATTCGATTAATGCATTTTGCCGCGAGATTAAAATAGTAATTATAAATCCATTAGAAGTGCTAAAAGAATTTTATAAGCATTGAAATGAGATTTTAGTAAAATTTTCAACTTATTTTCATTCCATTTTTTAAAGATAATTTTGTTTGCGAAGTATTGATGTAGGTACATTACGTGTCCGTCAGTTTAGTGAAAGTACTTGATAAAGAAAGTGTGTGTGTGTCAGGTCCGACACACGACTGGAGTTTAATCCTTACGAACGATAAATAAATAAATAATTTAATAAATATAATATATAATAAAAACATATTAATTTAATATATGTATTATATTATATTATTGAATTTATTTATTTATATTTATAAAACATCAATATATTGAAGCATATTGTAGACTGTAACGCGTAACGTGTGACATGTGACATTTGATTTTACTCTCATAAATGTTCATACCCCGGGCTTATATATGAAAATCGATTCTTAAGAAGTAAACTCCAAAAACTAAAGTAGATATATGTATGTACCTAAATATCATGTTACCATATGGCACCTACTCAATTTAGCACATGGGCTCTTGAACTGCATGTACAAATTTTGCTATAGTTTATAAGCTTTTGCACTGCATGCCTATTAAAATATGACCTTCTTTCATGAAATTACATATTGTACAGTTTATAAATTCTATTAAACATCTTAATAATTGTGTATAAGGATGAACCACGTGATTTACGGCTGAATACGTTTACCGACTGGACCTATCGCGAACTAGCAGGAGTTTCCGAAATTTATGTAAGGTCACTTTAGAGCAGAGGTTTCCATACTTTTTTCTCATAGACCACTTTCAAAATTTAGCTTCAGGGTGTCTACCATATTTCCAAAACTCAACAAACAATGTGTACATTAGATTTAACTATGGAAATTTGCGTTGCGGCTGAGTTCCTAGGGGTCCACCTGGACCACTTTGGCTTTAGAGTTAGTTAAATAAATTGCTCAATAGAGAACATTGTTCATTACTCATAGAGAAGGCCAACAATATCCTCTCTTCATTATCATTAATCTTTACATAGTAATATAGTAAAAGATAAACATCCCTTCCCGCCACCTGTTCCTCTGTATATATATACGCTTAGAACTTTTAAACGACCAAACATATTTTAATGCGGTTTTCACTAATAGAAAGAGCGTTTAAGGAGAAAGGTTTTTATATGTAATTTGAAGAAAATATCCGGGCGAAGCCGGGGTCGGCCCGCTAGGTTATAATAAAGCTGAAATAAACCTCTCTATGCCTCTCTATCAATAGCCGAAATATGATCAAATGCGGGAATGTACAATGTAATTCAGACCAAATAAGAACTATATTTATTTTATTTCAAAACTGAAATCAATAAAATCAATTGAGTTTGAAATAATTAAAAATAATGTTTATTTTTTTTTTAAATTCAACCAGATGCTGTTAATGTCTGTTAAGCAGACAGCTGTTAAAAAAAACAGATGTTATGATAACAACAATAGATAGGACTAGGTTACAGCTAACTATTGTAAATTATCTAGGAACGCCTCGTTCCCGTTCGTGTAGTAACATTATTTAAGTTAATAAAAAATTCAAATACATATTAATTAATGTTTTCAATAATTGTTATTATCTTTATTTTCATGTATCATTTCAATTGGCAAACAGATCAGTGCAAATCACTTGAATCAACTTTATGCATTGATTTGTAAAATGTCAATAACGATGCAAGTTTTTGAAACGACTTTAATACAGAAAGGACAGACGGGCGTCTGGCAACCTTTTGCATTACGAATTGCAATTATGGGGTGTCTGTCTATAGTTATAATTATTTATCAATTTCTTCTTTAAATCATATGCACAAAACCTTTCTCGTTTATCGCTCTTCTCCATTCTCTTCCGGAAAACCTTATCAAAATCCTTTTGGTGGTTTAGTTAGAAGAATCGACTTTATTTTCTATGTATGTATAGATAAACTTATCATATTGATTGAGTTCTTGCCATTCTCTAATGAACTAATTCGATCTTTGTATTATGCAGATGTATAAAACCTATAATTATATATGTATCTCAAGATTTTTATTATCTAAAATTCTATTGAATCCTTAGACTTTTACCACAGGTAAAAGTGGTTCATCTTTATAGTTACAGACACTTCGAATTTCTTTAAGAAAAACTTATTAAAATTTATAGAGACGCTCTTCGCTAGCAAAAACTTCGATTCATCAATATTTCATTTCCATTTCAAACTTATTCTATTTTATTGAAGATGAAGGAGGCGTTTGCTAGGGTTTGCGCTCTTTCGCAATAAATTGAATGTAATATGTTATATAACTAAACATATTGAAGAAATTTTTTTTGCTGTTGATATCACTAAACACATGATTCAGAACAATAGTCATGTTTCATGATAATTACGTAACAAGTTTTTTTTCCAAATGAATGCACTGTTTTTGTTATTCTAAACTAAACACAAGACCTATAGTTAAGGTAATGAAGCCTATCGAAAATTCTATTTTTCTCATTATTATACTCGTATCTTGCGAGAATTTGAACGCTTCGTGCATTAGAAAACTAACTTCAAAACTCAGCTTTCCAATTCCATACATCGTAAAACTTTGTATTGAAATTAATTTAAAACAGTTATTTTGGATCAAGATGAATGTTTATATGAATGTTTCAATCCAATTTGATGCCAAGTTATTTGTGTAGTTGTGATATTACGGCCGAAACTAAATTTAATTTAAATTTTTACTAACATTAGACAATAACCGAAAATATTTTGATACACAGTGCTAATAAGGAAGTCCATCAAAAGCCACATATATTCGGGAGAGCACAAGCCAATGAAGAAAAGGAAAAAATCAATGTAAAAAAGGAAGTATGCTCGTCGGGAGGCGCCAAACCCAAAATTTGGAGTTAAATATATTATTGCTTTAATTAATATTGAATATATTAAACTATCTATTGGCGTAAAGAAGAAAACGATAGTGAAGTGAAATATTTTTAGATTACGGTGTGATTATGAAATTGGCTACTATTTTACAAGGCGGTGAAGCAGTAGTCTATCCATATCTGCTTATGTGTTTATTTTGTGTACTTTAAATGAATTGTATCCTAGCTTTTTTTCGAAATTTAAATTTATTTTCCCATTTTGTGTTTGGTCTTACTTGATCGTGAAAAATTCGCTATCAAATTGTTGTACACTTAGAACTTGACATTGTTCTTGAGAGTATGTTTGTAATCACGGGATTTTTTTGAATAATTTAGTTTGTATTATTTGGTATACACTTTACATACATAGTATACATACTATGAATTTGTAAACATTATATAAATTTTATATTGCGGTCTTTTAATATACCATTTCTTTAAATATATACAAATTATACAAATTCTTTCAGTAACTCAGTATTATAATAAAGTTATATCACGAGAAAAAATTCTATATAAAAAAGTACTTATATTTTTTTTATATATTTTATCGAAGGAGATTTTTTTTTCGGATAAAAATTTCGGTCTGTTATTACTTGATTTATTCTTTTTATATAATACAAAACTTCTATTCTAATGTAATTTAATCTACTTGAAGTTGTATTTATGATTAATAAATAAATTATCTGCTCTATTTTACCGCATATATTATGTATTGCTTACATATATACTCATACATTTACTTACCTTGCATTGATAAGAGCTTATTCGACTCGATAATTGCTTCGGAGAATTATTCGCTCAATTAAAAGTGGTTATTGCTTTTTAGTTTACTTTAAAAACTACTTAATGTTTTTTATGTTATTTATTATAATTAAACACATGCGAAACTTCATGATATTCATTGTATTTGTATTTTGTACATCGTCAAACATTACTAGAGTAGTCTATTTAATTTGTCAGACAAAGACCGCGGTTTAACCATCAACTTTCTTTTCAGCATGAAGTTTATTCTTTACGCCAATAGAAATCGAGATTCAACACAAAAGACTTATTTATTATTTTGTCCAGTGATAGTGTAAGTTGTTCAGGTTTAACTGGTAATTTTATTATTTATTCCTATCGTCAATTTTAACTCTTCTAGTGTGTGTACATTAAGTGTCTAATTTTGTATTGCACATTGCGAGATGTGGCGATGCAGCGAACGTGGCTATATAGACACTCGAACTCCACTTTTTTACTTGGGCTGTACATAATTTGTATATGTGCAGACATCTATTGCAGAAAATGGTTTTCACACAAAAAAAATTTGGCCTTTTTTTAAATCCAGTCCCACAAGATTTGAAATTTCATTTATTTACGGAAAACAACGCGTCAGTAACTAGAGCTGGAAAACTTGGAAAACAGCATTGGATCTTACATGATGGACATGATTAAGTCTAATAAAATATGGCACTTTAAATCTACTTATAATTAATTTGCTAAAGCTAATTAAAAATAAGGCATAATAAAGTTAAAATTGACCAAAAGTTTTATCATAATTGGATTTAGCATCTTGTTACTGCCACGTTGGCTGTGTTGCTTGATTTTTTTTTCTTCGATTTAAATAGAGAAAAATTGTATTTGGACATTTGTTTTAAACTATAAAACTTTATAGAATTTTTCCATTAGATCTACAACAAGTCTTTGAAAGAATTATATTTCTATAGGGTAATGTAGTCACAAATTACAATATGCATAGATTTTAATAAGACATAGTTATCCCGATCCCGATGATTTGTTAATTAATTCTATATTCCTTGTTATCAAAATTAAACATTATATTTAAAAGATAAATATAAAATGATCCAAGCTTAATGTCTTTTTTAAATCACGGATCTTAATTACAAAGTGTAAAGCAAGGTATTTAATTACCTACCTAAAACAATAAAGTATTTGCCTGTTTTTAAACTTAATTTTAGATAAATTTTAAGCTATATTTTTTTGTTTTGCATAAATAATAACCGGATATGACGTTTGTTTGAGTAATATGACGACATATATATGACATGTGTATATATTTTTTGTATTTTATCATTGCTAACCGGTGATTATTGAAGCAAAACAAAAAAAAATTAACTTTAGAATTGAAATTAAGTTTAAACACTTTTTGAAAAATAGGCAACCTATTATTTTATTATTATTTTTATACAAACAGTTATATAGATTATATCTTATGTGCAATAGACATTATTAAAACTAATTTAATACAACCTTTATTTAGTTAGACAATGTATTATTTATTTGACCTATTTCATTGTGTATTTTAGTTTTTGTTTAACATCATTGTCATTGTTAAACTTTACAAATAGACAATTTCAGATAGTCTATCATTTACAACTAGTTAGTACTAGATGGATATATAAGTACAGTTTCAACCGGAATATTGTTAATAGGAAAACCAATATAGTCGTTACATTATGCTATCTTTCACTTAGCGATATATCTATTGAAAATTTTGTGTAAAGCAAAAATGCATAAGTACAATGCTTTTTTAAAAATATTAATTACAACAAGTGGATATTATTCTTGTCTAACTGTTATGTCTACAGATTAATAAAAAAAGCTTAACTATTAAACTATTCATTGATGGTCAATCGGCTGGCAACATTTGGTAGTTAATGGCCAAAAAGAAATTTATGAAATTCTTATTTAAAAATTCTTGTATTAAATTGATTCTCTTTGGTTTAGTTTATCAAATCGGGTTGTCTGTAAAATCGTCGATTTATAGCTTCTTAACCGTCCGCTAATGTCCATTTGGAAGCAGCCCAAGCCTATATAAGAAACGCTTGTTACATCTTTAAAAATATTATACCAAGTTCACCGTGCGTGACATCCTTGAACGCGAGCCAATCTATATACTAAATATTATAGAGGTACATTTTGTACAATATGTATGTAGGAGGTAATCTTCGAGACTGCTTATCCGATTTAAAAAAAAATCTCATCAATAAAATAAAATAGAATTTCAGGGGCCCTAGTCAAAGTAACATTTTAAAAACGATAACGAAGTTCGAAATAATAAAATGTATGAGGTGTATCACGTCATGTTATTGTTTTCGAACTTCGTTATCGTTTCGTTATCGTTTTAAATTGTTACTTTGACTAAGCTTATTTATCGTTTTAAATAAGCTAAATATTTCACAAGGCATCAGCTATCTAAAAATAAAAATAAAGATACTTAAGAAAATAAGATCTATGAATAAATGTACTTGCTTGGCAAAGTAAGTACTTGCAAAACAATTGTACCTCCTAGTATGAAATACTTGAAAATGCATAATAAAGTATTGAGTAATTGTTGTAATATTTATTTGTTTATTACCAAGATGTGTTTTATAATATAGATTTTGACTTGGCGAAGGCAGCAGTGAAGGGTACTAAAAACTTATCAAAAATAGTAATCACAAAAAGGTACTTAATATATTAACCTTTTACTAGCTTTTGCTATCTTTGAAGATGGAATCAACCATAAAAATTGACAAAGTTTCATCGATATCCGTTTCGGAGTTTAGCGTGATTTAACATTGAGACACATTAATTTTATATACCTATTTATCGGTCACATCGCGTTTCAATGGATATATTATTTACTGACTAATCAAAATATGTGAAAAAGACTTTAATTTTCTACTTATGTGTTTTTTAAATTCACCTAATAGGTATGTCACAAAAACGATTCTAAAAGATTTCGTGTAGGTATGAGTAACATATATTATAATAAAAAAAAACTATTGTGATAATTGTTTTTTGATTTTTTTAAATCATAACAATTTTATTTTTTGATAATTTTTTTTTTTGATAATTAGGTAAATTCGATTGTTTTAATAGTTGATGTCACAAAAAAAATTTTTTCCGCTTCCAGTTCCTTTTTCTAATTATTTGTTTTATGGCTTTGAATGTATTTCAATTTATACACATTTTTTGTTATTTTATTTAAGAATAACTTGAATCAGAATTGTAAGAAGAATTATTTTTATCGTTTTTTTGTAAGTATTTATTTTTATTGGTTAAGAAAAAAAAATGCAATTTTTTATAGAATATAAATATCGATGAAAATCGTAACCATAAAAAATAATTGGACATAAAAATAAATCGACGCATTCCAATTTGGAAGTTTCTTATCAATAGAATTACCAGTAAGATATTTATTTTTTATTACTTGGTTTATTTTGTGTAGGTAAGCTATAGACACAATTCTTTTACTTTTACAAAATTATTTTTTACATAGTTAAATCACTAATATTACGTAATCCTGCATTATTATTGTTTCATTGATATAATTATTTACTATTGTATTAATAGGTTGTAATTATAGGTACTTTTTGTTTTATTTGGATTATTTCTTTTTGCTCAAATAATAATACAGTACAAACATTCGCGTCAAAATAATGAATTTCAGAGACGTCATTGTAATTATAATTTTTTTTTTTAAATTTTCGATCAAACTTTAAAATGACCTTAAAAATTATCATATATTGTGTATTGATTGTTCATAGAGAAAAATGTAACGACAGCAAGTTTTTTAAAAAGTTATCAGGCCCTTTGTATTTTTTTTGAAGAATTACTTAGTAGAAAGAATGTTTTAGTAAGTACCTATATGTTGTCTGTGATTTTGTGGAGTCGTAATAGTAACATGACAAAATTATATTATATTTATTTCATAGATTTGAATAAATGTTTTTTAACTGACGCTTGTGTGTTTTTTTTGTGTTATCGCTAACTCACAAATAATGCTTAATTAATATTAAAAAATAAGTGCAGTAATTATATTATATCTAATGCCTGATATTGGAACAAAATTAGTTACCACAGCAAAATTTCATCGCATTTGAATTAATTTAATATCAATATATACTTATATCGTAAATTAAAAACAAAGCCTTAGTAATTTCATAGAAATTAAACCGTTACCGACTAGTTACTATGCCATGTATCTGGCATTAGACATATTCCGCAGAAGTATTTTTGTTTTTCTTCGTGTCCTAATTTATGATCATACTATTACTAAACATAAGGGTTAATTAATAAATTATAAAAATTGAATAATTGATAATTAATTGATACAACCGAACTACTGCTACTAGACGGATAAATGTATGTGCATAAAAGTTCATTCACCTTATTTACCTTACCTTGCATAGATATTATTCGATCCTTGCGAAAATTATCTGCAAGCGTAACACTATCATTAGGCTAGTAATTTATTCGTGTACCGAGTAATTCAGTGACTAAAACAGCTACACAACAAAAATTTAGTCGAGTCACAAACAAAAATAATATAGTTTATAGTAATTAATGGTCGGTAGTTCCATTTTGTTCTATTTTTGTCGGGCAAGTGGCGTTTGCCGAACTGAAGCCCTGCCTATTGGTTCATCGGCTAAACAAATCCGAAGTAATTTAGGGGCCGGCGTTGATTGACTGTATTGGACGGCATGGCATGGCAAAAGTTTCAATAATTTCAATGATTTTAGCACTCATACTCCTTTATTTCCTCAGATCTTTTAACGCCTATTCCTTCATAACTTGTAGCTTCTGTTCATCTCTCCTATTACTTAACCAAATTTCATACCCATAGCACAGAATAATAACTAGTAACTGGCGTTACAGAAGCTTTACTTCGCAATAGTTTTCAAAGAAATATGGACTCAATCTGATAAACAATATGATTTAATTTAACTCGCGTTCCAGTCGAACACGTGTTTATTTACATGCCTACCAATTTATTTTGAGGGAATATGGGCCTTAATTCAATGGACTACGATTCATAATAAGTTATACGTATTGGAAAGAGCCGCGGACTAGGGTTGCTTACTTCGAGAAACTACTTACGCCATCTAGCGCACAGCACGAGCGTTTACTCCTACTTGTGGCGGGCAACGCGCAGCAGGCAGCGCCGAGTACGTTCATGTAGTCTAAGAGCTAGCTGCATAATTGTATATGCTATACGATTATTGCCAAAGATTTAATTTAATGAAGTAATAAAATAAAACAAATTTTGTTCATTATACTTAAATAGACAAAAGAATAATAGATGTTATGTATGTGTAAAAATATCTGGAATTGTTTTTGTTTCGGACGAATCATAATAATTGTATCATTATTACCTCACTAATGAATTAATTTATTACTTAACTGATCTCTTTTGAAATAATCCTACTAATATTAGAAAGGCGAAAGTTTGTGAGTGTGTATGGATGTATGTATGTATGGATGGATGTTTGTTACTCTTTCACACAAATACTACTGAACCGATTACGATGAAATTTGGTATGTAGGTAGCTGAAGACCCAGACTAAGGCGCGAACAAACCCGCGGGTATCAGCTAGTACCTAAATGTGTGCTGAGTGTGAACAGTGCTCACCGAAACTAACTCAAATTTTTTTTATCTTGCACCTACAGTTTTACTGCAATATTGCAAAATATTATTTTATTATTAAAATTATTTATTTATTTATTTCCAAGCAAGAAATTTGCAATATGGATTCGCAAACTTCCTTTAAGTTGAATAGAATTCCATAGGTATCACCTATAGTATCACCGTAAATATTTTGCGTTGGGCTCTTAGTCTAAGTTCGTAAGTGAATACGACAAAATGAAATGCAACTCGAATAAAACGACTAAAATGTCTTTTTATTGTACTTTTGAATACTTTTAGGGTATTGGAATAGTACTTTGTTCAACAAGGGGAGAAAGGGTTTGTAGTTTGAATTAATTTCATTTCAAATAGGAACATAATGTAATCAAATCAAAGTAGATTTTACCTGTCAGCGTCTTTAGGTAACCAAAAAAAGTTAAATTTCGATCTTTTTGCTTTTTTTCGTTTTGTGTCCATCTTGCAATTATCGAGAAAGTTGAACGTGGTCGAACAAATAGCGCGCGCGTGTCTTCTTTCGCTTGCGGCAGCCTACTAGATTGGCCCTTGCGCAATGGCCGCCGCCTGTAGGTATGTTTTTAATAACTACACGCGGAGTGACACAGGCCTGCCCATAGCTTCTCTTTATCAAAAAATTAAATTTCATCCACCTGTTCTAAAATAGCTAAGTAGGCACCGTAAGCTTTCTTTATCTTTCAAGAGACAACTGCACATGTAGACTGAATTCAGCTGTTATGCAACAATTTTTATTTTTTTGTTATACTCTGTAAGTACTCGACTAAATTACCAGCCAACTGCAAACATCAGTGACCCAGAATAAAGCGAGAAATGGCGACCGCATATTGTTTCGCCATGCTAGGATAACTGTCTTGTATGAAACGCATACATAAGCGCTAGTAGGCGACAGCTTGTATGACGAACTTGACTACTTTGAAAACAACTTGCCAAACATCTATTTGGCACAAAATGTACTAGATACTGTTGTACAAAATTCGCGCGATTCAATGCCAATAAATATGCATTGTTTTATTATCCTGTTCATATATGTACCTACCTACTACAATACAATAAATGGAAATATACCTACAGTTTTATTTCTAGATAATTGGCAATACGTGGCGTTAAGCATAGATATGCTGCTGGGAGACTTTAACGCATACGCAGCAGAATCATGAATTTACAGTCGTTAGGCGGTCTTGTGTTCAGACACTGAACTTTTATAAATTAGATATTACCTATATAGGTAAATATGCAAACATTTGTGAATGAAGCACACGTCGAAGTAGTAAATCAGCTCGTGACTTTGTAGTAGACGAATGTAGTTTTTTTTTGTCTAACAACTGTCCTTAAGTTCTTAAATGGGTAGTTATATAATTGTGGGCCCCCAAAAGTAGGCCAAAGTTTTGAATCGTACTACCCAAAAGTAGGACGTAAGAAGTTCTTAAAGAAATGTAGTGCATTTGCAGTAATTAGACTACCAGAAGAAATATTTTATACTTACCTACATATGTAACTATAATATAGATAATTGTAAAATTTATTTATTTAGGTAGCAGCTTGATACTTATATTTTACAAGCAGGTAAATTCATAACCAGCGGTGTGTGGGGATCCGAGGATAAGGCCTCGCTGTGAACTCGGACCCGCACATCACCGCTGATGGTGGAATCCGGGGGGGTTTTAGTGGGTATTCCCGGTGTTGTCATTTCACCGGGCGAGTCCCACACTCCCCCTCGTCGACTGTCCCCATCGACGAGGGATAGTGCGTAAACGTCATTTCCCCTCCTAAAAAAAAAAAAAAAAAGGTAAATTCATAACACAACATTATTATTTTCACATTGCCTATTATACAACGTCTGATAAAATTAAAAAAATTAAATATGAAAGGACAATAAAATAATATAAAAATGTGTGTGTGTGTGTGTGTGTGTGTGTGGGAAGGGTTTACTAGGTTACTTTTACTTCTCAACATGGAGCTGTCTTTCCAGCCTTCGTCTTACAAACTTCGACCCAGGATACATAAACCTGTCCTCGTTAGGACCCGACGCTTCCGTTTTCAACATATCTGTCGGGAACTCTCAGTTCAGTCTTATTACGTTATTTTACATGTAACTGCGTTTTGCTAGCCTAGCATGATTTACGGACTTCATCATTAGGTAACTCATTACTTTCATTAGGTAGAAACTACATTCGAATTCTGAATAAATCGAGTATACTTACCTACTTTCAAGAAACGCTTCTAAGTTACTCTTTCATGACCTTTCAATATGCAACTTCATTGATCTCGAAGCACACGATTTTTCCCATTTCACAATGTTGATAGCTATTATAGTAAGTATTGTAATTTATGTTTAAATTAATTTTCAGATTTGTAGAAGACAAAATCAAGTACCTAACCTGCGTCAAGAATATCTAATGAATTAGACCGACGAGAGTTTGGTAATTCGGTTTTTTTTTAAATTTTATTATTATTTTATATTGTTAGTTTAATTGCTCTTATTTTAGTGTATTTGCTTAAAAAATGTATTTAATTAAGAAAGCTATTATTAATTTAATAGCTTTTGTGTCGTACCAGTTGTTATTCCTGATGAAGGATTAACTATATATGTATAAATAATTAAAATTTAAGAAATAGTATTTACTCGTACCATTTGTTCGGAATGTTGGGTACTAATAAAACAATGATGTGTATAGGAAATTGCAAACTAAACTTTATCTCATTATTAATACTGTATTTAGTTAGGTACTTGTTAAATTTTATCTAAATAAAATACATTAATTAATTATATTATTGATAGTGTAAATAAGAGTAAGGAAATAATATCTACCGTCAAACGGAGTTAATTTGACAGGGTTTTGAGTTTTTTTTTGTTCCTACGACGCGTTTCTGCGATATTTGATAATTTTTTAATCTTTATTGTACAATTAGTCTTTTGGCTATACAGTCCAATGCTCAAATGAGGAAAAAATGAATACTTCTATTGTTTTTTGTTTTTCTTCTTAAGTTACGCAGAGTGAGGGGCTATTTTGATTAATAATAATAAGATTTCTACAAAAATAAGAAGCAATTGATTGAAATTTTATGAAAATTTAATAAAAAAAGACCAAAATAATCAACTTTTTTTCGTACCCTTCCCCTGCCATATCTTTATGGCAACACAGTAGATGCATCACTGCGATTTGCCGGGACTTCCCGCGCTTTTGAGTCATTATAACAGACCTGTTTTAACCCATTGTCAATTTAGCCCCAAAATTTGACAATGTTCCCCTGGAAGTCAAAGTAACCTCGTTTGACGGTACCGTATTTTACTTATTAAACTGCGCAAACAACCCAACTATATTTTAATTTTAGAACAATTAGGTATGTTTTCTTTAAGTGACATAGTTCCAATTAATTAATGCTTAATTAGTTTTACCACAGCACTGTATGTCACAGATTGGGAGTTCATCCGCATTAGTTGGGATGAACTCTAATTCATCACGATTCCTCAGGAAGAAATTTTAGCCTATCCCTGATTTCCTGATCGTGGACTGGCTTCTTAAAGGGTGCAGCAAACACTTTATTACCAAATCTTAGTCTTGTGTTGGTGACAGAAACCACCTACCGGCAATAGGAGTCATTCTTCTTGCCACCTTTTCAAATAGACATATTTATGATTTATTAAATTTATGACTTATTTATGACTTATATTTTTAAAATTGGTCTAAGCTATTAGTCGAATTAATATGTGATTAAATAAAGTGACCAATTTTTCACGTGTATTGCTGCACGTACACAATGTATATCACGGTATGACAAGTGTGACTAATTCAAAATATGTTCTTATCGTTGTGACATTATTTAAATAGGTTTTGGATAACGAGATGAATTTCAAAGGCAATCAAATCGGTTTTGTTTTTGAGAAATGTGTAATTTTTTGCAATTTATGTTTTATTTTTTCTGCAAATTATACACAAGAATTTTCCTCGTTTGTCGCTCTTTCAATTAATGAAAAATAGATAGAATAATTTAGAGCGCCTTAAAAATTCACACGAGTTTATTAAGTAGTTTTAAAATACAGTAGCTAAAAATTTCAATGAAATACAATTAGGTAGAAGCGTCTCATTTTTCCTGTAAATTAAATTAACATTAAACATTTAGTTTAATTTAATGTTAAAATTCTATTGTTTCCATGTTAGCTGTTTTTGCATAATTAGGTTTTGTTTTGTCCGCTGCCTGCTTTTCTAATAACTTTCAAGGTCTTTTCGATTGCATAAAAGTTATGTAAGTAAGTAGTTGTTTTTATCTACACACGAGTCCACCCATATATTAAAGCCTGCAATTTGAAAAATGAGTCAATTTATAAAGAGTGCTTAAGTATTTTTCCTATCTATTGAAAATTACTCAACACATCACTTATCACCACTAATAACACCACTTAAGTATCATCAACTTTGTCAGGGCGAGTATGCCGAGAACAGCAACTTCATGGAATCTTCATTTCTTTACTGAAACCAACTTATTTTGATTTTAACCAATTTCACAAGCGGTAGGCAAATATCACACACTAGTACCTAACATTGTTTTCAAAGATTTCATTAAAAGTAAAGTTTATTAAGTTTGGACACTTGGAAAAGTAGACTTCGTACCTATCATGTCTTTTTCTAGCATCCATGTCCTTTCTGTACTTTTGTGTGTAAGCAAAATTTTAGTTGCGTAGGTCAGTAACTTCATTCTTATTTACGTTACGTTTACTGCAGTTCTCACCAGTCGTGTCCTCGGTGGGTGAAATCGCAGGGCACAGCTAGTGCAAAATGGATATATAGAAGTAGAATTTCATAACATCATTGATGTTAGGTAAAACCATAAATTTGGGTAAAATGAAACAAAACTTTAGTTGGGAACGGAATCGTTTATTGAACCCACCTCTGTAATAGTAGTTAAATTAATAATACAGTTATACTACACATTTTTGTACTGTTCAAAGTACCTACCTATATTCTCCAAGTATTTCTATATCTTAGGTTAGAGTAACTAGCAAATGCACCGAATAATCAAGTTTCCTTTTTCTTTTACAATTTTCAAATTACCTTCCAAAATGGGTAGTTACAAATCACAGTACCCTCAATATAGAATGTAGTACATAGCCAAATGATTAATTTATTAAATGAAGTGTGATATTAATAAAAAAAAACTGCATTAGTTTTAAATTTAATTTAAATTAAGATTTTAAATAAACTGCAGTCCAGTCTGATGTGCTTTTTGAAAAGGCCATATGCCTCCAATCTATATATTGTAAATTATTTAATTCTTACATTTTCTTCGGATAAATATACGGACTGCTAAAATAGGAACTAAAAAAAATGTTAATTATAAACAATTAATTAATTATATTACTTGTTACAATAGATCTGAACGGTTTGGGACGTTTATTACAGGAATTCAATACAATATAAGAGGTAAGTACTATAAGTAAGGTAGCCTATTTACTAAATATTTCAGATATCCATCGAGTCGCTTTTTTATATTCATTAATAATAGGTATAAATCTTCCTTTATTGTCCTCAACATTTAACTCACAAAAAAAGCTGGGGCTTAATAGATATATTCGATAAATATGTTAAATAATAGAATGTGTTGCAGCTAACAAGTGGTGGCAAAGTTTATTAAAAATCAATATAAATTTATTTTTAATATTGTTTACAATGGGCGAGACGAGATTAAATTATATATAACTAGCTGTTGCACACGACTTCGTTCGCGTAACTTTATAAAATATAGCCTATGTTGCTAGCTGATAATATTATGTCCCCCCCTTTTATTCGTCCTTATTTTTTTTTATTTGATATTTTATATATTTTTTATTTGTGTTCAAGCGAGTCTGTGAATGATTTATATACACAATTGGACCCGATAGGTGACGCTGCAAATTGGGTTACCGACTTTTTTCGGCTTCGGGCATGACAACGTCAGCTGGGTCCGCTAGTTTTATAAAATACTAGCGGCCCGCTCCCAGCTTCGCCCGGGGTCCATTTTTTTACGTAAAAACCTTCCCTGATTATCCCTCTATCCATGAGTGAATACACAATTAAAATCGGTCCAGCCGTTCTCGAGTTTTGCGCTTAGCAACACATTTAGGGATTCATTTTTATTTATAAAGAAAGATAACATGTGGAATATAATAAAACATTTCCAGCCACGTTTAATCGTGTATAACTAGTATACTTAAAGCTTTTAAAAAAGGAGGTTTAATTGAATTTTAAATCAAATTATCGGACGGGTAAATATACTTAGTGACTAAAAGATTACCTATTGCAAATGTTTACAGCATAGGCCGTCTCGCCTCGCCCATTTCAGCCATAGGAATATCATCTTAAAACGCTTTGGTTCAATTACTAAAGTAACTGTACACACAAACAAATAATGTTCAAGTTTGTGTTTGTTAAGGTTCATAACCGCATTTTATAGAAAAGTAACAGTAGTACAAAGTAATGCGCCATTCATATTGTAATTAAGTGACAAACGATTTGGTTTAAGGGCCCTTTCACATAGACCGGGTTCGAGCGCTTAAGTTCGGAGCTAAGTTCGTTTGAAGCAGAGCATAAAACTATACCGGAGATAAACTATAACTATAATACCGGAGTTATACACTCGGAGTTATACATTATACACGCTGAGAGCATTGGCACTGAAATCTCTTATTTTGAAAACATGTGAAACACAAAAATAAATCATATTCGTATTCAAATTCCATTAAAATTTGCTTTGCTCTGCGCGTTGGTATAATGTGTAAGGACCTCAATCTGAGCACGCTTTTGTCGTCATATGTTCTATTATTAACACTGTTAAGAAGATTTTATCTAACGACGATATTCATATAACAGAAAAATGTAATTATAACAAAAGTATTATACCATTATAATCAATAATATATATATATAAAAAAAACATTTTTTTAAGTTGTTTGTACCAGTCATTTACGTGAACTTGTTTAGGGCCTCTTCACATTAGGTCGCAAGCAGCGCGGCGGTATGGGCCGACTTCCATATTAAAAAAGAGCAGAGCGACACGTAAATAATTGTCATAGCGGAAGACAGCGCGGTAGCTTCGAGCCAGTGTTTCAAGCGGCTATAGATCGCTGCTTAAATTCAAAAGTACCACAAATCAAAAAATTCCGAAAATGTTTTTATTGCAAAAATACAATCTTAATCCTTCATATTGAATGTTGCAAAAAGACTTATGGTTGTTTTATTCCATATTTAGTATATTTTGATATTATTTTTTTAATATTCAAAAGTAACTTATATGCTTACATCTCCTGTAGTATTCTATGCTACTTAAAAATACGCTTCTAACGATGTGTAATATGCATATTTTTGATATATATCTAATAAGAAAAAAAATTTTTTTTTTCGATTAGCTCTCCTGTAAAAAAGTTTAATTTTGATTTGTGAGACTTGAATTTAAGCAGCGAGTTGTAATAAGAAGGTATCTGATGCTGTCGCGCTGGTTGCTACCCAATGTAAAGCCGCCTTTAGTTTATACTTTTTAATTTGTAGTTATTCTCTGAATCACAGGGGGCTTATGTTAAAGTTAAGATATGATCCGATTTTTTTTCATTGCGACGAAAACTTTTTTTATTTTATTTATATTACACAAAAGTTTTACTTAAAACATTTTATATTTGGCATAATATACTAAACACAAGTCTGTTAAAGATAAAATTGACATATGTGTTTTGAGGTTTCATTCATATCTTAAGGGTTTTTTTCCAGTTCATTTTCCAGTTTTTTTTTCCCCAGTTAAAAGCTTCAAATCGCTTGTCACTTACAACTTATACACACATCAAATACAATAATTGCTACATTATAAAAATTATCAAAATTCATGATATGTACCTAAGTATACACAAATGATTCACAATACGCAAATGATACAAAACAATAAATAGCATCAATTACATTACAGTATTTAGTTATTATATACACTTAACATTATTTAGTAC
This sequence comes from Synanthedon andrenaeformis, assembly GCA_936446665.2. NCBI lineage: Eukaryota > Metazoa > Arthropoda > Insecta > Lepidoptera > Sesiidae > Synanthedon > Synanthedon andrenaeformis. The sequence continues at coordinate 1,985,919 of OW387780.2, read as the reverse complement.
CCTTCAATTTAATGGATTTTCAAGGTTAATCGATCGTTATAGTTGACTATTCTTTAATATTTCATTACGTGATATTACTAATTCGTAATAATATTTACATAATTATGTATCTTTAGTAATTAACATCAGTAAATCTAGCAATGTTTTCGTCTAAGTCTAATGTATAAATGATGATTTTTTAACTTGAGAGAAAAAAAAATGAGAATTCCCTCGCAACATTGCTAGTGCTACTCTCTATAGTGAAAAATCATAAACTTTTACAGCCTATATTAAACAGTAACACTTCGTTCGGTTAGAAAGTAATCCATTTAAATGTATATGAAAATAAGTGGGTCTTACAGTATGTACAAAAATATCACATTACTTCGAGGCCGCAGCTTTCATTTACTTAGTCATTAGTTCGTCATCTTATCTAAGTTCAGTTTCTTTGAAGCGTAAGCTTGACATTGCAGTATTCCGTACCACAGACAGACTTCAACAAAATGGTAGACGAGACATAATAACGCCACTAGTAAGAACGTGGCAAAAATATTAATATCTTAATTATAGAACTTAATCTTATTATGTTCCATAATTAAGACATTTTGTGAAAATATAAAGGAAAGTAGTTAATAAAACAAACAAAAGCATTAATGTCGCATACATCTCTTATTATATTGGTCACAATTTAATGATGAGCCACGCTTTTCAGCGTGCCATCGTGTAACATAAACAAGCAAGAGTGAGATAGTAGACAATAAAGACAGTTGAGTGACGTATACTATTGTTTATTCTACGGCTGCTATTGTTTAGTTAGTCTGTGGTACCACACACAGTGTCAATTGCGGCTTGTTAGCGCGCCCGTAAGCGCATCGGTTTCAAGCTTTTAAATCGTCGTCGATCGTTTACGTGCAAGACAGTAGTGCTCATTTCGTTTGCGTTTTAACAAAAAACATAATTTTCATACAATTTCACAGTACACAAAATAGCGAATCGGTGCCTTTTTATTTTATTGACATGTCTTTGCGAATCGTCCCTCAACTACTATACCCAATAATCTAGGGAGAATTTTAAAGACTAGATTGTTTGACAAATGTGTGACTACACCTAACTAACGGTCATAGAGAAGACCGTTCGAAGCTGAAAACAAGCTGCAGTCGTCGACACAACGCTACACTAAATTAATTTAAAAAAAAACACTATTTGGCTTACAGACAATTGTACAGGCTACGCGAAGCGACAACACTAAAGTTTCAGTCTGCTCCATAGAAAAATATAATAATTTGGGACTCGTTTATTGCTAATGTAGGTAGTCTTTGGTGAGGTCCGGCTCCGAGCCGCCAGAGAAGTCGTCGAGGAAGTCGAAGGTGGCGACGGCGGCGCGCTCGCGTTCGCCGAATCGCACGAAGAAACCGTCACGGCCGAGGATGGAGGGGCGTCTCGCCCGCGGAAAGCGCAGCACGGCCAGCCCGCGGCTGCGCAGAGCGGCCGCTGCACCAACAGGCCACGTTAGCACTCTACAAGCGAGCGCCCTCTGGACGAGACAACACGCGTGACCATGCGCCGCTTCGCTCGCACCGCCACGCACCAATGTTGCCATTGCCACACAGACCCACCTCAGAGTACTCATACCCATTCACTTACTAATTTATTCATACAAAAATATAATCAGTGCGTATAACTGTTGTAATAAATTTGAATTATTTTAGATAGAAATAATTTTGCTTATGAATACTCCGAGGTTAACACTAATTCGAGACATATTCATCATAGACGATGTTAAACAGATTTTTGAAACCTTTTTAAAAATAGAAAGTCAATTGATGAATGTGTCTCTCTCTTAATGTAATACACCAATAGACCACAAAAATAGTTGATCTAAACTGCGCATAACATTTGTCTAAACAAAAAGTGGCAACCCTTAACAGACCCACACACCGCTCCCCTATATACATAATATACGAACTTGATTAGACTACCACGATAAATAGCGAAGCCATTATATTTATAGTTAAAATAAAGTTTAGACTGCAAATTAATTGATTGTCACACTTTTTTTTGTGCTGCTAAGCCAAGTACTAGCAGGTAGTCTAATCAAATTATTGATGTAATATATTTTTTTTATACCAAAATGAATCGCAATTAATTGTAAAAACACAATCTTGACTAAAAAGTTGAGTTGAATCACAGATTGGAGCGATGCCACAGAAGAGTTTTCCTAAACGAGCGAAATGAGGCGACAGTGATTGGTGCGTGTGAGTGACAGCGGAAACGAGTGACGCGGCCGTACGGGTGATAGAACATGACATGACATGACATGGTGTCACATGACATAAAACATCATACAAGAAGTTCAATGTTGAATTGTTGATAGCAGTTTTCAGAGACATCACAATATTATTACAAAACAAAACCATAGGATGAAATCATAATTTCATCAAATTAAATTCCTTTTTTATGATGCCAAAGATATTTGAAAAAATAAAATACAAATCAACAAGGTCAACATCAAACTTATACCAACATTAAACCAAAAATTACATGAAAATAAGCAAAATAAAGTTACATACACGTATAAAGATATACCATCGTTAAAAGTAAAACTTTTAAAATTTCTAACCGCTTAGAAAATAAAATTAGTTTGGCAATATGTATAAATTAAAATTACATCTTTATCACTCATGTCTTAAGTATGATTCCTACCCTCTATGATATGTATCTGATGATTTAATCGAATGTTGCCAATAATAATTTTGTCATTTTAACGATGGTAAAATGCATACCGATTTTAGGCAAATTAATACCGAAACACCATAGTTTACTTACATTAACAAGAGCACGATAAGTACTTCTATACAATTATGCAGTGGAAAGAAATCAAATTAATTTTAATTTTTAAAATTTAGTTTCTCACTTTCCAGTACAGTTAGCGTCCTCTTATGTACTCTACGTTAATACTTGTATTAAATACAGAGGACAACAAATAGCGCTGAGGTAAACATATTTTTTATATTGCACAACTACTTTTAAAGTTATTTTTTAGTCAAAGAATGTTAGTATCCAGATTTTTTTTTGTAAATCCCTTAATTAACATAAAGAATCGTCACGAATTTACAAATAAATCTACTTAAAATAACAGCGCCATCTGTTATAGCTAATCAACGACATTTATATGTTAACATTTACATTAGCCATGAATTGAAAATGACAAGATTATTGATACAGAAACACTAAAATTAAAGTAGACAGGTACAGCACTAGTGGTGCATCTCTAACAGAAACACAATAGCATAAGTGCAATGAAATATTAATATTAGTTGTCATGTGGGTAGTTACAAAATTAGCACACTTCGTAAACACTTATTTTAATAGGTACATTTATCAACGTTGTCGTTGTCATTGGGTTCATTAATGACTCGTCGAATGGACTGAATTGAGAATTTTATTGACAGTGACGGTTAAATGTCAAATGAATTAGAGTGGAACTAAATTTATCAATGTCTCCTATCTCTCGCCTCACATATGTTAATTTTCATTAAAGTTGTACATAGAGCAATTAAAAAAAGATATAATTTACATTAAGAATTTTTTAATGACAACATTTTTGTCTACCAAGTTTTTGTAAAAGTTCCAGAAAGCAAAGATTAAATGTTAGTAGAAAGTGGATCGAATTTTATAACAGAAGTTTTAGTATGGAATTATCGAATCCAATCCTGTTACCATAGAGCTGTTTCAAGATTATCACTTACTGGTTGTCCAATAAGAGACAATGTTGAAACAGCACTAAAGTGCAAAAAAAAAGCACAACTGCCAAAAATGAAAATAGGCATACACAAACAGGCGTAAATATAGCCTGTTGTATGCTTATTATAACAAGTAGTTACAGAGGCTGTATAAGACACTGATATTGTAACTAATAGTTATAAAAGAGAGCTGGCACTTGACAATTAATTGTCACTGTCAAAAAATGTTCTTTCGACTGATCCATGGAGAATAGAATACCATGAGAAGCTACCATAAAATAGGAGACGCTGTATTAGGCATTTTATTTATGGTAATTTCATGAACTACGCAACTAACCAATTGTATTAAACAGCAATGCTACACAACCGTCATTTTGGCTATTTTATGAACCACTATTTAATAAGTGAGTTCTCCTTACCGTTACCCTTCATGGACTGATCAAAGAATTTACATATAGTTAATTTTCCCAAGATTTATCGTGATATGTGAAGTTATTGTTTTACCTGTCTTCTGTCTCCTAGATCTATGTAGTCTGTGAAGTCTCGAATAAGGTGGCGGAGGTTCCGCGGGCGAAGACCCGCACGAAGATGGCGATGAGTCGCTCGACGCCAACATCACATCTAGAAGGTTCGCACGAGCCTGAAATTTCAATTAGTTATTTGTTCTTTTATCAATTAGTCAATGGAATAGTACTTAAAAATACAATAAAAATATATAACAACAAAATTCAGTCCATTTTCCTATCCCTTTCTAATCCTCCATCTATGACGTTGCTTGTGTTATAGGAGTGGACCGTCGACCTGTCTGACGACCTTTACATAAAAAAAGGTATGTATTAAGGTTCAAGTGGAATAATAAAACTAATAAAACCTTGTTTACCTTGGGATCACTAAAGTCTATATCTTTTTCAACATGGACCCATCCCGTGGGCGCCCACAGAGCTCCGTCTTTGTGCAGTGGACCCTTCTCACTTCTCTCATCACCTTTAGTTTCAGTGCCGTTCGTGCTCTCGCTTTGGCGAATCATTCTGTAATCAAAAATTACACTTTTACATTGTTTTTTCAATACGTAAACCACAAAGCATCGTTAGGACGTTGACACGCTAAAAAGTTGTCGTTTTAAAAAGTTATCGTTTTAGGACGTTGACATTTTAAAAAGTTGTCGTTTTTAGGAAGTTGTCGTTTTAGGAAGTTGTCATTTTAGGAAGTTTTCACTTTAAGAAGTATATTTTAGGAAGCTGTCGTTTTAGGAAGTTGTCATTTTAGGAAGTTGTCATTTTAGGAAGTTGTCGTTTTAGGAAGTTGTCATTTTAATAAGTTGTCGTGGTCGCCTTGAGGGGAAAAAAGTCTTTTTGAAACGTCTTGTGAACCACATGGCAAAATAAATTTTACATGTTCACAGACTTTAAAGGCTCATTTACATTAGATCGGCTGCTGGCGTTTGCTTTGCAACTTATTTACTATATATTTGGCGACTCAGTTCGCAATCTAAGTTGATCGGGGACATTGGGCGTAAACACTGTTGAGCGATAGTTGACTGAATCGTTCGACAATGCTTGGAGAAAATGTTCAGACATACTCTTATTATTATTCAAACAATTCCCAGGCTCCTAATGGATTGCCGTTATTACATCTTTGAGCAAGGGCTGCAGCAAGCTTACAATTTTGTAAATCACAAAGTTGATGAAATGGCTTGCTATAAACCTTTTATTCAATGATTTTAAATTATGATTACGAATGTTGATGTACATTATTCTCTTACCTGTTCAGTTCTTCGATAACATCTTTAGACGTAGCAGCTTCATGGAAGCTTAATGTATGTTCCTGCTTCACGATAATCGGTTCCGGTGGCGGTGTATGACTTAACGACGTTTGATTTTTATCTGATACGGGAATTTTTGACTTCTTATTTGGCGAGGACGGGGGCCTTTTGCCCCCCATCAGAGTCGGTATACGACTCTTTTCTCTTCTAATTTTAACATCTCTCTTAGTAGGGTCATTCTTATTACTTATTATCACAGTTTCAGCAGTGGAAGTGCTTGTTGTATTCGATTCAGTCATTTGAGGGGAACTCGTTTCAGGCGATGAGCCCTCCTCTTCTTCAGGGACGGTAACTAAAGCTCCAGTGCTTCTTCTACACGCATTTAACACCTCTTCAACAAAAGATATTTCGGTTTCACCGCCCATGTGCGGAAAGCTCGACGATTTTGGCAGACTAGTTTCCGTTTCTACTTTGTCGCTTAAACCATGTTTATTCAACTTTATGTTTACTGTGTTCTCTTTCAATGCCGAATTTAACTCCAAACTTCGATTCTCGATATCGGATTTCACATCAGACTTTTTATCATCTGCTTTTAACGCAATCAATGCGGGTTGGTCTAGATCTGTAACGTTGTTTATATCTATTGATCTATTTATTTCATTTTTTCTTTGCACTTTTATATGATGATGTTCGTCTAGTTCGTTTTCTGTGTTTTCTATTTGTGAAAATTCATAATAATAATCTTCAGAGTCTGCATAGGGCCCTTCCCTTTCTATAAATCTCGGCGTTGATTTTGGCTCGGATACGGTATCACAAAAGGGTATTCGCAATCGGTCGGTAATGATGACATCACACGAATCGTTCTCAGAGAAACTGCCGAATGAATCTGGTCTCTGTCTCTCCTCTGAGGCTTCACTGCGTGGCCCAACGGAGTCGTCGTCGAAATCAGCTGCAGCATAAGGAGGCGGCAATTCTCTAATCTCGGACACAGGACGAGAAGACACAGAATCTGATTCTTCTCTATCGCGACAATATTTCTGTTGTTCAGCGATAAAATTGAGAACATTTTGCAGCGCTTGTTCACGATCTTGTAATGCTACCGCTTGAACGTCATGAATTCTCAAATGGTTGTTTGCATCTTGGACAGGAATACCTCTAGATGAATTCGATGCTAAACTCTTTGTGCTTTCGTATTTAACGAGACGATAAAAATCTCTAGTAAAATCTAAACCAACGTTTGCACAATCGCCGTCTTCACTCAATGCTGTACTCGATCTTTTATCGGGTGCGTCCGATGTGCTGGACCATGAGCCACCAGGGGAATGCGTTCTAGAACATTCCCATCTTTTATCGGAAGTGTCTAGTTCGTCACCTATTCTGCATTCATCGATTTCTACATTTGCGAAACCACAATCATTCCATAAACAATCGCCAACATCTTCTTCTAATTCTAAAGCATCGTCTTCCCTGATACTCGGTAAGGTTGATAATGATATCTGCCCAGGCGTAGTTATTTCAGCGAAAGGCGACTGCCTGTCTGGAATGTCCTCGCAGGAAAGTGACAGACTCCAGTCTTCCAACTCGGCTCTGTCATATTCCAGGTCAGCTAAGTCGCGGTGTCGCTGTTGCAAAGTTGATCTGGCATCATCTAATTCTAGCCAATGCTGAATATAGTCAGCGTCGTATTGAGATCCATCGGCACGTTCGTCAACGGTACTTCCCCAAGAAACCCTTTCGGAACTAGTGGTCGATGGTATTGCTGGTCTTCTTAACGGTCTTTCTGGAGCTGGTTTTATATCCAACACTAATAGTCCTGAACTTGGCGTAGGAGAGTCTAGACAACTATTTGAGCACGTGGCACCTGCCAGAAATTTTAGACAAAGATGTGAATCGGAGAAACTTCTTACGACATGTTGAAAAGGTAGCACGGGTCGAGATGGAGGATAGCTGCCTCTTACGCCGGCAAAGGCTACACCAATAGGAAAATAAATATAGTCTTGATCGGACGCCAAGAGCCTTGCGTGTCTTCGAGATTCCCTAGGGTTTATTGAAACTATAGTTTGGTTGTCAGTTTCATCTGATGCCTCGTTTAAATCAGGTAGTGCCCTGTCAGCTGCGTGATCGCTCTGTCTAGAGGCATCCGCTTGGACATCACTGGACATAGTTGAATACCCTTCGTCCTTAGCACCACTCTCTGGTGATTCTGCGCCCGCTTCACCAACTTCCCCACTTTCTTCTTCCGTCGCCTTTTCTACGCTCATATCTGAAATATGATCAATATATTGATAAATGATAATACTTCTAATGAGAGAGAGAGTAAATTTGTAAGTTTTTTTATATGCGGAATTCATAACCCAAGTTAGCTATTTGAATTTTTTTTCACTATTTGTAAGCTACAATGTGTTGGTTTGTGTATAACTCAAAACCTCGAAAACTAGCCGACGGATTGACTTGAAAATCTTACACACTATGCAATCCGCCTCAAGGATTGATCATATCTATTTTTCGCGTAGTAATATAATCTGGATCGCGAGAAATTTTTATTATCGCTTTTTTACGGCGCCATCTGTCGAAAGCGAGGAGAACTAACTCGCCAACGAGAACCGCTGTCACTTTTAAATTGGAAGTTAGCCGTTGTTATGGCAGCTGAGTTAATATAAGACTTAGCCACAGCGAAGCGTGGTCGGGTTCAACTAGTTTATTATAATATAATAATTCTCCCATTTACAGCCAGGTTATCGTTCTGATATAACAATTTTTTAAAAACAATAATACCTCGAACGGAATCTGCCTCAGGCTGCGGCATGTTGAGGCTGAGCGTCGCAGGACGCGTTGGTGGCGCCCAGAGCGTCGGGTCCACGGCTGACAAGGCTCTTGCCAGATTAGCAGGTGTTACTTCCAAACCCTAGAAAAAAATGACAAAATTAAACTTAACTACTTTCAAATTGAACTATCTCTTTATTCCTGTTTTCTATCTTTTTACCTTAAGTTCGGACCAGATCTCGGCAAGTATTTGATGTCGGCGCTTGTCGTCTTGGCTAAGAGGGTGAGGATGTGATGACGGCGGAGCAGGTGGCGGAGAGTCACGGAACGAGACCAGGGAGCCACAGGAACCAACGTCAACAAGATGTACTGAAAAATTGCAATAATTTTTCTTAATGAAACATAACCATTTATCCATTTCGGTGTTGGTGTTCACCATTCACCAAAATGGATAAATTGTTTTGCAACAGGTTGTTTACCTCAGTCATATCTAAATAATGTTATTTTTTTTGTATGTGGGGCCGTTCAAGTATTACGTAAGCAGATATATTACAATTATTGACCCCCCATCCCCCTTGTCAGCAAAAGTAAGCAAAGCTCTTACCCCCTCCCCCCATGCTTACGTAAACATTTTTCAATTAATGTATTGTTTTTTTTAATATGTAGTAGATTGGATTTATTCTTAGTCGCCGCTTGCAATTCTTCTTCAATTCTCTTAGATACAATAATATCTAGTTCCTTGTCGGACTTAGCTTGTAATTTATAATTTCGCCACACTTCGTTAACTAACTTTTGTACATTTTGTACTTTCGTACTTGTATGAGATTTTTTAAAACTTTCAAATAATTTTTGGTATAACTTGGATTTGTCTATTTGAAACGACATCTTATTTAAATATTAAACTTTGGCTTATGGAATCAACGGTTACACAAATGTTAACTTGCGTTGCTATGCTTATAATACGTCTACTCGCTATAGTATCCAAACGATACAATACAACGATACGATACAATATCCAAACGACAGAGGAAATTTAGACAAGTGAATAGCGCGCGATAATTCCCCTACTTGGTTTTAAAGCGAGTATCTAAACGTATGCATTATTTGCGGGAATCCCCGAAAATGCGTTTCGTTTTCAAGCAAAGACAATTTGAGGGTTGCCATTCGTGTAAAAAAGTAAATAACTACCGATGACGTAATCATCATGTAGACTCCCCTACCCCCCATGTCATCCAAAATAAGCAAAGCAAAGATCCCCCCCCACCCCCATAGTGCTTACGTAATACTTGAACGGCCCCTGTCCGTCTATTTATTTTTGTGGAAAAATCGGTTTTCTGCAACCAAAAAAAAATTGTTCGATATTTCTTTACTCATATTGATCGAGATATATATTTGAAGGTTACGATTTTTTCGCTTTTGTATAGATATCACGTTCTATACAAAACTTACCCTGTAAGTCTCTGGGTGTGTGTGGCGTAAGCGGTGTATGAGGCGTAGCCGGCGAAGGTCGCGGCTGCGGCCTCAGTTGTCGCACCAGTAAAGCACTCAGCGCCCGATTCTGCGCTTCGAGCTCGCGGACTCTTGCGCGAGCGCATCCCAACTCTTCGCGGGCACTCTTAAAAATCACGGCATGTTTTTTTATAATTTACATCTTTTGTGCTCAGTTTTGAGTCAGACAGACACAGATACTGAGTCAGACGTTTACTATTAGACGAATTTACTTATCAATTACTAGCTCTCGCCCGCGACTTCGTCTGCACCCCTGTTTCTTAGGTGTTTCAACATTTATGTTTATTGATCATATATTCTTGTCAGGCATCAAATTTATTATTTTTATTTTTATGGTAGGTGAAGATGAGTCCTATCAGGTACCTACACCACATCATGTATAAGGATGCCTACTACAGTCCATCTGTGTAGTTGTACAATTTTACGCATCTTTAGTCGGTTCATGCAGACATTTATTGTTAAATCACAAGCTATAGGTGCTTTAGGTTTTTAGAAAAGAAATGATTTTTATAATATTTCTGTTAATAAATAATGAAAGATGCTTTTAATAAATAGCAAATAACGCAAAAGCATTGCAGATTTTAAATAACAATGGGGATATTTATGGTAACGTCAGCAATAAAATCAAAGCAGATGTTACCAGGGAGCATTGAGAGATGTCGAGTCGAAACCGAGTCTTCCAAAATAAACGCGTATATTTTAATTACACTTCATTAGTTAAATTAAATTCGAGGATGGTAATTGACGGGCGGTAATTGCGAAGGGGGAATGATGAGATACCAACAAGATATTGCTTTCAATGTTGCCAACTTTAAGATGTTTAAGTAAAATATGGTGGCGACGGAAACAAAATTGTTTACTATAATTTTCTTCGAGTTTCTTAATTAAATTAAACTTGGTTAGTTAAATTTTATTAAGATGTGTCTGAATTAATTTTGGTGAACTCGCTAATTATATTTGATTTTTCTAACTACGTTTTTATTAAGTTATATGTAAATAACTTTTAGAAGTTCAATTAAAAAATCATTGTTTCTTAATAAGTAAAAATATGTAACAAAACTACATTAAATTCAAATTTAAGGCGAGCAAGTTTTAGAATATCAGATATTATGTACTTAATTAAGTGTGGTTGACATGTGGACCAATTGAGCTGATCACTCACCACGGTTACCAACTTGTTCAGAAGCGTAACGTAATCAATGATCGGTATGAAAAATAATAAGCTTAAGCGCACTCGTAAAATGCAATGGCTATAAGTAGGTATACCTCTTTTGAGGTCAGATATTAGAAAACAAAAAAGAATAATACCAAGGCATTTACAGTAATAATCTAGATTGGACATAAGTTTTTAATATCCTTTTCCCAACATGTTTTTCTGATCGCTTTTCTAGGCAACTTCGCCGCTCGGGAACCGTTTCTGTCCACGGTGGTTCGCATCAGTAACGACACAAAATGGTCTGTAGTAAGAGTTGCTTAAACTAAGTTAGCATGTATGTTGTTTTAAGTTGTTTTGAGCGTTTACACTCGCCCAAATATCCACTGTCACTTTTTAAATTCCTCGGACTAAGTTCATAAAATAAATCCCAATGTGAAATGAAGATAGAGTTGTGCTATTTATTAATATCTGTGGCCTAATATTCCTCTGTTTGTAAGAACAGGTGTCCAAAAAGGATTAAAAATGGCGGATGTATGTGATAGTCCTGAATCCTGGAATAGCCATAAAGACGTATGCATGCAGACAGTTTATCTACATTAGAAGGCGCTGACATTAGTTACTATCTATCCCGATGGGAGTAGCCTAGTCTTTATTTGAAATTAATTCTTATATTAGTTTATTGAGTCTATTCAACATCATCTAACTGTGTAAAATCAGCTGATATAGAATAAAAAATAAACATCATTATCAATACGGTGCTGCAATATTCAAGCATACTTATATGAAGAAATATGTTTTAAAAATATACAAAACCGTCTTGATCACATTCGCTATTTCTTCGATTCAATACAAAAAATTTAATATGAGTATTCTTGTTTTGTCTTAGGAGAGTAAAATAAGGCTTACACTGCGAACAGTACGCGAATGGTTTTAAATAAATCTTTAAAATGATTAAAGCGCCCCGCGTTTGTGAATCTCTTAATCCGGCGGCAACATTAAGATGCATCCCGGAAATTGTTTTCTCATAATTATCATGGCACAGTGTCCCGCAGGAGGATTAGCCGGCGCTACGTTCGCACATAAATCGTATACAATGGGACACACGGGCCTTAGCGAGCACCGTAATAATTTCACCAAAGCCTGACCCACTATAATCTCGGCATAATCTGACCGATAACGCGAACGTTTGCGTTTAAATCCAGTTTGTGAACGCCGTCATGACACTTTAGATTCCCGCCAACTTTCCGAATAAAGATGGCGCCGTGTGCTCGCAATGGCTGCGTTCAATTGTTGTTAAAAGTTTTACAACCTCGATTGCAATAAATAACATTATACACACGTAAAAATTTCAAATTATCCAAATTTAGTTCTCATAGCTGATGTTATGTATTTAACTAGCTTTTGCTCGCGACTTAGTCCAAGCCCCCTTTTCTCAGGTGTTCTAACATTTCAATCTTATTGTTAACTAGCTGGTGCCCACGACTTCGTCCGCGTTGAAAAATATTAAGTAGCCTATCCTGTATCCCGTACGTCCAAATGTTTATCTAGCAAGTTTCATGAAAATCAGTTAATTCGTTTCAGAGTTATGGAGGAACATACATACATACGTACAGAAAAAAATTGTAAAAATCGTCAATTTAGTTTCAGTATCATGTATAGAGCCTATAAACACGATATCTCTGAAAACAAAGTAACTTACTCCATGACCAACCCTTACAGATTTATTATTAGTATTAGTATTGATATATTTTTGTAAGGAGTTAATTTTTTTATTATTAAATGGTCCCTCAGAAACAGTACATTTTCTGTGATAACTATCTTTAAATTGGCTTAAAAGTCTAGTTAGCAGGCTATAAAATTCCAAAAAAAAAAAAAAAAAACTATCTTACTACCACAGTAAGATATTACTATGGTCCTATAATACCTAGTTCTTTCAAAATTGATCATCCTTTTTTATAAGCTAAAATATAGATTATTTATCTAAATTATATAAATTTCCTAGCCAAAACTAATAATAAAATAAATTTAATTACAATACTACATGCAATAAAGGCAACTAACGTTTCAGGCAACATAATTACCATGCGTAACTTAATAATGTCGGATAGGGTGATCTCTCATCGTACAGAGTGCTTCCCGTCATCTCTAATTACTCTTATAAGATAATCGCGTGTGATGACAGACACACGTGACGTCATACTGTAGTCTGTATATACATGCGAGGAAATTTATATGAACCGTCTTATAGAGATGATCATCTATCATTATGCGTTTCGGGAGTTGACGTTAATTGCTTTATATCCGCTGATGTATGCAAGTGCGAAGATGCTATACAATAAGCTCTGTCGTTTATATTGACAGACTTGGAACTCTGATTATAAGATTCCGATAGGTATTAAAATTAAAATGAAGGCGAAAATAACTCATTTAAATATTTAATCTAGGCACAGTGTTATACATAATAGAATGGTTAGATGGTTAGTTTTATGTAAGGTGGCGGCAGTAACCACCGCATAAAACCACCTTTAAGTAACAGGAGTAAAGGATGACAGAGTATAATTCCATATCCCTTATTTTTAATACTATTGTCAGCTTGCATGTGTTAATAGGCGACAGTTGCCACCTACAATCAAGTGGAATGTTCATTCAGTTTTTTTAGATTAATAAAATTTTAAGATAAACTCATCTTAAACTTTGCTCCTCATGTAAATATAGGTAAGAAATTAAATTTCTATGAGGTTATATACGGCTCAATCTATATAAATGGTAAAAACAATTGCCACATGTATGACGGAGCATCACTTGAAAACGGCGCGACCGATTTTACCGTTTTTTTTTGTAATTTTCAGGACAAGGTTTGTAGGAAAGATTTTTTTTGGAAAATTCACAGGAAATAGTATTTTTATATGAAATTGACAGGGCATAGACTGTAGGGTCAGCTGGTCGTTAATAAATGTGTACCTTCTGTGACAATAAAGCTCGCACCACTTGCTGAGCGACATCGTCAAGTCTTCGTTCGTGCTCACCGCCTCCCAACCCTGCTGACAGCGATGACAACTCGCCCCGAAGCCGCTCGTTCTCCACGGTCAGCGCTGACAGCTGATTCTGATAATGAGCTGCTGACGTCTGAAAGGAAAACTAACACTTTTGTAACACACAAACAGCATTAAAAGCAATAATAGCATAATAAATATGTGGGGAGACCGAGGGTAACCGCGCATCCAAAGACCTTTCTTTAAGTTAGTTAAGCCAAAGCGGACTAGACTGTAGTCTACAATACTATACATAGTGATATTATACATATAATATATGAATAATATAATATATGAATAATATATGCATAATATAATATATGAATTACGACGACGAATAATGCCTACATGAAGCTTTTATAGACTACAAAGATCTAAAAAAGAATGTCCCATTGGCACTTTTCATTAAACGACTGATATCTACTTCAAAATTAAAACGAACCAGACTTTTTTGATCTGTTACTTACCTCGGTGTTAATACACAAAAAGGTAACACACGAGGGTCTAGTAAAATTGGACATTTTCATTACAAAACTACAGTTCCGTTTTTGAAAAGTTTATTTAGACTCTATTCGAAAGTGTTTTAAGTCGAAGATGTGAGGAATGTTATCTGTTATTAAAGCGAGGGCTCGTCACAAAGAGCCAGTCCGTTTGTACTGTTTTTATATCTGCCTGAAACAACACGCATTTGATAGGGACGTCAAAAGGGTATTTCAATGGGTTAGGTTACGTGCGTTTAATTTCGACGTTTTCATGGGTGTCCGGTTTTGTTTTCCGAAGTCGGATTAAATTTGCGCAGAGGGAACGCTATATTTCAACGAAAAAGTTAATTTGATATAAGGAAATAATGTTGAGAATTACATACATACGCAGAATACTTCACTTTGCTTTTTTAGCAGTATTATTAGAAATTGATTTCAATTTATAAATTAAATTCATTATTTCTGTCAACACCTATGATATGTGTCATTTTTTGTCATTGGATGTGGGGTACATAACTAGTACATAACCATAAATAGTTGTGTCAGAATTCAGACTTTTCAATTTTGAAGCGACTTTAGTCATATTTTTTCTTGCCATATTTTAGGACAAAAAATGGAGAAATAAATAAAAAATCACGTTAATTTTTAGCTAGCAGTGCCTTGCATGCGTTTCAGTTCGGATTTTTTTTTCAGGAACCTTCCCGTGCTTATACAGAACAATAATCTAAAGTTACATGACATTATCACGATTGAAGGATCAATATAACGATAAACGGTTTTCAACAAGTGAGTTTTTCTATGTTAAGGTCGCTAGACAGGCTGACGGCCCACTTGATGGTACGTGGCTTCCGTCGCCTATAATAACACAAGCAACGTCATAGTTATTGCAATTGCGCTGCCAACCATAGTATGATTAAGGATAAGGGGATAAGGCAGGGATATGCTTACTCACACAAAAGCTCACAGACTGTTATTTCCTTCTGTCACTTAACTAATGTAGTCAAATGAATGTCTAAGATATTCAGCTGTGAGCTCTCAATAAATAAATCTTATATCTATCTCTTAATAAAATTCAATTTGTCTTTTCTGTTTCGTAAATCGCAGATGTTAAACTGAGGCAGGTAATTAAACAAGAGAATGAACTGGAATTGCTTTCCTATGAAATGATTGACTACATATAATTGGCTTTCGTTGCAAAATTGCAGTAGCGTTATTTTAAAGGGAGTTTTGGGCTTTCCCCGAAAACAAAACAATTTCGATTTTCAACTCTATTAACCAATAGAGTGGGGAAATAAAATGTGTTCAAATATTTTATACATTATTATTGGCAAAAGTTTGTTATGTTTGTATGTTTGTTCTTCAATAACGCAAAGAAGGCTGAACGGATTCGCATGAATTTTTATCCCGGATAAATGTTAGGTTCTCGGGGGTAGTCTTAAAATATAAAAAAATCGGCGCCACCGTCGCAGCGATAGTTAAAGATGTCAGGAGTTATTCTGGTATTTATTTTAATTTTTCAACGCGAATGAAAAAATTAAACAGCATAGTTAGTAGTAAATAAAAAGCGATAACGAAAGTGATTAATTATTGATTGAAAATTATTTAAAACTTTTATTTATCTCTCGTGACAGATACTAAACGAGGTCTCGGGTGTTGGCCACACTTGTACCTACAATAAGATTCAAATAAAACTGAAAAAATTACTACTTTTTTTTCAGATTTCTTTGCATAAAATGATGTTTTTCGTCGCCTGACTCCAATTTCTTGCAATAACAAGTGGGCACAAATAAAACTAATGGTATCCACCGAGGCTATTCGACATTAGCATAACTAGGTGCATTATCGTTAGTTTCACGCCACTCTAATGGCACATACTAAGTTCTCGTATAAATCATAGAACTTGTGGATTGGGGACAATTTATTCTATGTAATTTTTTGCTCCAAGGTAAACTCGACCTTACCGCTTTAAACTACAGTGGTAGGTACTAATGACCAGACTTTGTTATGTACCTGCATTTCCTTACCAGTACCAGCAGTATACCATAAGTGAACAACAATTTTTAAGTTGCATAAACAGTGTGATAAACATTGTATACCTTTTAATTTTTTGGAGAATGTCTTCAAAGTCTATTATCCGACGTGCAGGTCGTCTTCGTTCACCAAATTTTCAAGCTTCGCTAATATAACATCTAAGTTATAAGTTACTATTTGAGTCTTTACGGGTAAAATTTTGTTAATAAATGATAATACAGAAAATGTTGATGATTTTATACTTCAGTCAATGTTTTATAATAAAATTTAAACAAGTTGTCTCTAGTGACACTCATCTAAGACTACTGGCGACATCTAGCGTCATTTTTAGCAAACTCGTATTTATATAAATATTGAAATGATAGTTCGCCTGAACAAGTTACCGTTAGTAATAAAATGCACCTTAATAACTAATGCTTAATTATTCGAATTTAGAATTAACGCATAGTCACAAGATTAACGAGGAATTGAAATAGGTATAGGAATAGATTGAGCCGAAACTGGCATTGTTTAGGCGTAGAAAGCCGACCTTTCAGCGTCTAGTGATTACATTTACTCAATAACAAGAATTAAATTGGTGTTGTGTCATTAATCATGGCCTGCGGTGTAGACGATCATTAGCTTTGTTCGGTCACGCGTCACGCGTCACCACCGTGCACAGTGGGGTGGTACGGGGTTGTTTTTGAAGAATTTTTTCTCTCTTCGTGGCTAGTTATTGATATTTCGATGATATTTCTAGCTTTAATTTTAAGTATCCGTACTAATATTATAAATGCGAAAGTTTGTTTGGATGTTTGTTACTCTTTCACGCAAAAACTACTGAACCGATCACCATGAAATTTTGCATACACGTTGGCTGGGACACGAGAAAGGACATAGGGTACTTTTCATCCAGAAAAAAGGACTATTCCTGAGGGATCATTTAAAATTAAGTAAAACTTACTCCTGGCTAAGTGTAATACTAATAACGATGTCAGGCAATATATTGCTTTTTCAACGCGGACGAAGTCGCGGGCACCATCTAGTACTTATATATTTAATAGTAAATTTAGTAGTAAATGCGAGAAAAGTTTTTTATTAGAAAAAAGAAAAAAAAAGTGTTCGTGTGAAACCGGAGACGGGTCGCTAGGCTAGTTGATTATAATTGAAATCGTTTCAAATTATGTATTTGGTAACAATTGTATACAAATATATACGTAATATATACGTGTGTAATTTGGCATATAACTATGTAACCATATATCTAAATACATGTAAACCATAATAACCCCACGTACCTCCCACCAATTTTCACTTAATATTACCTCTGTTAGAGAGTGGTTCTTGTTCATAGTGTGTTTTTAACAGAGATTCGCCGACGGCGCTTTGTAATGAGTTTTCGACACATCTGTGTGAATTGTGTGGACGATCGTAGAAACTGATCATTTGTGAAAAGCTGTTTGTAATTAAAAATGTCGAAATTTTAATAATGTACAAGATTTTTTTAAAATTATTTTAATGACAATGCCAATTTTTAGCTACAAGTGGAAATCACATTCATGAAAACTATTTTGATTAACATTTTGAAAACTATTAAATTATCATAAACGGTTTCCATATCATTCAAAATCGTCTCAGCGTTCTTTCCTTGCAGGGTAAGGAATTTTATCACAGCATGGTGTTCAATTTTCTCCATAGTTTCAGTTTTCTTCCGGATTGACTTGTTTAGCAGGCGAGTGTTCGTAAACGAATGACGAATGACGATGATACTAAGCGAGCGCCCCTATCCCCACTCCATCCCTTCCATTCCACGAACTTTTGGACCTTTAAGGAGGGGAAATGACGTTTACGCACTATCCCTCGTCCCCTACAACTATTGATGTATAGAATGACCCATATTAAGTATGTATGTACCATAGTCTATTAGTACTATTACACAAGAGATGACGTAGCGGGGTCTTGTTAAATCACGCTTTCACTTGGACTTGCCTAAAGACGATTGTTAGCACTCTCTACTTCGGGTACATTAATTAAGGCCAGGCCCTATGAAATTAAGGGAACTTTAAATAAATGTGCTGAGTCAACCACATATCTGATCAATGTGGAATTTACATATATATATTTTGAGACCTTTATCTGTAGATTATCAAGTCAGAAACATAATTAGGTGATTTTCATTCGATACATTTTTTGATCGAAATCGGCGCCTTTTCCGGAGAATATTACATTTTTCTACTAAACGGCTTGAGTTATATCGCCAAAAAACTGCTCGTAGCAAGGAAACATTGTTTACCAGTGATTGTCAAAATAAAATAAACTTAGGTTTATTTTTACTCCTATAATTAACGAAAACAATTTTGAGACTTACGTTGTTTAGTTCCGAGCTAGTGCATACCAAATCATGCTTCAAATAATGTACGCAATATTCAACCTTACGTAAGCTGTATCTTGCGATATATTAAAAAAAATCCTAGAGAGCCGCCGAGCAACTTGTAACTCTCGGGTGGCGGGACGTGGGCGGAGCGAGCGTAGGAATTTTTTTCGTGGGGCCTGCTCTTAAACCAATTTATATTTAAACCCAATATTTTTAATGTCGACTGGCAGCATACTTTTATTGTTCGACTGGCATAAATAGCAGACGCTAACACGATGTACTCCGCGCGTGCGATTTCTTAGTTGAAAGATAAATTTTTGTAGTGCTCCTCTCTTAACTATTGGCTCTAGTTCTTAGGAGAACAACAAAAATTTGTATTGTTATTTGGTTGGTTTGGTCATTGGACTCATTGGTGGGTGGAGGTGGAGTGGATGGAGTCATAGAGTGGATCAGTTGAGTTTGAGGGGATTTTTTCCAATAAAATACTTTCTTATCTTGACTGTAGGCAGGCAATAAAATATTTCACAAGCAATATTTTAATTTTATTACCATAGTTGAAACAATGCTACGACTGATTTGTTTTATTTTGTTTGCTATATTTCTTTAGCTGGTGATTTCATGGTGTACGCTTGTAAGATATGTTATATGATAATAAACATATCCCAGACAAATTTATTTCAAATATGCTCCTTTTCAATGTATTTGTTTGTTTAATTTCCTTATATACATTTACTACAGCTATTTTAAAAAAGTTATTTTTTCGATGCAGTATTATAGATTAGCAAATGTATTAACTAATTGGTTTCGTTACGGCAAAACTATTCGTCCCAACAAATTCGAGATGAATGCGGTAACATAATTATAAGTGATAAGCAGTGTGACCATGTGTTTTGATAAAATATGGACTTTTGTAGCCATTACAGAAAACTACATAAATGTTAGGACAATTGTAAAGGTACAAGAAACTAGAAAGTTAGTCCTTTTCTTGGACAACATAATAGAGAAAACAAAAACAACTTATAAGCAGCAAAACAAAACAATTGACTTCGCTTTATGAAGCAAAAATCAGAATTTAAGCCATTCCAAACTTCATCTGGAATCAGCCAACCAGCGGTCTTGATTCATAAAAGACTTTTTTTTTCTCAATGAACCTAACGAAATACGTAGAAGTGGCAGGGCACAGTCATTGCGTTTCGCAGTCAATTGGGCACCCTGTCTGGCGATAGTAACCAACCCCTCACAGAAGACCTTCGTAAAATAGCAGCACATGTGTTTCGGTAAGTGAGTAAGGGATTTCAGAACCCATTTCCTTATCCCTTCTAAATCCCTTATCCTCAATCATAGTATAAGTTGGCAACGCACAGCACCTGGCCACCTACCATCAAGTTGACAGATAGTCTGAATAGTGACCTTAACATAAAAATAATAATTCCATAATTTATTAATACAACTAGGAAGTTGGAGATATTTAATTGAAGTTGTAAATACGTTGTTGTTATTCTTCCTATGTAAGTAATGTGTATGTTTTAATAAAAAGAACAAAATAATTAATTTGTCCTACCTTGTCACATAATAATTGGTAACACTCAAGTGGAACGTGGTCCCTCGGCGGATGGATACCGTAATGAATAACTTGCCTTGTTTGCACTTTAAAACGTTCGTGAATTTCAGTTATTTCGCTTATTTCGTAACAGGTATTTGCGAGTTAAATCCGTTTGGAATTTATTAATTGCATAAGTGAATCGACCGTTTAATTGCAGTTTTGTTATCGGTTAAAACCACAGTTCACAAATATTGTTTGCATTTCTATATACAACTTCCAATTGGGTTCTAGCTGTATTTCGAGGGGGAAAGAGTTTGAAGGTTATTGTCGAGAGGAAGATATCAAGAATTCCAATAGGAAACAGTTAATGAATCAGATTGTAGTTTTGGTTCGGTAAATTGTGTATAGAAGAGCCTTCACGTTAGTACAAACACGTGAGCAATTAACAGTGCCTTTAAAAAATTAATCAATACTGAATTGCTATTAGGAAGCAAACTTATGATGAAGAATAGAAAAGTTATTGTAGGAGTATCTTTTTAAAAACTAATGAAATATTAAAATAATATCGATTTTGTACGGTTTTAAATAAGTAAGTACATCCTCGCGTCAACCTTTAAATACCGTTTACAAATAATACACCGTATAACGGGTAAACACAATTAGTGTGTGTGTAAATTTGACATGTGCGAGGTACCGCGGACCGTGGGGGGCCAGTAGATACACGATGCACCCTCTTATGACCGCTACACAAATATTGCTGTGACTCATTGTTGTCGATAATTGCTAAGGAAATATGTGTGTGGTTAGGTTTAAACAGACCAAACACATCTAGGCCTACTAGTCAAAGTTGTATTTAGTCTACTTCTCAATGCAGCAATACAGATAAATACAAACATCCAGCTTATTATCCAAATTTTATGTACACATTAATTATTATATAGTAAATTTTAAAACAATACATTATAGTATTATATTCAATTGTAGTACTATTGAACATAAAATTGTAATGGTTGGAAAGAAAATTAATGACATAAAAATTATAAAATAACTCAAAAAAATTCATTATCATTAAATAGTACTTTTTTTCTTATAACTCTTCTCTTCTCCCGTGTTCGGGTTTTAACGGATTGTATGTTATAATAGATTAAGAATTAAGTTATACTTATATAGTTCTTTAGACCAATGATAAATAATCGGCCTGATTTCTTACTTAAACCATAAGATTGATTACGATTAAGTTATTATTAATGAGCCTAACGTTGCGAGAAATTTCATTGTGTTTTAATAATAAAACATATCGATAATTTCGTCTAAAGGACATCACTACAGCCGTGCCCCCGGTAACTGCGCCCTTGCACTTCGGAAGGGTGAAGCTGAATTATTGTTTAGAGGGGTGCGGGGGTCGGAGTAGCGAGCCTTTTAAACCGGGAAACCCCAGCCATTGTGCATAGCCGATTTCCCGCTTTCCGCCATTTTAATGTCCTTACATCGCTCGTGGCCGTTTTGTGTGTGTGCGACAGGGGAATGGTGCAAAATTAAACGATTTTTTTAATATACTTATTGTAAATACGAAATACAATTTGTAATCAACGAAGCTTCAAGTAACAACAATTTGTACTCGAGAGATGAGTGTGTTTCATTACAATGAAATCTTAAATAACTAACCTCATTTTATATATTTTAATTTTGGTTTTATTACCATGACGCAATAACAAATAACATTACATATAAAATATATGTATACTTTTTTATGATAAAAGACAGCGAGAGCCTTTCGGTCTACTTGACAGTATATTATTGTAGTGGATGCCATCGCCCTTAAATGACACAAGCAATGCCAAAGAAATAGTAGGTAAGTGCGCTGCCAAATAGGATGATGGCGAGGTAACGTTAGCTTAATGTTTTCATCCTTATAAACTTTGGTGATTGATCAGTAAGTTCAATTAGTCTATACATATAAATAAAATTGGAGTGTCTGTTTGTAATATTGAAATAACCGTTTTTTACTACATGCATATGAATATACGGTACATACACCAAAATAACATTTTTTACAATTTTTGTCTGTCTGTCTGTCTGTTTGTTCCGGCTAATCTCTGAAATGGCTGGACCGATTTTGACGGGACTTTTATTGGCAGGTAGCTGATGTAATAAGGAGTAACTTGGGCTACGTTTATTTTAGAAAAAATCTTTTATTAGAAAAAATACACCCCGGGCGAAGCCGGGAGCGGGCCGCTAGTTTTTAAATAAGAGTGGAATTGAAAGTAGAAAAAATTGATTTCTAGTCGACGAAAAAAAAATTTGAATTGTTTTGTTTAACCATTAATGGTACAAGTTATAGCCGGATAACTCTGTAAAGTAAACGCCTAATTAACAAAGTCGCATCAGTACATAGATTGCACCAAACAGGGAAATTTGTCGATGTGTATCATTCGAACACATAAGTACAAGAGCCGTGCGCGAGTGATTGTTGCGTTTCTATAGCTTTTATTACAGTTCCGAGTATTTTTCGTTTTGTAGTCTTGCTGGAACGAATGAAGGGTTTTCAGTGTCATGGAAGAGGTAAGGGGTTGGCGCCCTTCTCTGTAAAACTGGCCATTTTATGTCGAGCATTAAGTAAAGATGCCACTCAAGACAAGTGCTTCGAATCTATGTTAAATATTTACATCAACTAGATTAACTCTTGATGGGTCCAAAGCAAGGTCAAAGATCAATAAATAGTTAGTTAATATGAACGAATCGATCTGTCTCAAAGAAATCATTCAAAGCAAAAACGAGTATGTATTCA
Source organism: Synanthedon andrenaeformis (assembly GCA_936446665.2). NCBI lineage: Eukaryota > Metazoa > Arthropoda > Insecta > Lepidoptera > Sesiidae > Synanthedon > Synanthedon andrenaeformis. The sequence continues at coordinate 1,962,778 of OW387780.2, read as the reverse complement.
TTCTATGTAGTTAAAAATGTGGAATATATATAGTCTTTTTATGTCCTGTGGGATAAATGCGAAAACAAAGAAAAATCAGTAGACCAATATAATTTAAAAAAAGGGCCATTTTCACAATTTTCAAATACTTTTTATAGGTTATAAGGTGTGGTTAAAGTCTACATAAGATTGCATACAGGGCCACAGCGTTAAAAGCCTTGCTACTGAATAAAAGCGACGGCCTTGCTACTCGTTTCCTATGCGTAGGTAAATACGACAGAGAATAATGTTGAAATTATTTTTCAGGTATAACTTTTGTCTAATTTCTAAAATATATTTCTAATATGAGTCAGCACTGAATTCAAATAATGGCGCATCGTATAACCATACAGTATCAGACGATATTAGCCTGGCATCTAATTCACCAGCCCGTTTACCGACATTAAAGAGCATTTATCGAGCAAAGAAGGGGGACAGGCGATCATTTTTGGATTATGGCTGCCCCTTCAGATAGAGGAATTAATTTACCAAAGTACCACACCCGGACCAGCACATTCTGACCTGTACTTGTTAATACCGTCCCCTAATTCCTCCTCAATTTCATTGAGTATTAGAGGGGAGAGGGAGGCCTAATTGTTGTGGTCGGTCACTAACTGGACGTGCTTTGAGGGATTATGAACAGTGGAGTGTGTTTGAAAGGGGATGTAGATGTTTTTGCGTAATTAGTGATTGAAACGCTTTTCTTGCGATAAGTGTCTTCATTGCATTGGATTGTATGCATGTAATATAGCAATCAAATAGATGTACCTATTCTTTATCTCGATTGGTTTCAATAAATGGATTATGTCACAAAAGAATCCAAATATTGGAACCAATATTTGGTTGTTGGCTAAATCAACGCTAAGAACTAATACTGAGCTAAGACTCGTGTTCTAAGTCAATATCAAGGAGTTTATATGTGGTGAGTATAAATAATGATTTCTGGTGATTCTGAAGAAACTCTAAATAATCACGGCATGAGATAAATTTGGACAGCGTGTTAGACTAAGATTAAATGATGCTATTATAGATCTAATTTTATTTTCAACCTAGCTATATAAGTTTGGACCTATTTGTTAACAAAAAATAAGATTAGACGTGTAGCTTAATAATAATTGATCTTCTAATATTTTTATATATGAGTCATATAGTTGCATAGGCAGCATCATCACTTTAGTACAAAAAACGGCAAATCGATTTTTTCATAAATAGTTACACATTTTTGTTAAAATTTGCAAAAATTGCAAGTTGAAAAAAATAATGGATGTTTCTGTCTGCAACTATATGACTCATATGTACTATGTACATATATTTTTACATATACATTACGGTACTTAAATTAGAAATTGTTTATGATTACGAGTGGCTCAAAGGCCAAGAAAAGCATAGAAGAATCAGTAATGAGATGCTTTTCTCGCGAACCGAAACAAAAACCGTATGAGTTTTTATTTTACGATGATCTTTTGAAAGAAAATTCTGCTTTCTGCAGAAAAATACACTATTTTTATGAAATTATAACCATTATTTGAGATTATTTGCAATTGTAGAGCATATTGCATTATTATTGGATTGTTATCGTGGTGGCTATGTATTTTATATCCAGATACACTGTTATTTATGAGGTAATCATGGGAATAAAAAATTAAATATAACATAGTCTCTAAAAGCAAAAAAATATATTCAAGAGTTGATATTAAAAGTCAGGGGCTCGGTCACAATGGGCAGGTACCTACGTGGATCATTGAAAAAGTGACGGGAAATGGAAAAATCAAAATTCACATTCAAATGCACAGATAACGGCGTCGAGGGAGAACGTAAATAGCATGGTACGTAACTAACGGGAACATACCGAATGTATTATTCAAAATATACGCCAATTACTTTGATGGACGTATGCTGGAGTCTTTTTTTTAAAAAAGGTTTCAATTTATCATTCATATTTATTACTCGGCTGTAAAAATTATTCAGATTTCTATTTTTTTTATGAACATTTGTTTTTTGTCTTCGCACACAATAAAATCTTTAGCATAAAATAATGTTAGTTATTTTTTTGTTTGTTTTTCAATTTGAACTCGCTAATCTCTGAACTGGTAGTCGGATTTGAAAAATTTTTTTTGAATTTAGTTTAAAGTTATTTAACATCACGTTATGATTCTTGAAGGAAAAAGCCAAATTTAAAAAAAGTCAGAAAGAACGCTATTCGAAAACGAAGTAATATCGCGAAAAGTTACGATGTGAGTTGGTAACTGCGCTCGGCCACTCGTCGAAAACCTAAGTTCTCTTCATAAGAACCTTCAATAACAGCCTTAACGACTATTTAAAAATTAGCCGAATTGGTCCACCGGTTCTCCAGTTCATTTTTATTTATACTTATAAGAAGATAGATTAGACGCTGCGTTCACGAACGAAATATGATCCTGCATTTTTTGATTTTCTAACTTTTATATTAGAAAAGGGGAGCGGACAATAGCGTCCAGACTGATGAAAATATTTTGAATATTTGTATTTGATTCAAGTTTATATTTGCTAACCAGTTTCAAGAGATCTGCAGCACAGTTTTATTTCAACATAGTTGTATCTTCTTTTAAACTGGTTGCTAAAGAGAGAGGTTCTTGGTGAATTTTTAATTTCGAAGCTTACGGAATATTTGAAGAGCAATTTGCGTGTTAATATTATATGAAGGCGGTTGGAGTTACTTTCGTTTAGATTAGCGCTTCGTAAATTAATAAAGTTGTAAAATTTTTTAAAGTACTTACACCAATTTGTGAGTAAACGCGTTATAAGTAATATATTATCAAGCTATGAAACATGGCACGTTATCAGCAGATCTTTAAAAATTTGCCTACACATATACTAACGATCCGCTTCCGACTTCGTATTCTCACACGTGAGGGTTAGAGCTTTGTGATTTTAATAAGCCTACTATAAAACACACAATAAACAAACTATTGCAATATTTATAGCATACCTACTTAGTTGTACCCCAAAGAGCTAGGTATAGCAGAACTTACCTCCAACGCTGACGACAAAGACGCCTTCTCTTGCTTTAAAGTTTCAACGCTGCTCTTGTATTGTAACAAAGATCGCACTGTCTCCTCCATCCTGTAACAAATGAGAAATGTATATTGTTAGTTTCAATGTACAGAATATGCATTATGGTTGCGTAAATTAGTATTGATTACGTGGTAGGACATTAAGTTACTGATGGACTTAGCTAAAGGTCAGGGGCGTAGCTATCGACGTATCAGCCGTATCAATTATTATATGTGGCCCCCGAGGCTAAATAGGCCTCAACAATTGCTCACTTAAATTTTTAGGTCGTACGCTAAATTCTAAGTTTAGAGTACCTCCATACCGGACGCATGTATGAACTCTAGTCGATTCTATATGCCTTTGAGAATTCTATAAAAACATCACGAGGAAATCTGCAAATCCAACAGTAGCAATTTTTGAATACATAATCCTGCCACTCGACAGTGGCCTAGTGGGGTATCAGAAATCCACTGTTGACTATGTAATTGGAAGGCAGCTTTAGTTAATCGTATCGGACGCCTCTAAAGTTACAAATGAGAGTCAAGTCTGGTAAGTTACAAAGTGTACGTACACACTTTCTAGCTTGCATGTCAACACCATCCTCCCAGCCCCCCTCCGCTCCCCCCTTACTCCCCCCCTCCTTTAAAATTACACAATTAATAATAATAAGACCCAAAACCAAACCAAAACAATTAGACATGGCAAAAGACAAGACAAAACGAAAACAAAATGAAAACGTGAATAAATTTTCTACAAGAATTGTTTTTTTTTTTAATTCTATTGACATGAATTTTAAAAATTATAAAAAAGGGCTTTTGATAGCTTTTAGAAAAATCAAGCGCTGAATCAAAAATATGGAGAAAATAATAAATGTTAAGTGTGCCTTTTACAGTTCAATATACCCTAAAAACCCCCACAGAGTTTCCATTTAATCCACTCAGCCGCTTTTATGTCCCACTCGATAGATTTTTTGAAAATATTGAAGAAGCAAGATTCTCGCTCTAAAAAGGTCGTAATCTTTATCAAAATGAAAAAAAAAAAAAACACTTTTTGTCTCAATTTATTGTCACTTCACTCACTTGGTGAATTTGAAAAAAAATATCAAAATTAAAAAAAAAATTATTACCGCCGGCATTAGCGTTACCCAAACAAAACGTACCACGCGAAGTTTGCACGGTTGGTGCAAAAACTCAATTGTTTTTACTGAAAATTAAAAAATTTGTTAGTTTTGATAAAAACTTTTGTTTGGCTCTTTTACCATATATTTTATATTCGTATAAAGAAATATACATACATCTATACATATAAATAAAATTGTAGTGTCTGTTTGTAATATTGAAATAACCGTTTTTTACTACATGCATATGAATATATATACGGTACATACACCAAAATAACATTTTTTACAATTTTTGTCTGTCTGTCTGTCTGTTTGTTTGTTCCGGCTAATCTCTGAAATGGCTAAACCGATTTTGACGGGACTTTTATTGGCAGGTAGCTGATGTAAAAAGGAGTAACTTAGGCTACGTTTATTTTATAAAAAATCCAAAATAACATCCAAAATAACATTCTTTACAATTTTTGTCTGTCTGTCTGTCTGTTTGTTCCGGCTAATCTCTGAAATGGCTGGACCGATTTTGACGGGACTTTTATTGGCAGGTAGTTGATGTAATAAGGAGTAACTTAGGCTACGTTTATTTTAGAAAAAATACACCCCGGGCCAAGCCGGGAGCGCGCCGCTATACACTCTAAAAACATAAACCTCGTTGTGGCGCAGACGGGTAAAAATTTTTACTAGGTAACATAATTTACTACCTAAATAACAAAACACGCTTCATTGTTACTGAATTATCCCTCTACATTGTAAATAATTAAAAATTTGTAGTATGTATTTGCAGTAAAGTAGGCTCAGTCGACTATGTCGTGCCTTTGTCGTCTAGTCTCCATACTACTCTTTGCCATCTCTGTGCGGTCGATCTCTTGTAGAGGGTGGCGCGGGGAAATAAGCCTAATAATTCAAGGCCAAATCGGCGTTATACACCTTAAAGGAGCCGCAGACATAATTTATATTAATATATAATTTATATTAAATAGGCATGAAACAATAAATATTAACTTTTTTGTAATTTAAGAATATATAACGAATTTAATATGATTGTAATACGTTTACTTAAAATTTATTATAATAATTGAAGTACGATTAACATACAAGTGTTACAACTAAGATTTTTGAATCTAAATTTTTAATCAACTATTTTTTTTTAGTCTGGCAAAATGAAAGAAAGAGACACATGACCTCCGCTTGGTCCTCTCTCTCTCTCTCTCTCTGATCGGATTAGCTTCCGTATAAGGCTAAATGAAAAATATACTTTAACTGTTGGTAATAACAGTTCACTTTCGTAAATGCAATTTGTTTCAAGTAAGCCGTGAATTATAAAAAATTGTTAAGATTATCATTTGTTTTTTATATAATTAAATTTATGACATTTCATTGAAAATTATTTTTAAAAAAATTCTATGGAGCAATAAAAATACTTCCTTTTATAGTCAGGAATAGATGTAAAAGTGTCAATAACAGCAAATAATAATGTTATTTGTATTCACATAGGTACGTACATATTTTCAAAAGTAAATTGCTTAGTCATTTAGTAATACTACTTTAAGGTTAATTCAAAACACTATTGGATTTTTAAGGGATCTAAAGATGTTAAATATTCAATTTCCCATCTTTAAATTAATTTCTTAGCACAAGACAGACTAGCTTAGAGACGGCTTAAGAGATAATTCTTACAACAAAACGCTGCGGAGTAATTTCACCCTCTTTTAATTATTAATACACCCTTCGAGGACTGAGATTATGGTATGAAGAAAATGTAATGGGTATTACGGTTTTCGGTCAATATTTTACTTTATCTCTTCAATGGCATGGCACGCTGAAACCGGCAGGGGTTTTAGCGTGCCATGCGTGGCTAAAAGTGGGTATGCCCTGGTACCTTTGCTATATTAAAAAGGGTGGAAGGTCGACTGATTGTCTATTTGACGGTAGGTGACAGCCTTTGTCAAAGAAAACAAGCAATCTAGGAGGTATACTTGTTTAGCGAGGCGGTAACACCCTAATAGTTGGAGGAACTCGGAATTTTAGATACACAAAAATACTACAAGTCATGCGTTGTGATGGAATGTCTAGTAGGTATATGAAATCTCAGCTACTTGGTTATTACATTATATGTTTTTTAATATACATAAATGCAAACAAAAGCTGAAGATTTGTGAAAACGTTAAAATTATAGCCTCCGTCTCGCTGTTCGAGGCAGAGTCTCATTCCGGTTGCTAAGAAATGGCACTTGACAATACACTATTATTTAATAGTCGCGACTATTACGGCGTCTGAGACTTTAACTGCATATTTATTGGACGTAAAAGTTTAAAACATTTCGGTTGTTGTTTAAATTAAGTTGAATAAGCTTGGATTATTATTTTTTAATTTAAATTAAATATGCTTAGATTAAAATTTAATTTTAAATTTTTAGAATTGGGACGAGAGTGTGAAAGTTATACTGAACAACAGTTTTTGCCAACAATTAATCTTAATTTTAGGCAATTATTGTATTCTAAAATAATCAAACTCAAAAGAATAGTCAAAGGTGATAAGAGAAAACTCCATATAGATGCTAATGTTTTAAAAAATGATGAAATATATATAGATAGAAATAAATACGGTCTATTCTACCTAGTTCAAAAAATAATCGTAATAAAATTCCAATAAATGAAGACAAACTAAGAAAATATTAAAAAGTTTATTTATAATTCTTTTTAAAATATGATATCAAGTGGATACATTTGTTCAAATTAATAAACATTTAAAAAAATTTCATCAACAAATTTGTGGAGTGATTTAACAAAGAAGAAAAGATGCTTGAAGAATTGAATGGGTCGGGAGATATGATAAAAGTTTTATTCGAAGAAAACCGAATGAATGGAACTTTTTCAATAACTTTCTGAATAGACTTGATAAGGACGCTATATTAGAATCTTACTCCTATTACATAGACATTAAATTATAAAACGAAATGAATATAAATATAGGCGACGGTAGCCACCCACCATCAAGTGAATCGTCAGCCTGTCTTACAACCTTAACATAAAAAAAGCTTTATTTTTTGTAATTGATATTTAACCTCTCAACACTAAAGTATGTTTATTGTTCTATTGTTGTTCTTTAATTACTCTAATAATAATTAATTTACAACTCTACATGGAAAACCAATATATTCTAAAATATAAACAAGGAAAAAATTAAATTAACCTGCTATAATTTCATTAAAAATGTTAAAATTTTCCGCGATTTCCCACTTGTAAAATCTAAGAAAAATACGGTTTTTTTTACAGAGGTCGATCACCCGAACTTTGTGCGTCCACGGGCTTATTACAGGTATAATTTAATGTTTTGTTTTTCGTACGGAACCTTTTTTATATGGGCCCAGTGTTTTTACTGCTTCGAGTCACGGTAGAATATCGACCGTGCTGTGTTGACGGGAGAATTTATTTTTTACATACTTCTATAACTTACTAAACGAAATAGATTGATTTATTATAAACTAGCGGTCCGCTCTCGGCTTCGCCCGGGGTGCATTTTTTTTACGTAAAAACCTTCCCCGATTATCCCTCTATCCATGAGTGAAGACAGAATTAAAATCGGCCCAGCCGTTCTCGAGTTTTGCGCTTAGCAACACATTTAGGGATTCATTTTTATATTACAGATTGAGTTATATTGTTAAAGATTTTGTAATGATTTCATATAGTTTAAAAATTGCAATGGCAGATGCGTGAAGAAGGCCTTTGTATGATAAGGTGTGGCAGCAGGCTGAAATAATTTATTTATTTGAAAATGTGTGGCTATATATTACATTTGTATAATTGATAGAAAAACTATTACATACAAAAAAAAATTACAATTAATTTTTCATTTTTCTTTAGTTTGATATAATCTTATATAGCAATCTTAGACAGGGATTTCATTAAGTCAATTGGATCGCACGATATAGTTTTTTTTTGAACTATTAAGATCGAAATAAACAGTACATATGTGGCAACATTTTTTTTTTTTCATTTTAACTAGCAACATTTATCCAATATGGCGTCTCCCTCGTCCCCATGTGTCGCGACAAATTACCACATAGCATTGAACCCTTGACCAGATGAGCTCTGTCGTAAATCTTATCTATTAAAACGTGTGCCCATGAATTCTGTTACGGTATAATTGATGGGATATTAGCGAGATAATTATTATTTACATACCCATGTCAAAAAATATTACATTATAGTAGGGTTTGGAAAAAGAATCTTTTTAAATTAAAATCTAATCATTTTTGTCTCTCTTTTCATTATTCATAACAATATACCTAATAATAATTTAAAAATAATATATATTCGTAATGTTTAGATGTTTTTCAATAAACTGCCACTTCCAATAATGAGCGACAGATTTATATATGTCGCAGGATATTCGAAGAAATCGGATTTTTGCAATAATCCTAGTACGAATGCAAAGGACCAGATAATAGGAATCTAACAACGAATTTTGTAATCATCCGAGGTACTTTCAGGACCGTTGCAAAAATCCTAATTTGTTTAGGACGATTAGAAAATGAAACGCTGATTGGTCAGTGATGTATAGCTTCTCTGTTCTGGTTGGTCATTCAGCGCATCTGTCAGTAAGTGAGGTTCATTTCGGCCAATCAGCGGTCAAGACTTATGACGTGTGAGCGTTTATTCGCGACTTACCTAAGTGTAAATGGCAAAAATTTGACAAGGGCTGAATTTTCATTCCTAACATTAAGGAAAGGACTTTCTTCTAAATTGGAGGAATATTTAACATAAAGGATTCAATATCGAAGAATCGGTATGCGAAAACCAATAATAAAATGGACACAGAATAGAAATTTGACTTTAGTATGAGTTCGATAATCAAATATTATTTATATATTGAAAACAAAAAAAGAAAATAATAAATAAATTTTATATTAAGAGCAATAAAGCGACCAGTCTTTTGCAAGACCGCCAACTTGCATGTTTGCATTAAAAAAAGTCGATATTATAAACTGAAAAAAGTTTATTTTGTGCGCTGCAAAATGTTTTTCTCGCGTGCATGTAATTAAATTGGACTGTGTTTGTTTATGAAGCGTGGTGAACATGGATTTTAATCTTGCAATAAGACAACGATAATGTAGCCGTGTACGTTCTTTACCGCAGTTTACAACTTTTTCTATTTAAAATTGAGCCAGCGTTTCGTGACTGGAAATGTTTGTACAACGTTTTTTTCTTTCAACAATTTTTTCGCACACAAAGTAGGAACTATTTTTGAAAAGAAAAAAAAATTACACGACTCCCTTTTGAGGAGTTCGCATTCTGCTACAATTTTAGTTTTATTCCGGTTTTTTAATAGAGCTTTAAGTACATTTTTAAGGGTCTAGGTTAAGGGTTGGCAACCTGCGGCTCGCGAGCCACACACTACTTATATATGAATAAACAGATTAGTTTTTTTTTATCAAAAAACTTTATTTATGCAAGTACTATTTATTAATGACATAAAATTTTTTTGTGGCTCTTTAAAAACTGAAATTTTGTAAATTGTAATTTTTTACCCTTCCGACTCAAAAAGGTTGACGACCCCTGGTCTAGGCGATTGTCACTACATACTATCAGTAAGCAGTATCTACAATCAATTTTATTATTAAGTAGATTGTTAGCCTGGCTATCGCGAAAATTGGCGACGGAAATTATCTACATAAAAATAGTTTCGCTATCTATCTGTACTAGTCATATCTACATCAATACTATTATAAAGAGAGAATATTTGTATGTTTGTAATGGATAAACTCATAAACTACTAGACCGATTTTAATTTTCTTTCACTTATAGAAAGCTACGTTATCAGCGAGTAAAATAGACTATATTTTATAAGAAGTCGTGTACAACAGCTAGTAATATCTATATAAATAAAATCGGAGTGTCTGTCTGTGATTTGCGAAAAACTGCCTCAAACTAAGCTTAGAGAGTCATTCGCATGCTGTTAAAACGTAAATAACTTTTTTTAGAATTTTTGTCTGTCTGTCTGTCTGTCTGTCTGTCTGTCTGTCTGTCTGTCTGTCTGTCTGTCTGTCTGTCTGTCTGTCTGTCTGTCTGTCCGGGGTAATCTCAGAAACGGCTGAAGCGATTTCGATGAAACTTTGCAGACATGAAGAGGGGGTCGTCAGGAGTAACATAGGCTACTTTTTGTTTATGTAAATTGCGGTACATACACCAAAATAATATTTTTTACAATTTTTGTCTGTCTGTCTGTTTGTTCCGGCTAATCTCTGAAATAGCTGGACCGATTTTGACGGGACTTTTATTGGCAGGTAGCTGATGTAATAAGGAGTAACTTAGGCTACGTTTATTTTAGAAAAAATACACCCCGGACGAAGCCAGGAGCGGGCCGCTATAAACAATAAAAAACGGGATCTATGCAATATATTCGAGTTTTTCAAACGCGATATTTTTTCTTTTACTGAAAAAAGTTACTAACCCTGTGACAATAAAAAAAAAAGAATTTTTTCGTTCATAACAATTGCATTTGTTGTTAACAACTGAAACGAAGGTTCATGCAATACGATGAGTTCTCCTTGCGGCATATCTTTTCTTTGGCTGAGTCGCTCATTATGTATTATTAATAGGAACGGATTTTTTTTCGATAACATTCTAGAAAATTCTAGAAGTTTTTAGAAAATTCTAGAAGTTTCTCGAAAATTCTAGAAGTTTCTCGAAAATTTCAGAAGTTTCTAGAAAATTCCAGAAGTTTCTAGAAAATTCTATGAAAACTTTCTTCACTTTTTCAAATAAAATAAGATTTTTTGAAATTTCAGAACATCGTCAAAATTTTTAGAAATTTAAAAATTTGTTAAACCTGATGGGTGATTTGTTATATTTATTTCGAAGGAAGTAGAGTGAGGCTATCTTAATGCATAAGCATCATTCTCATTAAACTCGAAAAGTCTATGTACACGAATAAGTTGAAACATTTATCTTTTCTGCCTAACGATCATCACTCAGCTTGATAGACAGCTTTAGTATTCATCATCGAAGTTTTGAGATAGAATATACCCATATTTCGCCGAACTGCGTTCTCTTATCTCAGTTGAACTAATATACACAGGAAAAAGACAAAGTTACGCACAATTAAACAAAAATCAATTCGCTCACGCAGACAACATTATTAAATTTACGTTTTTTAATATTATAAAACAAAGTCGCCGCGTCTGTCTGTCTGTATGTTTGCGATTCTCAAAAACTACCGAACGGATTTTTATACTGTTTTCATTAATGGGAAGAGCGTTAAACGAGGAAGGTTTCTACGTTTAATTTGCAGAAAAAAATTGCACCCGTGCGAAGCCGGGAACGGATCGCTAGTCTATCAATAAATTCTCGAAAGAGCGATGATCGAGGGCCGCAAGTTTTAAATAAACAGGTAAAAATAATATTTTAAACTTTCATATGCGTACTAGCTTCTCATATATTTTACCTTAAGATTCGTTCTTGAAGACAAGCATCGCACGGCCCCGTATAATTTACTTGACACAATATTTGGAGAGGAGCGAGATGAAGTGTGTGTGTTTACGTTATACAGTATGTGTTACATTTTTAATATATTAGCTAACTAGGGCACCGCGCACCTGGGGCACTGTTTACCCGAGTAATGCTTTAATATTACAAATTGTATGCGAACACAATACTTAAGTATAACGCGTTGCAACACATACAAAATATATAGACATACTAGCTGGTGCCCACGGCTTCGTCCGCGTTGAAAAATATTAAGTAGCCTATCCTGTGTCTCATACGTCCAAATGATTATCTACCAATTTTCATGAAAATCAGTTAATTCGTTTCAGTTATGGAGGAACATACATACATACAGAAAAAAAAATCTAAAAATCGTCAATTTAATTTCAGTATCATGTATAGAGCCTATAAACAAGATATCTCTGAAAACAAAGTAACTTACTCCATGACCGACCCTTACAGATTTATTATTAAAATAGTATTGATATAATTATGTAACAAATTATTGGAGTTTATTCTTTGAATCGATTAGCCTACGGTATAAGTAAAATCAAAATTGTCACACGGAAATTGCGTTACATTCATTCTAACTTCGAATATTTTAGAATATCTCTGGTTTCATAGATATTGTGCCATCTCTGAAACTAAGAATATGTTACGTAATAATACATCCTTGGAAAACGTAATCATGTATCATAATTCGAACAGATTGCGCTGTTATTTATTTATTTATTTATTTAATAAATTTATTAATTACTTAATTTATATTTATTTAATTAATTTTTTTATAATCGTTCGTAAGGAGTAAACTCCAGTCGTGCGTCTGAGCTGACACACACAGATTTTTTATATACATTCCTTCAGATACGTCAAGCATGTTTCTACCAATCCAATCTAACTTTAACTTAGATGAAGTTCTTGAGTTTTTTAAGCCTCATAAATTGACTATGTTTATTCTTATTTAGTTGGTTATTAGCATTTCATTTTTAGTCTCACAGATGTAGGTAAGCCATCTCAGAGAATAATTCAAATAAAACATGAAATAAAATAAAAATATTATTTATTGCAATAGATATTATATATTAAGTTTCAGTCACTTAATATAGTTAATAAATTCTTTAAATAGTTTTTAATTTCAATAACAATAAATCTGTTATACAATAAACAAAATACATAATTATATTCATTCCCCAAATATTCAGCTTCATTAAACTTTATTACTTTACCACTTTCGAAAATATCAACAAAATGGCGCACGGTCAGAGCTAACTATGACATCATATGAGTGGTTAGCTTATAACGTTAAAAAAATTAATGAATTATGCCTGAGGAGCAGAAATGAATATAATATTTCAAGTACATACGTTGTACAGATGTAAAAGTTCTTGGTACGTGACTGTATGAACCCAACCCTTTAACTAATATTATACATATAGGTATAAAGGTATGTAGGTAGCGTAAATGTTTTATCGGTGTGACCTCTCATTATAGGCAGGTAAGCGTGTCCTAATTGGGTATAGCTGTAAAACCACACATAACAACGTTCATAGATTCATTGTTGCTATATATTGTATATCATTTGTCAATGTATTTAATAATACTTTTTTTATAGTAAAATATATAAATCACATAATTTTGTTTTAAATGCATTTATAAACGCTGTTTTTTATAATTTTAATCAAATTTTTGGGGTTTCTAAATGTATTACATGAAGGGTTTTACGACCCCTTGGTCGAGTGGTCAAAGTGTTGAGGGTTCCCGGGTTCGAATCCAGCCAAAGCTATCTTTGGAGATGATTATTTTATAGTTGGCTCTGGTCTGGATTGAGCACAAACTCACTTTCGTATTTGTAATAATAATATTTAGTATTTATATTCCTTATTCCTTCCTACTACCTTATATTTAATCCTAATAAGGTCGACATGTTCTTGCAGCACTTGTGGCGTTGCTTGTTATAGGCCACGGTAGTCACCTACCATTAAGTAAAAAGAATATTCTGTAATAATATTTCTGAATTAAATATTTCTGTAGACCTTTACATAAATATTTATATTAAGATCTATCAGGTAGGCTGACAATCCACTTGATTGTAAATCCGTCGCCTATAAACGGAAGCAACATTAAAAGGCATTGCAGTGCGCTATAGATAAGGTCCTGGCATCACTTACTTATCACCGAAATACAATAGAGATCACACTGTTTTTACACAGTGGTCTTCTAAATAGTGGTTACTGCCACCAGACGGACAGTTTTGTTTATAATTGACAAACGCAGTGTACCTTGCAACTACTAGGTATATAAGAATTATATATTCTACAACGATAACTATTTTGTAGTATAATTTTTGAGAAACACTAAATCTCTTCTTTACAGAAAGTCCCAAGAAGTTTTTTATTTACCCTCGGACGAGTGGATGACGAATTTAAATTTTTCATTTGAAAAGTCTTTATGAAGTTCTGTTTAATGTAAAATTACTTAAAATAAACTCTTTTTATTATATTCCCCCGTAAAACCATCTCGTCAATTTGCTGAAGCAAAATAACTTTTGAAGGCTTTATCGGTGGCAGCCAGGAAACCGATCAGGCGCACCGACCATTTCACGTAGACCCATTACAAAAAGTATCTGGAGAGACGGGGAAGCTCAATGTAAAATGGTCTTATCTTAGTTATGAAGAGGTCTCAACAATGACATTTTATACCGAAAACGTCTAGAGATTAGTTGCAAGTCTGAAAGAGCTTTTATGTTAGCAAGTCTGAACTTTCTTATGGAGTAATAAATCAACATTAGCTTTAAATTATTATTTGAACATAAACATTTAATTTATTTTAACTTAATTTTGACACCTGTTGGAAAATTATGGGGGAGACTATGGAAAATTTTGACATATGTAGGTACTTTAATTTTTATATTGATTATTTGACTATGGTCAACTCAAACAAAGAAAAATCATTGCCAGTTTTCAATAAGAATTACATATTTATTTCGAGAAGTTCCAGAGATAAGCGCGTTCAACCAAATGAACAAACTTATATTAGAATAGATGTAGGTATTCATTAATTTCATAGGCTATATATATTTTATAAAGTTACGCAGAAGAAATCGCGTGCAACAGTTAGTTAATTTTAAATTCAAATTGCAATGTACATAAAGTAGTCCTAATTTTACAGGGAGATGCTTTGTTTAAAAAATAAATAAAAATATGTATGTATGTATGAATTTGTTTGAATTTTGATTAGTTTTCAGAACTTAAGCCATTTAAAGTTACATTCGAAATTTAAAACTACAGGTGAGGTGAGTTAACTGGACGACAGAATCAATTACACATACACACCTGTTTCAGTGAGTCCAATATCAATGACTAATGTCCCTGTAAGTCCGAAATAGCCACGATTATCCCACTAATAGCCGTAATAATAGCCAATTTGATGTAAATGGTCTACACAGGGCCTAAATAGTGTGATAATTTGTCTTAGCAAATGATTGTTACAACAATTGTGTTTACTAATTACATATTATATTGCTATTCTCTTAACAATACTTATTATAAAGAGAAAAGATTTGTATGTTTGTAATAGATAAATATCTATCCTTAACTTATCTTTAATCCTTTATCCTACCATTGACGTTAGATCACTTTTCTTCCTCTTTATCAAGTAGACAGAAAGCCTGCTTGACGAACCTTTACATAAAAAATACGAAAAAATCTCCAATAGAGCGATAGTTTAATAGAAACTTTATGTTACTTATATAGAATTAAAAATTAAGAATTTTAACATATTTACATACATACATTTAGAACTTAAAAATTCCTCTTAACACCTCTACAATCTTAACTACACCTATAACTAATAATATAATTGTTACTTATAGCTGTGCTTAAAGCTGTCGTGAACTTTGATCGTTACAGTCAGAGGTTTAATTCTTCTTTTGTTAAGTGTTCCGTAACGAGATTGTTCCGTTCGACCGTGTTCCATGTTCCACTTATTAAATTCTGTAACACGTTCTACCGTTCGTCTAATATGTTTTACTGCTGAATCTCGTGTTATTCGACGAGAATTAAAATAAAGACGCCATCTTGGCGCGCGGAAACTTCTCGAAGGATTATTTTGCTGCGTAATGAATGCGATTAACGTTTGAACGTGTGTTTTGAAGAAAATTTCTTCACATTTGTCACACGGGCTCTTAAATGTTTGTTTTATCTTTCCGTTTATTTCAACGTGCATTAATTTGACTATAAAATGCTGTTTTTGTTTTCTGTTTCAACAGTTACCTACTCGTAACTTAAATTTCTTATACTTTGTTGCCTAAAAACTATATTTTTTTTTTCTGTAAATAAAACTCGCTATAGGGAGGACGCTATGTAAAGAAACTTAGTAGAGAAGCAAAAGAGAAAAAGGTAGTGAACAGTTCTGTCTGAAAGACATTCTGTATTAAAGTTGTTATTGTTAATATAAAAGAAAATAATAAAATACAATACAATGGTATACAAAAGAAAGTGTAAATAGAATTAAAGAAATTTTGTATGTGCTTTCTTAACGAGTTCCTCGGAGGAACTTTAACGGAAGTGGAAGCGGCGGGCGGATGACTGTCGTTGCGAGGCCGGAAGTGACGTCGTCGACGCAATGGCGCCTTTGAGATTAGCATTCCTGCAGGATTTGCCCATTACTATTATGAAGTAGATTTGTTTTCTTTGTTTCAAGAGATATTCGGTCACTTATTCTTATTATGGTTATTGAAATAAGAGACTATTTGCCCTTATATTTTCAGTTTATACTCCTTAAACAACATTTTGTTATAACAGTTTTAAAGAGTGGATTTTGCAAGTTGTTAACATAAGGAGAGTAATCTCCACAACTATTGCAGTTATTTGAGAAAATCTTCCAATATTTGAAAGATATTAAATATTTTTATTGTTTTTGTTTTCTAATAAAAGAGAACGACAATCTACAAATAAATTAGTCAAATACTAAGATACAATTGCTTCTAGGGTCAATTAATTGGTTATTAATGAATTATCACAAGAAAAAAAAAACTATGATGTTAATGTGTTAAAAAAATATATTAAAAATCTTATGGTGACTTGATGGTATGTGACAGTATACGTACTATTTTAAGCCAGTTGTCACTTATTAATGAATAATTAATAATATTATTAATTCTATTAATGAATGAATAAGGCAGAAGATTTTGTTAGTTAAACATCAAATACGTTCTCATTATGAAAAAGATTAGATCAACGTCAACATTAAAACAGTTAATGCAGCCGGGCGCGCCATTAAACGTCATTTATGTAAATTCATCTAAACCTCCCCCCACCTCCCCTCACCCTTTCATCCGACCCTCTCTCCCGTCTACGGGCTCTCAGTTGGAAGCCCTCATTTATCATCAGCCGTCCATCACTCGCTACTCAATGTGATGCGCGTTGGGATAAACGTGTTGAAGGTACGATGACTATATCTATGTAATGTGCAAACGTCTTATGTAAAACCACTTTATGTTGTGAGAGATTGAATAAATAAGATTTTATCTAATATATAAAATTCTCGTGTCGCGGTGTTTGTTGCAAAACTCCTCCGAAACGGCAGGACCGATTTTAATAAAATTATGTGTACTTATCGGGTAGGTCTGAGAATGGGCGAACATCTATTTTTCATACCTCTAAGTGATATTTTTTTGTATGGCAAAACAACGTTTGCCGGGTCAGCTAGTAACACTTATAAAACTGTTCGTACTCTCTGACTATCAACGCATAGCCAAAACTACTGAGTTTATTTTATAATGTAAGCATCCGTTAAGAAACGATTATTGAAAACGTCAAATCCGCGCGAAGCCGTGGGCGGGTCGCTAGTTTAGTATAATATCGATTTAGTAATGTAATATTCGTTATAGCTTGACTTTATTCTACATGGAATATTCTTTATTTCTGTACTCACTGTGCAACTGTGGTTTATTTCACTGGTACAACTTCTCTGGTATTTTTGCTATTGTAAGTGGTTAATATAAATTAAATAAATTGACTACTTATATTTCTAATATTAAATAAAAATTTTAGTGAAATTAATAATTATTTTCATAAGGGTATTTGTGAAAGTATTTGAGATTCCTTTATTGTATTCACAAAATAGAGAGAAAAATACACTTACATGTTAATTTAATTTAAATTAGAAATGTGTTTTTTGTTTGAACAAAATTTATATACTGTTTTTTCTTAGCTATAATTAGTTACATCTATAATTTGTTAAGCAAATTCTGTTGTCATTAGTCGGGGAAAGATTTGCAACTAATGTATCGATATAGTAACAAAAAAAAAAACCTTAAGCGAATTTTATATATTGTACCTATTACATTTGCTAAACAAAAATTTCGTTTAACAAAATAAAAATGCACATAAAATATGTACATTAAACATTTTTATCACGAAATGTGGATTCATTTTTATATTCAGATATTGTAGAAGGACGTCCTCGACTCTACCATTCACTTCGCTATAATAAAAGCAACAATAACTTCTATCACCGACATAATAAATCGCGGTCAAAAGGTTTCCCCGCTAAAGCTTTACGAAGCCTTTCGAGCTATTGTTCGAGTCACTTTGAGTGGATACGTCAAGTGGAGAGAAAAATAAAAAAAATATTTATCCCATAAAAACCTTGGTTCGCTTATTAACTTGTCTTTTAAATATTCGTTGTAGCGTTGTTCTTACACATTTTTATAGCATATTTTTGAAAATTGATGAAAATAATGTTCGACTTTCGTAGAAGGTCTACGTGCGTAGAGCATCGCTACGATAAATAGCGTATCAACAGCGGAGCACAAGCTACGAGATACTTGAGAAACTACGAGCTACGCCATTATCCATTGTATTTATGGTTTTTTTATAAATAAATATAAACTTAATAAAATAAAATACAATACGGCTGTAATAATATTACATTTTATCGCTGAATATTTTAGAATAGCATTATGACCAAGATCAAATGCCAAATACCAAGACATTTATTCTTTTCTTTTAAATTCATTTATAATTTGTGAACCTACTTAATAAAAACAGATTTTTTTTTGGAAAATATTGGAAAAAGAACTCAGCTAAATCCGTTAAGTAGTTAAGTAAAACTAATTACATAAGTAGACAAACAGTCGGACTTATCCAATGCATGTTATGTTTGTAATAAAAAGAGTAATAATACCAATATATTTTCTAATAAAAATCCAGATGATAAGTTTTCTATTATTTGCAGAGATGTATCATCTGATTCTGTACATTTGTCAATCATCGATACCGTTCATCAGACGTCTCGACGGTGAATTCCGGTACATTCAGCTCACTGATAACAATATATGACACAGCTCAACAACATATGAATATAAGACATACGTATAACAGAGGAACATAATTTTGGAGATGGCAATAGTAATATTATTTAATCAATGGACTAATTGTTTAGACATTAACCTACATGATTACAGTAAAGCTTCCTATCAGTGATGTGGACTATTCAAATGATGCCTCTAGGAACCTAGGAATACTAGTAAAAAAAAGCTAGCCTTCTTTAGCCTTATTTTGTAGCTGAATAGAAATACTTAAGCTGGGATTATTTTCCATAATTCGTACGTGCACGGGATAAAATTTGTACAAACTTGAGCCACAGCAGCCTCAGCCTAATTATTACTGGGATATGAGTCTGCTAGCATTTTTTTATGAATCTGTGATAGATCATTTTAAGATCATATTATCTTAATGTAACATGTATTAATATTGCGACTGGCGTAATGTTGAAATTGTTTATAAATTACATTAATTACTTGCGAAAATAAATCAACCTAAACGTTACATTTAAACGGTTGTTTAAAATCACTGTATTCTTTTTAATGGAAAAACCTGTGGCACTTTTAACTTACCAATCTGGTAAGGACCAATTATTTCTCGTAACCCTCTACATACTCCATCGCCGCTCTATTTTTTATAACTTCATGTAATACTCACAAATGTACGTTTCTGTGTTGAAACGTACAAAATTGTGCAATTCTCCCCCGGCGACGTCAGGTGAGCGTTTATTTGCCAGGCAATATATTATTTTGACGAGAAACTTCGACATACTCTGAAACATACGTATTGCATGTACTCGTACCTTGCGATCATCTGTCTTCATGTATTTTTACTTTATTTCTTACTTTGCTCGCGTTTTCCCGCGTGAGATGTTAATAGTTTTCTATAAGGCTTAACCTATCCCCGTATCAATGTTAAACTGTAAATTATTATATTATTAAATTTAAATTAACACAACATCACGGTTGTATGTTTATTACAACAACTTGTACAGTTGTATGTACCAATTAATTTGCTGATTACGAAGATTGCTGATACGATTATCTTATTACATATATTTTGTTAGTAAAAAACATTAGTATGCTTACTTCTTAGTCATAAATTTAGCTAAGATTAGCTAGCTATGATGTCATAAATTTAGCAGCTTTCTGACGGCAGTAACCACACTCTTACATTTGTGCTTTTGTGTTTCGGTGAATTAATAACTGATGTTAGAGCACATTACCTATCCCTTATGGCCGGCAACGCCTATTGTGTTCCTTACAGCTCCTATGGTGTGGTATAGGTGACTGTAGCCTGCCTACTATTCAATGGACTGCCGTCATGTTAGTCTAGGAATAAAATATTAATTAAACAAAAAACTTAAAGATAAGTAATTTATGATAGCTTTGAATCTGCTATGAAGGATAGGTTTTACGAGTATTATCAAAAACGTATAAAAGTCACTTTAAAAACAGGTGTTTATAACATTTTTAAGAGGAGTTCATCTTTCTTCTATCTCTGCTTACTTAATTTATTAGGTGTTAACATACCTAACAGCTGCGTAGACCTTTATGAAAGATCGTAAACGCACCTTGCTTAGTTATAAAATCTTTTAATAACACACATACAATTGTATGTGTGCATCAACGAAAAATATACATAACACTGTGAATGAATTTTGGTTCTTATTATTACATAATCAAAGTTTAATTTCAAATGAACTTTCGACTATTGAACGAAGACTGAATTTCGGTTTCATATAAACGCGACGTCACAGGTTAAGGTTTTCATGACGTCATAAAAAGGAGTCGTTATCAACCAACTCACAAATCAACTGGCTCCATTTAAAATTGAGTCTTATTGTTATTGTCACAGAGTTGTTTTTTGAACGAACTCATCGTTTTTAAAAAGTAAGCCGCTGAAAGCACTTCAATAAAGCGTGTTTTATGTGAATCACGTCTAACATCGCACATTAAGCGCTGTATGCAAATTTTAACGGCAATCTGTTATATTAAGAAATTTATTGATCTTGTACATTTAAGTACGTTTTATTAAATTCTCTACATGCAGATTTCAATATATCATAATTCTACTTATTTCTAAGATTTATGTTTAGTTAATAAAACTTATCAGGAAATATAACCATTATAATTATACTGTTTAATGCAGTCAAAAGGTGATCATTTCCTTTATTTAAGTAGTGGCCAGAAATACTGCGTTTCGCAGTTAAATGGGTAGAAGACCAGACCACCGTGAAATAAAAACATGTGCGCTATTTTGTTTCCGTGAGTGAGCAAGGTATGATATAGTCCATTTCCCTATCCCTTGTTAATCTCTTATCCCCAATTATACTATGGTCTTGCAACACTTGTAGTGTCGCTTGTGTTATAGGCGACGGTATCCACCTACCATCAAGTGGACCGGCAAGCCTTCAAAAACCAAAATCAGAGAGGTACGGCGTTGCTAGAAACAGTTGCTAGTCAGTCAGAGTTCAGGAAGACAAGGACAGACAGACAATTCTGGCTTAATGAGCAGCACTGCTCTCTGATTTTTTTATATTATAAAGGATGGTAGACAGACTGACGGTCCACTTAATGGTAGGTGGTTGTCGTCGCCTAAGGAGACGAGCAACACTAAGGGAGTTGCAGGTGCGTTGCCGACAATTCAGGAATTGGTTTAAAGAACGCTTAAAGAAGTCGAACCTTAGCAAGGAAATTGTTCCTAACTTCGCGGGTTCGCGGGATAAAGTTTCTACCCACCCGGACTGTGCGCAGCGGCAATTTGTTCAAGAATTGCGGACGAACTCCGTTATTAAAACTAGAACGTCGGGATAAGCATTTGGGCTGGGAGAGAACCGCCACAGAATTACAACCTTTCCGTCTCAAGTTCACTTTTTTTTTAAAGTCAAATCCGTTTTTAAAAATAAATTATCTCGTCACTTGTCGAAATTATTATTTATATACCCTTTATCTTTATAAAATTATAGACAAGTAATTAAGAAATGTGTTAGTTTTAACTTTATTTGTTATTAACAACAAGTCCGTGATGATAAATCGTATTGTATGTTATCACGTTGTATGAAAGTGGTTTCTTTCGAAGTATTTGATTTAATTCGGAATGTCATTTGTTTGTGTTTGGTACGATTGAAAAATAACATTTTTGTATTCGCATACGGAAGGAATCCCTACACATGTGTAGGGAGAATAATAGTAGAAATAGACAGCAATATATTCTATCCCTTTTCTTTATCGATTTGAGCACCTGTTAATACTCATTCGGTATTTTCCTTTATGCTTTATGCGGATATAAATCTGCAGCGTTTTCGTGCCAACTTCAATGATTGTATGGCGTCATTGACAGCGATAATTTAGACGGATGAACACATAGTGTTAATTGTGTTAATTTGGGATTATTCGTGCAATTATTCTTTGTTGTAATTGATACTGCAATAATTGTATAAATACGTATATCGTACATGAAATGTATTTATTATGCCAAGTAATTGGATATGATCCATTAGGCTTTTCTACTGCGGATCGGTGCCGGATTCTCTATATACATATTTAAACTAGCTAGCTGTATATATTTTTTACTCGCTGAAAATGTATCTTTCTATAAGTGAAAAAATTTTCAAAATCGGTCCAGTAGTTTTTGAGTTTATTCATTACAAACATTTAAATCTTCTCTCTTCATAACATTAGTAAAGAAGTATTGATAAAGCCACGGACTGGTGGCAAAGAAAAGTCCATAAAATTGATTCTGAAGTAAGCTTTGTAAAATTCAAGTATTCGCCGTGTCGGGAATTCGAACCCTCAGTCAGAAGCACCATAACTCGCCAACTAGTATGAGCCCGTCAAAGTTCGTGCGATGCTATTATATTACAATCGCTCACACTGAGACAGTACAACCGTATTTATAAAGAAGCTTTATGAGTCAATCCCGTGCGTTACGTTTGATGTTATTATGCGTTCCGTTTTTATGGTGCCTTCATTTGGTAACCGGCACGGAATAAACTATTTTTGGGCGATCGACGTCTCTCGTAAAAAGAAACGTGACGTTTGATGTCGCATTGAATTTTATGACGAACGACAACTGACGCGTTCTGATTTTTGAATAAATTCCTTGACTAAATAAGCTATTCGTAAAAGCCGCACCCGAACGGTAAATTCTGCGTGTAAGAGGTTATCAAGCATCATCAAGGTTATCAAGCAGAATACCCTATTACAGAAGAAAACCACCGTGAAATAACATCACAAGATATTATTTTTTTTTGTGGAACAGTACTTTTTTTGTAAATAAAAGGTAACCTATGTCCTTTCTTGTAGCCCTAACAACGTGTATGCAAAATTTCATTATGATTAACCGAGTAGTCAAGGCGTGAAAAGGTAACAGACAGACAGACTGACAGATACTTTCACATTTATAATATTAAATAGTAAAATAATAGTAAAAATAGTATGAATGTATCAAGTGCAAAAGGTTTTAAAATGTACAGGTTGTACGTATGTGATGTTGGCGTGCCAGTGGGCCTTAAATGAAACCAATTCAGAATGGAAGTAGCCGGAGCAATATCACAAACGAGTTTTACGAGTTAATCACTAACTTTGAAGTTTGACTGATGGGGGAGGGATTATGTTTGGTTACATTTTATCGATTCACTCACGACAGGACGTCGACGCACTCCAATTATTTTTTTAAAACACAAATTGAAGGCCACATTTTAAAGTACACAATAAAAATATTGAACACTTATAAAATTTAAAAATGTATATAAGAAATTGCATAGACGCAGTGGTATTTCTTTTCAAAATGTGCTTTTCTTCTCAGGTCCGTTATTAGATTAAATAACTTTATTAGTTGTTTATTATAAAATAGCCTGTGCTACATATTTGTTCCCTTGATTTAATTAAATTTTTAACATCTTGTCAAAACGTTTGGTCGACATAAGCGGCGATTATAGAGCTGGCTATTGCCTCGGTCACAGATTAGATAATAGTTACTTCGTAACAGATTCATCACTTCCATACAAAAGCTAAAATACAGATATAGATTTAATTAAAAGGACCGATTTTAATTTAGTCTTCACTTATGGATAGAGGGATAATCAGGGAAGGTTTGTACGTAAAAAAAAAATTGGCCGCCGGGCGAAGCCAGGAGCAGTCACTAGTATTATATACGATTTCAACTTTCAACTTTCTGACAGTTTGTGGAAAAAGTAATGTAAAGAAGAATGCTAACAAGGAAATGAAAGCAACGCCAGACGCCAGTGCGCGATAAGCTCTCAATGAGCAAAGAAAAATGGCGTCCTCCCAGCGAATACTAATTAATGTAATACGTCAACCCGCTTGTAACGAGTCCCGTAACTTTATAATGTCTATGAAGCAATTAATTTATCTAATTTAGAGCGCTTATGGCGAAGTTGGTGGGCACTTGTCGCGGGTTGTTTAGACTTGCTTCAAGTTTTGTGTAAATTTTTTTTTTATGTACGTCAAAAATGTTTAGTGCTCTAATAATAAATTATAAATGCCAAAGTGAGTTTGTTTGTTAGGTGTTCACGCATTAACTACTCAACCGATTATCATATTTTTTTATATACACGTTGTCAGATACAGAAAAGGACATAGAGTATGTACTTTTTATCCATAAAAAAGTACTGCGATCATCTAAAAATTAAAATAAAAGCAAAAGAAGAGCAATAAAGATTGAATTAATGTTTTAACACTTAAGAAAAAGGAACGCCGACGAAGTTGTAGGCAAAAGCTAGTACACAATATATCGTAGAAGAATGCAATGATTTTCTGATTTCAAAATATGCATTAATTATGTTTAGATTTAAAATTAAAATTTATTCCATTAAAAAGATTTAAAGTAATACCTAACTTGATCTAAGTGACATCAAATCGAATTAAAAAAAATCTTACCAGAAATTAATTCGTCCTTTTGTCCCAGTCAATATTTGTCCCCTTCGATTCTAATTTTAAAAAGGGGATGATTTGATAAAAGAAATCTGGTCCAAATTGGTGTCTTCAATAAACAGGAAACGAGTAAATCCATGGAAACATCCTGTTTTAAATGAAAAATTAAGCTGCTTTAAAAATATTTGTTGGGGCGCAAGTTATAGGCTTACAAGTTAAAATAAGATACTTAACATTATTAATTAAAATACAACAGAACCATTAATTTTGTATTTTATTATTAGATGACTAGATATTTTTAAATTATCACTAAAACTATATTTCATTTATGTGACAACTTTGACTTATCTGACAACTAGATATGAATTAAGTTATTACAGTGATTTTAGTAAGAATTATTAAGCTTACCCTCATGTAACGGTCGTCAGACAGTTTGACGGTTCACTTGTGCTATGTATCTTCCTTCGCCATATGCAAGGACCATAGTAGGATTAAAAATAAGGATAATAAGGATAATAACACAAGCACTTAAAATAAAATAATAATAAAAACTTAAAAATTACTTTAAAGATTAAAGGTTACTATGACTTGTGGGCATTTTTAATATATTCAAATAAATGACATATACCATATTTATTATTTCAATAAATGTATCGTAAAATTTATCAATATGAAGAGATTTTCACATTCTAGCCGAACTTTTGTGACTTGGGCCAAGCTGCAAGGGTTGAGTACACACTGACAGCCGCAGCGTTAGTCCCAGTAATTAAATATTTCATCTGATTAACTACGTAAAGGACCGAAGGAAGTGCGTTAAGGTTCTTAAGGGCGGTATTATTTTTAATTTGGTCGTAGTGGGGAGTCAAGATTTGCGACTGACGGTTGAAGGGTTAAAAAGATTTAATGACGCAAAAGGGGGTTAAAATTGATGTCCTTTGTGGGTATAACAGCAAATATTAATTTGATTTTTTTTATTACGTCGTACTACTACTTTACATGCTATCTTTATTAATATTGGATATAGTAAAATATTTTCACGATTGATGCTTCATTGCAAAGTCAAAAGATTAGACAATATAATTTTTATTGAACCATTTTTTAGAAAAACTGATTTTTGTGCGCGCTGTGGGGTTGAGTCGATTCAGTTGCACGCGATTATATATTTATAATACGAAGTATTTGATGGTATATAACATAGGATAAGAGAAGTATATAAGAAATCTTCTAAGAGCAAATTTTGTATTTTCTAATATCATTTTGTAGAATTTAAAATCGCGTTTACATTATACCCGTTTCAATGGAAGAAATCAGAAAAATGCGGTAAATAAACGCGTTGCTTATAGTTCCATAGACTTTATCGCTGCAACTACTCCCGTCGATTGTAGTTTTGTGTATATTGCCTTATAATGTGAAATAAATTATGAATGTTAATGTCACTGTGAATGAATTGGGCAATAAATAGAGCAGAAGATCAGGAGCAGTGACATAATAAACAAATATTTAAAAAACCTTTTACTTTTATATAAAATAAAGTCGCTATACGCTTCTGTCTGTTTTCCGGCTAACTTCTTCTAAATTATCCAAATGAATTTAGTAAGAACGTAAAATCATTACAAAAATATAAAGCTGAAAGTATAATACATAAAAAGAGTCATTCTCTTGTTAAGACACAAAAGACTTCAACTGCGTCTTAGACGTCAAATCTTATTTAAATTTCTTCAACAAAGAGACAGCGCAATGCGACTTTGTCTTGAAGTTTCCAACGAGTCGCATTCGCTAGAAGTTTAATTACAAGAGTTGTAGTAGAACAACAGTAGTAAGAGTGGGGTAGATAATTTCTTACAGCCTATTTCGCATTTAGGGGGCATGAGGTGGGAGGGTTATTTAATCATGGCCGCCCCGTTGCCCGATAAATCCACCTAGCCTCATCACTGGAAGCTTGCTGAATATTATCTGGAGCAAAATTGTGTACAGAGATTTAGTTAAGGCTTGCATTAGATTTTTAATACGATTGTCATGTATAATAGTTTCATTTCGGAGTTAGGGGTTTTATGATAAAAAAAAATAGTAACTAACATTCATCTCATTGGAATTTCACATCTATACGTATCAGCTGTTATGGCAACATAAATATTATGTTCCTACTACTAGACATTCTTTTGTATGCTCATTGTCCTTTAAAAGGTTTTGTTACTAAATAAATAAAAAGAATCGCTACATGTGTTGCTACACGTAAAACTCGAGAACGGCTGGACCAATTCGGCTTTTTTTTCAAATATTCATCGAAGTCCGAGGAAGGTTCTTAAAAATAGGAAAAAATTTGAAAAATGAGCTGACACACATCAGCTGACACAGTCCAATAGCTTTTGACAGAACTATACCTGTCGAGTCAGCTAGTTTTAGCAAGTAATCCGTAGGTACTGAACACTAATTTTTTTTTCATAAATGTTGATAGTGATTGAATTCATATGAGAAACAACGAGAAACATAATTTCTGCGTGGTGCTTGCTTACATTTATTTTTGATTTAAATAAATAACGTCCATTTTGTAACATGTGTATTTTTTGGCATTTTTACTGCAATATCCTGTCTATGTTGTTTTTATCTGTGACTACTTATAAATGAGGTTTACTATGTGTAATAGGTAATAGTTAAATTGAGTTGACCGCAACATAAAGACCGCTTGAAGTGTCGGATACCTGCAACAAAGAAACAGCTGGTTAATTACGATTCCCATCTAGAATGTTTGCTTTCATTTCAGTGAGTACAACGTTTTCTATAGATCTTTCCTCAACCAAAACTTTAGTATTCAAAGTGTTCAATGGAAAATTTAATTTCCGCTTCTATTCAGGAGTCTCGCTAAAGGTTTAATGGGAAATTACATGAAACGAGACAAGAGGCAATCAAAATTATATTGAATCTTTCAATTGTCCTTAAATAGAATCGATGAAAGTCAGATTCATTTGAAAAATAAAAGAGATTCAAGAGATGTTTATATCGCTGATTTGGAGTGAGGGATCGGGTAACATTTGTGCGTAAAATATCTATGACCATTTGGAATAATGTTCCTTTCAAATAGTGAAAGAATTCACAGAATTGCGGAGATAACCCTCGACGCATAATTATTAATCTATACAAAATTGTCTCTCTTTCTTTATAATATTAATTACTATTTATTATAATATTAATACTATTAAAAGTATTTTTTTTCTGTAAATTATATATATACACAAACTGCTATCGCATTTTCTGCTAGTGAAAATCGTATTAAAATCTTTTGGGTCATTTAGAAGAAATTAGCGGAGAAACAGACAGAGGCGGACTTTGTACGCATGGTATATCAATATATGGTAGCGCTTCGAACAATAGATGGTAGTAATGTTAAAAATATAAATAACAAGTTAGCAAAATTTTAGACTGATTTGATAAAAAACATAATATACTAACAAGCTTCATTCAATAGTATTACTACATTCTTCCTTTTTTAAATAGTAAATCAAGAGTAAATGTCTCCCTAGGGTATTTTTAACGAAGCATTTCGTGTATTTTAATGCAATAAAGTATAAAAACAGATCTTTATTAGATTAGAAAAAAAGCGGCCTTATAAAAACCGTCCCTCCTTAAGGGCTTCTCATGGGAAAATAATTTCTTCAAGGCAAAGTTTGTTTATCCTGAAATTCGGTTTATTTTGCCATTAAGCTACTTGACGAGATACACATTTTGTACCTTACGATAATATTAAGATTGCTGTATATTTAAGGGGATTTTGATTTGGCTTATACGGTTTAAGTTATAATTAAGTAGCGTTTCCAAAAAATATCACTAATTTATGAATTACTAACGACGCACTCCCGGTTTGACACGTAATTGAGATTTTCAAAAATATTTTCTTAGCGGCTTCTTATTCTTATACCTAAATATAAACCAATGTTCCGAATTTCAACTTAGTTGTTTGGCCTATTTTAGTTTAGTTAGTACTTACAAAATGGTTGTTCATTTTGTCACAAATAATATCTAATGATAAAAAATATGTACCTACATAAAAATTTATATTTTATCAAACCTTAATTTCATAATTTTTAGTATAGTTTTTCTTTTCTAAATAAAAACCAAAACAATTGCATAGGAATTAGCATTGAAAGGTAGTTTGCTAAATCAAAGTTGGAACATATATGAAATTAACTTTAAATTAACACTGTTAGAGAATAGGTAATAGAGAATAATTAAGAAATTAATTTAAAAAAATTAAAAGTTATTATTACAATTTAATTCTACCTTTACCGAATAAATATTCCGCTAACGTTTATGACTTGTAATGTTATTAAATACTTTCCCCAAGAGATTAGCCTATTTGGCCATCTTTCAATATTCATGGTTTGTTTTGGGGGAGTAAAATGTTGTTAGGAATTTTTGGAAATTATGGATATTGTATAAAACTATGTTCCGTTAAGTTTTGTTAAGATTGATTATTTAAATATTTTGTTAAGTCTAAGCTCTTGACGAATAATTTAAATTTATATCAAGCGATTTTCTAAAGCTTTAAGAGTTAAGGAAAACAAATCTTCTTAGATAGAGAAGAAAAACTGAATTTTTGCTTATGAATTATTGCTTGACTTATTTTTTAATAGTTTTTCTACAGGGTATTTTAACTGTTAGTAGTAAAAATGATTATGTCTTATTGGAGATTACAAACTACCATTTGGAGCTACCACATACTAAATAAGTTTTATTATATTGCTAGATCTCAATTTAAATTGAGCCAATATTATCTCTACAGATAGTGAATTTTAGAAATTATTACCAAATTTAGATATTTTTTATAATGGAAATCACGTCAGCTAATTAATCTATCGTGTGCCTCACACGTGCAAGGGTTGGTAATTGTGACAGACAGTCAGACACACGGAAAGGGTTGTGCTAATTTCATTTCAGACGTCACCCTATAATTGAACGGATTTAATTCTTTTTAATTCTGAATATTTTAACGTGTTCCGTTTTTGTGGTGACGCGTTTAAAGGAATAAATTAGTTTTAATCTTTTTTAGTAGTTTGTTCTTTAGATAGGTAACATAGTTATTAAATTTTTGAGTTCATTTTTTTTACTTATGTTTAATAGCGATCCGCCCACGGGTTCGAATACATGTCCCTTTTTACAAAATTTTCATCTTTTCCCTTCATAGGAATCTTCCTTTAGACCTCAATGAATATTAAAAATAATAATAGACCAATTGGCCCAGCCGTTCTTGAGTTTTGCGCTTAGCAACACATATTTATAAATTTATTTTTTATCTTGAATATGGCTTGGGACGTTGCTATAAGAGCGTATGCATTGATATGTATAAATAATCTTAGTTAGCCTCTTTAGACCATTATTATGTACGATATAATATTATCTGTCTTAGCAAAGAATTAATTTGAAAGTTAAAAAGAAATAAAAAGCTTAAATTAACGATTGTTTGCACACGTAAACAAATACACAGTTTCTTTTATGGATTTTATAAGAGAAAAATGAAACCTAAAAAGTAAGTCGCCATCCCCTAAGTATTATGTCATGGTTAGAGAGATAATTATATTTCATATTTGTATTCAGAAGTCACTGAGGGGCGATCAAAAGCGCAGTCGCTATAGGCGACCACTTCAAAGGCTCAGTTCAGATATTAATTTTTTTCATTATTCGCATGGAAATAATTAAAGCAACATTTTTTATTACAAAAAAATCCTATTAATAAATATTTGAAGTTTATGACATGAAGTATTTTAATAAAACTTTCATTGCTTTTGGTGGATTAAAATGTATGAAGTCAAGTTTGTGAAAGAAATTAAAAAATATTTTTAAATAGCTCGTGTCAGCGACTTCAACCGTGTTCAATAAAGATTTTTTTTTAATATTTTTGGCCGATCGATTCCTCGGGAACCTAATATTTTCAAAAATAAAAGTATCCTATATGTTAGTATCCTATCTGTGTGCCTAATTTCATCCAATCCGTTTTTAAGTGAAAAAATAAACATAAATACATCCATTCTCACAAACTTTCACATTTATAATATTAGTAAAATATCTCAACACTTTACAGATTACTAGATCACTACACTACATCTTTTATTCAGAGATTAATATTTAGTTTATTACTAAAACCATGTAGTTGTAGATATATTTTTTTTATTTCCATCTATGTTTTAGTTTCGTTGCTCAAAAACAATTTCAGTTACTCAAGTTGAAAACTCGAATGGATACCTACTATTAATTCGGTAGTTACTAAAACAATGCCTATTAGACAAAAACATAAGCAATGCTCAGGGCTTTTAGCCCTCGGCTGTTGTGTAGTGCAGTAGAGTTGCACGCTCGCCGTATGTACTATTTGTTCAGGACCAATCCACAGGATATTGCTTGCCCCTCACACGTCCATCGTAACAACTTCGAAATTAACCGTAAAATTGAGTCTATATTTTGCCATTTCCTTGGATTACTCTCATACCTGTTTTTGGAATATCCGGATAGACAAAAAAAGTTAAAATTATTTACCTATTTATTAATAGAATTAAAAGACACAACAGTTCAGTATCTTTTTCTCTATTATTTGTGAACAAATTTTCTTAGTTTAAACAAAAAAAAAAATTAAGAATTTTTTCCACTTTCGAATTGATTGGGTTTAATTTCGAACAGCATGTAAACATTAGTTTAGAATTGGTTTAGAATTATCATCAATATCTCAACCACTGCTTGACATAGAGCTCCATTAGGATCGGTAAGAAGCAGCCGCGACCTTCACAAGGTCGTCTGTCCATCTTGTAGAATCTAGATTGATTAAAATTACTGCTGAACACACTGCTGAATATTGTTACTACTTGAAACTGAAAAGAGTAAAAACCTTCTTAATTAAAAATAATTTGGTTTAAAATTTCACGGTGATTGTCCAAACAGTCTCGAGGTTTAGCAATTTCAAATACAAATATTATTCATCTTTTTAATATTATAAATGCGAAAATTTGTATGGAAAAAAGATGTAAATGACGTTTGTTATTCTTTCATGTGCAAAAAGATACTACGGATTTTGTTAAAACTTTATAGTATATCAGAATATATCAAGTCCTATAATTTATACAAAACGCATCATAGAAAAGAAAATTATAAAATGAGTGAGTCGAAAAAAAATACAGCATGTGTTTCAAATTGCCCTTGAAAATGTAAATATTGAAACAAATTATATAACAGGAAGGTAACTTATTTGAAAGCCCCCAAGTCACTCATAAAATCAGATATCAGCAAAGGAAATAAAAGACATCCGAAGCAAAGGGCTCCGTCCGATCCTATACACACAATTCTGCGAGGCATTTAATTGGGTTTGAACGTTTGTTTGTTCCTCCGTAACTCCAAGACTTATTATCCCTATACATGTTTATACGATGCTCGTAACAGCCGTTGGGCTGAAATACATCTGATTAAGAGATACGTCACAATGTGCAAGGAGGTAAAAAAAACCAATTTGCAATATATGTTATTATATATGTCAAATACAATTAAGATTTTAAAAGTGCAGTCGGGGTAAGAAAAGGTTCGTCACCTTAAAGTCGACATTTGCTTGCACCAGGCCAGTTGTCAGGTCAGACCAGGCAGTCATGCCAAAATTTAATTTCAAACGTCTTTCAGTTGTTTTCTTAGTGCTTTGGTTTCAAAAGGTACTAAGGGTGTTATTACAAAAAAGATACTAAACTATGTCTAAACACGTGTTTTGTCAAACAGCGTTTAATGATTTAAAACCTGACTGAACAAATGTTTTACCTTCGTTATTACAAAAGAGTGTTTGTCCTTTGTCTAACTAAAACATCGCTAGGCAACCAAGTGTAATTTTTAAATAGCAACATTACAAAAGTTTCGTTCAACTTCATTTAGTTCATTCTAAAACGTTCCTTTCTATGTAAATTTGTTATGTGTTAATAGAATATCCTACGCAGAAACATATGTTAAAATTATCTATGTATAAGTAAAACCGTGCAGTGTGTGATTATAAATTAATTATTGCTGTAAATACACCACCATAAGTATGTTTTGGTACCAAATATTATGTATATAATATGTACGTACACATAGAATAGTGATCAGTTGAAGGAATGGAATGTGTAACGTTTATCAAACTGTCAAGTTATAACTCATCCTCATCATTGTCAAATTCTACAATTTTTTTTGTTTACTACGACTAGTTATAAAAAAATTTTCAACTAATATGGAAAATTGCATTAATAAAATAAAAATACGTGGAGAAAATTGGGTTCAAGAAGAAAAGGTAAAACATTTAAAACTATCCGATATTTCATCGTAAATTATGCTACGCCCCCGATAGCACATTTCATAATTTGTTTTTATATTTTGTTTATATATTAACATTTGGTAAACCTGTACTTTCTTTTGAAAGTAAGGTCATCGAAAACTTCATAAGGATTAATTCGTGTACGATTTTGTTGATTGTCTCGAAAGTTTTCTATATAATCTAATTCTTCTAAATCAATATCATCAACAAAATCTGCAAAGTTTAATTCCATCACTGATATTATTCAATTTTAAATACACAGCACACCCTAAATATAAAACTAGCGAAAATTAGAGACGTCAAAGTAGATTTACTTTGAGGTTAGACAAGGCTTCGACAAGATTTGACGCGTTTTTAAATATGAACAGTATTTAAACCGCGCCTAACTCTAAACCGTGCTTAAACACGATTTTGTAATAAACTTTTTTTTAGACACCTGTTCAATGTATGTTTATCTTTTTTGTAATAACACCGTAAGAGTCTACGACTTGATAAAGGAATGACTTTGAAAACTGGCGAAGGTTTTCGTACCCCGACTTTACATTAAGTATTAGGTATGTATATTACAATTTTTAAGTGTTAACTTATTAAGTAATCATTATTTATAAACTTTTTTAGTTATTACCGAACTCGACAGTAGTTGGATTGTCTGCTAGTAAAGGGTTCAGTCAAAAAAGTTTACAATCACAACAACTGGGTCCAATTGTGAATCTAAATTATCCAGGGACCCACTAAAATACACAAAAGTTTCATCAAAATCGGTTCAGCTGTTTAGGAGTTGAGTGATATACACTTACAGAAGAATTATATACATACAGAAGACTTATCTGCAAAGACTACGGTATCATGACCATTCAGGCAGATGGCGTTCTGCTTCTCATGGCAGTACCTAACCACCTTCTTATAAAGTATCACAGCGAAGTGACAGCATATATATATATGGTGTTGTGTAAAAGCTTCGCTATCCTCATCCTAATTCTTACCATTTATTCCATTTCATTCATACATCATTTTGGTTCTTTTAGATTTTATCTTTCATCTTTCAGCCTCTGTGATACACAGTTGTATTAAAATAATTAAAAGTTGTATTTAATTTCTGATTACATTTTAAAAATAATAATAATCGTAGTACGTGTGAAAATATTTCATGTAATATATCGATATATCGATGTAAATTCTTGAAGTAAATTATTCTTTACGTGACGAGATTTAAAAAAAAAAAACAAAAACAAGATTTGTTTAAAGTAATTAGGGAGTATTACAATTGATAATGGATAGACTTATTGAATATGATCATTTTATTTTAATTACTATAAAAATATTAATGTCATACATGCTCGTACTTTAAAAAAAATGACCACTAGATATCACAGAACAAATAAAAGTGAACACGATACCTATTGTTTACTCAGTAAACAGTACGACACAGTATTCCTAATCGGGTGCTATGATATTTATTCAGGATATACGTGGTATGAAATGCCCGTATTTATTCGCGGAAAATGTATACATTCACCGATTTGGGACTACTTTACATAGAAAACCTTTTTTTCTTCTGATCGTATACGTTTTTATGATTGTTGACAGTTATATCAAAACACATTTTGAAAATGGGAACACTTATATTCCATACTATTTAGTATTATAACAATCTTTTTGAACAATTGAAAAATTTTATATATCGACCTGTCGAAGTAATTTAAATAACTATTAAGTTCCTAAAGGGAAAGTTTTTAAATGTGTAGTGGCACACTGCGTTTCGCAGTCTTTTGGGCAGCCCATCTGGCGGCAGTAACCACCCCTTTACAGAAGACCGTGAAGTAACATTCCACTTCTCTATCCTTCCCAATTACCTTATCCTTAATCTTACTATAATCGACAATGTACTTGCAGCACCTGATGTTGCTTGTATTATAGGCGACGGTAGCCACCTATCATCAAGTGGAGAGTCAGCCTGTCTGCGGATCTTAGCACAAAAAAACTTAATTTTTTGAACCGTGTAGTAACACGGTTAGTTAGTAGTTAATAAGTCAATAGTTTAGTAGTAATTGTTTAGTTAAAGCACATAGTAGACAAAAATTATCGAATTTCCATATCAATACTAATAATAAATCTGTTAACTGATTTTCATGAAACTTGGTAGATAAACATTTGGACGTATACGGGAC
This sequence comes from Synanthedon andrenaeformis, assembly GCA_936446665.2. NCBI lineage: Eukaryota > Metazoa > Arthropoda > Insecta > Lepidoptera > Sesiidae > Synanthedon > Synanthedon andrenaeformis. The sequence continues at coordinate 1,927,428 of OW387780.2, read as the reverse complement.
ACAGGATAGGCTACTTAATATTTTTCAACGCGGACGAAGTCGTGGACATCAGCTAGTATAAGTATATAAGTTGGCACATTATTCGCTACTTTTTCCTTGACGTCGCATTTAGTTTCACACAACGATAAAGCCATTTTCTAATACGGGAACCAACTTGGTTCCTTCATAATACAGATTAAGACAAAAATTGCGTTGACGTCCGGCCTCCTTCGAGTCGTATTTTTTTAATTTTCTCAAACAAGATCTCGAGCCATGGAATTCGATTATAGAGCCTAGCGTCTTGCAATATAATTAAATTTGTTTTCAACAGCGTAGCGGGGTTTCTTGGCGGTGCATTTTGTTTGTTTCTCCCAATAATGATTAATTTTAAGTTTAGTACAAACTTTTTAAATAGTAATTTCCAACTCTTTGAAGAATTCTTTTACTTGAATTCTGGCTGGTAAACAGATGGTTCACTTGATTTTAAGCGGCTACCGTGCCTATTAACAAAAAAAATGGCATTGAGTTGGTAATCCCTTATTTACGCATCGCAATATGTTGAAACTCATAGTACACGTGTTTCATGGCAGTATGGACTTGGTAACTGCCGCCAGGCAGGCGGCCTAGATTGTGACTACGGAACGCGGCATGCCCTGCCTCAAAAATTGACAAAAAAGATAAGTAAAGAATAATTCATCTAGTTTATTTAAAAAGATAAAAAAAGTCACTGCCCGCCTCTGTTTCTCTGCTAACATCTTCTAAACTACCCAATGGACTTTGGTACGGTTTTTACTACCTAATTGAAAAAGCGTTAAACGAGGAAGTAGGTTTGTATATAACTTGCAAAAAAAACCGTGCAAAGCCAGGTGCGGTTCGCTAGTTAACTTAATTTACAACATTTCATTCAGATTAAACGAAATTTGAGCACTAGTTATATTAGCTTTATCTTTTTTGAGAATTCAGAATGACTGGATTCAGGAAGCTGTAATGATTCTATAAACAAAGAATTACAAGAACAATATCCTTAGCGAAAGAAACTTTTTAATAATGGCTAAAAGTGTCCTAGTCGACATGAAATAATTGTTAAACGCACAAAAGCAGTAACAATCGCACGCCTCCTTACAAAGGACATTAATATTTTTTCCTTCGTCCTCCGTTGAAATACTTGCGTTCCTTTTAATTCCTACCCCAGTTTTCCTTCGAGTTTATGAAATAAGTTTTTCTAACAAGATTACTTTTTATGAGGAAAAAATTGGCGGATAACGAATTTAGAAGTGCTGGCATGATGTCTCGCAGCTTCCTTTGATGAAATTCATTTTTTTTTGTTACGTGGTGAATTGTTTCAAAATACAAAGAGTGTATAAGCTACTTAACGTCTCATATTCGTGTTTAAGTGGAGATAAAAATATTAAATTTAAATTGATGTTGATGTTACAAGAAGAAATGTAAAAATGAAAAGTCACATGAAAAAATCTGCATGACCGTTTAATTTATAGTATTTTTAAAATTATTATTATTAACTTTAAAACGGTTTGCTAATTTTAAGACCATTTGCCTAGGTATAGTTTACATTTTAGCTAGTTCCATACAACCCCTGATGTTAATGTAATTGTTCAAATACAGTAAACTTCACAATTTGCCTAAACTATGAATCCGTCAACTGTAATCTGCAGCGTTTTGGGGTAACAGGGGAACGGGCAGACGGATTATCATATCACATGAATATTTTATAAGATGGTCTGATTCAATTAGACAGCGAATGTGGCTCCAATGCGTCCGTACAAACGAGAAATATTTCAATTGAGTAATTTTCAAATTCGTTCAAAGCAACGGATGTAAGTATAGATCGCCTCCAATTCAATGAGTTTCTTTGAGCAGTATTGTATGTATATAGCGATAAGTTGCTTTGATGAGTTTTAAGTGAAAAATACAGAAATTATCGAAAATGAATATACATATTTAATAAAAAAAAATTGCTGTCATCTGTATTATATTTGCATATTATACGAGTATAATAAAATGAAGTCGCTGTATGTTTCTTTCTTCAGATAATTTCTTCTAGACCACCACCCAACGGATTTTGATACCGTTTTCACTAATGAAGAGAGTGATAAACTATTTCTAGATTAATACTGTTTTTGTTATACATAATTTGTAGAAAAACATGTCAGTCGTAGTAGGACTGCACGTCAGAAGTGGTCAGAGGTGTATACCACATTGATCCTTGTTATCATATCTAGTAAGTTTACTTTCATATGTAGTTGTCTGCTTGCGCAATACCTGCGGTGGTGAAATATACGGCGCAATATCTGCGGTGGCGAAAATATACGGTTACAGTAACAAGTCGCGAGTTCAATGGTTTTTTCCCATCTCAAAAATGCCCAACACGCATAAAGAAGTTTTTACTTCAAAAAGAATGTGGTTTACATGGTAGTAGGTTCCCAATCCCATCCCTTGATAGGGGTAAGGGACAAAGTATGGAAATAGGCTGTGCCATTCTTTAGTCGCTCACTGAAACGCAATAGCACATGTGCTGTCATTTCTCGGCGGTCTAGGGGGTGTTTACTGCTGCCGGACGGGCTTCCCAGTTTATAACTACGGAACGCAGTAGGTACTTTAAGTTTCAAAAATTGTTAGGACGTGTAGGACCCTAATTTCCTTGGTTCTTGCGAACAAAATTAGAATGATTTCTTTTAAGATTTATTAAAAAAATAAAACCAGTTTATGAATGTTCTGAAGTATGTTGGATTTCGTGCTAAAAGCATCAAAGGTGGGTTTACGAGTTTTTCATCGATTGACTTCAGTTTCACCCGGTTTGTGTATTAATAAAAAAGGGAAATATCAAACACGATGTTTGGAACAATGTCATAATAGTTACATTTTTTTTGACAAGCATATACACATTGAAAATAATAAAAATCGTTCTCCTTTTTTTAAAGATTTGCATAATGAATGCCCAACGATACGAATGCGTAATTACCATATTAAACAATGAGTTTCCGTGTGCGATATTTTTGTGAGTACAACGTACGAGTGGTACAAATTATGAGCGGAGCGGAAAATAGCAAACGTATTTTTATAATAAGAATGATAAAAAAATAGTTCGACATAATGACATAGAGAAAATCAAAATCTGTTTGATGGTCTATAAGTAGTTAGCGAAGAAATTAACGGAGTTTATTTTATAACTAGCTGGCGTCCGCGACTTCGTCCGCGTTGAAAAAGAAAAAAGTAGCCTATCCTGTGTCCTGTACGTCTAAATGTTTATCTACCAAGTTTCATGAAAATTAGTTAATTCGTTTAAGAGTTATGGAGGAACATACATACATACAATACCTACACTTACAGATTTATTATTAGTATTGATATTTACCTATATGTAGATATAGAATTAAATACATAGAAAAAAAAGAAGCTCATATAGATATAAAATAAGGAAATAGAGCCTATTTCTCTACCCTTTCCTAATCCCTCATTCTTAAACCTACTGTAATCGGCAGCGCATTTGCAATACCTGTGGCTTTGCTTGTGTTATAGGCGACAGTAACCACCTACCATCTAGTGGACCGTCAGCCTGTCTGCGGACTTTAACATAAGAAAATATACACGTACATGTCAATAGTTAGAATATGTATATGAGTCTACATTTGAATTAATTTCTTTTACAATATTGCTGTTGCTTGTGGTTTAGGGTAAAAAGCGCAAGCGGAACGTGCGGAAAGCAGTGAATCAACGGCGGAACAGCGCAGGCGACCTTCCGCCATCTTTTATTATGTTTATTCATGAAATTGCTCATCTAACGAAAGTGAATCTTTGTTTACTTGCCGACGAAAATGTTGTGTCGCATCTTGTTACGCGGTTTACACACAAAATGCTAAGTTAACTGCGATGCGAAAATTGGTAGTACTCCTTTGGTATCTAATAACTCGAGAAAAGACAGAAAAGTATACCTTATAGATAGATTATAGTTATCTATAATGTAATATTATAAAAATTTAGCTTATTTATATAGTTGGCGTTTAATATATAAATTGTGTTGACTTCCTCATGTTAGTTATACAATCAATCGTTCATAATTCAAAAATTATAACTTCTAATAAATCAATTAAAATAGACTCAAAAATTTTTTTAGCTTTTGACCGCAAATTTTTTCGCGCCTTTTTTTTCTAAGGGTGAAATATTAATACAATATTTATTACTCATATATTTCTCTAAAGCATCGAATTGTTTTTTATTTTAAATTTTTAGAACAGTCCTTTTTTCTGAATGAAAGTTACCTTATATCCTTTTATGTATCCCTGACAACGTTTACGTTAAATTTCATGTCGATCGGTTCAGTAGTTAAGGCGTGAAAGCGTAACAAAGAAACAAACTCACTTTCGCATTTATAATATTAATTGTATATATATTAGTATGTAAGGATTAATATTAATAATACTTTGATTGGTCTATTGTTTAAAAATCACCAAGCTAATTCAAACATTCAAAATTGTCTAGCGATTTCAGCTTTATTACGATTCTAAGCAATTTTAATTTTATTTATTGTAATTTATCGTATATAAAATTATCATGAAAAATACAGCACCTGTGTCCATCCTTATCCTTAATCCTGTCTAGATCGCTATAAAACTGAAATTTAATAATAGGTGACAGTAGCCACCTATTATTAAATAAGTCATCAGCCTACTTGCTAGTCTTTAAGAGATCGTAGTCAGATTGCACAAGGAAATATTCAATTTTATAAAACCACACATAAACCTATTTCTGAATGTTGTATACTGTTTAACGCATTTGGATAAAAAGGCTCTTGTTTGAATCTCGTTTCGTAGGCGACGAAAAAATGCTTATGCAAAGTGTTATTATTATTTTTTAGACGCGCACTGGGTGAGACATTACGCAGCGGATGTTGAGAGGGCGCATAAGGAGGTGGTGCAAGTTACAGTGATTACATGACCAGCAACATATACTGGTATTTAATGCAGGTAGTAATTGAGTTACTATGGAATTGTTTTCGGTTTGTGTTCCGAGAAATCTATTACAAATTAAATTTTGTGCACAATTTATTAAATTTCTAATATGAATTAAGAAATGTCAGAACCTCAATTTCATCTACTTTTACCAATCCATAAACATATTATGGCCAATACACTTCACATCACAGGCCAAACAAATAATTAAATCACAGATTATCATAAACTACTAGAATAGGAGCAGACTTGAATAATATAGAGCAAATCAGACAAGTTCTATAAATCTACTTGTGTATCGTGGTTATTTTATAAATTATAAAATATAAATAGCGACCCGCTACAGGCTTCGTCCAAGAAGAAATTTAATTAGGTTTTATTGTATCTATAAAATTAGGGGCCATACGACAGACGCGGATAATGACTTCAAATTATACTATGTAAAGAAGATACCGAACGTTTTAAAAGATACCACAGTGTTTGTTATGACTTCTTCAACAATAGACATAAGTTTTTTGTTCTCTTTTTAAAACCGCTTGCAATGAGGCTTCACAAAGAGGAAGTGCGTTGGGCGCCTTTAGGCGGATCGAGCGGAAATGGGTCAGGGCGGGATTTAGATGTAGCTGTTATTGCCGGCTGATTTAAATATAACTGAGAGAGATGAAAGTACGGCCCCATGAGCGCCTATATACTTACTCAGTGATTTGGCTTTTGTGCGAGTGAAATACTGTAATTTCGCATCAGTGTGAAAGGAGGTCTACGTGCTTCTATTGTGTTAGTTTAATGTGTTCGATTCGTAGTTTAAATTAAACTCTTTAATGGAAACGCTAAATTATTAACCATTTCTCAAGGGGTGCGTAGTATCAATACTAGGTAATATAATAAAAGCTTTAGAACTTGTTTGTTTGTTACGCTTTCACGCCTTGACTCTTCAACTGAAAGTACCACTGAGTACCATAAGGTTATGGATATAAATCTAGAAAAAAAAAAAAAACAGAGTTCCTGAATGATCATCTATAACACCAATATTATAGGATTTTTTTTTTGTTTACTTGTTTATAATGGATAAACTAAAATTTTTTTTATTGATTTAGAAAAAACTTTCACGTAGGTATAGAAAGCTAGATTATCAGCAAGAAAAAATATGCTTCTCTAAGTAGGCAACTATTGAATTACCTAATTGTGTCTGTGTATCTGCCAAAAATATCTCAGCCAAAACATGCTGTAGTTATGTTTGAGCAGAGGCGAACTGCGCCTCCACACTACTCGCGAAGTGCCTCGACGAATTCGACGAAATTCGGGAAAGTTGACGGAAGTACGAAGTGCGTGGCTATACACTCGTTCCACCTCGCGAGGAACTCATTCGCGCTACTTAGAGTCTTTTGACTCTGGCGCAAAAACCGACAACAATAGGAAGTAGCACGAGGCGAGGTAAAGTTGGACGAGGTAAGACGAAGTGTCCGTCCACACTCTCGTATTCGCTTCGCCTCGGCCTACTTCGCGAGTAGTGTGGAGGCCGGGGAACACTCGCCATGAGTTAAGTCAGCGGACATAGAGGTGTGTGGGGATCCGAGGATAAGGCCTCGCTGTGATCTCGGACCCACAGATCACATCAGTGGGTATACCCGGTGATAAGTCACTTTGCCGGGCGAGTCCCCCCCCACCCTCGTAATGTGCGTGAATGTCATGTCCCCTTGTAAAAAAAGGTATGTTTGAGCAAATTAATATGCGCTGCATATAAAAAACATAATCTATTTTCACATTAAATTTATATAAAAAAATTACAATATTTTACAAATAATCCTTACGCGTTTCACCGACAATGCTCTCAAGATACAATTTTCATTAAAATTTAGACAAGCCCACCAAAATTATTAATAGCATTGAAACAAAAGGTGAAAATCAAAACAAAACCAGTTCGGAACGTTGATACATTAAGAGTACGGCTGTTTGTTTCCGTTTTCTCCGCAAACAAAAAAAAATACCAAAATGAATATTCATTTTGAAATTAATGAAATTGAATTTTACAATGAATACAACGAATGAATGTTCGCCAAATGAGATATCATTATGGAATTTCGAGTTATTGTTTCAACTCTGGTTCGCAAATATTGATTAACAATTATTTACGGAAAGCGCTAATGACTGAATAATTAGTTGTTCTAAATATTATATTAATTGCATTAGGTATTTTCGTCCTGTAAGGTACATAAAACCATACTTCATACTAATATACTAATTTAATAACGGTGAAACTAATTCTGTCTGTCTGTTGCCTTTTCACGCCTTAACTACTCAACCGATCAACATGCAATTTTGCAAGTACGTTGTCAGGTATACAGAAAAGGTACATAGGGTACCTTTCATCCAGATTAGAAGTATACTGTCCCCGAAGGGTCATCAAAAAATAAAAATCGCGGTTACCAGCTAGTCTAGCTAGCATACCTAGTATAAAACAGTCGCTTCCCGCCGTCTGTCCCTCTGTACGCTTAGATCTTTTAAAATACGCGACGGATTTTAATACGGTTTTCACTAATGGAAAGAACGTTAAATGAGGAAGGTTTGCGTATATATTTGCAGGAAAAAAATTGCATCCGTGCGAAGCCGGGAGCGGGTCGCTAGTATTATATAAATGCCAAGTAATTTTGACCGTTGTGTTTTATAGAAAACTAGCTATACAAATGTAGCAGGCGAGCTCTAAGCGCAGTGAAGTAGACAGGCTTTTAAGGTTGGTAAACCGAATCGTACGGGCAAACGACGAATACAAACTGCTTTGTACAAGTGATTGAACGAACTAGAATATATTACATCTGTGTACCTACTCAATTTGCAAGTAATTCTGTTTAATTTATAGTACCTGTTTTTAATTCTATTTTATAGTGTATAGTGTTAGTTAAAGGAGATCAATCAGTTTTGTATGGAGATCAGGCAATCAGTTTTTTATTATTTACGTTTTACCGGACATGTACGTTGTAGGTAAAGAGAAATTATAGATTATACTGGGAAAATATCGTGTAATTTGGTTTCATAGATATTTAAACTTTAATGTATTAAAAAGTCTTTTTATTTTTTGAATGTTATCCCCATTTAGAAAATCTGAAATAATCACAGGAAATTAGTGATATTAAGAAAAACTTTTATTACCAAATTCTCCAAATTCCAAACCCGTCATTAACAGTAGTAGGTGCTGTTAATGATGGGTTTGAAATGAATTGAAAAAAACTGTATTGTTTTTTACTGTTACCTAATTTACTTCGAAAACAAATAAAACAGTTCAAAACTAAAATAATTCGAACTGTAATTAATTCAAATGCAAATACTAGACGAAGAACTCAAAACAAAACAAACCGGGTACTTACAACTTAAGAGAAACTTCAACAATCGCAGGGAAAATAAAATCTTAATCCTATACAAACCAATTCCCAACGAATAGAGGAAACGGGGGATAGGCGGTAGTCGCTTTTGAAGAGCGCTCGCAATCAAAGAAATCGGTTAAAGAAGCACCGATAGCCCTTAACACGGGGATACGAGAATTTCGCCGGACTCCCTACCAATTTCCCCGCGTTCCTCCTCCGAAACGGCGGCAAATGGCGACAATTTATGACGGGTGCTGACGACGTCTAATACTGGAAGGTTCTCATTAAGTGAGTCTAAACGCGGACCTGTATTCACTTAGAGAGGAGATTTTTTTCATTCGTCTCACCCAACTTTTCTTTACTGCGTGCTCTCTCCGTGTTCCACTTTAATTTAAGATATTTTTTTTTCTATTTCATTCTTTGTTATATTGTTCTACAATATAACAAAGAGTTAGGTGTATATTAATTGCTTTTAGAATGTGAAGTTTCTAGGTGACGAATATTTCTATCTTTTTGGGGCGAAACCCAGAAGCTTACACCTCAGGTAAGCTAAGCTTATAAGATAATAATCTTATTGCTCAGTATGTTCAAATTGAGATTATATTACAAAATTACAATATTATTTAGTCATTTTATTTGAGCAGCAAATAAAAACCTATTTCTTAGTAACTAGTATCGTAAAAAGTAGATTTTTTCCTCTTTCGCAATTGGTTACGAAACTCCGGTTTCGTACGCGGCCGAAGGGGCTAAAACTTAAAAATTAATAAATTATAGTCACTATAATAGTTTATTTTTAAATATTTTTAACCAAAAGTGGAAGTAGTAAGAAAGATTAATACATTAGTTAAAAATTTGCAGATTTATTTACTCTTTTAGGTAAAAGATATTAGATATGGTTTATTATAGTTTAGACATTATTATTACATTTTATAAAACGCATATGAAAGGACTCATCTACTTTGATATATCATTTATTGTTGAGTCGATGTTTGGAAGAGGATATAGTATTTCTGAAAAATATTTTAATTTCAATCTATTGCTAAAGAGTTTAATGCGCGAATTACTTATTCCCCCATGATACGCATAGACCATTATAAATTTCTTTTTACTATTTACATTTAGTAATGAAAGTTGAAATTCAAAGTTTCAAAAAACAGTTGTTATAAAGATAACCTAAAAAGAAATAAACAATTGACATTGATCTTTAATGTTTTTTTTTTTAAACGAAGTTTAATGATGTGTAAAAATAAAGGAAATTACAGTTTTTATTTTTATTAGAGATGATGGGTTTGCTATTGGCCAGCGTTTAGCCGTGTAGCGAAGCTACACCTAGAAGATGCCTATTCACTAGAACTATAGAACTTTGAAAAGGTTTAGGTTATATGAGCTCGGAAACACAGATCAACCAGAGGGCCTAGTGCGAGTTTTACTCGATTAAACGCGACGAACACGTAAATGTCAATTTGTATGGGAATGAAGCAGCGCCACCTGGTGGCTCACGTGTAGGTCTGCTTCATTCCCATACAAATTGACATTTACGTGTTCGTCGCGTTTGATCGAGTAAAACTCGCACTAGGCCCTCAGTTCCAAACATTGGCAGAGCGCATTACAAAGGTATATGTTACGATAATAAGATTATAAAGGTTGGCATTACGTTCACGAGTATACTAGTTTTAATTAACTGAATAAATTAATCATTCATGTGGGGTGTGGTCGCACCAATGTGTTTACTAAGTTAATTTTATATTTGTTGTTCGTTGATCGCAGTGCACTTAAATAAATAATCTGAATTCCATTCAGATTAAAATCAAACATTACATACTGTAATGGACCAAATTATAATTTTAATCTGTGATTTCGTTCGAGTATTTTTATAAACTACTAGCTGTTGTACGCGACTTCGCCCGCGTAACTTTATAAAATATAACCTATGTTAATCGCTGATAATGTAGCTTTCTATAGGTGAAAAAATTTTCAAAATCGGTATAGTAGTTTTTGAGTTTATTCATTACAAACATACAAAAATAAAAATCTTCTCTATTTATAATATTAGTTTAGAGAGACAATTTTTTATTCTGATGTATAAACTATATTAATGTAAAGTTTCATTACAATCCGCTATGTATTCAACCTGTCTGTCGATCTTAACTAAAAAAAAGTAGTTTCTACGTAATATAGTAACATATATACATGTAAACACAAATCCATCTCTATAAACTTTTACGTTTATAATATACTAGCTGTTGCACGCGGCTTCGCCTGCGTAATTTTATAAATTATAGCCTATGTTACTCGCTGATAATTTAGCTTCCCAAGAGTGAAAGAATTTTTCAAAACGGTCCAGTAGTTTCGGAGGCTATTAGATGATTCCTCGAGAACAATTCATTTTTTGAAAACGTGTGTGTATACAAATTTTCAATAATATTTTCGTCAAAACCAAATTCTTCAAATACGTAATGGAGTTGGGCGATGTAATTAAAATTGGCTCATAGCTACAATAATGTGCTATGTTTTAATTTAACAAAATTTACTCCAATAAGTATGGTGTTAGTTTACAGAACAATAAAACGTATAGGACAAATGAGTGTGGCAAAGGCAAAAGTTATTTACTCGTTCACTCTATAAACTTTACACTGGCTCGATCATTCCCTAGATAAATTCGTAAATTAAATTCGTGCATCAAGCGATACTGTCTCCTATGCTGTCTGCAATATGAGAGTATTTGCCGTGATTACGCAAGAGCTTTCGGGTGCGCCTTAAAATAATGTCACTCTAAACAGGGTTGTCGCTTCTAAGCGTTAGAAAGTTTTTTTTTTAGTTAGTTGAACAACATAAATTTTGTCATATGTGATAATATATTAATTAAGTTTATAACATAAAAAAAATCATGACTAAACACCTTTTTACTTATACATATTAAATTATGATTAAGAAATTAAAAATATTATTCTATTTATATGTATATTATTTACAAAAAAACCTACAGCAATATTAATTTGAACAAATTATATGAATATAATGCTGCTAAATATATATAATATATATATTTTTCTTAACGAAATTTAACATAACGAAATTTATAGAAAGTTTACGATTAATAATTCACAAAAATTATAATTATGTGCATGTCTGCTTGTGTATTTTTATGAATGAGTTAATATTCATAATGTACAATTGTACATATCTAAATAAAGAGGGGTTCTAACTATTTGTATATCGTGGCCTGTATAATTCGCGATTTTTAATAAAAAAATATAAACCATTTCTTAATAAAAAAATATTTTATTTAACAGCTAATATTGTTTTAAGTATTTTTTTTAATGGAGAATTACGTCAAGGAGGCTGATATTTCACTTGGTAGCTGTGGCAACCATCGTCTAGAAACATATAGTATAATAGAAAGGTTCCAGCTGGAACATATCACATTATAATAGTACAGGAATTATTATTTCACAATGGTAAGAGTGTGGTTACTGCCGCCAGACAGACTTCCCGCTTCAACAGTGTGGTACAGTTCATTCTTAAAGCTTTTAATGTGTCTTAATAAGTATTTATAAACACACACAAAAAACTCATCAAAATTGGTCAAGTCTTTTAGGAGTTCATTAATTAGTTAGTAATTATATATAAAGAAGAATTTCATATATCACTTTAGCTTATTTACAAAAATTATATCTATCTACTAATTACATAATACATCTAACTTAAGTCCCTTGAGCATGGTTCGAACCATACTGGCTGCATTACCTCGTTGTATAGCAAGGCTAATTCGCTGTCATAAGTTATAGCCATCTCTGGAGTGGCCAGTGATATTGACGAAGTGTTTACTTAATGAAAACTTTGAAAAATTAAAAGCGTTAAAATAAAAATGTATCCAGTAGCGATGTCCGTGTATTTGTATATTTTGCATTTTCATCCACGTTTTCGCCGAGCTCAATAAAGTTTTAATTTTTTTTTTCGTCTATTTGTCTGTGCGTTCGTGCACGCTAATCTCAGAAACCGCTTAACCGATTTGAATGCAGTGCGGTTAATTTTTGTAATTGATATTTTGTAGCAAGCTTCACTCCAATCAGTTTACAAACAAGAAAGTTATACTGAATACCGAAATGCAAAGCTAAGGAGGTTGCGGGCACAGAGCTAGTTAGCTAATAAAGATATTGTGCATAATTAGCGAGAAAGAGCGTAATTACCACTCGTCAACCCTAGTCTGGCTGTACGAGGGGGGGTCATTGCGCCTTAGAACTGGGTCAGATAGTGGCGACATTTTTCTGGGTCGGAGCTGGATTTCGGGGAATGTTTTTACAAATGAATAATGTGGGAGAGAGTTGGGTAACAAGAATGAACTTTATTTTTTCATGTTCAGAGCATTTTATTGTTTCCTTTGATTACAAACGACCGCTAAATACAATTAGCGGAGAAACAGACAACTTCTAATCTTAACTGAAAACAACTTTCTAATAATATAATATTATTCTTGATTTATCTAATAAATTACTGAGTAGATTGTATTTGGAGGAAACAAATGAGCATTGTTAGGGAAACAACAATGCGACAGAACTCGAAACGCTTACAAACAAGCAAGCCTAAGTAGAAACTAATAAGTGGTAAGTCACGCTTTCTACTGACTGAAAAAAAGACATTAGGATAGGTGTACATTAGATAGTTGATTTAAATTCTATTAACAAATAAGTAGCGTTTAGAAAATTAGAAAACAACCTAATAGCAATTGTATAGTTACTGAAAGAAACTGAAAACGAATATATCATTGGAAAAACAAATTATAAAGAAAAATGTAAAGTGAAACATATTATAATACGTAAAAATCAATAAGTAGTCACTAATATTACTTGAACATTTTTTGGATTCCATCATTAATTTAATTTGAATACATTTTGTTTTCATTCAGTGCTGTGTTCCTTAAAAAAATTAAGAATTAGTTTTTACTATCCTAATTCAAATAAAATTATAGATTCTGAAGTGTTTGTATGTTTGTTACGCTTTCACGTCTTAACGATAATCATTATAATAGATAAAGTATAATACTTTTGGAGATTTGCGGTTTTGAATAAAATAACATTAGATTTATTTATATATAGATTCCTGTAATGACTTCTGTATTAGTGTTTGTATAAAACACATGTCTGACTATTTTATATACATATATAGTTTAAACTATTGTCTGTAAGCACTAAGCTTAAGAAAGTCTAAGTTTAGTAAAGGATAAGGTGGGATTTGAAATAGTGGAATTGTTAAGCCATATTCAGATCTAAGTTCAATTTGGCATTCGTTCAGGCAATGCACATTGTTAAACGTAGTAATAAGCCAGATAGATGCAAACTAGAGATCCCATTATATTTCTTATTACAATAGATTTCAGCGAGGATGCACAAGAAAGTAGAGACGAGGTTTCTTGAAAGTGTGTTACCATGTAGACTGTCCTTGAACATATAAAAAATTATATTTTTAGTACTAATTTAGAACTATTTTCAGGTAAAAGTAGTTATATAAACATCAAAAATGATATAAAAACGAGGAAACCTTATATTTATAAGAGTTTTCGTCCGTTATCTTTATCAATATTAATTCACACCATCTTTCAAGCTGAAACCAACTAACCTACATATTCACAAAATTACATTGCTATCGGTTTGTCGAGATTAGACAGTTATGGTAACTATATAGACAGTTATGGTAAATATGCGACCACCATGATTGAGTATTATGCATGGATATTAGTTACACTATAATTTGGATTGTATCTACCTATATCTATACAAAAATAAAGTAAAATCTTTATTATAAAGTCGCTGTCCGTCACTGTCTGTTTCTTTGTTAACTTCTTTCAAACCACCCAACTGATTTTGAAACGGTATTTATATACTATTGAAAAGAGTGATGAACGAGCAAGGCATACAGTATATAATTTGCAAATTATATACTGTAGTAAATTATATACTAATGCATCGTAACGAAGCCGGGGGCTGATCGCTAGTGTAGCAGAATTAATGCCAATATGACCAGTTTCATTGCTCATTTCAATGATTAATGGTTAACATTGTTATTTTGAATCAAAGCGTTCATATACTCTTAGAGTTTAATTGAAATCGAAAGACGGATCCAATTTGTGAATGCTTCTAAACAGTTATATGTTAGTACATATGCATAGTATCCGTTTTCCCCAATAAAACTAACGTATCCAAAACATTCTACGTCTGACGTAATCCGTTGAGCATCCGCAGTGGGTTCCAAGTTAAATTGTTACAATCTGGGATCTTAGTCCGCAGTTATGTTAGGAATCTGCCGCCGAATAGGGCAGACGGGAATGTAGCATTATGAGAGATAGTAGAAGTATGTCTTGTGTTGTTTCATACAAGAAATTTATTTGCAATAACGTATCTACTGACTTTTCAAAGAGTTGTTATTTCTAAAATTATATTATAATTTTTACAATCTTAACATAAAAACTTAAAAAAAAAAAAAAAAAAAAAAAAAAAAAAAAAAAAAAAAAAAAAAAAAAAAACTAACTAATTTCTAAAATCGTTTAAGGATTAAAGATTTCTTTGAAACATTTAAGATTTTTGATGTATAATCAAAAAAGATGTTTCTTTTTTCAGGCCTACTATTAAGTACTTCACATAAAATTACTAGGTGAAGAGAAATTTTGATAATATTTTATGTTAATATTAAAAAAAAAAGTTCTTTTCAGAAAATACTATGCACTTATGTTGTATAGTTACAATTATGTTTCCAATATTTCATACTTAACATGCCACTGCTATCTTTCTTTATAAAATACGAAATCAATTCTCTTTAAAATTTTACATTCTATGTGTAATAAGGTAAAAATATGAAAATGTATTCTGATTAAGAAATTAAAAAGAAGGAATCCAAATGAGCCGCGTCAGTCGCAATAAAGTGAATTGGAGAGATAAAAATCAATTGGTTTCCTCGCTCTCTGAATCGCCAAGTTTCTTAATAGCGATTCAATATGCACATAAATTTGTTCGCTCTGGGAACTTTTGCGTGGCAGAGAAGGGTAGCTTATATCCGTTTAGATAGAGAAATATTTTCATAGAACATTCTAGACATTATTCAAGTTTTTTTTTTACTTTGGATATCTTTTATTTAATCCTTCAGTAGATAGTAGACACTATGTATATTATATTGTTTGGCTAATTTGTTATCATCATCATCACCCATCATCAAACGTCCAGTGTTGGGCATAGTCTTTTTTTTAAACAACAGCAACAACAGTTGGTCTTACGTTCTCCATATTCGTATACATTGTCAGCTTCTCTCTTGATATTATGGGTCTTGAGCAGATGATAGTTCCACAGCCGTTTAGGACGCCGTCATCCCTTTAAGATTAGTCTATTCTAATGCCATTCTAATGCCCATTTTCAGCACGACAGGTATGTCCCGCTAGTTCCCAATCCCGCTATCTTTGGGTATGTCTACCATTTTTGTTTCTCGACAAGTCTGCGTACTTCGGATCTTATAATACACAGAAATGACGAACATATATATCCTTGTCTGGGAACACGCTATGTATAGAGTATCATTTTACTGAATGCTGCCAAATAAGTTTACGAATTCATTTAGAGAAAAGGCTGTTTTTATATTTTTCTTAAATAGGAAACTCATTGCTGATGTTAATAGGCCAATTATACTAAATTATACTACAAGTGACACAAAATACATGCAAGTAAGGTTTCCGATTACGTCGGAGGATGCTTACAGTCCCTCAAAAGTATTGTTAAATAAATTTAATTAATTATTATTATTGTTGTTTTTATATATGTAAAAAAAAATTGTTTATCGTTATTATTTAATTGTTGTAATTTTAATTATTTAATTCATATTTTTTATAATCTTTATTAATTGAAAATATACGTCCCGTGGGGGTGGCGTAACCCCTGGGGGGAAACAAAAAAAAAAAAACAGGCCAATTAACGGGATAGATTTAGATCAACAGTTAGCATTTATTGGTTAACAACTACAAATCGTAGTTTCATAATGGTTAACAACTTTAAAGTCGTAGAAACTTTTTCTGAAAGCAATCGAAGTGATATTGCACGCTATTCAAACGAATTTTATTCTAAAATTCTACTGGCAAGCTGTAAAAGAAGTTCAACATTGAACTTCAAATATTTTTCGACTGTCTGGCGAAGAACTCGTAAAAAGGCACTATATATGAAAGCGATTCTTGACACTTTTCAATTTTTATTGGAAACTTACTGTGGGGACAATATTCTTTACTGTTATATTTTTAACCAGCTATATATCATCATAGTAATAGAACAACGACGCCGACGGTTTTGTTAATTTTCAATTTTTATTTTTTTTTGCGTAAACTGACTTTATATGTCGTGCATTATCGAGCTTTATTTTTTGACAAATATTATTTAGAACTTTCCAGATACAGAGTTGGAATACTGATGGATTTTATTTCTAAACACAGTACAATGGCATATTAATCATTTCGCCATACTGTAAAGTTACTAAATTGCAGAACCGTCGTTGTTCTACGGCTATGACGATATTTTCTAAACCTGTTTTGTCTTATATATACATACGATATATAAATTTATATAAAATAGATAAAAAAATAATTCAACACATTCCATGGATATATTCGAATGTACATTGATTTTTAAAAAAGCGTTTCGAAATTTAAAAAATGGAATGTGAATATTATTTGAAATCAATGAGACGACAACGTTCGGAAACCGTCGTTCGGACGGTTGGCTATTGTCTTCCGGAAACGAATGGCGCGTGAGGGCTGGACACGGAAATAGATCGCGTTCCAGCCTGCGCGACCTATACATACATACATACACATGTAACTTTGCACTGAAGGGTGATTTCTGATTATCTTTCCATTTATAAAAAAACCACTGGTGCCCACGACTTCGTCCGCGTTGAAAAATATTAAGTAGCCTATCCTGTGTCCCGTACGTCCAAATGTTTATCTACCAAGTTTCATGAAAATCAGTTAATTCGTTTCAGAGTTATGGAGGAACATACATACATACATACAGAAAAAAATTCTAAAAATCGTCAATTTAGTTTCAGTATCATGTATGGAGCCTATATACACGATATCTCTGAAAACAAATTAACTTACTCCATGACCGACCCTTACAGATTTATTATTAGTATTGATGACTAGCGATCCGTTCCCGGCTTCGCACGGGTGCAATTTTTTTCTGCAAATTAAATGTAGAAACCTTCCTCGTTTAACGCTCTTCCCATTAATGAAAACAGTATAAAAATCCGTTCGGTAGTTTTTGAGAATCGCAAACATACAGACAGACAGACGCGGCGGGGGGACTTTGTTTTATAATATTAAAAAACGTAAATTTAATAATGTTGTCTGCGTGAGCGAATTGATTTTTGTTTAATTGTGCGTAACTTTGTCTTTTTCCTGTGTATATTAGTTCAACTGAGATAAGAGAACGCAGTTCGGCGAAATATGGGTATATTCTATCTCAAAACTTCGATGATGTATACTAAAGCTGTCTATCAAGCTGAGTGATGATCGTTAGGCAGAAAAGATAAATGTTTCAACTTATTCGTGTACATAGACTTTTCGAGTTTAATGAGAATGATGCTTATGCATTAAGATAGCCTCACTCTACTTCCTTCGAAATAAATATAACAAATCACCCATCAGGTTTAACAAATTTTTAAATTTTTAAAAATTTTGACGATGTTCTGAAATTTCAAAAAATCTTATTAAATTATCTGAAAAAGTGAAGAAAGTTTTCATAGAATTTTCTAGAAACTTCTGGAATTTTCTAGAAACTTCTGAAATTTTCGAGAAACTTCTAGAATTTTCGAGAAACTTCTAGAATTTTCTAAAAACTTCTAGAATTTTCTATAAACATCTAGAATTTTCTAGAATGTTAGCAAAAAAAAATCCGTTCCTATTAATAATACATAATGAGCGACTCAGCCAAAGAAAAGATATGCCGCAAGGAGAACTCATCGTATTGCATAAACCTTCGTTTCAGTTGTTAACAACAAATGCAATTGTTATGAACGAAAAAATTCTTTTTTTTTTTATTGTCACAGGGTTAGTAACTTTTTTTCAGTAAAAGAAAACATATCGCGTTTGAAAAACTCGAATATATTGCATAGATCCCGTTTTTTATTGTTTATAGCGGCCCGCTCCCGGCTTCGTTCGGAGTGTATTTTTTCTAAAATAAACGTAGCCTAAGTTACTCCTTATTACATCAGCTACCTGCCAATAAAAGTCCCGTCAAAATCGGTCTAGCTATTTCAGAGATTAGCCGGAACAAACAGACAGACAGACAAAAATTGTAAAAAATGTTATTTTGGTGTATGTACCGCAATTTACATAAACAAAAAGTAGCCTATGTTACTCCTGACGACCCCCTCTTCATGTCTGCAAAGTTTCATCGAAATCGCTTCAGCCGTTTCTGAGATTACCCCGGACAGACAGACAGACAGACAGACAGACAGACAAAAATTCTAAAAAAAGTTATTTACGTTTTAACAGCATGCGAATGACTCTCTAAGATTAGTTTGAGGCAGTTTTTCGCAAATCACAGACAGACACTCTGATTTTATTTATATAGATTTAACAGCATGCGAATGACTCTCTAAGATTAGTTTGAGGCAGTTTTTCGCAAATCACAGACAGACACTCTGATTTTATTTATATAGATGAGTCTGTACATTTAAGCCATAACAACAATTTAATACGAAATTAACTTTTATGTTATGTTTTGTAATATTTCATACTAGCGATCCGTTCCCGGCTTCGCACGGGTGCAATTTTTTTCTGCAAATTAAACGTAGAAACCTTCCTCGTTTAACGCTCTTCCCATTAATGAAAACAGTATAAAAATCCGTTCGGTAGTTTTTGAGAATCGCAAACATATAGACAGACAGACGCAGCGGGGGGACTTTGTTTTATAATATTACTAGCGATCCGTTCCCGGCTTCGCACGGGTGCAATTTTTTTTCTGCAAATTAAACGTAGAAACCTTCCTCGTTTAACGCTCTTCCCATTAATGAAAACAGTATAAAAATCCGTTCGATAGTTTTTGAGAATCGCAAACATACAGACAGACAGACGCGGCGGGGGGGACTTTGTTTTATAATATTAAAAAACGTAAATTTAATAATGTTGTCTGCGTGAGCGAATTGATTTTTGTTTAATTGTGCGTAACTTTGTCTTTTTCCTGTGTATATTAGTTCAACTGAGATAAGAGAACGCAGTTCGGCGAAATATGGATATATTCTATCTCAAAACTTCGATGATGAATACTAAAGCTGTCTATCAAGCTGAGTGATGATCGTTAAGCAGAAAAGATAAATGTTTCAACTTATTCGTGTACATAGACTTTTCGAGTTTAATGAGAATGATGCTTATGCATTAAGATAGCCTCACTCTACTTCCTTCGAAATAAATATAACAAATCACCCATCAGGTTTAACAAATTTTTAAATTTCAAAAATTTTTGACGATGTTCTGAAATTTCAAAAAATCTTATTAAATTATCTGAAAAAGTGAAGAAAGTTTTCATAGAATTTTCTAGAAACTTCTGAAATTTTCGAGAAACTTCTAGAATTTTCGAGAAACTTCTAGAATTTTCTAAAAACTTCTAGAATTTTCTATAAACATCTAGAATTTTCTAGAATGTTAGCGAAAAAAAAATCCGTTCCTATTAATAATTCATAATGAGAGACTCAGCCAAAGAAAAGATACGCCGCAAGGAGAACTCATCGTATTGCATGAACCTTCGTTTCAGTTGTTAACAACAAATGCAATTGTTATGAACGAAAAAATTCTTTTTTTTTATTGTCACAGGGTTAGTAACTTTTTTTCAGTAAAAGAAAAAATATCGCGTTTGAAAAACTCGAATATATTGCATAGATCCCGTTTTTTATTGTTTATAGCGGCCCGCTCCCGGTTTCGTCCGGGGTGTATTTTTTCTAAAATAAACGTAGTCTAAGTTACTCCTTATTACATCAGCTACCTGCCAATAAAAGTCCCGTCAAAATCGGTCTAGCTATTTCAGAGATTAGCCGGAACAAACAGACAGACAGACAATAATTGTAAAAAATGTTATTTTGGTGTATGTACCTACTGCAATTTACATAAACAAAAAGTAGCCTATGTTACTCCTGACGACCCCCTCTTCATGTCTGCAAAGTTTCATCGAAATCGCTTCAGCCGTTTCTGAGATTACCCCGGACAGACAGACAGACAGACAGACAGACAGACAGACAGACAGACAAAAATTCTAAAAAAGTTATTTACGTTTTAACAGCATGCGAATGACTCTCTAAGCTTAGTTTGAGGCAGTTTTTCGCAAATCACAGACAGACACTCTGATTTTATTTATATAGACTGATTTTATTTATATAGATGAGTTTGATTTTGATTTCACTATTAAAATTACTGAATCGATTCTGATTAAATGTAGCACGGAGAAATATTTGACTCCAGTGAAGGGATTTATTATTAAAAATTACTTAGTTTTTAATTAGTTTAGACTATTAAAAAATCAACCCCCCGAAGAGTATTAAGAATAAGCATTATTTCTGCAATTTTTAAAGATTGAAAATGAAAAAGCCAATGAAAATGGAAAGTAAATTCTAGAAATACCTATTTTTATTACAATTTATATATATTTTTACAACCTGAATTCAATGCGGGCGATGCACAAGTCCTTGTGTAATAAAAAGTAAGTCAGTAGTAAGTCGAACATCTTTAAGCTGAATTACGAGACTTTTAAAGAGGTCCAATGCAAATCGCGCAAACAGTTTAATACTTTTTTTTTATTATCGCCTCCTAACATTACTTCGGAAGTAATTAGATGGAAGTCGAGCCATAAAATACTTTCTTCATCAAGTTAATGGGGCGTCAGTTGATTCTCACCCTCGCTGCGGTCGTTACGGACGTTTTTCTGGACACTCATTGTATCGGATGTTTACAACAACTTTTGTTTTATAACATATAGGGCAAAGAAAAAGCGTATTATGCAGCCTTAGTGACGGTGCGAATTTTATTGTTTTTAATTACATATAATAAATACCTTTTTTTATTTTACAATAAATAGTAAAAATAAATAAACCAAATATTACAATGGTGGGGCATTAGATTACGTTTAGCGAAATAGACTTACATTAATTTGATTTCAATGTTTTCGTTTTATTAAATAAATATTATAAATTACATTGTTACATTTGCAGCAAGTGTGCTGCCGACTATAGTAGGACTAAGAATAAGGGATAGGGAAATGGGCTCAGACATACCTTACTCACTCACCGACACACAACAGCACACATACTGTTATTTCACTTCTTTAAGAGGGTGGTTACTGCCACCAGACGATGCCTAATGACTGCGAATAGCAGTGTTTCCAGCCACTAGTAAAGTGACCATACTACTCTATTACTCTACTGGATAAATGTGCCAAATAATGAATGAATTTTTTTATAAGAAACGTAAATAATCAAATTAACAGGACGATACTTCTGTGGCACGCTATATGGACGTGTGGCCAATAAATTCGTAGTTGATATCAAAATTATAACTGCGTTTTGCGTACAGCGCGACTCGCGGGACTAAACGCGCGGTGGCCTTATTTATGCAAATGCTTGTAACTAACCTAAAAATAATTGCCATACATGCGTGCGTTCATGTAATAACTCGTGTTTTTGACATGAGCCTATTTTTATATGTACTAGAAACACACACTCATGCCGCGGAAAAATTTAGGGAGTGTTTGTTTGTCCGCTTCTAGTAAGCATACCAGTTATTATAAAGACAAATTGTGTAAGGGCAGTGCACACTAAGTTTCGTAGTCATTTGGGCAGTCCGTCTGGCGGCAGTAACCACCCCTTTACAGAAGAACGCCGTGAAATAACAGCATATGTGCTGTTGTGTTTCGGTGAGTGAATAAGAGAGTCCAGAGCCCACACCTTCCAGTTTATAACTGCGTTAACAATCTTATATTCAAGAATGTGATATTGTGCGTCTAAGTGCACTATATAGCTCAATAAAAATGATATAATGTTAAAATAAAAATTATTCTTATCATATTCAGTACGTAACTCAGGGATGCCAATAAAAACAACGTGACATAAACAAGAATTGCCCAATAAAGGCATCAGAGGGAGCCATCGGCGGCGCCAACCGCGTGGAATCGTGATAACCGAATGGCGAATTCGTGCTTAGGGTTGTCTCATGAAAAAAATAATATTTTTAGAGCGACAATTTTGTGTACTTACTGATGCCTTAGCAGGTACGCATTTATTGTCCTTCTAACGTTCAAATCGTTATAATCTACGGACAGTCTTCAATTTTTATCAGTGGAATTGTACTTCTTAACTATTATTATAAACGCGAAGAGAGACGTCCCAATTACTCATCCGATAATCATGAAATTCTGACATTCCTCGCTTAAGTGAAAACTGTATTAAAAACCGTTGGATGGTTTAGAAGAAGTTATCGTACAACAGATTAAGCTTAAGTGATCGTGAATAGATTAAGTTTAGTGGCAACCCTATAAGCACTAATTAAATGTTGGTGTACGTAGAAGCATAATGATTGCAATAATCTCATTAATGTTAGAGACAGTGAGTTCATTCCGGTATTGTTCATTTTGTTATGAGTATAACATATTGTTCTCCAGTAGCATTCACAGCACTCAAAAAATATGTTAGTTTTTATCCTTGTCTTTTGAATATTTAGAATACGAGTTAAGTAATATACAAAACAGTATTAATTGAGTACAGTGTTGCCGTATTTACTTTTTATTTAGTATCAATAAACGTATCTACTTACATGAGTGAGGTAATGAATGTATCGAAATGGAAATACCTGAAAAAGAAAACATAAAAATATTAAGGTTTTTCCTTTAATTTTATATGAAACATACTCGTAGAAGTAAGAAAATCTATGAACTTTATGGCGCGATTTCACCATACTCTGTTAGTATTTGACATCGCTGTTAAGTCTTTTAACAGACGTTTACAGTATGCGAGTGACAACGCTAAATGACTTAACAGCGATGTTAAATACTAACAGAGTATGGTGAAATCGCGCCTAAATCTTATGTATTAATATTAATAAAATTTATTTAAATTTGTTCTTGAAACATATTTCGGCAAATATATAATAAGTAAATTAAGATATATTAAGAATACTATAATTAAATTACTATAGAAGCTTTTGCATTTTACTATATCTAATTTGATTTTAAATATTCAAAATAAAATACAATTAAAAAAAATTTAAAAACCAATAACAGTCTCGAAAACGGTTACTTTTGAGATATAGTGTTTCATAGTCAAATCAGTGAGATAAAGAAAGAAACTACAAACTGAAGCTCATACAGTATCTAGGTCGCCTTAACCTGGAACCCTGTATGTTATCTTTGTTAACTGGCACGATCAGTTGGATTTAAATTGGGCACATAGTTTTAGCCAAGGTTATAGAAGTTATTAGGTCAATTTAAATAAAAACCGCGGGACACAGCTAGTTATTTATCATCAATACTAATAATAAATCTGTAAGGGTTGGTCATGGAGTAAGTTACTTTGTTTTCAGAGATATCGTGTTTATAGGCTCTATACTGAAACTAAATTGACGATTTTTAGATTTTTTTTCTGTATGTATGTATGTATGTTCCTCCATAACTGAAACGAATTAACTGATTTTCATGAAACTTGGTAGATAAACATTTGGACGTACGGAACACAGGATAGGCTACTTAATATTTTTCAACGCGGACGAAGTCGTGGGCACCAGCTAGTATATAATAAAATTAAAATTATATTAAGGCATAAGCTCGTAAAGGATCCAATAGCCAAAAATCTGTGCCTTTCGTTTTCCCCTATGTTGTGATACTCTTATAATAAAATAATGATCCAAACAAGCCTGCAGCCATTCTTGTTCCTATTAAAATGAGCAAAAAAATGCTTAAAAGACACCACCATGTTATGACTAGAGGCAAAAAATGTTTCGCAGTTATCTAATTCCCATAATATGCGTTACATGTCAAAGTTTGCAGATAGGGGAAGGTTTTATTGTAGCTGAGTTCTTCCCATGTTGGTACTTTTTCTAAGAATTCGTCAGCCTACGTCTAAGGCGGGTATTCTTGCCCGCGGCCTTAACTGTTAATATATTCGCATCATAATATTATGGGAAATTATAAACACTTTTTCTTCGCCAAGAGGCAATATTCCGTATAGGTTATTTGTTTGAACTGTAAACATGTACATTTAAAATACTCATATATATAAGTTTAATATACGTACCTACTTTGACTGTGAACTAAAAAAAAAAAAGTTTTTAATTAAATAAATGTACAAATATTATTTATTGATTGAAATTAACAAATTATACATTTTTCACAATACATTAGTTATGTCATTATAAATAATACAATATTGTCACAATATTTTTCTTAATCTAAAATATTCAAGGGTGCAAATTCACTATCATAGTCATAGATTTTTATTGAAAAATTGATTAAATTAAATTTTATTTATTTTAAACTAGTAATTACCCCACAAAAGGGTGCATTATAGTTATTTGTTTTACATTAAATGTTTTAATGCGTCTAAAATTATCACAGACACTACCTAGCCAGATCATTAAACGCTCTAGGGGTGTTTGCTATTGGTAGTATATTTTTCGTGGTCATTTGAAGGGGCACTAAACGTTAAGTGTTTCTATGTAATGACAGTCGTCTAGACAAATATATGGAAACCATTTAGTAAGGCGGTGCCAGAAAACATTGTATTAGTTTGGCAGACTCTATTCGAAGATAAAATGTAAAGCGATTGAAAAATAGAATATAAAAAAAACGCGTAAGAAACTTCCATGTTCAATGCCAAGCAGACGGGAGCAAACCTCATTGTGAAATTCGCCAAATTGTTATTGCGGTACAAGAAATGATATAAACCTTATCACATTAAGAATAAGAGTTATGTGACGTGTAAAATTAACTTTGTATATCGCTATCGGGTTTTTGCATTTTTTCGCGGAACACTCGTGAATAAAATCTCGCGAAGTGTTCCCGCTAGACAAAACAGCTTTATAAAACTCGCGAAAATAAATCGTTTCATATCTATTTTTCAGTAGACTGTCTTGGTGTCTTGAAGCTATATTCGGATATTAAATACACATTAATAGCTGAAGCACTGTATCGACTTATCGATTGTCGACAGTCCTTAAAGAGATGGGAGCATCGCTGGGAAAAATAAAAATAAATTTTAGGAAAATGTGTCTTTGTTAGGTGGGAAACTTTTCAGACCACCCACGTATCTCTATATATATAAAAATTACGTATCACATGTTCCTCCGCGATGAACTCCTAAACTACTGAACCGCTTTTGATCAAACTTTGTAACTGTATGTAATTTGGTCCAACTTAAAAGATAGGATATATTTTATAAAGTCACGCGGACGAAGTCGCATGCGGTAGCTAGTATCTAAATACAATAAATAAAAATCAATTGCCACATGTATGACGGAGGATCACTTGAGAACGGCACCACTGATTTTGCTGATTTATTTTTTTGTGTGACTATTATCAAGACAAGGGAAAAGACAGAAATTTGGATAATTATTAAAAAAATATTTCATTTAAATAAATTGTTTATAAATGTAAGGACAAACCTAATAAAACAGAAATGTCACAACAAGTAACTACTTAGTACTAAACAGTATTTTTATATTTTTCTATATACATCTTCCAAAAATCCTTCAGTTCAAAGGCATCTCGAAGTATTGGTCCCTCATTAGAAGCTTCTAGAACCGTGATATTGACAAATTGAATAAGGATCGTCTTTGATTAAATATATTCTTCGGATATATAATTGAATGATCCCGAGCCGGATAAGCGTGTAAACGGGGTAATTGGGGATCCGTAAAACTTAATTAGGACACATTTATATTAAATGTGATTAAAACAGAAATTCAGTATATTGAAAGAAAGCAAGTCAAGTGTTTGTTTGACATGCAATTTTAGAATGCTGCGAATAGCCTGTCTTCAAGAAATAGTAGGAAATTCTGGAAGACGTAGGTCCTGGACTATAATAAAGAAAAATATTGAAAAGATAAATCCAAATTATTTATTTATTCAAGCAATATCAGTAACAGGCTAAATATTGTATGTAGGCTACAGTGAGTTCTGCAGTTATAAACAAGGTAGCCATTCTGACGATAGTAACTGATCACTTACAGAAGGCCTTATTGAAATAACAGCACCTGTGCTTGTATGTGTGTTTATATTGTCTTTCGATGAATCTCTTAAATTCCAGGACCCAAATACCAATCAAATTTTTATTCGTTATCCTTTGAACTATTAAGGTCGGCAGCGCGCTTGCGTTCCCACTTGGTGTTGTTTTAGGCTTTAGGCATATTTAGGGTTTTTGGTGTTTAAAACCGACAGTAGCTATCTTTAATTATTTTTTGATGTTAGGTCCATACACTTATTTAAGTCTGAAAGAGACATTAAAGTAATCAGTTCTTATTTTTCGCAATCAAAATGTGCCCACAAAGAGTAAATTACTGGCAAAAACTCCCAACGCGAGGTGAATCTTCTAATACAGCAATGTTTGTTGGATTAATGACCCACGACTTAAGACTTAGTCCGACCCTAAGCCGAAAGTGGTCGGGACTTAAGAGGTAGCTTTTAAAGAATGCCTGTCTAATGCAATGCTCCGTAAAGATCATCCGGGACGACATTAAGTAGACGTAATTCACAGTACGGTAGACATGGAAAGGGCGGTTGTAGGGGAAGCTTGAAACATATTTTAACAAACAAATATATTATGGATATCTACATGTGAGGGCTGCTATATATTTTTTTTTGAAATTTTTATATTATAAATATTTAATAATTATTTTTGTTCATATTTTTTTATTTTACACTCAAAGACAGGCTGACGGCTCATTAGGTGCTAAATTGGCAATATTTTTTACATGTTTAAACATAAATAAAAAATGTAAAGGCAATTTATAACAATAATATATTAGCAATATAATGAGAAAACTTGGGCTATATGTGAGAAAAAGAAATATAATACTTAGATACCATTAACCTTTAGATAAAGTCACATTAGATGCAGAATGAGTGTCCGTAATGTACTTTCATATCAGGACATAGAGGGAGTGAACGCTTTAAGACGCTGAGCGAAGCTGCGGTCAAGGGTTTCCCTTTCTAGATAGCTCTTGAAACCGTCCATTTAACACAGACCTGCTATATCTGCACCGCGTCCCCTTTCCGTCTCACGTTTTCACTTGACAAGAGTGGTAAGGTAGTTCTAATTAAACTGGTCAGATTGGAATACATCGCCACTTCAGCGAAGCCTATTTGGAGCTCAAGTGAAAACCACTTTAACTTGATCTTCATTTTGTATTAAGCGTAAAGGTGGTCACGTATTAGTAAATAGTGGATAGGTGTATATATTGTATCCAATTACAGGAGAGCTCTAATATAAATTGCGAACAGCAGGAACAGAAGGTCTATTATTATGGTTTAATGTAATGGATTACCGTCAATAAATAAGTGGCATTAACATTATGTCTGATCTGAATAATAGCGAAGCTTCGTTTGAGCCGATTTTGGTGGAATTTCGGTTGGTTTGAAAGGAATTTGTGTAGGGAGGTAATTAATTAGTGATGTTTGTATTGTGTGCGGGTTGTGCTGAGATTACGTTCATTATAATGGGTCTCTATTCATTGCATATAATATAATGTAGGTATGCAATTATCGAAATAGGTACATATATAGGTGGTAATTTTAAATCTATCTAAAATATAATTCTGTATCAGCTTTTATATTATATGGCTCATAAATTTTATATGTTTGAATGATGGCATAAATCCCACTTCGCTAACCCACAGTGCTGGTTTAGCAAGACTTGTTAGTTTTGTCAAATAGTTAATTTATCTTGAATTCGGTTGCTCCACAGTTAAAGCAAGATCTTTATGAAATTAAAAAGACTGAGGTGCATGGCATTCTTCATCATTACAATATAAAAAGTAATAAAATTGAAACAATGTAGAGAAAATTTGATTATAGTGTGCCTAGTGCCTACTGTCGCATTTAAACAAAGGCAACGTCACGAGGATCCCAAATGCGCAGCCGACTTTGAAAAAGCTAAGGGCTAAAGAGGGAACAGGGGAATGGGCTCTGGCATCCCATACTCGTTTGCTGAAAAACAAAGCACATGTACTGCTCACTGTTATTTCACGGTGGTCTTCTGTAAAGGGACTGCCGCCAGATGACGACTACGGAATGCAATGTTCCCGACCGTTATATACTAAAATAATGTATAAAATTAACACTTAAGCTGTTTAATCAAAAACGGAAATTAAATTATATGGATTAACATTAAATTTTTCACTGGAAATTCTTTTCACTAAATAGAATTTAATGGCAGAATTTAAGGTATTATTTTAAACAATAAAAATACCATAGAAATAAAAATTCTTTGAAAACATACAAACAAATCACAACTATATAATTAGTTCTTAGGAAATAAAACAACTATAAAAATGTTAAAATAAAGCCGCACACGTTAAAAAATACAATAAAAGCACAATCGCAGTCGTATCACATACCTCATATAAATCAGAGTACGAATTAATTCATTTTCTCTCGTGAAAGTGTTTGCCACACAGTACAGATAGAGAGCAGTAGGTATATTAGGTAGGTTGTTATTTAGTTATTACATAGTTAATTAGTAATAGTTAACAGTAACTCAATATGTTATAACATCTCGATATATTCATTAATATCAAATATCAATTAGTTTTTTCTTTACAGAAAACTACTGTGAAATAAAAGCATGTGTGCTGTTGAATTCGGTGAGTGAGTAGGCGATGTCAGAGCCCATTCACTGTTCCTTCCTAATCTCTCATCCTCAATCCTATGGTCAGTACTTAAAGCACTTTGTAACCTTAA
This sequence comes from Synanthedon andrenaeformis, assembly GCA_936446665.2. NCBI lineage: Eukaryota > Metazoa > Arthropoda > Insecta > Lepidoptera > Sesiidae > Synanthedon > Synanthedon andrenaeformis. The sequence goes on along the minus strand of OW387780.2, from coordinate 1,898,163 downwards.
GGCGTTTTTTGTGTAATTTGTAACATTTTAAAATTAGATTGCATTAAGATTTTTTCTGCAATTGTGTTCTGTCAATAAAAACGAATTTGAGATAACATTTGAACACTGGTCACGATCTGAAAAGATGAATACTATACTGCGCGCTTCGCCACTGTTTAATTTTTGTTTTGTGGTCGAATAAAGGGGAAAAAGTGTAAAAGCGGGGATGCTCGTAGGTTGCACGTGACTGGCCGTCATCTGGCCAGCCGTTGGCTATGAATGCATGAGTGGAAAGTATCTGACTCTTCCTTTTGATTTAAACTCGAGTAGCACAAAAGGAACAATCTTTTTTCAGTTACAAAAACTTTTTATTTAATTGTTTCAGTTTATAATAAATTTGAAAATACGGTACACTAGTTAATTCAAAATATAGAGCTATAATTATAAAAAAAAAATTATAAAAAACATAAATAAAAAAAATCTAGTATAAATAATGGAAATAAGTATAAGAAAAGTTGAAGAAAATACACGCTCTTGCGTGTGTGTACTATTTAGTGTTTACCTATTTAAAATGATCGATAAACAAGCACATTTCTTATATCTTTCACTAGTCACTATAATTGACTTTACAAAAGACTTTCAAAGTGAGTTTGAAGCAGTTTGACCCAATTGTAGAATGTACGTACATCGCCAGAACAATAAACAAGGAGAAGATAAAGTCTCTGGCCGTTTATGGCGGAAGTTTTTATTGGCGTCGTTTAGACTGTAGAGTGATCGTCTATATTACAGCGTCGCCTGCCAGGACTCTGATTGAACTAGGGTAATGTAGAGTAACTAGGGTAACGACGGTGGAGCGAGCTCACCAAGAAGTGGACCGTTAGTCTGTCTGACTTCCTTAATATAAAAAAATATCAACTGCAACATGTGCTAACAGATTTAAACCTAATATTAATTCCCAATAGATATTTCGAATTTAAATGTTATACCTTAGTACGATATACAACACAAAAGTTACTTCTACCTAAATCTACAAAGGGATACAACGTGCTTCAAGTAAATTTATTTAAGGGTAGGAATTCAATGATTTTTTATTCATTATTTTCCTTTCTGTTTTCTGCTGTTTTCAAAAAATGCATATTTTCTGCAAATTAAATTATTAATTGTGTTAACTTTGTTTAAATTATTAATTACGCGAGTACATAATTATATAGTTAAAATATAAGTCGCTAGTAACTGTTATACATATATGTTCTGTTAAGACTGACAGAATGTATTCAAAATATAACTGCAACGAACAGCAGGTAGGTGAATGAACCGAAAGTGAATTTTGACGGCAATCCCACTGGGAGTGAGCGTCGGCTGCGTAGGAAATTGGAATTCCCGAACATGCACACAGCCTTTACCTATCCATGTAGGTATATATTTATTTGTACCAGAAATGTTTTAAAAAACAACTATGTTATCTTTAAAACAAAACCCCAGCAGATTTGTGTGAACAGAGCGAAGGGATAGGCACAAACGTTATCGACAATGAGATAAGGCAGGGATCTTGTTATGATTGTCACCGGAATGTGTTATCGAGTTTTTAAAAACAAATTGAGACGGAATTTTAAATATTAGATAGTAAATTGTGACCAGATTTTAACATACATATAAAGAATGACTCATAATGTACAAAAAATATTTTAATTTAGTAATAAATAATGTAACAAATTATTGCCATTTCATTGCAAATGTATATAGCTACATTGCATATTGCATATTATTGCCATTTTGATAATATGTTATTTTATCAAAGCATTATGTTGTATAACTTTAAAAAATATAAATTAAGACTAACGACCCGATCCTCGCTTCGCACGGATGCAATTTTTCTGCAAATAATAATGTACACACACCTTCCTTGTTTATCACTCTCTATTATTGAAAACCGTATCAAAATCCGTTGGGTGGTTTAGAATAAGTCAGTAGAGAAAGAGAGAAGCATACAGCGACATTATTTTAATAATATAAATACACAATTAGATTTCATTTATAGACTGTATTATAGACGTCTTTACAAAATCACTGTTTACTATATTAATTTTTGCCGATACCTACGAGAATTCTTGAAAAAATTAAAGTATTTTTGTATGTCGCTTTAAATTTTTCAATCGCTTGATAAGATTATGGTGAAACAAAAGTATAACCATCTTAGCTCCTGGGAAGCAGCGTCTTCACTGGTGCTTAGTTAACGATAGACCGGGGACCGAGAAACGGATTAACGAGCATCCCTCGGGAAAGTTCCGCACGATCAAACCGATTATCCACTATCGAATCTCGGTATATCGATTTAAAAATGAGTTATACCTCTATAACAATGTTAAATGTAAATTTTTTTAAATGAAAAATACATTTTTAACTTCGCAACTGCCCATATAGTGATGTGATATAAAATAATATTATGTATAAAAAGTGATACAAAACAAAAGGACATTGAAGTGACGTCAGATTATTTTTCATTAAAGAGAATTTTATCATATCAAAGTTGTCCCATTGCTGTTCCTTGTGACATACAAAATGAGTAGACTCTGCTTGCTGTCCTATATATGTATACAAAATAGAATATCCACTACTTTGGATATTTTTTTTGTTAAAATTTTTTCCTGTTTTTTAAGTTTGTTTGCAGTATTCTTATGTTAAAAAGTAAATAAATCGTTTTATCTTCTGTATCGTGTTCAATAGCACAAAACAAAAGTAATTTTCCTTATATATTTTTTATTATATAAATAAAATTGAATAGCTAAATGTGTTGCAATGCGCAAATCACGAGAACGACTGGACTTGAGTTGGACTAATTTGGCTATTTAATAAAAAAAAAATCGTTGAAGTCCGAGAAAGGTTTTAATAAAGAGAAAAATTAGAAAAATAAGCCTGAAAAGTTCATCCGTGCTAAGCCGGGGTCAGGTCGCTATTATTTAATATTAATTATAACTACGTCTTGCCACTTTTTGAATCGATTTGCATATTTAATGTATATAAGATATGTATATGTATGTGGTATGATAATTTATGAGAGTAAAGTCAAAATTGTTACACGAATTCGTTATGTTATGCGTTATAGTTACGTTCTATCTTTTTTTTTATATTTTAGAATTTCTGAAGCTTCTTTCGGCGTGTTCGAATTGTGAAAATTTAAATTTTATAATCGTTCGTAATATACTTAAGAGCTATTCCAATTTAGGATAGATAGATACGATTTTTTTATACCTTTGCCACCTGATACCTGAGAATTGGCCGCCTACCCAAACTAGCCAATATCCACGCGGTTATAAGTATATAAAACAGCGTTCATATCTGAAATTCTAGCCATTCCAAAATGAGGTGAGTCTGGGGCCACGTAGATCTTAAACCATAATGAGTAGTCGACTCCAGTCGTGTGTCGGAGCTGACCAGAGCGGACACACACATTTTTTTAAAACTTTTTCTACGAGATAAAGCTGTTAGTCTGTGAGTCAGCATTGTGACAATAATATAAAAACCACAAAATTATTATACATTATTATATTCAGTAATGAAATTGGGCTTTTACCGCGAAATAATTTCATTAAACCAGTAAATTCTGGTTATAAAAATAAGCTGAAATAAAACTGGGAATTCGCAATACGATTGCGGATTTCTAGCTGAGACTTTCGAATTCAATTTCCTTCTAGGTTTGGAACATTTCATTTTTAGAGGTTTTCATCGCGTCTGTTTATTCTATTCGGCACAAAGGTTCGCTCTTTCGAGCCAATGGCTTCTAAAGCATTCGAGACCGGTATTACTAACGTACTCTCGCCTTAAATGGAGACTGAGTCTAACAAAAATAATCGCTGTATGAAGTTTTAATTGCGATTCTTTGGAGCATACATATCGTTAAGTATTGATGGTGACGTGCAAATATTTGTGAAAAATTTAGATGAGTATGTATGAGTTCTTTAGCAGAGAACTAGAATGTCTAAAAATTTTAACAGAATGAGCGATAAACGAAAAAGGTTTGTGTATATAAAATTACATCCATACGAAGCTGGGAGCGGATCGTTAGTTAATATTATTAACTGTATAGATTAAATTTTAGACAACGTTGATGCCGCTAAGTCAGGAATCCCATAAAAATAACGTAGACTTGAAGCAATTCTGGCTAGTGAAAGGCCGCTAAAGGCTAGACGACCAACAAAGAATGTTAGAAAATCGATTTCCCACAATCCGCTGGCTTACCAGTCTGTTGCCTTGAGCCCGGAAGCCGCACACGAGAGCAACAGTTTCGATCGAATGCCTCCCAATAGTCTAGAATCAGACGCCTAACCTGTATTCAATAGAGACACCGGATTCATGCGGTCACTTCGCAGACTGGTAGCTGTGTTTATGGAGACGTGTTAAAGATAGTACATACAATAAATGGATAGATCATTTTCTCCATTTTACTTAGAATTAATTACATATAAAATAAGTTTAACTTATTTGGATCAACGAATAATAAAGTAATAGCTGCAACATGTTTTTTATGCAAAGGTCGACAGGCAAGCTGACGGTCCACATGATATTATGTGATTTTGTTGTCTATTAACACAACTAATGCAGGTCTTGTGTGATGTTGACCTCAGTAGTATAAAGCCCTCAGGGTGGAGTTATCGCAGACCAATGGAAATTGCAAGGAAGTGTCTAAGTTTAAAAAATAATTTATTCTAAGCACATGTGCTTAGAATAAATTATTTTTTAATTCTTTCAACTTAGCAGTGTCAATATAATTAAAAACATAATTAATTCAGCAGTATTAATAATGTTTTTAGTTATAACAACATAAATAAATAGAATAAAATAAAAGACTTAAATTCTCACAAAGCTGCTGTGGATGGCGGTTCTTGAGTGAGCCTACCACTTAATAAGCTAGACAGATTCTTTGTGCATAATTCATGTGGAAACAGACTTGTTCAATAATATTCCGAGCCAAGAAAAATTGCCGGATTCCATTACTTGAAATAAAGAGTGAGTTTTATTCATCGACACCGGAGGCGTGGACGATAAAATTGGAATCATCGAATTACGGAGAAGGCCGAACACAGGACGCCGAGCGAATTTACGATTCGGCTTATGACTTTCGGCCTTTCGTCCGTACATTGTTTTCAGAATGTCAGCCTTTACGGGGAACGGTTGGCTTTCTTTCTAAATGACAATGTGAATCGTGTTTATTATTGAAAACAAAACCTTTTGACATATAAGTATTGTTTTGTCACTGACGCTACAAAATTTTACCCGCGTGGTATGAATTTTGAATTTTTTTTTTTTCAAAATTTTGTTGTTGAATATTGATTGAAATTGTAATAGTTCATAGTATACAGTCACTTTAGACTATACAGTACAGCCTATCCCATGTCAAGTTATTTAAGTAAATGAACTTATATATTACTAGTGGCCCGCTCCCGGCTTCACACGGGTGCAATTTTTTACTCAATCCAGCTAATAAAATTACCTTACATCGCCATCTGTTAGAATCTTTTGGAACTCTCAGATAAATAATTGCTGAATTGAATAGGTATCAACAGATGGCGCTATGTTAATAATATTATATAATTTGCAAAAAAATAATAAACAAAATGAGATATATCCTATCTTTTAAGTTGGACCAAATTACATATAGTTACGAAATTTTATCAAAATCGGTTCAGTAGTTTGGGAGTTCATCGCGGACAAACATGTGACACGTAATATATATATATATATATATATATATATATATATATATATATATATATATAAGGAAATTGAAACTTCTACTTTCTCGTATTATAAATTGAAGTCGTTTTCCGCGTCTGTGTGTTTCTCTGCTTACTTCTTCTGAATCATCCAACAGATTTTGATACGGTTTTCACTAATCGAAAGAGTATATTTAATTTTCAAAAAAATGCATCCGCACGTAGTAAAATACAGATCGCTGATATGAATATATTTGCTGACGACGAATGACTATGACGGTTTGGTTCTATAGAATTGGGTAATACTTGGCAAGCGCCAATCAGGAGCCCTAGCCAAGAACCAAACCAATGCAAACGTTTCGTTGCGTTCTTACGAAACGAAAGAAATAAAGCCCGGTGATTGGTTGTTGTAACGCCCACATAAAATTTTGACCAATCACAAAGCTTTCTCCCAGCAGCGTAGCGTAGCCTGAGCGTAGCGTTTACGACTGTACGTTTGCTCTTGGCTAGGGCCCCAGAGCTACACAAGAGATTAGTTTATATCGAACCCATCGAATACATGTGAATTATTAAAACCGCAATATGGGCGTGCGTTTGTCAGGTGTTACCAATTATATGGTGACATCGGTCCTCGATTCATTCGCACTGAAAATCGTCGCGACAAAATTCATACGGCAATCGTTGTCAGCAATTAATTTATTATTGCAGATGTGCCAACTAAAGCTTTATTTGTTTGACCGCAAGCGTCAAAATGAAAATGTATTTAAACCATACAATTTGAATTTAAATTTTCATCTAGTATTCGAAATTGGAAATATAATCTTCATGTAAAAAAAAGTGCGTCGATTTTATTTAGTATTTTCAGTTAGGTATAAATAATATCTGACTAGATTGATATCAATATAGCACTAAAGTTTTTATGTAAACATTTAATATCATTTATTTAATTTACTTTTGTTGAGAACAAAATTAAGGGAGAACAAATTAAGACTATGTAGGTAAATTGATTTGAAATTATTACCACTGATTTACTGATTCGCACTGATGTAGTAGTTGTTTTTTTCTGTAAATTATATACAAAAACCTTCTTTGTTCTATTAGAGAAAACCGTATCAAAATCCATCAGGTAACTTAAAAATTAGTGCAGAAATAGAAGCGGATACCGACTTTATTTTATAATTTTCTGTTGCTTAACTTTATAAAATATAGCCTATGTTACTCGCTGATAATGTAGCTTTCTATAGGTGATTTTTTTAATCGGTTTAAAAACACAAAAATTCAAATCTGTTCTCTTTATAATAAAGTCTTAACCTCTGCGACTTAACTTGTCCTTAAACTATTTTTAATGATAAAGGCTGGCATGCAAGCTGATGGTTACCCTGGTACTAGATGGTTACCTACTGTCGCCTATAAACACGAGTAACCCCAGTAAGTGCGCTAGCGACCCTGAAACGATAATGAAACGCTTTACGCATTTCCCATTTTTTTGCAAGTAGTAGCATCCATTATAAAACAGCATTTGTGCTTCGACTTCACAATGGTTGTTTGTCAGTTTTTAAAAGAATTAACCAATATTTTAAATATAAGATTTTAACAATCTTCTACGCGATTTATAGAAAGCATACTTATTTAAAAATTTCATTTTATGTTTCAGTATTTAGGTGTACCAAATTAAAAATAATAAATAATTATATAATATGAAATTTAAAAAAGACTATAGTTAAGAAAAAAAAAAGTTACTGCAGAAACAACAAAGGAGCCGCCAACTTTGTGGTGTTGAGATTAACTTGTTCAGTTGTTGACGGAAATTTCTAGAAAATTACGCACTAATGCTTCCCGTGCGTGCTGCCTACTTAGACTTGAAGAGAGAGACTAAGATTAAAGCAAAACTTAACTTTGTAGTGGAAATTTCGAATTTTCGAAGTTTTCAGAGGATTTTTCTCTTACCTATGCCAAGGATTGTTTTTTTGGTGGAATCTCGTAATGTTATTGATGATATGCATAGATAGAAATAGATGATATTACTGTAAAGTGTCATCAATGTCCATTTAATAAATGCGAATGTGAAATAAATGTGAAATGTGCAATAACAGCATGTGTGCTGTTGTGTTTCGGTGAGAGAGTAAGAGATGCCAGAGCCCATTACACCACCCCATCCTTTCCTTATGGTAGGGGAGCCCACGATGCTAAATGTGGAGTCACTCGAGAGTCTTGGGGACCTATTGGATTTTGAAGATTAAATTGTAGGAAGAAAAAAAGGTTAAATGATATTTTTCTTTTCTACAGTCGCTCAAAAGTTTGTAGACGCTGTATTAAAAAAATCCTCCAAATAATCGTCAGATTAAGAATTAGCACGATCAGAAATTCAGGCTGAACCGTCTGTAAACCTGACGCGCTCGAGAATTTCAAAATAGCAATCGCCAAAAATCTATTTTGATTTTTAAAAAGCTGCCACGAGCTTGCGTTACATCCGAATCGTGTGTATTTTAAATGGGAGCTTAGTTTGGGTTCACTTAACTTCCCCTCTGAATATCTGACGCGCTCGAGTTGTATTTAATTAAATGTTTACCCCAACTCCCACCAACCCCACCAACCAAAGTGGTTTTTTTATAATATAAAGGTGGCAGACAGGCTGGCGGCTCACTTGATGGTAGGGGTTACCGTCGCCTAAGGACACAAGCAACACCAAGAGGAGTGCTAGTGCGCTGCCTACACTGTAGGAGTTTATTTACAGCTTGCTTGAAGTAGCCCATATTGTAGCTAGGTGGAAACACCTCAGGAGGGAGATTGTTCCCAAGTAAACACATATCTGTTATCGGAGAATCGTGGTCAATATACATTGGCAATATCTGACGCGCTCGAGTAAATCCCAAAATTCCCTCTTGGGCTCCCCTACTATTATCCCTTATCCTTAATCCTTCTGTGATCGGCGGCGCTCTTGCAGCACCTATGGCGTTGCTTGTGTTATAGGCCACCTACCATCAAGTGGGCGGTCAGCCTGTATGTCGACCTTAAAATAAAAAGTATATTTTGATTATAAACTTTCACATTTATAATATAACTAGGATTATACACACGTATAAGATAAGCAACCAAGAGGAACTATTGCCGATTCATTTTGTGTGTATATAGGTTATCATTTCATTTGGAATGTCAGCTTCCACACAAATATTGTAAGACCACAAACACAATATAGTAATAAATAAAGTTGTATTTCATTGCGAAATTCACCTTTTAAATAACCTTCAACTTAAGTGCTACCAGGCGAGAATCCTCTATCTCGCTCACTCTTGTAACATTTAATAATGCCATCTTTTTCTATCGCAGTGTTTACAGTAAAGGAAGCAAAAATTGTATTTACGGTTATTGGAAGGAAAAATATCTAAGAGCTAATGTTTTTTATTCTGTGCCAGTCTAGTAGAGATTTATCTTAGTTGACGTTATGGGTGTTTTTATTTTACATTTGTATATATTTAGTATTTGTAATATGTGCTGGAGAATACTATCCCACGGGAATAATACCAATATAGAGTTTCTGTCCTATATGTCATTGTGTATCATTCAAAACAAATCAATAATATTCGAGAGTGACTGAAAATTTTGAAAAAATACATACTAATAGGTGAAAGTGCATACATAAGCCACTGCAATTCAGTTAAGTTATAACTAAATTAAAATGTCAAAGGTTGGTAAAGCGGTTATTTGAAAAAATAATTATCGGGTGTCAACGAGCTGACGAATAAAAATTACGCTAAACTCATGCGAAGTCACGTCTGCAGGGGAGTTTATAAAATGGTTTTGAGTTTCACAAATACCTGCAGAACTTTAGATAATGACGACAAAGGCTTTCAGGAATCGTGTTTTCTTTAATGGATGATTTAAAAAAAAAGAGAACAAAATTTGAATGCTCTCAATTCTCACCACACGGAGTTTATAAGTAGGTAATACCAATATAAAATGTTGTAGTGGTAAGGCACACTGAGTTTGCGCAGTTATTTCGGTAGCCCCGTCTGGCGGGCATTTATTTCACCCCCTTACAGAATAACAGCACGTTTGCAACAGTAAGAGATGCTGAGTCCATTTTCCCTATTCCTTCTTAATCCCGTATCCTTGACTGGAGTCGGCAGCGCACTTATAGCACCTGTTATAGGCAACGGTAGCCTCCTACCATGAAGTGGACCGTCAGTCTGTTTGCCAAACTTAATATAAAAGAAGAAGAAAAAAAATAGAAAAAAGGGTGAACGTTTTGTATGTACTGGTAACACTGAAGGGAAAATATTTCGCATTGGTTATAAAGTAGTGTGAGATAACATACATACAGGATGATGACGGCATAAGACACAAGTGTATATTTTTTTCTTCTGTAAAATTTAACTCAATGTTCTTCTTACCAAAGTTGTTATTAGTTACCTGTCTATTTGGCGGCACGTATCGCCTTATGAGACATGGGTAATGATGGCGATGTGATAAGGGGGCAAGCGAGGTTCGCGACCTACTTCCATGCGTTATCGCACGTATTAAGGCATAAGCTGTAGCGGGTTGCTCCATTTCACAGGTTTTAAAATTGATTCGCTCGTGTAATGTTTTGCGTTTATGATATATACCTACAACTTTCATATCTGTACTATTAAAAAAAATGTTTAATTCGTCAATTTTAGATATATATTAACATCTATATAAATCATATAAAATAAAGTCTGTTTCTCCGCGAACTTCTTTAAAACCACACAATTAATTTTGTTACGATTTTCACTAATGGAAGGGTGATAAATGGGGAACGCTTGTGTACATAATTTGCAGAAAAAATTGCATCCGCCGAAAAAATGGCCAAAAAACCAATCCGATTTGGGGAATCGCTAGAAAACACTATACGCTTGTATTTTAAACCACCGCACACAGTTAACACGGACGAAGTAAATGGTAATGAATGAATCCGATACGGTAAGGTAACGATGCGAGAGTGGGCGTACGTCTATAGATTAAGATAACCTTAACGTCTATATTCACATACGTTATTTTATACCCGTGGCATTAATGTATCGTCATGGAAAAATGTCTTTTTTAATAAATCATGTGTATTAATTTTGAACACTATCTTGGAACAATATTTGGAGTACTTTATGGTTGCATGTTCTACTAGTCTATTTGTTTGTAAGATAGAAAAAGAGATTAAATGAGTTTATTTTAAAATAAATGTCATTTTTAGAAAACACTCAATGCGACAGAGTTAATAAATACAGCAGCTGTTGCAAGTTGGCTCTTGACAGACACAGGTTGTTTGTTTCATTCCAATCAACACACAAAAGCTACACCAAATATTGAAAATAGCAAGCGTAGCAAAGAGCACAACTAGTAATAAAAATATATATTGAATTTGAATACGTAATTTTGTCATCAAGATAGTTTGCGCGCACTGCGCACGATAGTTTCGTAAATTATTATATTAAAAAAAAAAATTAAACCTTTAAAACCTTAGAAGGTGAACACAAAATGTCTGTCTGTTGTCTAATAATGAAACACACTCGTATCTGTTAGCACCGGGCTGTATGTAGCGCTGTCATTATTTGAGGGTGGTATTGAAGCGACAATTGTGTAAACACGGTTGTCGAAACGTTAATAAGTTTATCGATGTCCATCGGGGCGTGTGGGGGCAAACACGCCCGTGTGTATCAATTAATAACCTCATGTTATTATGGCTAACGTGGTCCCCAAGCACTCGCACGCATACTCACAAAACATAACCTCACTTAAGAGGTTTATTTTAAATTAATTAATATATTATTTTCTGGATTTTCTGACCACCAGTTCAGTAAATTTAGGTATGTCAATAGTGTTTATTTTTTAGTAGAAGCCTAGAAGAATTAGCGGTAATAAAGACAAACAGACACTGAAAGAGACTTAAATTTTTAATACGATATATATATAGGATTACAGATTAATTATTACTAGCGAGCTCACAAAATAGTATACATGTCTGATAACTGTTAAGCGAAAATAATTGCGACCAACTTCTTCAGTTCTATATAACTCACAGTCATAACACTGAAACTGCTCAAAGAATAACCTCATATTTCAAAGGGAAAGACTCATTCTTATATGTAGCGAAGTTTCTCAATTACTTCTGTTCGGAAGTTGGCCGAGTAGTGCTCCATATACTTACTACGTGTTTAAACGCTTGTTTACTTTCTCTTGAGACAACCGAGAATCATTATAACTTTTCTTTGTGTACACAATATTATAGTTTAGTTTCCAATTAACGATCTACACAATATATTTTAAAAATTAACTCTATACATATACCTAACTATATAGAAAAGGTTAGTTTAGTTTAGTTTATAGTAATAGTTAAGACGATATTATGTTTCACGTACGCGTGTTACTATTTACGATTTATCGTCCATTTTAATTACACTATTAAAGATTTTATAGTATTTCATGTATATCAGCGAAAATAATTTTTAAAAGTACGATTTTAAAATTTATAGATAATAATATTTTATCTAAAACAAATTTAAAACCTCATACTACATGTGGTAAATGGTAAGAGAACTTAACTAAGAGCTTAACTTTAAATTTAATATAACTTTTATTTTAAGTTTTTACTACAATAGTTTAACAAATATTAAAAAATATGACCATAAAATTTAATGTCTTAAATTTATTTTCATATAATACTTATAATTTTTTTTTCATTTTATTTACTAATATGAACAAGAAAATTTATAAGGATTTATGGATGGATGTTTTTTACTTTTTATGAATTTTTTACTTATTTAAAAGTTGATAAATACATAACTAATATTGAGAGGTTCAAAACACATAATAAATTCTTTCAAAATTACACTTATAATTAAAACTCCCATTTGGTTTAAGTATAGTTAATTTCTCATTGCGATAATGTCCGTACAAGAAAGAGGAAAACATTGCCAAAGCGGGACTCATTTCTGCATGTGACAGCAAAGATTTCGGTATAAATCTACGGCAGAAACGGAGAGAACATTAAAAATAAATAAGGGGATAGAGGAAGGCAAGAAACGTGTTTGTTCTGCTTAAGGACCGTGTCGTGTGTGCCTCTGACAGATACTCGTACTGGAGAACTCTGCTGTTTAATATCTGGTGGAACTTGTACACTACTTTTATATGAATCTTCATACTCGTGTGTATCTATCTATAAGGGTTTCCAAAAATCCATTCTTAGCAGGCCTTAACTTTCATCGTATCAAGTATCAATATTGGTAGTTTTCTAGATTTTGTATAGAATCGCAATTTGAGTGTGTTTGGGTTGATTCCAAAATATAAAGTAAAACTTTTATAAGCTTTTAATTTAAGTTAATTTAGTTTTACTAGAACCACATTTCCCTATCCTTTTCAAATGCCTTATCTTTCATCCTGATTTGATAATCAGGGCATTTGCAGCATCTAGGCGCAATAGGCGACGGTAGCCATCTGGCTACCGTCGCCTATTACCCAAGCAACGTCCATCCTTAATATAAAAAATATAAGCATCTACCATCCTTAATATAAAAAAGAAAATGTTTGGTGCATTTTTTCAAATTATACTCACAACAAATTATATAAAAATTATATACAAATTTTAACTCATTCTAAACGATCCAAAATCCGTTGGATCGTCTAGAGCAGGGATTCCCAAAGTGGTCGATATCGACCCCTTGGGGTCGATATCGGTTTCCTAGGGGTCGACATAAACGAAAAGTGATTTTGGGGGTCGACGAGGTCTAAAAATCGACCCCTATTATATTAACACAAGTTCTTATTTAAAACTTTCAAGATAGGTAAGTAGGTAGTTACTGTATTGTTTATGTTGTGTTACGTGTACTAAGAATAATTAATATTTTTGTAGGAAATAATGTTCCAGGAATGTAAAGTTTCAAGTTCGTACAAGATGAAAAACTCGGCAAGTCTATGTGGACAAGTTTGTGCAAGATTGAGTTGGAGCGTACGTCTTTCAGCGGCGTTTTGACTTGCTCTCTATTTGACGATAAAGTGCTTATCACACTATTCAATTTGAACGATTCCTATTTAGGAATCTAAGTAGTGAGCTCGTGATCACACTACGCTAAATTGATTTCTAAATCGAAGATATAGAGTTGAAAATGGATAAACTCTTAATTGAATCCAATCTGTTCTAACTGCGATCACACCTTCCGATTTCCTAAATTGGAATCGTTCAAATTGAATAGTGTGATAGCGGCTTTACGCGAATTAAGACGAACGAATTCATGATCAAGTCCAAACATGTTCCTGATATTTTACTATTTAACGAGCTTGCATTTAGGTTGAAAGTTCATTTGCGTTTTGAAATTCGTTGGAGCTTGAACGATAAAAACTCATATAGCTAAGTACTCATTTATTTCAAGAGATTACAAACTTATTACAAAGCTAAATTAAGTGAAGTAAAGTGACTGAAAAAGTGTTAAACACAACATACAACATATTTTAAATAGGTATGTATAATTGTATTTGTAAAAATTACTAACACTTAAGTCTTTGGTTTTCGTTCTTATTCTACCTAATTACCTAATACGAAGTTTCTATACCTAATTACCTACTGTAGTTACTTCCCAATATAGGTATCAAAGTTTATCAAAGAGTAAGTCAGTAATACTTAACAAGAATCCATTAACTGAGTGTGATAAAAATAAGATAGTGTGCAAATTTAACAGTTTATTATTGTTTTTTATTTAGGTTCCTTATTTTTTTGTTTGCAGAATTACTGAAAGTTTTATGATGGCGGACACGAAAAAAAAATGCAGACAATACAGTTTGGACTACTTGAAGTTCGGATGTGTCTCATATGTGAAAAAGTATTTAGTAACGATGCCATGAAGCCTTCAAAAATGGATGACCACTTATCAAGAGTACATGCTAACAAAAAAAGTAAGCCCTTGTCATATTTTCAAGCACTGAAAGAAAAACTAGACAAAAGGCCATCCATAGGATCGATGTTTGCGTCATCATCTATTCGAGACAATGATGGTTTACGAGCGTCCTATAATATATCTTTACTAATAGCGAAGTCGGGGAAACCCCATACAATTGGAGAGCAGCTTATCTTACCAGCCATTGCGGAGGTCCTTAACAATGTATTGCACAAACCCGCACATGATATTTTAAAGAGAATACCTTTGAGCAACAACACCGTTCAGAGACGCATAGATGAGATGGGACGCGATGTGGAAAACATTTTATGCAAGTTCTTACAGACCCGCAGATTCTCTCTCCAGTTGGACGAGTCTACATTACCCGGCAATGAAGCTCTATTGTTAGGATATGTTCGATTTATCAAAGATGAAAATATGTGCCAAGAACTGATTTTTGCTGCATATTTAGAGACTGATACTAGAGGAGAATCGATTTTTCAGGCCGTGGAACATTTTTTTACTGATAAAGCTATTCCATGGAAGAATATTGTTTCTGTTGCGACTGATGGTGCACCGTCTATGGTTGGTCGTCATCGTGGCTTTATAGCTCACTTAAAGCGACAACTGCCTGATGTACTGGTTATTCACTGTGTGATTCACAGGCAGCATTTAGCAGCAAAAAAGCTGAGTCCTAGATTGCATAAGTCTTTACAATATGTAATAAATGCTATCAACAAGATTCGAAGCAATTCTTTGAACTCTCGGTTATTTGCTCAACTATGTGACGAAAACGACGAAGTCTTTACTCGGTTACTTCTGCACACTGAAGTTCGCTGGCTATCAAGAGGCTCTTGCTTAGAAAGATTTTCAGCCCTTTTTGAATCTGTGTTGGAGTTTTTACAAGAAAAAGATCCGAATTTGAAAGAAAATCTGAACAATTGTAAAACAGATATTTATTACTTGACTGATATCTTTGGAATGTTCAACAAAGTTAATTTGCAACTACAGGGTGATGATCTTAACTTGATTAAAACAAAATCAATAATATCGGCCTTCGTGGGTAAACTAGTTCTTTATAAACAAAATTTAGGCAGAAAAGAATATTCGCAGTTTCCGCATTTGTCAAAATTACCAAAAATGCTTCAAGATGATGACATTTTATTATATGTTACTCACTTGGACGCATTACACAAGGATTTTACGGAGAGGTTTGATGATCTTTTAAATTTACAAATTCCTCAATGGATAATAAATCCGTATAACACCACAGCCATAGAAGAAGCCAATGTGATAATGCAAGAAGAGTTGATTACCATCAGCACAGACGAAGAGCTTAAGCAAAAGTTCAACCAAGGCTATCAGAAGTTCTGGTTGCAACGCAAAATTGAAACACAGTATCCTACATTGTGGAACATTGCTGAAAAATACCTTATCGCTTTTCCATCATCATATCTAGTTGAAAAAAGCTTCAGTGTGGTAACAAACATTTTGACAAAACAAAGAAACCGTTTGAAAATCAACGAACGTGGAGATTTAAGGCTGCAACTCACTAATATTGAACCGGATGTAGCTAGATTGGTAGATAGTCACCAGGTTCATCCATCGCACTGAATGTTTTATTTTCTCTTTGCGAATTAATAGTTTTTAAAATATAATTTCCTACCAACTTAAGATGCTTTATGTATTAATTTGTAATAATTATAAATTAAACTTGATATTTACTGAATTGGATTGTCTTTTTATTTTGTTAAATTTTGACGAGAAAATGAAATCAACTTCACTCACTTAACCAAGTGCAAAGTTTTCTAATTGGCACCTTAGTACCTAGGTATTTTGTACCAATAGGAAAAAACTAAAGATAGACTAAGATAGATAGCTGCTTTAAGTTAGCGGACCATTATGAATAAGGGGGTTGGTCTTAAAAGTAGGTAATTTGACCATGGGGGTCTGAGGTAACAGTTCATTGTTGAAAAGGGGTCACTTGTCCAAAATAGTTTGGGGAACCCTGGTCTAGAGTGAGTTAGTGGCAAAACAGACAGAAGTTGATAGCGATTTTGTTTTATAATAAAATTATTATAGATATAGATGTCACTTATAATTCATTTGAAGCTATTACTGGTTTCAAATAACATGATTGTGGCTAATTTGGGGTCATACGACTCATGTATGACACTTATTACTATTGCTCTCTGTTGATTAAGCTGTCTCTGTCATTGAATAAAATATTGCTATATCACTTATACACTGAACTATATCATATATTATATAAGACACTTGTAGCAGAGCTCGGCAAAATTTGCATTAAGATGGCGTCAAAACGTCGGCCTGGGGGCTTCGCGCCTCCATAATCCGAAACTCGGCTAAACTGATTTAAATTTTCACCACCGACGTTGACTCCTTACTTTCATAGCCCATATCGCAACAAAACAAGGATTTCACTTGGAAATCGTTCCATCTCACTCTCACACATAGGAATTTTAAGCAGAAAGAAGAGAAAGAATTCGCCACTTGTTTTGTTTAGACTTTTATTCTTTGCGAAGTAATGATATTAGAAATTTGAATGTATTATTAGCAATTTCCTTCATTTGTTCTGAAAGTTCTTTCGGTTCAGTCATTAAAATGTTAATGAAGGGTTAAACTTAAATCGTTGAAGTCGTAGCAAGGATGTTGTATTGCTATGCATAGCACTTGGTAAACAGTAACTTATTAAGAGTAGTAGTACTTTGTAGTAGAGTATAGTAAAACTAGTAAGAGGCCATTTACTTATCCATACTTTTATCCTTATTGCAGCATAACTTGCAGCACCTGTGGCGTTGCTTGTGTTATAGGCGACGGCAGCCACCTTTCATCAAGTGGACTGACGGTCTGTCTGATACTCTTTACATAAAAATTCCTCAAAACTACTGAACCAATTTTGATATAACGTTATAGTAATATATGTAGTTTTCACATAACAACATAACAAAAGAAGTTATGAGAAGTCACAAGCAAAAGCAAGTTTATATACATACATATAAGAAGTCATATTTACAGTGAGAGACCTTGTTTGCTTCAAATTGCACATGTCCATAATTCTGCAATATGTCAAACGCTATGGCGTTTTCAACTCCACCAGGAAAAACTATAATGTATAGAATATTTTTCTTTTCCTATAATGGGACATTAATCTTGTGGCGAGCGACGTTCGAGAGCTATTTGACAATATGTCTTTTTCCTTGTATCGGGCTTATACTCGAATAAAATATAGAAGGAAAAAAAGAAAAAAAGTAATGGTGTTTTTTTTTTTTAATTCAAAACGAATTTAATTCGACTTTTTTTTATTTTTATTTTTTTTATTCGACAATTTATTCCTGAAATCTAATCTATCCTGAAAATTTGAATTGAGTATAAAACACAGATATAGAAAATAATGAAGACGTTGTGTGTATTTGTGACAACTATGTGATGATATTAATGACTAGCTAGTGCCCGAGACTTCGTCCGCGTTGAAAAATTACAAATATAACTGACAAAATATTTATAAGCAGAATAACGCTTGACATAATTCATTGCTGTTATACTTTTGCCAGGAGATGCATTTCTTTTTTTAGATGATCTCTTGGAAACATTACTTTTTTGTATAAAAGGTACTACGTCCTATGCCTTTTACTGTATCCTTGACAAAGTGTACATGCAAAATTTCATGATGATCGGTTGTTAAAGCGTGAAAAGGTAACAGACAGACAGACAGACAGACAGTTAGTTACTTTCACATTTATAATTATTATGTAGTCGTTCTGTATGTAAGTATACGTAAAAGTCTGTAGCTACTTTTTTTTTTACATTTACATGTGTAAAAATGTATTATTACCTTGTGAAAATTCAAAACAGTTTTTGTGAAAGACTTTTACCTGAAACAAAATAAAGGTTAATTATAATTAATATATTTTACAAATGTTTAATAAATAAAAAAAATACATTAAATAATATCCTGTCCTATTCTATACAAAACATTATATTTTTTTTTGTATGGGGAAAACTTAAAATTAAAAACTTAAAGATAAAGTATTAAATTTATTTTAAGCGACACATATTTTCTTATTTAATATTAAAAATAATTAAAAATCAATGATGATTCAAATGATTAAGTGATTTCACCCTATAGAAAAAAGCATCAATTCAAAATAAGAATCGATCTGCAAATCGAATGAACAAACATCGATGTTCCATCGATTACGGCGATGCGTATTCGAATAAGCGTTTCATGTTTCATGCGGTATCGCCGCGAATAAATTAATATTTTATACCCTCGGGCAACGACTGAGTTAAATGAGTACATTTTATTCAATACTATATTGAATTTACTCATATTAACGGATTTATTATGCATATAAATTATCGCTATCAGATGCAATCGTCTTCAAAAATTGAAAATCTTTTATTTTATAAAGAAAAAAATAAATATTTATTAACCTAATAATATATAATAATTAATACGTAATTTGTGCTATTTACTGCAGTATAAACTGTAGTATAAACAGGTAGCCATCCCTATACTGAAGATTACTGTGAAATAACAGAATTTGTGTTGCTTTTAGCTGAGTAGTGATGCCAGAGGTAATCTATACTAATGGATATATCTATACTTACTAATATTACAAAGAGAGTAAATTTGTATGTGTATGTTTGTAATGAATAAACTCAAAAACTACTGGACCGATTTAGAAATTCTTTCACCTATAGAAAGCTATGTTATCAGCGAGTAGCATAGGCTATATTTTATGAAGTTACGCAGGCGAAGTCTGGTGCAGCAGCTAGTTTTCTTATATTCTCATTTTTCCTGTATCATCTTAGGGTCGGCAGAGTAATAAATAAAACCCAAAAAATCAAGATTTTAAAAAAATCTTTCATCTAGAGAGCTACGTTATCAGCGAGTAACACAGGTTATATTTTAAAAAATTACGAAGTGACGTGCAACCACTAGATTATTATAAATGAACCATTTTTTAATTTGTATTTTTAGAAAATGCAACC
Organism: Synanthedon andrenaeformis; assembly: GCA_936446665.2. Lineage (NCBI taxonomy): Eukaryota > Metazoa > Arthropoda > Insecta > Lepidoptera > Sesiidae > Synanthedon > Synanthedon andrenaeformis. The sequence continues at coordinate 1,878,578 of OW387780.2, read as the reverse complement.
ATTTTTATTGTATTTTCATTCATATCGAGAGAAAAATTCCAGTGTCTATACTTAGTTGTAAGATATTTAATTTTAATTTGTAAGTGGTCGGTATTTAGTTTTCCGTTTTGGTGATTGGACGAGAGCTTGATTCTATTTCGGAAAATAATTGAATCAGCGTTTTCCTGTCTCCCATTGCCATCAGTAACTACATAGTTTCATTTGACAACGTTTCAAACTCGAACTGATTGGAGGCACCATCGACAATATAAACTTAAATAGTTTGATCTATCGTTCTGTTACGTTTAGGTTCGATTTTCTAATAGTTATTTTAGTAAATTATTATTTTTTCGGATATGGATGGTCGAATTTCTGATCAGAACATAATTATAATAGAAAAATAAGTATTAATATTCTATATGGTATGGTATAAGGAAACAGAAAACAATAGAAGCTGGCGATCTAAATACAACATAAATGCAAGAAATAAGTAAAAGAAATGATTTATGATCACAAAAAAAAAAAACTAAATGACCAAATTGATTTACGACTGCAAACGAGTAGGTATTCAAATGTTATTTTATTTTTACATTTCAAACAATGGTGGTCTCGCAAAAGCGAAATAATTCTACTTCAAAAAGTCATAACTCACTTTGACAAGCTGTGGATTTTTGCGACTGTATAGGGTAAAAAATAATAAAAGAATCTGAAAATAATTTAAATATCAGAAAACAATTTAAAATGATCATGTTATACTAAACTAATTGTAAGTCTGTTTTATCTCGCGTATTGGTACTCAAATTGATGGGAAAGAAAAGTTATATTTAAAACGTGGAATTAAAAAAAATATTTCAAAAGGGGCTCAGAGTTGAATCGATAACTACACTAGGTTTCGTAGTCATAAATTAGGCAACTTGTCTGTTGGTACTCAAAGACTATATAACTATGATGTTATATAATATGTATAGTAATGTTGTTATATAGCCAACATCATAGTATACTATGATGTCGGCAATAATCAACCTTTTATAGAAAATAAAAGTATATAAAATCGTGTTTGCTGTTTGTTTCGATTACTAAGTGTGGGATGCAAAAGATCATTATAATCTTTTATCTATATCCTAAGCCGTAAGCCTGTCTGACGATCTTTACATATAAAACAAATAAACAATTACTTTTTACTAACTTTTACTTCGAATCCGTAGGTAGGGCTTCAAAGTAAAAGTTGATAACTACTTAGTTACAACATAGAGTTTAAGCTTCTCTAAGCCGGTTGGATTAGCACGTCACTTCGCCGTCATATTAAATGGAAAATGGCTGACCCCGATACCCCGAACCCGCGGGAACCCATCCGCTGTCTCTCTCACACTCCAGCCAGTTCACAGGAAACGTAATGGAAACTGCAATTGCGCTAATTTGCGTACCACATATGTTCTGCTGCGTTTTCATTAAAGCCATCCTGGATGATGGGCATTAAATTATAATTGTCCTATTTGCTAACTAATCGACATACAGTCCCAGACAACGTGTGTGTAAAAATTTCATGGTGATCGGTTCAGTAGTTTTTGCGTGAAAGAGTAACAAACATCCATACATCCAAACAAACTTTCGCATTTATAATATTATTAGTATGGAGGTACGGAATTACGGATAAAGTATAGTAGATATCGTGTGGATTATTATTATTTTTCATTACCATACTATTCAGTTCACAGTAGCTTATATATTATGTATTTTATTTATTCCTATTTTTCCACTTTTTATTGTTAATAAAGTTTTTATTTTAGAAAAATGAAAGTAAATTATGTTCGCTTGTATACACAAAAGACGGCAACCGAACACCGAAATCTTACATCAAAAGGCAGGACTTAATGCTTCCTTAACGATGGCAATTATTTCGGCTAAGGGCCCGTCGTGTCAAGTTTGTATCTGGCGCCAAGTTGAGCTGAATTCTTCACTTTTCTTTTGAGTATCACTTGGCGCTGTGTTGTGTTGTGTTTTTACACTTTAAATGTTGTTTCGCTTAGAAGCGTAAAGGAGCTATTTGTTTAACATTGTCTGGATATATATTTGGAATTATATACGTCTTTAATTTATACAAATACTCTTAAATTTTAAAATATAAAAATAGGTGTGATTTACAACATACAGTTATGATGGTCTAGCCAGATAGATATAACACAAAGCAGAGAAGGTGAGGTAAGCAAATAAGACATGTTCTCAGTTTTGTAGGAGTTGTCGTGCCCAGCTTGACTTGCAATTTTTGTTAAGAGGAAGCAACACAATTATTTAAAAATAAACATTATATGCAAGTAGAGGAATTTGTCGTATATGGAATTTGTCGCTCTGGCGAAATGGACACGATTGTCGGATAAATCCCACTCTGGCGGTTAAAGGGTTAATAGCTCATTCTGCTGCGAAAAGCAAGCAACGCCATAGAACTTGCTAAAATGCTCCACTGTAGTATAATTTTTACCATACTACAACTGTAATCCCTCAACTGGGTGATTAGGAGAGGATACTAAAATAGACATCTCTTTAGCATCTCTTAGGTACTCATAGAAACACAATAGCACACATGATGTTATTTCACGATAGTCTTCTATAAGCGTTTGATTCTGCCGCAAGACAGTAGATTATCCAATTTAAGACACAGTAGTGGTTCTCTGCTACAATTAAAACTTGTGTTAGAACTTTTAAACCGTTCATATTTTACAACCCATCTATTATTAAATAGACTGACGTGCCCCAGCTTCGTCAGGGAGCCCTGGCGGGGCACTTCAGTCTATAAATAATTCACCTTAAAATAATAGCATAAATATTATGTAGATATTCTATGTCTGGAATAATGTACCATTTAAATAATGAAAGAATTTTTCAAATAGCTGCAGTGGTTCCGGAGACCACTCTCAAACCTCTCTCTTTATTTTATTAGTAGTAGATAACGACTAAGTATTTACGTTTCTTTAACAAACAGGAACTTTTTTAATGCAAAATAAAGATTTTAAAGTTGCCTAAGTATTTGAGAATGTTTTTTTCATGTGAAGAATATGAATTCATTTAATTTTGTAAAATTTTTAAAATGTTCATATACGATGCAAATGCCATATATTTTAAAATAAGCTCTGCATTATCCATTAAAGAATGGCGCACACTGAACGATAAACAAATTGTCAATAATCTCCGTCTAGACAGGATAATGTGTTGACCGAGGACGTGGGGACATTTGCTATTTTTTTCTGTCCGTTATCATTAAGACTTAATGGAACGTTTAGCCCTAATAAAAATTATATCGCATATCATCAATACACAGACAGCGATAGTTATCTGATTAAAAAACCGTTTAAGGAAATTTGTACCGGCTGATAAATTCATAAATTCAAATTCATAAAAAAGCAATTTAATACTAATATTACGTTTTTTAATTACTCTAGCTGTTTTTGCTCTAGTCCGTCTGGCGACAGTAACCAGCACCCCCTTACAGAAGACCACAGTGAAATAATAGCATATGTGCTGTTGCGTTTCGGTGAAAGAGTAAGGGATGGTCGGTAGTGCACTTAGAGCACATATGGCGTTGCTTGTGTTACAGGCGACGGTAGCCACCTACCACCAAGTGGTCTGTCAGCCTGTCTGACAATTGGTCATTGCGAGTAATTAAAATTACATTTAAACAGCAAAGTAATAAGGCGCGGTGCAAGTAATTCGATGTTTACTTAACCAAATATGGGGTGAAATTACTGTAGTTTTCACGTCGTAGAACATAATCGTAGACACGAAACAAACTATGATGTATCGTCTCATAGATTTAACCGACCCGTTATTTGGATAGTGATTATTAATATTGTCACGCGAGCATCAGTGTGAGGGCGCCCTTATAATGGGCAAAGATTAAGAATGATGGCGTTTGGTTTGTACGATTAAGTATTTAATGGGTTTTCAAGTAATTGTTGAAAGGAAGTTTCGATGTGATATAAATTCATCGTCTTAAGTAGCGGGAGTGCGAAGGCTTCCTTTATAAAATGACATTATTCCCGAATCCTAAATTTATAGAATAATGATTATAAATATTGCATAATATATTTATTCATTATTAGCTAAGTTATAGGTTGTTTTATTAGTATTTTTTATTACATACTAGTAATGTATATAGGATATATTTCTCAACTATAACCATATTAAAATAAGAGTCGTGCTAAATGAGATTTTGCTCACATTTGTTTTTTATTACAAAGAATTTCATCAGCTAAGTAAAAATAATAGCACCACCAAATTCTCTAGCAGGCTAGAAAACTATCAACTTTATATCACTATGTAATGTGACCTGTCACAAAAATAACTTCATGTCTAAATGCAGAAAGAAAGTATTTTAAAGCTGTGCTTATGTTAGCTAGAAGCACGATCATCAATTGTCATACATAAATCAAGCATTACAATGTTACAATAGTTTATTTATGAAACTATAGACTGTATACTAATTATGTCACATTTGATGTTTTGCTGTGAATTATAAAATGCAGAGGCCATATCCTTACATGCCAGAGTCGTTAATTTTGGAGGGGAGACTTTCTTCAAAACCCATGAACTTTCAAATAGTAATCATGTGATCTAAATTAGGTGTCCAAAAGTAATGAATGTTTGTAAAACACGATGTTTCTAATTACTTTGTTATTTGGACGTGAAACTTTCGCTTAGGTATAAGTACATATATCTACAAGTACATGTACTCAAACACAAAAAAGAAACTTTGTTATTTCAATATTTTATCTTGATATTTCTTTTAAATATTTATACTTTGAGGTTACATAAATTTTGGTTAGAATCCTTGACGTCAGAAAAATGGAAAAGGATATAGGGTAAGTTTCATCTAGACAAAATTAGTGTATGTATTAGTACAGGCAATGGAGAATTTTTATGCTGCTTTTTGCAGTTAAGAAGGCAAATTATTTATTGCTAACTATGGTTTGTCTTTATTTCTTTAAGTCTGTCGGTCTGTTCAGTTTTCAGGGCTAAATCCACGAATCCACGAAGCGTTTCAAAACGTTCAAACTTATTCTAAAATAGGGTATAAATGTGCTTAGAATTAAGAGTTATACGTAATAAGAAACCAAGTCACGTGCTCAAAGTGGTAAGACAACGGGGGATTACGGGGCGAGCAAAGCGCGCACGCACGAATGAACGCCATGTCTGTTTCTCTCTGTACGGAAAATCTATTTGTAAATACGAGTATCTATTAGTAATCTAGTTTCTAATCGAAACTTTGTTAAATCTAAATTCGACAAGGGTTTAGAATAACCTTTTAGTTTTAGATTTCCGTAGATAATATTTTTCATTTTTCAGTGTTATAGATAAAAAAGAAAGATTTATCAGTGTAATAGTTAAGAAATTATAAGTAATATTTTGAAAACATGATTACTTATAAATAAAAATGTTGCAATTTCAAATTTACCACATTTATACGCTACGAGTTCAAAGGAACTCAGACCCATTGCAATTTGGAACTGTCTAGCACATTTTCGGGCAATGATTTTTTACAATGATAAATGTCAACACATAGTCATATACACACAGACCATTGGGGTATGTATATTATTTTTTTGGGTAAAGGCCTTATCACTCATGTACCTACTTGCTATAGAATTTAAATGCATTATATCGTATGACTATTTGAGACGAAGTAAGAGGTATGTTTTAACAGCTGCTCCAAAAAGAAATGTGCTGGCAGTGAAAAAATTAATTGGAGGGAATCAATGAATTATTTTGAAGATATTCAGCACATATTGCACATTATATCGGGTTCCAAAGATTTTACGGATAATTTCTCACAGAGTCTCGTACACCGATGCTGAGAAAAAGGCGCGCATGGAATGTTGTGTTATAGTAAAATTTAAGCAGACTCATCTGTTACGACGATGTTTACGATATTATTACAAGTAATAAATCTTGAATCTAAAACATGATCTAAAATTGAAGCAACATTTAACAATTTAGTCTCAAAAAGACCTTACGTCTCGCGAAGCGCTCAAGAAGCACAGGAAAAGTTGTGTACTTTTAGTTCTTTCACTTCTAAAGGAAATATATGTGTTTAATTGGTCAATTGCTTGTTAAAAATTGCTTTATAAAATCAAAGTAGGGTATTACTTAATCCAAATGCTTGCCAAGAATGACCGAACATAGACCTGCATCATGACCACAATAAAGTGTTTAGAATAGCAATCAGCGCTTAGAACGAGGGACTACCTGAAACTCACATACACATGCCTATAAAACTTTTGGGTTACCCTATTTTTAGTCGTGCTTTGGTAGCATATATTTCATTTTATTATCTAAAAATAATAAAAAAAACATCATTACATAACTTCAACCGTCCATTTCAAAGGTACACCAAGCAGCTAACCCCATGAATTTCACTATCGGTTATATCAGACCCACGTTTGTTTTATCACCACCGAATGAATATACGTTACGTAAACAATTGAAATCTGCCTGTAAGTGGCTGTTTACGGAAGTGTTATTTACTCGCCGCTCGAAATCACGGCACTCAGTGGCCACGGAGCGAATACAAAGTAGGCGAGTTGGGGTGAAAAACAGTTACTCGAACCGGGAAACGTGGGCGCGTTTGAGATCACCTTTATTGGATTAGGCTGTTCGTTTTAATGTATTTTAAATAAGTCACTGTTCTTTCAAGATCTTAGCAAGCGTGCTTTTGCAACAATTGATTTTTTATAACCCCTGGTCATCAGAAAATATTCAATTTGTTACCTACTCGTAAGTAGTTTCTATTGCTAGACTTCCCAGACATTTGTTGTCTAATATCCTTCGTCAGTAAAGGAAGTGATCATTAGTTGTATTAACCCATACACAAATTAAGACTTAAATGTGCAGACTCGACTGGAATTTCAACCTCAGTTTGCTTTACAGTGACCAAAGGTAGCAAGAACCTCTTCATTTTTCTTAGCCCTGGAGTCAGTTGTGTAAAATCGTGTCCATAGGCGATTATTATAAAAACATTTTTATGCTTTTAGACTACCTTAACAATCACCCGCTGAAACTTGTGTGACAAGGAAAAATATCAAATAATTTGTTTTGAGTATTTATTGATAACATAAATTTAATTTCTATTTTGTTGTACGGTTTAAAATATAATATAAATTAATATAGGTAAAATGTACCAAAAAGATAATTAAAAACAAATAAATACTTCCTAACTTAATTGGTAAACTTGTATGGAGAGACTATTCAGAATACCGGCAAAAGTAAATTGGCAGCTACCTTATCCGGCGCAACATACTTTTTGCAAAAATTTTTATTCCCTGAGGCGAAGACGACGATGATGGTGCGGGTTTATACTATTTTATCTCTTTAAAAAGTCCTCTCTAAGTTTATTGGAGAATATCCAGTAACGTTGAGTGCCATTTGTACGGTACGCTATAAATACCATTCTCTTTTTGTAGAGCGCTAAAACCCTTGGGATTCCACGTCATATTAGTGGAGTGCTAGAGGCGAGAACTCTTAATGTTTTGTTACACGTATCTATGCTTCTAGTTAAGCAGAGCTTCATTGTTCGCGTAACAAAGAGATCACTTTGTAAAAATGCTAGTGCAGTAGAATGCTGTCGCTCCGTGCATGGTCTGTCAAACGCAATTAGTGTTAAAATTCGTTTAGTGTTCGTCGCGCCGCGACGAGTTGCGCCTCGTCTCGACGTCGAATGCGGTTGCGGACTAATTTGCAGACTTCACCTATTATTCTGTCTGGACTCCGTCTAACATAAGTTTTGATTCAATATTGCTACAGTAATTAATCAATACTAATAATAAATCTGTAAGGGTCGGTCATGGAGTAAGTTACTTTGTTTTCAGAGTAACTTACTCCATGAAACTAAATTGACGATTTTTAGAATTATTTTCTATATGTATGTATGTATGTTCCTCCATAACTCTGAAACGAATTAACTGATTTTCATGAAACTTGGTAGATAAACATTTAGACGTGAAGGACACAGGATAGGCTACTTAATATTTTTCAACGCGGACGAAGTCGTTGGCACCAGCTAGTGTTAAATATAAGTTCAATGCGAATCAATCCTATGACGTTAGTTTTAACAGAATCATAAGCAAAATAAGTTCCGATCAAGTGAGTCACAGTAGTTATTATTACTTAAATTAGTTTTTTTTATAATAAAAATAGCTAAATTAATAGACTAAAAATTCATTTTGTATATATTTAATTTTGCATATACAATAGGTATATGTATTTGATTGTATTGTTTATAAACTTTAAGGTAATCTCTTCTTTTATTTTAATATTAACCTGAACTGTTGTTGTATGGTTCAGTTACTAATGAACTTAAAATATTTATACTAACATAGACTAAGTTAAATGTAACTAACAATGTAATCATGGTGGAAATAAAGAGTTTATTATTATAAATATACAATTGTCTCTTTAATAATAATAACGTTTTTTACTACATACGTTTTCATTTTCCTTTATTCTACGGTAAAATTTTTCCTAGAGTAAATTAGATTATTTTTTCACCAACTCGACAAAACGATAATGTTTATTCAAGATAACAATTCAATGACTAAAAAAGGTAACTTGTTTAACAGGACCTCAAGCCAATTATATCCTCTCGAAATTTGGAGGGTTAATTTTAATGAGCTGCCGGTAGCGGTGTACTAATGCGAACGGCAAACATTTGTTCAAATCTTGGCAGGTGCAACACCAATATAAATTGACCCCTATGCGTTAAAGGGATAAAGCAAATTTATACTGTATTTGGAGTTAGTCAGGATCAATTTAGGTTGGTATTGTAATTACGAAGTCTCAATCTGCATGTTTCATTGTTAATAGAACAAATATTGGAATATTTGCGAGTAGGTCTTGTGTATACTTGAATTAAACCTTCTTTAGAACGTAAATTTCCTTATTGAATAGGCTATTTAACAGGTTTTCGAAAACCATATAAGTAGAGGACCACAGTGGTGTTTCTCGATCGCACAAAAGTGATTGTTTTAAAAGTACTTCTTTGATATTTTTTTACTTTTCGTTTATTTCTTTAATTTTATTTAAATTTAATTGATTTAGACGTCAAAACTTTCTTTTTTGCAATATAGCAAAATACCACCTTGACCTTAAAGATTTAGCCAAACCAGCTTATAGAAAGCGTCACCTAAAAAAAGTATTATTAATTTTCGAAAAATTTTGGTCTGTTTAATGCTTTCTTAAAATAAAAAAAATCAAGCATTCGAATGGAGCATTGTCATGTGTGCAGGGAATAGAATATGAAGATCTTTAAAAGTCGATGATATTACATCAGAAGATGAACGTTAGGTCAAATAAAGTTTTTTTTTTTAAATAACTTATTTTTTTAATTACAGTTGGCAGGCCAGGCTGACAGTCGAATTGATATTAGGTAGCTATTTTCGCCTATAAAAGGACAAGATAGGCATTTTTAGCACATGAGGATTTTTAGTCATAGGTGCCTACTTTGTCTAAAATTTTGAACTAGTTAAACATCTCAATAATATTTCATAACAGGATTTTTAATGCATACTCTTTTAACAATATAATTTAATGTAATTTAATACCTTGTTTATCTATACCTAATTGCCTACCTATCTTATTATATCTATATACCTATTCATATTTATAAAATAAAGTCGCTCTCCGCCTCTATCTGTTTCTACGCTGATTTCTTTCAAACCACCCAACGGAAAGTCCGTTTACTGGCGATAAATCTGGAAAGTTTGTGTATATAATTTGCAAGAAAAAAAAAATACATCGGTGCGAAGCCGGGACGCGTATCTAGTTTTAAATAATACAGTTCGTTTTTATTTGTTTGTGGATATGTGTTTTAAGGCATATTTAAAAACCTCCTCGAAGCCACCACAACATACGTAAAAGCTGTTTGACTTAATGAAACCGTATATCTTTCAGTGCGTAATTCAATTATACTGGGGACAATCACACTAGCCCACTGCGTATAACAGGTGCATTTTATACGGCCACCAGAGGTACCCTAACATCATAGTTTGTAAGGTCTAAGTCAGAGAAGAATGTACTAGCGATTTAAGATTCCTTAAAAAAGTATAACATTCGGAAAGAAGGTTTAACTATTTGTGATTCTAAATAACAATTAATAAGGTACGGTCTTTTTGCTATGCCTGACTTCCATTTTTTTTTAAATGGGGTCAGGCTTCGTTTAACAGTGACATTTTAAAGAGGTGCGAAAAGTTTTTAAACAAATATGTATTACTTAATATTTTTTGATTCTTAAAAATTGATTTTAAGAATTACACACATATTAAAAAATGACGTGACGTCATCAAATTAGAACATTTAAAAGAATGGGTAGTTTGAAATTATTTAACATTCCGATAGTGTTGCTATAATGAGTGTATCGAATGTCAATAGAAAAGTAAAATTTGCATTTTATTTATTTTATTGCGAAACATATTTTCCATTGAAGAACAATTTTAAAATATAAATATTTTGCACATAGGGATATTTTATAGGTTAAGCTTTTAATATTAACATACAAGTCAAAGTTGTCAATGTTTTTAGATGACTTAGGTATAAATGTGTTAGAAAATACGATAATTCGTTTCCCGCTAACGCTTCCTTCGGCAATTTGCTCCACAAATAGTAGGCACCATAAATCGCGGAACCCCCCAAGACTTCACCGCGCCCATTAACACGGGACCAAGTTAGATTTTATGCCAACGCTCAAAATAAACATGGAATTCGGGACATGATGCCGAAGGGACTTTCTTCATAAGAAAACCGACTATTTCTGAATTTCTGAGAGACAATATTGTCTCGGAACTTATTTCAGCCTTTCAGTTTAAACTAAGAAGAAAATAATATCTACAATTAAGTGAATAATAGACCATCATTCAGCTGTAAGATATTGACTGCAGCTGGATATAGGCCTGCCCCATAATTTTCCTGTAGAACCGGTTAGAAGACGCCTTGAGCTAGCTCGTGGGTGTTTAGGTATAATCAGACACTGGGATTGGCAGTTCGTGGTCTCCACTCGAGCACTTTCCAGCCGTATATTAGTATGTGTAAGATACGGGGTTATGTCGATGACAATAGTTTGTCTACGTATCTACCCATTTCTGATTCTATCTCCGCAGTATAACCCCAAATATAGCCGTCTACATAGTTTGTTGAGCTTTCCTACGAGGCCCATAGTTAGAGACCACGTAGTACTTTCAAATTACGCTTTCATGTCTTAACTACTCAATCGATCAATCATCATCACATTTGTCAACCAGCCTTTCAAGCTGGTTGAAAAAAAAAGGAAGTAAATAATTACTGTTTCCGAGGGAACAACATTTAAAAATATATGTAAAATAAAAAAAATCAACGACGGACAAAGATATATATATGACAAATAAATATTGAATAAATGTTTTAACTTCTAAGAAAAAGGGGGCGAACGAAGTCGCGGGCAAAAGCTTGTAGATAAATATTATTAACGATGAAGCTATGATTTTTCTTTCTGTCGTGAAATTTTATTCTTGGTCTTCTTTGTAACAGATTGTACTGTAACAATCCTTCGTAATAGAGTGTTACTTAGGGTTGTCACAACAGATGTTATACAAAATCACTGAATAATACGTGAAAGACTACGCGTACAAGGGTCGCTTTGTCGCGCTGCGGATCATTCTACATACACACCTGATGCTAGATTTATCTTTGGGGCCCAATGATGGAGGGCTTAGGGGACGATGACACCTGCCCTCGGTGCTTTGCTGTTTTAATTCTCCATAAATAAATACGGCAGTCTTAGTTTGGATTACTTTTGGAAGGGATTACTGAATGTACCCGACATTAGCAAAAACTAAAACACTCCGCTTCAAATCGGCGTCAATTTACTTTAATATGGTTCCTATGTTAAATATGTTGATGTACTAAATTATTATATTAATAAAATCTTAACTATAAACACAGCCACTGAATTGTCAGTTGCAGGACGCAGACTTTTTATATAATGTCTGGATTAAATAATGCCCACTTACGCTAACGTTCAGATTACCTGAAATTCTAATATTTGAATTCTACAGTCAATCCGCAGCGGGCTAGCTGGTGGGACCAGCGTTATCACAGCCATAAAAAGTCTATTGCTGGGCCTTATTTTTCCATAATTTTCCAGTAGGAACGGTCAGCAGCAGCCTGGATCAAGTTTTGACCAGCGGACCTTGTTAGGTGGACGTCGTGCGCTGCGCTTGCAGGTCTATGCTCTCGGCTTTCCGTACTTCAACTTACTAATTCCCCGGGTTATGTCGGTGACTTTCGTTTGTTTATGGATCTCCTCATTCCCGATTCGATCTCGCAGAGTAACTCCACTCTATAGCTCGTTGAGCGATGTTAAACCTTCTTATGATAGAGACTACATCTCAGCGCCATATGCCCTCACTGGTAGACTGGTTGAAAATCTTTGTTTTATGGCACTTTGCAATTTTAAGGCACTGACAAGAAAAGCAAGCTTTCCCTATGCTGCCCATCCGAGCTGGATTTGACGATTGAACTCCTTCTCAAATATGGATCTACGTAATTGGACTGTTTGTCCCAAATAGACTTACTCGTCAACTTCGAATACACCCTACCAAAACTGTCCTCTCTGGTAAATATTCGGATTTAAACGTGTTGAAACGAAACGACAAAATAAAGCATCCTAACAACACCTAACATAGTCACAATGAGTAAATATCACATTCGCAAAGAACGCTCCCGCAATTTTCTTTAGCAATCTTATAATGAAACTGTCGAGTAACTGCAGTTTAGAGTCGTTTTGAGACAGTTAAAGTTGCAAAACGAACAAAGGTTTTGACAGAACAATGCTCCATAGAAAATACCATTTCAACCAAGCCAAGTGTATAGTGTTCATTCTATTGTTACTGTGTTGCGGTTAGCCGTAATAAAAGCTAGGTTGACCTGTGAAACCTAAGATAAAAACAGAAGCCCTTTCTTTACACGTCAATAATATTATATTAAGCTATAGAGATGTCAAGTTGTACAGAAGTAGCATAGAAGCGCACTACGTACTGTTTCTGTGTCTGTTTTAATAAATATTTTCTCCCTTCCGATAGTCACTAAAAAAAATCTTTGTTATTTTAAGGATTCTGGAAGGAAATTTTAACTTTTCTTGAAAAAGTCGGTAAGGTTTGCAAGGTCCACTTGATGGGCGCTGCCGTCCACCTTAGAAGAATAAGGAATAAGGGATTCGGGAGATGGGTTTTGACATCGCTTCCTCATTTCCTCACTCATATAACAACATAATAATATGTTGGTTACTGCCGCCAGAACGGCTACCCAATTAATTACTGAAAAACGCAGTGTACGTGCTCTGTCCCTAAGAAATGAACTAATGAATTTAAAATTTACCTTTAATAAGTGTCGTTTTACTGCAAATCTATTAAAACCGCAAACCGATTAAGTTGAGGCCTACAAAAGACGATAACCCTTAAATGCTAATGGGGTCCCTGGGCGCCATTGTGAGCAAAGAACACAATAGGCTCAATCCTTGAACGATAGCTTCAGTTTGCTCAGGCGTTTTGAGAGGAGAGATTAAGATTTCGATTCGTATAAGATATGTATTCGTATAAGAAGCTTCCGATGGCATTGTGCGGTTGAAAACAATTGAAGGGCACACAATGCTTTATTGGGAACATGGTTTTATACTTAGTAATTGCCACAAGGGATTCCAATTCAATATTTGCTAAATAACTTCTGTTTGTTTTCTTATACTTTCGCGTATTATTTTCTATATCTTAATAAAGCATACTATTAGGTGTCTACCTCTATCTGCTTCTCCGCTAACTACTTCTGAACCACCCAACAGATATTGCTGCAATGCTGCAGTGGCAGCAGTGACTTTGAAATGTGCCATCCTCGGTTTTGATGCGACTTTCACTAATGGAAAGAGCGATAAACGAGGAAGGCCAGAAGCGGCCGCTAGTGGGCCGCTAATATCTAAATATTATAAGATAAAGTCGTTATAAATTTCTCTTTGCTTCTCCGCTAACTTCTTCAAAATAACCCATCATATATTGCTACAATTTTCACTACCTAATGTAAAGAGCGATAAACGCGGAAAGCTTGTGTATATAATTTGCAGAAAAAAATTACATACGTGGGAAACCTATTTATTAAATAAAATTCTCTAACTTGGGCTTTAAATAAACACAAACATGTCATACGAAGCCTCATTTTCTTATCAAAATTAAACGCGTAGGCGTTTTCGGACGTAAACGAGTATTAAAGGGTTAGGTTGTGTTTATTTTGGGCTTAATACGAACGTGTGAGCATTTTGAGTGTTTGAAGTGGCAACCGAGATGGTATTGAAATGGAAATTTTGCTTTTTGTTCAAAGAGTTAAAATGTTAATTTACTTGTATTTGCTGTCAATGGTTTTTACCTGAAGTAGGGGTGGTTTCTGCTCAAAGCCGAGTGAGTGTAAGAAGTGTAGGTATTACTTGTATCCTTCCTTAAAGCAATTAGTCATACGAGTTTTAAATTGAGTTTTATATACAAGTAGTAAAAAAAAATTTAATTTCATTATGTTAATTTAAATGTTTATTTTTATTCTGAGCTATTACTTACTTAGATACCTACTTAGATTTATAATACTCTATTGTATTTACAACAAATATATGTGTTGTATGTAAGTGCGATATTTTAGTAAGATAAAAAAAGATAAGAGGAGTGTGGAAATGGGCTGTGGCATTTCTTACTCATTCACGAATTAATTATTATCACACTCGTATCAAATCTTTTTTCTTCTTTCTAATATTTTTTTTTTAAAGGTAACATAGTATATATAAATGGGCTGATAAAATGTTTAATACAGTTTTTATGTTATAAGTGCAGAAAACACAAAGGGGTGTTTGTAATCGGTTGCTTGGGAGACATAATTTTGTCGCAAAGTTTACTCCCATGACTTCAAAGGCACCTTCAATATTTGAATAGCGGATTCCCTTTCCCAAATAATTACCCAAATTAGGGGAGAGACTTTTACGTACGCCTAAATAAATGATGAGTAAGCAAACTTAACAGGTAAGTTACGAGATACGAGTGTAGCTTATCCCTAACTTATTCATAGCTTAGCCCGAGGATAATGTTTGCTTAGATGGCAGATAATTTTCATACGTTCAGAAAAGGTTGTTTGTTAATTAGGTAAACGCATTTTTTAGTTTGTTTACGCAACTTATGGAAAATTTGTATACTTAATTAACTTCTGATAAAATCACCAATGGCTTTTACATGATAAAGTTAATTAAAGATAATCTTTCAGTATTTTATTATTGCATTACTACAATAATACGTAATGTAGTTTAATAATTTTAGTAATGCCATATTTCTACACTCTCCTCATTTAAAAATAATCAAATCTTATCTGAAATTCAGGTTTCAGGTTGAATGTTAAGTTAAAAATTTATAGATTGTTGTTAGAATATTTAAATTTAGTTTGCAGGTAGATAAATGTTATAAACTGGAGGGTTTTCCCACTTAATCTGCATACGATAATAAAATTGGAAGGGTGTGTAGGGGGCGACATCTGTCTACAATCTGCAACAGTTTGGATTTCGCCCAATTTGAGTCACGTGGACCTTTTGAATTTTATCTGTCTATTATACAGGATGGTTACTGAGAAAAAATATAATTAATTATTTTTAATCTATGCTAATTATTTTCCTCCAACAACGCGTAATATTTGAAGAGATTAAAAAAAATCAACTTATTTCCTGTGGTAGTTAATTTTTTTGTTATAATCTTATTAAATAGATTGTACAAGCGAAACACGATGAAATGCTAATTTTTTTATTAATATTACAATGAACACATGTATACATTACATAAGTTATAATATAAAAAAATTACTCATATGGTCATATTTTTTGAGAGAAGTATAAGAAAAAGCCTTCGCATTTGTGGATGGATTTTTCCGTGTTTCCTATTATAGGTATACTCGCTTCGACATTTAGTAGACGGACTCAAATTTAAAAAAAAACTTATAATTATGACGTTAGCTCATTGTGTAACTTTTAATTAACGATAGATGACTAACATTAATTAATTAATAAAATAAAGTAATTTATTGGGCATATTTATTTTACGAACCCCCACAGTTTTCACTACTTTTAAGAAAACAAACATCCCTTACTATACTGTTGGCGACCTACCCTCTATTATTTTGAGTTTTCCCGAATTTTCCCTCAGGTTTTCATTATTAGGGGGTGCGTTTTAGTGACTTATGCAAACTAGGGGAAGGGTGCAAATGGTAACAAGCTGCATCCAGCTAGCGGCCAAGTACCTGTTTTTATTAAATTCGTGTGTTTCAAACAAAACGTTCAATGTAAATTTCTCTGAAACAATCGTTAGCGTATTTTAATAAAAAAATATATATTACAGCCTTTTTTTAGTTCAACTTAGGCATGATTCCAAGCAATAAATCACAAAAAAAAAATTAAATATATATTATTACATTTTATGACCTGAAGATAGCCCTGATGATATATTAAGAACTAGCGGCCCGCTCCCGGCTTCGCCCGGGGTGTATTTTTTATAAAATAAACGTATCCTAAGTTATTCCTTATTACATCAGCTACCTGCCAATAAAAGTGCCGTCAAAATCGGTCCAGCCATTTCAGAGATTAGCCGGAACAAACAGACAGACAGACAGACAGACAGACAGACAGACAGACAAAAATTGTAAAAAATGTTATTTTGGTGTATGTACCGTATATATATTCATATGCATGTAGTAAAAAACGGTTATTTCAATATTACAAACAGACACTCCAATTTTATTTATATGTATAGACTAGCGATCCGTTCCCGGCTTCGCACGGGTGCAATTTTTTTCTGCAAATTAAACGTAGAAACCTTCCTCGTTTAACGCTCTTCCCATTAATGAAAACAGTATAAAAATCCGTTCGGTAGTTTTTGAGAATCGCAAACATACAGACAGACAGACGCGGCGGGGGGACTTTGTTTTATAATATTAAAAAACGTAAATTTAATAATGTTGTCTGCGTGAGCGAATTGATTTTTGTTTAATTGTGCGTAACTTTGTCTTTTTCCTGTGTATATTAGTTCAACTGAGATAAGAGAACGCAGTTCGGCGAAATATGGGTATATTCTATCTCAAAACTTCGATGATGAATACTAAAGCTGTCTATCAAGCTGAGTGATGATCGTTAGGCAGAAAAGATAAATGTTTCAACTTATTCGTGTACATAGACTTTTCGAGTTTAATGAGAATGATGCTTATGCATTAAGATAGCCTCACTCTACTTCCTTCGAAATAAATATAACAAATCACCCATCAGGTTTAACAAATTTTTAAATTTCTAAAAATTTTGACGATGTTCTGAAATTTCAAAAAATCTTATTAAATTATCTGAAAAAGTGAAGAAAGTTTTCATAGAATTTTCTAGAAACTTCTGAAATTTTCTAGAAACTTCTGAAATTTTCGAGAAACTTCTAGAATTTTCTCGAAAATTTCAGAAGTTTCTAGAATGTTAGCGAAAAAAAATCCGTTCCTATTAATCTATATAAATAAAATCAGAGTGTCTGTCTGTGATTTGCGAAAAACTGCCTCAAACTAAGCTTAGAGAGTCATTCGCATGCTGTTAAAACGTAAATAACTTTTTTTAGAATTTTTGTCTGTCTGTCTGTCTGTCTGTCTGTCTGTCTGTCTGTCTGTCTGTCTGTCTGTCTGTCTGTCTGTCTGTCTGTCTGTCTGTCTGTCTGTCTGTCTGTCTGTCTGTCTGTCTGTCTGTCTGTCTGTCTGTCTGTCTGTCTGTCTGTCTGTCTGTCTGTCTGTCTGTCTGTCTGTCTGTCTGTCTGTCTGTCTGTCTGTCTGTCTGTCTGTCTGTCACCATGAAATAACAGCACGTTTTCTGTTGTGTTTCGTTGAGCGAGTAAGATGCCAAACCCCATTTCCCCATCCTTTCCCAATTTCTTATCCTTAATCTTACAGTTGCTTGTCTACAGACTGTCAGCCTGTCTGCAGACGTTAACATTAAAAAACACTAGCTGTGTCTCACCCAACAACAAGGTTTGAAGGTATGGAAACATCCTTACTAGTCTTTTATGTTACTACTACTAGTAATACTTAGTCGTACTATATTAAAGTAAAATTCTACCTAAGCATATGCTAATAATATTGAAACTTTAATAATAAACAAATGCCTCGTATTTCCTGTGAAAATTGTCGCCTGCAGCTTTAAAGCGAAACATTAGTGAGCTTTTAAAGAGTGCAAAGTGGTTAGCAATATGGTGGAATCTTTTTAATGGTTGAAAACTTTCACTTTTAGCCAGTTTCAACACCTGAAAAGTCTAGACAGGAAGGCGATAGGGCCAGTTGTCGTTAAAAAGTTTTAAGTACCCTCGTTATTTATTATTTAAAAATGTTCCCTGCTCTTCTATTTTCAAACAAATGTTCTGGGAGTTAAAAATCAATCTGTTTGAACTTTAATTGTATTTTAATTTAGATGAACACACGAGGTGTTTTGTTTTTTCTTCAAATTTACTGAAGAACTTTAGCTTTTAAAAATATAAAAATGTATTATAAAAATGTGAGAAACTTACCAGTGGTTTTTTTTCTTAGAATAAACTTGTCTTAATTACCTGAAAAATAAAATAAACACTTGAAAATGACTGATAAAACAGAAGAAGTTTGATATTTGATTGTTATTAGAATTTCGCTAATGAAAGAATCAAACCCGAATGTCGATTTGGATATTGCAAATTAGCATATTCAATCATATAATGTAAATAACCATTAAAAGCTGATTCCAATTCATTACATCATAGTAAGCTTTGAACAGTTCTCTCATTGAAATTTACTGTACAAAACCTCGACAAGTCTGTTTACGTTTCCAATTCTACGCCGAAGTGCATAAAGTTGAAATTGCAGTGATTAAAGCAACCTCTGGTCTGTACTGGCCGTAGGCTAACGTCATCGAAGGGTATTCGAAAAGCTGTGGATTCGTGATGCATTGAATTTTGATATTGGAATAGCGTTTGGCGCTTTGCCGACTTTGGTTGTCATTGCTGCCGGCAGCATGCGCATTTTTCGGGTTGACAGTCGCTGTAAACTAAAAACAAAAGATTGCCGATGCGTTCCATCAAATACAAATTCAATTATGTAAAAGTTTTTAAAATACTACTGGCTGTGCGCTACGAATTGGCTCGCCTTAAAAATATGATTAGATCCTTATCTATATAAATAAAATCGGAGTGTCTGTCTGTGATTTGCGAAAAACTGCCTCAAACTAAGCTTAGAGAGTCATTCGCATGCTGTTAAAACGTAAATAACTTTTTTTAGAATTTTTGTCTGTCTGTCTGTCTGTCTGTCTGTCTGTCTGTCTGTCTGTCTGTCTGTCTGTCTGTCTGTCTGTCTGTCCGGGGTAATCTCAGAAACGGCTGAAGCGATTTCGATGAAACTTTGCAGACATGAAGAGGGGGTCGTCAGGAGTAACATAGGCTACTTTTTGTTTATGTAAATTGCGGTACATACACCAAAATAACATTTTTTACAATTTTTGTCTGTCTGTCTGTTTGTTCCGGCTAATCTCTGAAATAGCTAGACCGATTTTGACGGGACTTTTATTGGCAGGTAGCTGATGTAATAAGGAGTAACTTAGGCTACGTTTATTTTAGACTAGCGACTCGTTCCCGGCTTCGCCCGGGTGCATTCGTGTACATAGACTTTTCGAGTTTAATGAGAATGATGCTTATGCATTAAGATAGCCTCACTCTACTTCCTTCGAAATAAATATAACCCACCAGGTTCTGAAATTTCAAAAAATCTTATTAAATTATCTGAAAAAGTGAAGAAAGTTTTCATATATGCGAGAATTTCCTAGAAACTTCTGGAATTTTCTAGAATTTTCTGAAATTTTCTAAAAACTTCTAGAATTTTCTATAAACATCTAGAATTTTCTAGAATGTTAGCGAAAAAAAATCCGTTTCTATTAATCTATATAAATAAAATCAGAGTGTCTGTCTGTGATTTGCGAAAAACTGCCTCAAACTAAGCTTTGAGTCATTCGCATGCTGTTAAAACGTAAATAACTTTTTTTAGAATTGTTTGTCTGTCTGTCTGTCTGTTCGGGGTAATCTCAGAAACGGCTGAAGCGATTTCGATGAAACTTTGCAGACATGAAGAGGGGGTCGTCAGGAGTAACATAGGCTACTTTTTGTTTATGTAAATTTTATAGAAAATTCTAGAAGTTTTTAGAAAATTCTAGAAGTTTCTCGAAAATTTCAGAAGTTTCTAGAAAATTCTCGCATATATGAAAACTTTCTTCACTTTTTCAGATAATTTAATAAGATTTTTTGAAATTACAGAACATCGTCAAAATTTTTAGAAATTTTAAAATTTGTTAAACCTGATGGGTGATTTATTATATTTATTTCGAAGGAAGTAGAGTAAGGCTATCTTAATGCATGAGCATCATTCTCATTAAACTCGAAAAGTCTATGTACACGTGTTAAAAAAGGTGTTCTAGAATTTGCTCGCACAGATTGTTTGTTTGCTTCCATTCTTCGCCCTTCCTTTAGTTTCCAGAGGGTTCTCCAAGCGTCATAAACAATAAAAAACGGGATCTATGCAATATATTCGATTTTTTCAAACGCGATATTTTTTCTTTTACTGAAAAAAGTTACTAACCCTGTGACAATAAAAAAAAAGAATTTTTTCGTTCATAACAATTGCATTTGTTGTTAACAACTGAAACGAAGGTTCATGCAATACGATGAGTTCTCCTTGCGGCATATCTTTTCTTTGGCTGAGTCGCTCATTATGTATTATTAATAGGAACGGATTTTTTTTTGCTAACATTCTAGAAAATTCTAGAAGTTTTTAGAAAATTCTAGAAGTTTCTCGAAAATTTTCAGAAGTTTCTAGAAAATTCCAGAAGTTTCTAGAAAATTCTATGAAAACTTTCTTCACTTTTTCAGATAATTTAATAAGATTTTTTGAAATTTCAGAACATCGTCAAAATTTTTAGAAATTTAAAAATTTGTTAAACCTGATGGGTGATTTGTTATATTTATTTCGAAGGAAGTAGAGTGAGGCTATCTTAATGCATAAGCATCATTCTCATTAAACTCGAAAAGTCTATGTACACGAATAAGTTGAAACATTTATCTTTTCTGCCTAACGATCATCACTATCAGCTTGATAGACAGCTTTAGTATTCATCATCGAAGTTTTGAGATAGAATATACCCATATTTCGCCGAACTGCGTTCTCTTATCTCAGTGGAACTAATATACACAGGAAAAAGACAAAGTTACGCACAATTAAACAAAAATCAATTCTCTCACGAAGACAACATTATTAAATTTACGTTATTTAATATTATAAAACAAAGTCCCCCCGCTGCGTCTGTCTGTCTACATGTTTGCGATTCTCAAAAACTACCGAACGGATTTTTATACTGTTTTCATTAATGGGAAGAGCGTTAAACGAGGAAGGTTTCTACGTTTAATTTGCAGAAAAAAATTGCACCCGTGCGAAGCCGGGAACGGATCGCTAGTTAAAAAATATAATTAGATCTTGAATGGTCAGAGTCGTCATCGTATGTATTTCTATCGGGAGGCGAATTTGAAGTGATTTTTTTTGGTCATTAAATGTCCAATGTATATCTTTCAGAAGAAAATAAAATTGCCTTTATTAAAACATTTTCAGTATTGCTTTAATGTTTTTAGCTGTGTTGCATAGTATAATAAGAAACCAAATATTTTTAACACTTTTACTAGCAGGTCCTATGTAGATTTACTGGATAATGGAATGACCAACCTATAACAACCAATAACCAATTGGCCAATAATACCACCAGTGTGCCTGATTTTGTTAAATATTGCTAAAATATTGCCAAGACTTTTATTAGTGTAGCAAAACGCATTGTATATTCTTTATCCACTAATTCGAGTGCACTCAGATCGAAATAGGGTGACCAAGCGTCAGGTGTTCGCAACAGAGGACTCACCGTATTGCTGTTTATTACCGCCATATTTCAGCACCCCTGAAAAAGACGGTCCCCCACTTGATTTGCATTTGACAACGACCTGTACGTAATAACCGTCCCCCCATATTGAAGAAAGAGAAATTATCGAAAAATACCGTATCGGGAGAAAGAGCTTATGTGCCATATTATTTGTTATTACATTTGAGTATTTTTTATTTACGATCTTATTGTTAAAAACTTATTGCTCCTTTAGTTTTGTATACCACTGAATGTTTTTCTACGTCAGAGCTTATCTCCATAAGAATAGGAATTCAACAAAACTTTTAATTTAAAACTATTCCTGCTACAAGTAATCTTAACGATGCCTTAATTGTATGGTTCAAGTGTTACATTCATTGATATTTGTTGAGAACAATAAAAATATAAAATTTATTTAAGTATATCTATAAGGTATGTTGTATATTTTTTAACATTGGTAACGATTTTCGCTAAAGAATAATAAATAAAGTCTGAAATAAGAAGATAGTAGTAAGATTAGTAAGATCGCAGTCCGTCTGGTGGATAATCCCTTATCCTT
Organism: Synanthedon andrenaeformis; assembly: GCA_936446665.2. Classification (NCBI taxonomy): domain Eukaryota; kingdom Metazoa; phylum Arthropoda; class Insecta; order Lepidoptera; family Sesiidae; genus Synanthedon; species Synanthedon andrenaeformis. The sequence goes on along the minus strand of OW387780.2, from coordinate 1,856,031 downwards.
TAACCTACTAAGGTAGGCAGCGTATTTGGTGGTAGCTTATTAAATACCTATTGTATTTGTAACTTCACTTACTATAAGCGACGGTAGCCACCTCCCATCAAGTTTATTGTCTGTTCGCCTGCAAAACTTTTTGTGAAAAAAGTAGATTTTTCTAACTATACATTTAATAAATAAGTTTCTAAAGTTTGACCTAATGTGAATAAGTTTCTTGTGAACATTTTCCAATGTGGAACAGTTATAATAATTCTTTGACTAAAAATAAAGTTTCATTAAACAATAAGTTAGACGGAAGAAATTACTAAAACGCTTTCATTCCTTCTTTTTCCTGCAGACCCCTAAATAAAACCGCTTCTCCATAACAACTTCCTGGATTCGTTAAGAGCCCATCAGACAGAATTGTCCAGTGACAATTTGCCGTCAATGAAGACCACCCGCGATCAATTGCCCACTTAATACACTACGATCATCCCAACCCCTCACAACGACTCAGTTTCCTGAAAATTATAGTAATTGACGCACTTTTACTGGGTTCAATGTAGCTATATCATTTTTAGACGTCCTAGCTACAACATTTTTAGCTATAACATATGTCTGTTAATTTAATTTAAAAAGCAATCTTCAAATTTGTTAGCGTAAGACCAAACTTGTCATCTTTAATTTTTTTTTTTGTTTTAAAATTATTGAAAGGGCTTAAGACACATGGAACAATTTTTAACGTAAAAGTTGTTAGCCACTGTGAATTTTGGGTTTTAAATTATCATTTCTATATTAGTAAAATTAAAATAATAATAATATTTTTTTTAATATTTATTGTAAAAAAGTTTAGAATTAAAAAAGAAAATAAATATGTGATTTAAATTTGGAGTAGGATAAAAAATAAATATTATTTTATATTAAAAAAAAAATCACCCAAAGAAACAGAATAACGTTATACACATATATCGTAAAATAAAAGAGAAGTATGGTGACGTTTTTTTTCTGTCCCTAGCGCTTTAACAATCAAAAACTTTGTTAAAGCTCGAATACCGCCGAAAGCATAACATAAGTTCGTAAATACGCATGTGGTTGGTCCATTGTGGCCTACAAAAACGATTTTCGACGCGAACTAAATTTGTTAACTCTGCACCGCACCCAAATGGCCCGGGGATATGAAGGTAAAAACTGCATAGGGTGGAATAATTTGTCACACAAACCCTGCCAGGGGACGAAACCAAATGGAAACCGATGTAAACTTATATTGTGGAATACACATTATAGTACTCAAAGGTCATTTCGTTTACATTTATGGCTTTAAGTATTTTTTTAATAAACAGAGTATGTACTAGCATACTGACGGTCTTCTCGGTGGTGGATGATGCCAATCTCGCCTAAGGATACAAGCAACACCTTAGATAGGGCACAAGGAAATAAAATTTTATATGTTTATTAAAAATTACCCAACATTTGATCTAGTCCACACACGAAAATTCTAAATCAGGATACCCTTGCCTTCTTTAGTTTATGCTCGCCCTTAAAAAGTAGTTCATATCCGTCCCTCAAATGTTAAAATTAACGTAGATTTCAATGCAGTTTTGACATTTAAGAATACATCCATACTATAAAGAACTACATTGAATTTTAAACTTATTTGAAATTTTAACTAAAAATTATTCCCTTGCCTTCATTAGTTTCCACTCGGCCCTAAAAAGTGCTTCATACTCGTCCCACAAATGCAAAAAGTTGATTTTCAAAGTAATACACATACATAATTTATTCCATAGTACAGACACAAAATAAATTTAATATATATTGAATTTTGAACTCAAATGTAGTTAGTTTGCTTGAAGTTATTGTCCACGTCTGATGCTCCTAAAATAATTGTCCCAAGTGCAGTTTATAGGGAGTTACGTCGAGCAATAAAGACTGAAGCTCACAAAACTCTAAACGGATACGATTAATTCAGGAATTTGCATGACAATTGCATTAAAACAAACTGCGGGGACCGAGTTCAGTTTGCATTTCGAACCTAAGTGCACCAAACTTTTGGCAAAATTAGTTTTTCCCGGTTTAGTTATCATAATAAAATATTGAATAAAGTTTGTTTAGCTGATTCAATTTATGTTATTGAAAATTTAAGCTCAATTTTCTCACCAAGTTGTTGGTAACTTATCAGAACACATTCGGTGGCTGATAGTTGCTTCAAGCTTCATGGTTTAACAACATGCAATGTCAAACAATAAAATTTAGATTTATGAGTATGTTTATTTATGAGTAATAGTTAATTGTTATTTACTCACTAAAGAGTAACTAACATCAAGTATACTTTGTAGATTGGTGATAAATAAGACATCGCAGGTTGTGTATTTTCATATCATAAAGTTTCTATAAAACTTCAATGAAATGTATATGTATGAAAATGTTTACAGTAATCTATATATGTCTGCTAATATATCAGACTAAGACACACTTTTTATTCGACTATTCGATGGTACTTTGCCATAGTTCGCCTTAAGACACAAACAAAACCAGGGCGATCTGTTGCATACTTCTGAAATTTACTTCCCATTGTATAGCCGGTAGAATAAACAAAGAGATGCTGTATGTAAGTATTGATTCGTCAATTATCAACTTATTAAATAAGGTTAATAAAGCATGTACTTAAAAGGGATTTTAAAAGAAAAATGGCGTCGCGATTTAACTGGAAACTGAAATAACAACACGACATTGCCAGATGGTGCAGAACTAATATAATTGTCTATGTGTCTGTTGCTTGAAGCGCTAATTTCATAACACCCTCTATGGCTTTGTTCTGTTGCCAGATCTCTCTCATAATTCACAATAAAGCAGACAGAGATGGAGGTTCAGGTTCAGGTGTTTATTAACAAAATCTTACAAGTAGGGAAAAGTAGCGTTTTCTGCTTAAGATTTTAGAATTAAAATACATTTTTGAATATTTATTTTATAGAATATGTGAAATATATTATTTGATTTTGTATTGACAATGCATAAAGAGTTAGTATTCCTAACTATACATTAAATAAGGTGGCATAAGACTGTAGATTGGTATAAGATATTTAACCAAAGATTAAATATACACCAAGTAAGGTGACATAAGTTTTATTAGATACATACGAGTATATATTTTTTAAATAGGCAGTCATTCTGGAGCCAGGGCCCGTAGCCATGTATGCTTTCTACAGTCGTTTACGTTATGCTACGCTAAGAGAAAACTTTGATCACAAATTATGGTCAAAATTTTGTTTTGAAGTCAGTGAACCAACATTTCAAACAATTGGCCCTGAAATTCACTCGAATATTCGATGAAAGTGGAACGAGCTAATGTTCAAGTGTGAAAAGCGAAATTCACATGCAAATGTGCGGCAGTGAAATTAATGTTTGTTTGTACACAGACGACATTTAATTAGTACGAGACTGCGAACTAAGTTGGAACACTTTGTTTCCAACAAAGTAACACTCCGCAAAAAAATATCAAGTGATAACATCTCCTAGTTTAATGAGAAAATTCTCTGAACTGTAATTTACAACGTTGAAACGCATTTATACTCTACGAATATTTTTATGTGTTTAAAATTGCTTTTTAAAATCTTTTCTTTCTTAAATTAGTTTTACAAAAATATAGCAGAAGTTATTTTGTTATTACTAGCGTAATATGAGAACCATTTCACCTCATAGTTGAACCCTTATACAATAGGACGTATATTTGTCAAATTTAATACTTATCAAGCTAGCAGACAAGCAACATACTACACTAATGATCTCCGTTTATTAAGAAACCACTGCAGCCGGTGCAATTTTAATAACAGCTTGTCATTGCTGCGGTTTCAAACGCCACCTTGCGACGCCATTTTGAAAGACGTGTGGGATGATGAGACGCGTCGTTATTTTGTGATAAGTTGGCAACAATGCGACAACACACAATGCAACACACGCAAATGTTGGACAAATATCAGCAGACTAATTAAGGGGTGGCATTAGAGAAATTAAAAAGCTAAATTAATTTTCTATTTTCAAAGCAATTACATTTGTTTCAGTTGTGTGAAAATTTTCATGGTATCTTTGCAACTACTCCTAATATAAAGTTAAAAAAAACACGCCACAAAATTATGACAAAAAAAAACTATTTTATTCGTGATTATTAAATTAATTAGTTTATTTGACAAATTTCGGCACCTATTCGAAAAAAAAGAATACCATGGGGTGGCGAGAACTAATTATTCAGGTTTACGAATTTTATTTTGTACGAAATCATAGAGACTGGTTGAGTAGTTCAAACGTACACCTAACTGTTAACTGTATAATATAAACAATTTAGTAGTGGCATTTTCAATCATCTGGGCAGCCCGCCTGGCGACAGTAACCACACCTTTACATACGACCACCGTGAAATAATGTGCGCTGTTGTAAGTAAGGTAGGGTATGCCAGAGCCTATTCCCTATATTTTTCTAATCACTTATCCTTAATTCTGCTATGATCGGCAGTGCACTTGCAAGACTTATAGGGTTGCTTGTGTTACAGGCGACGGTAGCCACCTACCATCAAGTGGACTGTCATTCGACGAATTTACAAATATCCTTATAAATGTTAAGTCATCACTCAATATTAAGTCTTAAGTGATACAGAAAGCTTAACAGGATCTGAGTACTTGTTTAGTGTCACTCTCTGTTCATGAAATACATGAAATATATAGAAAGGATTCAGTATCTAAAAAAAAAATATATATTTTTGTTTTTTATTCGTTACACAAAAAGTTAAGGTTTAATGTTACCAAGGACCATAAACAAAAACACTTATAACACGTCACATACTAATATGTTACGTGGTCGTAGTCAAAACTCGTTATTGCACTTATTATTGGTTTATTATAGTCTTAAATACAAATTGAAGGTTTAGATACTGACTTAAATTATAATTTAATATAGAAGGATGCGATGTTGTAAGTATGGAGTCCGAGAATTGAATGCATCAATGTGTCTCTGCTAGTTACTTATATAAAACTTGAGAAACTTATATAAAAACTAAGATTTATGGGCTACGGGTGGCGGAATGGTGCTGGACGAACATGTGCACGTAGCTATTGTCTCTCTGATTCCACGCTTGCAGTTGAGGGTCATATAACAAATAACAATCTATTGTAATTTATGAGTTCATTCGCTTAAATAATTATACATCAGAATTTTGACCGCAAAGTTATTACAAATCTGTAACTTTGTCTCTGGTACAGTGAGCTACAACCACACCGCTTTGTTTTGAAACCACCTAAAGTTTGCCATTACACTGCAATAAGCTATACATTTGTGGTGTGAGTAAAAGTAAAGTAATTAAAATGATGAGTAATTTGATTCACCAACATGCTTTATCTTGACGCGAAGTTTAAATCAAAAACAAAATGAGTTTAACCTACTAAGTTTTTCAAATGAAATGCAAGTATGTATAGGTACAGAATGCAACTAAGAAAAATAATTATAGAGGTATTGGTTTAAACAATTGAAAGTTTAGAATAATTTTGTGTGCTTACGAGTGTTTTGAGATATAGACATTTAAATTAATAAAGTAGTAAAAAAAATGTAAATGAATTATTAATTAATTAAGTTATTCAAAACAATGTAGTAACATTGTAGTATATTCATACGATTTTTTTTAACATTACCCAACATGTTTGTATTATGCTAATATTATAAATCCGAAAGTTTGTAAGAATGGATGTATTGGATCTTTGTTTTCACTTAAAAATTGAAAGGATTTTGATGAAACTTAACAGTAGGTACCTAATATAGTTTATACAACATTACAACAAATAAAGTATAATTTATAAAAACACTCGGACGAAGTCGCGGGAAAAAGCAAATATAGAATAAATTCTTTAGCTTGTTCATTTTATTGTTTAAAAAACGTCAGCAATGAAACGTAAAAGTTTCAAATAGAGGAATATCTTTTCTCGACAAATTCTTTTGAATACAACAAGCAGAGATGGCGACATATATCAAGTGGTCCTACAAATGAAATAGCTAAGAGACAATTTCTCAAGACCGGCAGCCCTGGCCTCTGAGGGACACTCGAAGGAATCTCCGGGCCCTCCTTACTGTAATCTTGCCGATTATTAAAATCATATATCTCTGGCAGGGGTGGCATGCACGCTGATTTCTTGGGGTATTCTTGAAGGGTGCATTCCGTTGCGTCAGCCTTTGTGTTATGTATACAGAGTCAAGAAGACATTTATTGGTATTTATTTTTATTTATTTTATTTTTATTTTGTTGGTATTTTATGAAGTTTTGTAAACGTAACCAGACATGCAGACAGTCAAAAGTTTGTGTAGCATTTTTAATATTAATAATTTTCAGGAGGTAAAAAAAAGAGCAGCCCCATTAACTTCAAGCCAAAGTAAGTCACGACCAAAGTAAGTCAGTTCTATACGAGCCCAAATGCATAATTTTTTTCAAACTGCTATTAATCTTCATATATTATCTTTTGTGGCTTCAAATATTATTGAATTATGCAGAGTATTATAATATATAAATATTACTATGTATTTGTATTTTTAAAAGGCGAAAACGGTTACTCCAAGTAACTGATGAAGAAACATAAAGTCGGTTAATCTTTACATAGTATAAATAAAACGCTTCCCGCCGTCTGTCCCTCTGTATGTACGCTTAAATCTTTTAAACTACGAAACGGATTTTAATGCGGTTTTCACTAATGGAAACAGCGTCGCTAGTTAAAATATATACGTACATTAATTAAAAATTAAAAAAATGGAGCATTATTGCATAAAACGTTTCAGAGAATGTCACGTAAAAGGCGTCGGAGGCACGCGGCCTGTCACAATATTATTCTTACCTTCCGTGCCTCTTTCATTCCTTCTCATTCCTGTCTCTCATTATCATTCACTCACTCATTCGTACGTTCGCTCTACGGGAAGATAAGAGAAAATGCTCAGCGCTGCGTATATTCCCTTTAAATTGAAGTGTTTATTAAAATATAACACTGTATTCTTTGAAACTTATTCAGACCTCTCTTATTAGGTATGTAATACCTTTCGCTACTTCATAAATTCAAAGCTTAGGTTTACTTTTTTTACGTTGGTTATGAAGAATACTGAGCCTTTAAGTTATAATCTAAATAAACTGAAATAAACAGAGAGTGTTTATTTACACTATTTTACACAAGCGAACCGGCCCCGTCTTCGCACATTTGAAATATTTTTCTGTAAATTATAACACAAACCTTCTTCGTTTCCATTATTTTACAACGTATTACAATCTATTGTGTTGTTTAGAATAAGTTAGCGGAGAAACTAGCATCATTATTTTATAATATGTATTGATATTGAATAATAATTAAAATAAATATAGACGATTAATGACGTTTATAGAAAAAAAAAATTTTTTTAATTATTTTTTTTATATCTAAAAATATTATTAAATATGAAACCAATTTGATGAATATTGTTTAAATTATAACCTAATAAATTAAAACAAAAATGTTGTGTAACGTACGAAATGACAGTTACCTACAACATATAAATAAAACATGGTTCGCATGGTAGCATACAAACAACAATACACATTTTCTATATATATAGACATGTCACATTTAAGAGGACTCCAGGAGACATTGCAATCTGCGGTCTGATGAGTCCCTGTTTACTCATGTGCTCGTAGGCCGACCTTATGTACCTCAATGACAAAGTCCTTTGTTTTGTATGCGGACAGACTATATTGTAGGAAAAACTTCTTTTTTTTAAATAGTTTCCTAATTGGCTTTCATTATTTTTGTACTGAAACAATAATGTGAAAATTTTTTTTTAATGTAATTATTGGCAAAAAATTTAAAGAGGCTATACCAAAAATGTGAACAGGATTATTTTATCTAACAAAAATATTAAAAAAACACATTTTATACTTATGGGAATACCAGCTGTCAAGTGGATTGTTTTATATAAAAATTATATTAATAACTCGTAAGTCAATCTAGTCATTAATAAACATTTAATTAACTATAAATAAATTAATGACGGAGCCCGTCAGTGGTATAAAATTTCTAATAAAACGTGAAACGGTCATTGTAAGTTTAGTTTTTTAGTATTTAAAGTATTAGTATTAAAAGTGTTTACAACTCAAAGAAAGTGTATTAAAGCCATCAGCATTTTAAAACAATAAGTTGAAAATTTTGACTGTGCCCAGTGAAAATTCTAAAATATATAAACTAAAACTACGTTAAAAAGCCAAACTTACGTTAAAAATTAGCTATGCCAATAATATAATACTTTTTCATATTATTTACTAGCACACGGAATGCGTTGTGAAGCAAATTTTTCAGCTACATTCACATCTCGGCAATAACTTCGTCCGACGACGCGTACGTAACAGCTGCTCACTTTATGAACTTCACGAAAAGCTTTCACGATATGGTAATATTATGAACTAACATTTTCCACGCCTATTCACATTTATTATTAGACAGTAAAAGTCAATATCGGTCGTAAAATGGTTTATGCTAAATTAAAATTAATATTTTGATATTAAAACAGATAAATAATATTGAATTATTGAGAGATTTATTTAAAAGAAGACTAACCATATGGTTAATTAGGCCAGTATTGATGTACCTTTAAACGTAATTCCCTTTTTGTGTTTGTATTTATTTATAAACCATCTTTTCGTATGTCAAATTAATTGTGTGTCATGTCAAAATTTGTCAATTCAATTCAATTCAATTCAATTTATTTATTGCTAAACCATAATGTATATACAAAGATGTTAAAAAATATATAAAAGACCAGTATTATGGGCCCTGTCGGGCATGCAACTTAAGGGACTAGGAGAGAGGAAGCGTAAAATATATATATAAAAATTATTTTATTTTACTTTATTTAAATTAAATTTTAGATTAAAAATAAATAATATTTACATATATTTACATTAAATAATTATATGATCTATAAAATATTCATTAGTATTATAGTAACATTTACTATTTAGGATTTTTTTTTAATTTTTTCAATTTTTTATAAATATTATTATTAACAATATAAATTTATTGTTTTCTTTTTTAAAATTATCTGGTAATTTATTATATATTTTTATTGAAGAACTGAAGGTATTTGAAGAATTTAATTTTAATCGTGATGTTGGTAATATTAAATCATTTTTATGTCGTAGTGTATACTTGTGTGGTAAGTCTTCACGTTTTGTATAAAATTGTTTATATTTTCGGACAAATTTACACATCTCCAAAATATATAAGCTGGGCAGAGTTAATATTTTATGTTCGAGAAAGTATGGTCTACAGCAGGGTTCCCCAAACTATTTTGGACAAGTGACCCCTTTTCAACAATGAACTGTTACCTCAGACCCCCATGGTCAAATTACCTACTTTTAAGACCAACCCCCTTATTCATAATGGTCCGCTAACTTAAAGTAGCTATCTATCTTAGTCTATCTTTAGTTTTTTCCTATTGGTACAAAATACCTAGGTACTAAGGTGCCAATTAGAAAACTTTGCACTTGGTTAAGTGAGTGAAGTTGATTTCATTTTCTCGTCAAAATTTAACAAAATAAAAAGACAATCCAATTCAGTAAATATCAAGTTTAATTTATAATTATTACAAATTAATACATAAAGCATCTTAAGTTGGTAGGAAATTATATTTTAAAAACTATTAATTCGCAAAGAGAAAATAAAACATTCAGTGCGATGGATGAACCTGGTGACTATCTACCAATCTAGCTACATCCGGTTCAATATTAGTGAGTTGCAGCCTTAAATCTCCACGTTCGTTGATTTTCAAACGGTTTCTTTGTTTTGTCAAAATGTTTGTTACCACACTGAAGCTTTTTTCAACTAGATATGATGATGGAAAAGCGATAAGGTATTTTTCAGCAATGTTCCACAATGTAGGATACTGTGTTTCAATTTTGCGTTGCAACCAGAACTTCTGATAGCCTTGGTTGAACTTTTGCTTAAGCTCTTCGTCTGTGCTGATGGTAATCAACTCTTCTTGCATTATCACATTGGCTTCTTCTATGGCTGTGGTGTTATACGGATTTATTATCCATTGAGGAATTTGTAAATTTAAAAGATCATCAAACCTCTCCGTAAAATCCTTGTGTAATGCGTCCAAGTGAGTAACATATAATAAAATGTCATCATCTTGAAGCATTTTTGGTAATTTTGACAAATGCGGAAACTGCGAATATTCTTTTCTGCCTAAATTTTGTTTATAAAGAACTAGTTTACCCACGAAGGCCGATATTATTGATTTTGTTTTAATCAAGTTAAGATCATCACCCTGTAGTTGCAAATTAACTTTGTTGAACATTCCAAAGATATCAGTCAAGTAATAAATATCTGTTTTACAATTGTTCAGATTTTCTTTCAAATTCGGATCTTTTTCTTGTAAAAACTCCAACACAGATTCAAAAAGGGCTGAAAATCTTTCTAAGCAAGAGCCTCTTGATAGCCAGCGAACTTCAGTGTGCAGAAGTAACCGAGTAAAGACTTCGTCGTTTTCGTCACATAGTTGAGCAAATAACCGAGAGTTCAAAGAATTGCTTCGAATCTTGTTGATAGCATTTATTACATATTGTAAAGACTTATGCAATCTAGGACTCAGCTTTTTTGCTGCTAAATGCTGCCTGTGAATCACACAGTGAATAACCAGTACATCAGGCAGTTGTCGCTTTAAGTGAGCTATAAAGCCACGATGACGACCAACCATAGACGGTGCACCATCAGTCGCAACAGAAACAATATTCTTCCATGGAATAGCTTTATCAGTAAAAAAATGTTCCACGGCCTGAAAAATCGATTCTCCTCTAGTATCAGTCTCTAAATATGCAGCAAAAATCAGTTCTTGGCACATATTTTCATCTTTGATAAATCGAACATATCCTAACAATAGAGCTTCATTGCCGGGTAATGTAGACTCGTCCAACTGGAGAGAGAATCTGCGGGTCTGTAAGAACTTGCATAAAATGTTTTCCACATCGCGTCCCATCTCATCTATGCGTCTCTGAACGGTGTTGTTGCTCAAAGGTATTCTCTTTAAAATATCATGTGCGGGTTTGTGCAATACATTGTTAAGGACCTCCGCAATGGCTGGTAAGATAAGCTGCTCTCCAATTGTATGGGGTTTCCCCGACTTCGCTATTAGTAAAGATATATTATAGGACGCTCGTAAACCATCATTGTCTCGAATAGATGATGACGCAAACATCGATCCTATGGATGGCCTTTTGTCTAGTTTTTCTTTCAGTGCTTGAAAATATGACAAGGGCTTACTTTTTTTGTTAGCATGTACTCTTGATAAGTGGTCATCCATTTTTGAAGGCTTCATGGCATCGTTACTAAATACTTTTTCACATATGAGACACATCGGGAAGTGTTGATTTGATGGAGATGCAATAAATCCGAACTTCAAGTAGTCCAAACTGTATTGTCTGCATTTTTTTTTTCGTGTCCGCCATCATAAAACTTTCAGTAATTCTGCAAACAAAAAAATAAGGAACCTAAATAAAAAACAATAATAAACTGTTAAATTTGCACACTATCTTATTTTTATCACACTCAGTTAATGGATTCTTGTTAAGTATTACTGACTTACTCTTTGATAAACTTTGATACCTATATTGGGAAGTAACTACAGTAGGTAATTAGGTATAGAAACTTCGTATTAGGTAATTAGGTAGAATAAGAACGAAAACCAAAGACTTAAGTGTTAGTAATTTTTACAAATACAATTATACATACCTATTTAAAATATGTTGTATGTTGTGTTTAACACTTTTTCAGTCACTTTACTTCACTTAATTTAGCTTTGTAATAAGTTTGTAATCTCTTGAAATAAATGAGTACTTAGCTATATGAGTTTTTATCGTTCAAGCTCCAACGAATTTCAAAACGCAAATGAACTTTCAACCTAAATGCAAGCTCTTAAATAGTAAAATATCAGGAACATGTTTGGACTTGATCATGAATTCGTTCGTCTTAATTCGCGTAAAGCCGCTATCACACTATTCAATTTGAACGATTCCAATTTAGGAAATCGGAAGGTGTGATCGCAGTTAGAACAGATTGGATTCAATTAAGAGTTTATCCATTTTCAACTCTATATCTTCGATTTAGAAATCAATTTAGCGTAGTGTGATCACGAGCTCACTACTTAGATTCCTAAATAGGAATCGTTCAAATTGAATAGTGTGATAAGCACTTTATCGTCAAATAGAGAGCAAGTCAAAACGCCGCTGAAAGACGTACGCTCCAACTCAATCTTGCACAAACTTGTCCACATAGACTTGCCGAGTTTTTCATCTTGTACGAACTTGAAACTTTACATTCCTGGAACATTATTTCCTACAAAAATATTAATTATTCTTAGTACACGTAACACAACATAAACAATACAGTAACTACCTACTTACCTATCTTGAAAGTTTTAAATAAGAACTTGTGTTAATATAATAGGGGTCGATTTTTAGACCTCGTCGACCCCCAAAATCACTTTTCGTTTATGTCGACCCCTAGGAAACCGATATCGACCCCAAGGGGTCGATATCGACCACTTTGGGAATCCCTGGTCTACAGCTATCAATCTGTTCTATATTTGCTATGATTCTGATTAACTTTATTTGTCATGATGTTAGTTCACGCCAGGATCAATACTATTTATTTTTTTAATTTTTATAATATATGAAAATACACGAACGAAGTCAAGTAAAAGCTAGTGCATTTTAAAAATTCTTTTTTTTAAAATTTTTCTGTTTCAAATATCATCATCAGGTGTAGGACGTCCACTGTTAGACATAAGCCTGCTTCATAATTTTCCAATAGAACCGGTCACAAGCAGCCTGGATCTACTGTCGACTCGCGGCAATCTTTAGATCATTATTTTGTTTTAAAATCTCAAAAAGAAAAAGAAATTCTGTGTTATTTTAACAACATGTCACATATGAAAAACAAAATCGAAATAGAAATATACCTTTCAAGATGCAATACTGTTTGATATTGTTGTTGTCTGTAAGTTCAATTCAGAAGTTTAAAGGTCAGACAAGAAGAAAACAAGAATAAAGAGTCCTATCGATCGGATACAGTAATGGTAAGCAGGCGTAGGTCGTGACGCGAAGGGCGGACGGTGAAACGTGTGGTGAATACAAATTACGTAGGGTGTACACCTATAATTTATCAGTCTGTACTTTGGTTTAGACATACTTCTGGTTTTAACTTGATTCTCTATTTTTTTTCACTATCTATCACATTAAGACAACTTCGTAGCATCTTAATTGAATTAAAATAAGTAAGTTACTACTGTAAAAAAAAGTTTTATAAACTAAGTTGGGCTTAAGTTGAAGAAGTATAAGAAAAAATATTTTCAAGGAAATTGTTAATTAAAAACGTCAACCACTCAAACCAGTATTAAACCAGAGTAAAATATTAACGAAGATAATTTATTTATACTTAAACTTAGACTCTACTATATATATTTACTTACTTAAAATTGATTATAAATGGCGCCAAACTAATGATTTATGAATTAACTAAGATTATGAAGAAAATTTATTGCATTAACAAAAGTTTAAAGATGGATTATAATACATTCGATTCGTTAAAATAATAAAGTATATAACAGTAAAAATTATTAAAATAATAATAGTTTTTTTATGATATAGGGTAGCAGGCAGGCTAACAGTCCATTTGATGGTAGAATAATCCTTTTAATGAAAATATAGAAAAAAAAAAAGTAAAAAAAACCTCCCAAAAGACCAATTTGAAATAACATGTTTGTATTGGAAAGTTCATATATCTCAATTAAAGGGAAAATGGTCTCATAAAACCATTTCCTTTTATAATTTTCAAATTTTTATAACCAAAAAGGTCATAAAATTAAATTACTTTACCTATATTTATGTAAAACGCGAATCAGTTTAAATTGTTACATTGTATGCAAATACGTCTCTCCCCTGCAGCTAGAAATTGGGGACGTTTATGTTTGTTTATACTGAGTTTATAGATCTGGAATACTACGGATTCTCGAACACAATTCGAATCTTACCTATGATTATATTATCTACTTAAATAGGAACTAACAATTGACTAGGAAAGAAATTACTTATATTTCTTAACATAAAACAAAATCGCTGTCCTTCTGTTCGTTCATTCGCTTGGTTGTTCTAACTAAGTAGGTGATTTTGATGCAGTTTTCATTTAGTTTAGAAATTTTCTTTCACAGGGTTTAAACGAGTGTTGGATAAAATTTACAAGAAGTTGACTTTTAATATGATAAATACACGCTGATAACTTAAGCCTTCTGGCTATACTGGTGTTAAAAATAACTTTTAGTCAATTTCACACTACCGATGGCATTGGTGTCGATATTAAATTAATATGTAATAATAATAACCTATACCACTTTTAGGCGAATCTAAGTTAATAGGACATACAATTCTAAGATCTCCATGAGAAATAATCTATTATATCTATCTATCTTCTATATATAAAAATCTCGTGTCACGATGTATGTTCGCGATAAACTGAAACTACTGAAGCGACTTTGATCAAACTTCATAAGTATCTGTTATTTGGTCCAACTTAAAAGATTGGATAGTTTATATCTCATTTTGTTTATTATTTTTTTGCAAATTATATAATATTATTAACATAGCGCCATCTGTTGATACTTATTCAATACAGCAATTATTTATTTGTGAGTTCCATAATGTTCTCACAGATGGCGGTTTAAAGTAATTTATCGGCTGGATTGCAAAAAAGCACCCCGGGCGAAGCCGGGAGCGGGCTACTAGTATATAATATAATTTCATTTCATTCGAATTTGCACTTCGATTAAATGAAAGTGAAATCTTGACATTTTCAAAACTCTCTTTCATTTGTATGATCCTTTTGATCTCTCTCTACTCTAGAGATCTATAGATCTTCATTAAATTAAATATATCACCGTTAAAAAGATTTTCTGCTGTCAAAAATATATGAAAATAACAGTAATGTGTGACTTTTTTTTTCACAGAGATCCTGAATAGCATTATGTATTCAAATATTGAATACCTAGATAGATACCTCAATAGATTTCATACATTTTTTGTAAATCTCATACTCTTTTTTTTTTTTCATTGGGCTGCCCTGTACCTACTGAAGTTTTTTTTTTAATTATACATGCGTACGGACAAAGACAGGGACTGAATTGTGTTCATACTTAAGTTCGAGTTACCATAGTGAGCGTGTATGCAATGCATCCTTCCATAGGATTTATCTAGCCACGCCTGAAGCTATTTGGTTACTGCAACCCTCGGTAGGTAACGCGTTATGGGAGGCATAAAGTTCACGTTATTTGTTGCCTTCAAAGACGGAATTGTTAAGTACTCTTGGCTGTGGCAGCTGTTTACTTATTCATTGCTGTATTCACAGTATTAATTATAAAAATTATAGAACCCTCTGTTTTGAAAAATGTGTGTGTATGTTAAAAAAACATTATTGAAGTCTGCGCGAGGTGCAAATATAAATTAGGTATATTTAAATAGGAAGAAATTCAAATACAAAACAGGTTTTCATGCGGTTCTCAAAACGTATGACGAACAGACAGACATTGTTTATTAGCTAGTTGTCATAGTGTTATGGCGATGATATTTCACGGTGGTCCTCTGTAAGGGAATAGCGATAGCGGCCAAAGAAGCTTTCCCTTAGTTTTATTCCGTTCGGTTTCATACTAATGTCGTTCCGTTTCGACATTAGAAGTAGCAGTGCACTAACTAGGAATTAAGGAAAGCGCCTTACAATAACGCGGAAATACGACATTTCTTTCAGAACATTTTTTAAGGCTAATTGTAAAGTGCATCCTTTTGTATGTAACGAATATGATATTATGGCATAATCCTTGATAGAAAACGTAAAAATATCTAAGTAGTATGATATTTTAAGTTATATTGTGTAATGTAAAGGTTTGTTTTTCATTAATTCATTACAAAATATAGTATTGAGTTTATGGTTTTATAGTAATGTTGTTAATAAGAAGGGCGAAAATTTTCATAGATCTTAATTATAAAGTCTCTGTCCGCTTCTGTCTGCGTCTCTGCTAAATTCTTCTAAACTACCCAACGGATTTTGATACGGTTTTCACTAATGGAAAGAGCGATAAACTAGGAAGGTTTGCGTATATCTATATAATTTGCAGAAAAAAACTGCCTCCGTGCTAGTTTTTTAATAAACATAGAAAATAAAGCGAATATTTCAAACCCAGCAAGATTTTATTATTGTAAATATTAAAAAAAATCTCAAGTTGTAGTCGATATAAGTTTTTTCTAAAAATACACATCATCTCAAGAAGTATAAAGAATAGTCAGATATTGCAACAATAGCTAGGCTTAGGAACAGCTGAGCGAAAACTTGATTAATTTTATTCAACGTCCAACAATCGGATGATATTAAAACTATCACTCGATATGAATGGCTCTGAGCAAAGTCTCTGTTAATAAAAGTGCTGCAGCTGCTAGATGCGAGTGCATCTGTTTGTGTTCCCCCGTTCCCAACTCCACCCCCGCAGACGCCCCTCCGGTACGGCACTTGATCAATTCAACGAGACGCGACGTTTGAGCAGTTTCTGTTGTCCTAGTAATTCATTTATCAGGTACATCTGCTATTACTGTTAGTGCTAATTGATTGACAGAAGAATTTGGAAAGTTCAGACCATTTAAATGGTTAACGTTTCATCAAACAATGTGGGGCTCGTGGCCAGTAGCGGACGCAAATCGTCTGCTAGTCTGTTCTGTTGTAGAACGTATTGTTTCTACAAATAGCTCTTATAGCTCTTTTCACTAGTGAATACCGTATCAAAATCGGTTGTGTAGTTAAGAAAGTGTTAGGAGAGAAACATACAGGTTGTGGATAGCGACTTTATTTTATAATATGTAGATTAAGTAATTAGTAAATAAATCTACTTAAGTACTTATTCTGTAAATAAAGTTACTGACTTCGTTTAAAAGTTTTAAATAAAACTAAGATAATAATTAATATTAAGAGATTATTTTAGGAACACGTGTTCGTTATTACAGCAATGAACTCGCCAGTACATCATGCGGTTAACTATCTTTTAAATCTATCATAAATCAGTTCCATTAACTAAATGTTAATGATTCTGGTATCTCTTCACTTAATGCACAATACGATAATAAAAACTAATGAACGATGCATATTGTATATTTCATATGATTTATGCATTTTTAATGCCAAGTATAAATCTATGATAAGGTCAACAATTTAATTAGGATATTGAATTTATGTTAATATTAAAGCATGAAAATTAAAATTCTGTGTCATCCCAAAGTTTTTATCGCTTTTTTTATTGCTATGTCGTCGAGGTCGTCAGACAGGCTGACGGTCCACTTTATAGTAAGTCGATATTTAACAGAAAAAAGGTGTTAGAATAAAAAATAGATAGCATCTACCACATAAAGTTTTCCTATCAATCGGACCAACGGTAAAAAAATCCGCGTCGTCCGATCTATCGGACCAAAGCAGTCAGACCACGCGGTTTCAGAGTTATATACATGTATATTGTATGGTCATAAGGGTACAGTGTCCATTTTTTGTAGTAAGCAGAATAAATACATTCCATTATATTTCGAACTACCGTTAGCCATGAACTTCACTCCGAACCCCGACCTAATCCTGCACATCTATTTACGTGGTGCCCCTGCTCGTAAAACTTATAAATAATAAACGCAAGACGTCGAATCCCTTAGAATGCGAACGGTGCACTCAAAGTCTCCCACCGCTATACCGTAATCGCTAGAAATGGTTCATATTACACGCACACACACTTGCTTATCCATCATCGTAATATATGTGCACATAAATTTAAACATTACGTAATATAGTTTTTTGTGATATAGGAGGACAGACGTACTGACATCCATTTAATGGTAGGTCGCCCTCGTTAAGTCACACAAGCATCGATGCACACAATACACGAGAGAGATACAAATTGATTCTAAGAGGATAAAAAGCAAAAGACAATAGTTGTCGACAACTTATGCATATTTTATTCATTTACTAAAAACGCATTTAGGAAAATATGATGTATGATTGGTGACGTAAATTATTGTCTTGAATAAATTATTGCCGAGAATCGAACCCAGGACCCCAGATATTTTAACTGCGCAACCCATTGGTCCTGTCCCAATATCCCATTGATTCATTAAATCATATATTTACTTTGTACTGTATTTTATTTTAGTTCGGCAGTGCTCATTATAACTTTACCTTAATGTAGTCTAGTAGTCTTTAAGCGACTTATACATAAAAATACATATGTAAGAGATTTTTAAGAATCAGTGTCTTTTCTTCTTCAGATACTCATAATTCTTATCTTTAATATTGTATATATAATGTTTGTATAAGTGACATACAATAATTTTCACTTGAAAACATTTTATGCCTACGTTCGTCTCGTTTATCTGAGCGCTCAAGTAAAAATAATAAGAAATACGATATTTGCCCCTCGCTACGGTTTTACGCCCCCATAAACTTTAGGGTGAGGAATTGTATACCTAGACTTTTGATATAATCACTTTAAATGATCAGATTTAATGATTTTGTATAAAGAGATACTCTGCTCTAGGTGATTTCATTTGAAACTAGAAAATGACGGCAGTGGCCCGTAACTTTTTTTAAATATAACAGGTTTACAGATTCAAGATTACAGGTAATTAAAAAAATATAATATTGAAAAAAAAAATCATCATATGATAGCACCAGAACAGACTAACTGGCGTCCCCATAACATTTGCAACTATTTTTTCATAACCAGCTCCAAAAAGAAAAATTTTCTTCACTGTTTCATAACTACTCGTATGCAGTTATCAAACAACACACATTTTCCATTTTGTAATGTAGAAAAAAAATCTGTTTTCATAGATAAAAAATACATGAAATATTTTTAGATATTTATCTAGGGTTAAATAGTTTTAACACCATAAACAGATCCCTTTTAAGGTTCTCGGTTCAGAAGCATTCAGAAGCAGGCTAAGTTAGCTTTAATAGTGCAGGAACATCGATGTGTAGGAAATAGTTATTTCCATACATTTATTATTTTTAATGAGCGTGCGCTTAGATTGAGATGTTGCAACCAGACACTAAACAATAATTGTGCCCCTCCTCGTCGAGTGAGTACCTCTAACAATAATTGTCTATTTTATTTGTAAGATGATGCTGTGGACTTGAGACACCCTTTGTTGTTTTTTGTTTGAAGTTAATTTTGGGGTGTCACTCAGGAAAGTGCCTCAGACGTTACTGAGAAATTTCAGTGATTATTGATATAAAGATGTGATAAATTATAATTAAAAAAATATGTAGTAGTATTACGATAAATTAGTAAACATTTATGATTACTATCATTGTTTTGTAGATTTTAAACAGTCACTTAATAATGGATCGAATTAAACATTAACGGATTGTGTTGGAGCGTTTCGCGTCTTCGTCACTAGATGTCGCGGAAAATAGAGGTTATATCACGCTAACGCTTCGTTGTGTTGGAAAGTTTTCGCGTCTCGTTACTAGATGTCGTTGGATAGAGAGGATATAACACGCTAACGCTTCATTACTTGCAAAATTGTATTAATTGTTTTTATATTCACATTAAAAAGTTTTTTATATCTCGTATCTCGGGTTTTATTTTCTTTTGGGGTTTTAAGACACGCCGCGCGTTCTTCATTGGTCCTTCAGAGCCGGATCCTTGCGATTCAATTACAGTTCGGGTGTGCGTGTACGGTAAAATAAATAAAGTATAAACTATAAAGTGAAGTGAATTAACAATAAACAGTGCAGTGAATAGACAATTGGACATTGGACAAAAGTTAAGTGAACAGTGGTGTTTGGTGGCAAATTGGCATTTTATGGATTGTGTAAGGACTTACTTGTACAGTAAACCGAGAGTACAGTGGACTTTGAAAAATTCGGTTAAAATAAAATAGACTTGTAAAATTTCTGTGTTAAGAACTATTAGTGTTTGCTTTGGACTTCTAAAATTCTTAACTTCGTGTAAAGACATGAAAATTAACAGTGAAAAAGACTGATAAATTTCAACTGCTCATATAAATCTTATATTTGACATTTATTTGGAAATTAAAATAATCAACTTGTGTAAATATAAATATTGAACTTACCTACATATTCTAGAACAAATACTAAACTAAAAAGGACTTTTAAATAACTTTATTTAAAAATATTTGTGCAATATTTATATTAATTTAAAACTACCGTCATGTCTGAGCCAGTGCAGGCACAACTTGAACTATTTAATCAACTTCAAAGGGCTCTCAGAAACTTTAAAAAGACACCTAAACAAAGATTGAACGAAAATTATATACAAATTAAAATAGATTTATTAAATGAAACATGGAATTCTTTTAGTAAAAATCATTTGTGTCTCATTAATTTAGCAACTATTAAAAATTCTACTTATATGGAAGAAGATATTTACACACAGGCTGAAGACTGTTACATTGAAGCAAAATGTGAAATGATGGATTCATTAAGTATATATAAGAAGAGTACGAATGTGTCACAGAGCACTTCTAGTCAAGAATCCACTTTAAGCCAATGTGAAATCAAGCTACCACGAATCAACATTCCAATTTTTAGCGGAAATTATTATGATTGGGCTCCGTTTCATGATTTATATTTATCTCTTATTCATGAAAATAATTCGTTAAAGAAAGTGCAGAAGCTACATTATTTAAAATCTAGTTTAAGCGGCGAAGCTGAAAGTTTGTTGCGACATATACCTATTACTGAATCTAATTATGATGAGGCTTGGTCGACACTAAAGAGGCGTTATGATAATAGAAGGTTTATAGTCACAGCAATTTTGAAAAAACTATTTTCGCAGAAAATGATAGCATCTGAATCTTCAAATGCAATTAAAACATTACTCGACACTACCAACGAATGCATCAATGGTTTAAATAATTTAAAAATAAACACAAATGATTGGGATTTGATTTTGGTATTCATAACAGCGGCAAAATTAGATGCCGATTCAATGAAATTGTGGGAGCAAAGCATTAGTACCGAAGATCAACAGAGTGACTTAACTACTTACAAACAGCTTCAAGATTTTCTGGAGTCAAGATTCAGGACACTGGAAGTATTAGAGTCAACAAAGGCAATGCCAAGAACGACCACTAAACGCAGTACCTTTCACACTAACTTCGAACCACACTGTAGACTATGCAACGGAAGCCATTATATCTATACATGTAAAGAATTCGTGCAATTATCACTCACTGATAAAAGAAACTTTATACAAAAGAACAGATTATGCTTTAACTGTCTGGTTCCAAACCACACTGTCCGACAATGTAGACAGAAGACATCATGTCGAAGATGTGGAAAAAGACATCACTCACTTATACACCCAGAGAATTTAACTCAGGATTTGACAGAAAAACAGATACGAGATACACAACCGAATGTAGCCAACACACCCGCCACTAACAATGTAGTTAGCCATTACGCAGACAAAGAGCTTAGCCAGTATGTGATGTTACCTACAGCAATGGTTGAAGTTAATTCAAAAAATGGTGCTACATCTTCTTTGCGTGCATTGATAGATCAAGGGTCCCAAGGTTCATTTATTACAGAGTCTGCAGCACAGTTCCTTGGACTGAGAAAAATACCAATCAATTGCACTATCAATGGCCTGGGAGAAATAGGAAAGAGGTTCACATGTAAACACATGGTTTTATTCAATGCAAAATCGAGATACAATGCAAACTACTTCGTTCCTGTGAAAGCATTTGTGCTGAAATCTCTCACTCGATTTTTACCCACAAACCATACCAATACTAGCAACTGGTCGCATCTTTACAATTTAGAATTAGCTGATCCAAATTATCACAAACCTGCAAGGGTTGATTTATTGTTGGGTGCAGAAATATACAGTCAGATTCTGACTTATGGGTTGAAGAACACCGATAGCACAGAATACACACCCCGGGGAACACCGATAGCACAGAATACACACCTCGGGTGGATTGTTTCAGGCCAGTTACAAAACGAGACTACACAAAGACCTAAATGGTTAAACAAGAAGGATACACCCATCAAATTGGGGAGCTTGGTGTTAGTAAAGGATGATCGACTGCCACCGGGAAAATGGTCAATGGCAAGAGTAATGGACACACCCGGGAGATGATGGAATAGTTAGGATCATTACTTTAAAATATAAAAATTCTATTGTAAAACGTCCAATCACCAAGGTCTGTACTTTGCCAGTAGATTCTGATTAATCAATTTAATGTACGTCAGTTTATTTTTGTTTATTTTTTTTTATTCTTTGTAGTTGTTATATCTCTTTCTCAACCATCGCATGTCACGGTGGGTGGTTATTGAAGGACGATATTTTCAATATGTCCTTGGTGGGTGGAATGTTGGAGCGTTTCGCGTCTTCGTCACTAGATGTCGCGGAAAATAGAGGTTATATCACGCTAACGCTTCGTTGTGTTGGAAAGTTTTCGCGTCTCGTTACTAGATGTCGTTGGATAGAGAGGATATAACACGCTAACGCTTCATTACTTGCAAAATTGTATTAATTGTTTTTATATTCACATTAAAAAGTTTTTTATATCTCGTATCTCGGGTTTTATTTTCTTTTGGGGTTTTAAGACACGCCGCGCGTTCTTCAGATTGAATTAGATGATATTAAACGAATTGGATTTTCAAGACTTTCGGCTTATTAACTCAGTTCTCGCAAAGTAATATAATGATACGGTTTGCACTAACTTTTAAAGAACTTCTTACAAAAAAGTTTTGGTATGTTATCCAATGAAATTTATAAATAGAGTAATGAATTATTAAGTTCTAAAAATATAATTATTGCTACATGACTATTAAATTAAAATAATTAAATATTATATTATTTAAAAAAAAATCTCCTCTGGCTGGCTGATCTCGCATATTTCATGTATATTCAAACTGCTCTTTAGTCTAATATTAAGCATTTCTTTATTAATCAAAATTCAAAATAGCACCCATTTCAAAATCAGTTGAGTGGTTGAGAATGAGAAGAAGTTAGCGGAGAAACAGAGAGGCGAAAGTTGACTTCATTTTATAATACGTGTGTACCATAATTTGAAATTGGAATATTTTGTAAAATGTCCAACGCGATACGGCCACAAATATCGTCGATAACAATAGGCATCGATTCACGATTAGACATTATGAATATTGATGGTGGTGCGTGGAATGTTTACTGGCACGTGCCAACGGTATCGAGTGACTGTCTAGGCGAGGCTGTAAGCGATACCCAACGATTGGATTCAGTGAAATATTATACAATGATAAATATCAATAATCTTATATTTACTAATACGATGTTGAAATAGGTTTTCAACTACGATTTTCACTGATGTTTTATAATACAAAAACATACACATACAGTATAACAAAACTTGTTGTGTTTAGGTGAGTGTGTAAGGGTAGCTGAATTCCCTATACCTTTCCAATCCTAATAAGGTCCAGTCATACCATTAATTGGAACGTCTTCGAAGAGAGTGGTTATTGCCGCGAGATTACAAACAAGTTTATAACTGCAGAATTCAGTGTGACCTGTCACTATTAATAGTATTACTATATGGTATGGTTAAGAGGCTTTACCATCTTCTGAGAAATCATAAATTTGTATATCTGATTTATTGTCATCACTAGGGCCCGGATAAATATGTATTAAAAATTTCGTAATATGTAAATATAATATGGACTGATAAAACTAAAATATGGAATAAATATGTACAATAAAAAGTAACAACATTTCAAATAAAACTATTGTTTATTCCAAAAAATAAAAAATTACAATTTTATTCAGCTTCCGTTACACTAACATTTGAATTGCAGTAAATAATCACGTGTTTTTTTAAATTTTCAAAATTGAAACTTTTTCTATTTGGACGAAATAATGCTTTGTATGCTTAGCTGAATGATCTTTCAACATCACAGGATGTGATTGGAGCATATTTAAATTTGCATAATTCTGCAAGTGAGTAGGGCACGTTTATGTCGTCTTCTAAACTTCCACACAGCATGCTGTTGATTTTTTTTAGGATATGAAATCCTTGATCGTAATATTGGGTATAGTATTCAACTGCTGTTAGCCAAGTTCCCCAGCGTGTTAGCAATAGTTCAGGCGGTAAGGGAATGTCAGGATACATCTCTTTGAATTTTGAGATCCTACTTGGAACCTTCAAAAAAAATTTTTTACGTTTGTTACTAAACTGTCAACCTTTTTAAACTGAAATCTTATACATTCAACCGCGTGAGGAAAGGTGCGGTGCGGGCGGGGAGCGCGTACGGGTAGTGCGAGCGGCGAACGTTAGCGCTGATGATGAAAATATGGATAAATTGATTGATATTTTGTGGAATATGGATTTATATTTAAAATATGGAAAAAAAAACCTGAATTTTCACGATCTAAATAACATATTTTATGTAGAAACCATAATTAAGAAACGAAAACAATTTCAAATAAAAATATGTAAATACATATTTATCCGGGCCCTAGTCATCACCGTAGTCCTTTATTGTCATTAGCTTCAATAATCTTACTAAAAATTTAGTTACTAATCGTATATATTAATTTAAGGCGATGTGCACCCTTGGAATATATTCCGCTTGGGAATCGAAACCGAGCCTACTTGCACGCACGTCGCGTGATCTGAATTCTAATATTCTGATGCATTACAAAAAAGCTCAGGTTCAGAATGCCCAAAAAAGTATCACATATTATTTTGTACATTTTTTTTATTCCTACACACAAGTCTATGTGTAGAATGGAGTAACTTCGTGAAATAAAATTTATAATAACTGCGTGAACGGTCATTATTAATTAAATTTTACCTGAGTGAATATAAACCTTATTAATAATATTTTTATAATTTATATAAAAATTATTTCGACATATTTTATTTGTTTATTTATTTATTATCTATTATTTATTTTATTATCTGTTAATATTTTTATTTACAAAACATTACCGTAGTGCAAGCAAAAAAAGCCTGGTTATAAACAAACATTCACCCCAAATAAACAGTATTGGTATTTTATATCCCATAATCAGCTTATCTCGGTATATTTTGACGAATTCAATTTGTTTTCGTCCACATCGCCCCAGTAAAACGTGGACTTCATAAAAATAGTACACGGTACTGTCTCCCCTCCGAAGGTCCAGATGCGACAGTTCCCACTGCTCGTGATTGACGCGGAATCCATTTGAGCCTTCGCGGTTCGCTTGTTAAATTCTGTATTATTATTTTGAAATAAGTATGTAATTGGAGATGAAAAAAAAAGAAGTATTGTACGAAAGGATTTAGAGGTTGATTCTTTTATTAACGTTTACTTGTTTTACTTGCTAAGTTAAATTATCTCACTGGAAATTTGAAAATACGAAGACTTTTGATAACCATATAATGCAACGACTTATTTTGGTTATCCAGAATATTTGACGTTGCTTTTAGAACAACTTTGGAAACTTTTAGAATATTTTTTCAAATAATCGTAAGTAAGATTATTATGATTGATTTGAGATTTTCATTTTACAATTAAATGTCTTAATCAGGTCTGTAACTTATGCTAATGAATTATATTCATTGCAAAATTCATCCAGACTAAAATATACGTTTACATGTCAGTGTAACAGTAGGTAAGATTTTTATAAATATTAGATATGGATTGATCCAAATCCAATTGAGTCCGAAAGATGATTTACAATAATTATAAGTATTTTTAACACAATTTGTAATTTTTGACAAAACGTTAAAGTGAAGTGTATTGCGAATTGTACGAGAGAGAAGTACTAAAAGAAAATAACGCGCCGAACAATTTGCAGCATCTAAAAGACCACTCAAATTTAGGAAATGAGAGACGAAAAAATTCAATTTCCATTCGCTCCAAATTGGGTCAAATACCCGAACCGTAAATCCCCAAGTTTCCTATTCCGAAAGTTACGGCCGATCGACCAATCGGATGGTCGCTTATCGCAGTCCAATGACACCCCGCCGATTACAACGGGCCCCGTAAATTGTGAAACGTAGGTAACTTGACTTTGTTAATTACCGAAGTAACTAAACTGTACTGATATCGACAGTTCGACAGCGAGAAGTCTTATAATAACCACGAACACGAAGTCTTATACACTGTATTAAGTAACAATTGTGAAACTATGGAACTGATTCTTCACTACTTCACTAGTCGGACACTCTTGTCAGAGTGGTCGTGGTTGCGCTGACGAGGTACACGGTGGGGTGTTCGGTGGGTCGATTTCATTTCCGAGGGTAGCTCTCCCGACGATGTGCTTCCATTTTTTTCAGTTAGAGGCGTCGCGAGTACACTGGACCATGGTGGACTCAGTTGCCTTTGTGATGGCGTCTATCCAGCGAGTTGGCGATCGACCGCGTCCTCTCTTGCCTTCTACCTGGCCCTGAACTACCAGTCTCTCCATCGAGTTTTCATTTCTAGAGACGTGACCAAAGAACTTCAGTATTCGTAGTTGCACAGTTGACGATAGTCTGTCTTTAGCACGAAGCTCTTTGAGGATGGATACATTGGTGCGAAATGCCGTCCACGGGATCTTTAGGAGGCGTCTCCAGCACCACATCTCTAATGCATCGAGTGGAACTGATTAGATAACTATAATAATTATTGTACTAACTAAAGCCGCAAATATTGTAATAAAAGGAAATGGGGAAAACATATGGCATATTTTTGACGACGCGTTTGGTCTAGTGGCTAGTAACCCTAGCTGTTAACCAAAAGGGCGCGGGTTCGAATCCCGCTAGGAGCAAATGTTTATGTGTTAACATTTTACCTTTGTACCTGAGTCATGGATGTTTTGTATTTATAATATGTATCTATTTAAAAAAAAAAGTAATCTATGTAGTATTATATCAACTGTCTGGTATCCATAACACAAGCAGTTGCTTACTGTGGAACTAGCTAGATGGTGCTGTGTAGAATGTGTGAAGATATTTATTTATATTGGATTTTTTTTAATTTTTTAGTTTGATAAAACCAACTTTTATTTTTCAACAATAGTAGAATGGATAAAAATAAAAATATATCAATACTAATAATAAATCTGTAAGTGTAGGTATTGTATGTATGTATGTTCCTCCATAACTCTGAAACGAATTAACTGATTTTCATGAAACTTAGTAGATAAACATTTGGACGTACAGGACACAGGATAGGCTACTTTTTTCTTTTTCAACGCGGACGAAGGCGCGGGCGCCAGCTAGTAATAGAATAAAAATCTTTTATATTTTTATAGTGCTCTATTGTATTGTCAGAAAAGCTACATAAAACTTTAACAAATCAACAATACGATACGACACAAAGCTAAAACTCCCGTAACCTGAATCTTGGCAGAGTTGAAGTGTGGAAACAGAAAGTCAGAGAATCATAATAAAAAAGAAGTGAAAATGCAAATTTTCCCAGCGGGCGAAGTATCACAAATTGCCAACGATGTTATTTCGCCATTAAAGTGATTGTAGTTCGCGATTTTAACGGCTCATTAAATTAAATAGAGCCATAACAGTCCGTTATCGATGCGGCGTTGATACATAAATACGAAATTGGTACGGCTTCATTAATTCGCACAACAGAGAACTCGATTCTGAATGCTGTTCACACGAGAACAAGAGTAACAGTAGATTATCAACATTTCAATTCAATTCTTCATTTCAATTGGGAGCTATTAATTCGTAACTAGTCTAGTCATAATATAGTATAATAGAAAGCATTGCATACACAGGCGGAATTGTATTTATTGGTACTTCAACGACATGACCAAAGTATTTAATCGATTATTGAGTTTTGCATTCATTAATTGGGCAGCCCGTCTGCCGGCAGTAACAACTCAGTACAGTAGATTTCTATTAAATACCAGCATGAGTGCTATTGTGTTTCGGTGAGTGAGTAAATGATGCCTTTTACAAAGTACTAGTTGCTATTCAGACCTTTATTGAACTTTAAAACTAACAGATCTAAATTAAAATAATTAGTCGCCGCGGGTCGACGCAGGATCCGGGCTTTTTCTGAATTTTTTAGAAAATAATGGGGAAGTCTATATTCAGTAGTGGACGGCGATGATGATGATGATGTTGCGTGTTAAGTGTCGATTTCCATCACCGTTAGTACCACTGACTGCGCTACTGATTACGTTGTCTCGTTATTTTGCCAGAGGCGTTAACGAACCTAATATTTTCGATAGGGTTTCCGAATTCCGCTGTTTCAATTGTTTGTAAAAGGCAATATTTTAATTGGTTTTGTTCGTTTCGGTCTCATCGGTGATGTCACGGTCCGCGATCGTCCTCAATCGATTTATTATCGCAAACAATGTGTAAATTGACATCGGCTACTAAATAAATAAATACATGTTACACGAAGCTAATTTGTCTGACGGTCGTAGGTTTTTTTATTATTATTATAGACACTTTTTTATGTTTTTAATTATTAAGTAAATAATAATTTGTTGGCTCTTGATTTAATTTTCGGACTAATTTTACATTAGAATATGAAAAACTAAAGCGTCTTTCTATAAAGACGCTTTAAAATACAGAACAAACCAGAGACCACATCTTTTTAAGATAGTGTTGCTGGCGAGGTGACGGTCCACTTAACGCTAAATGAAAACTGTTTAACTGTGAAATTAATTAATCAGGTGCATGATATAAATAACAGGAAGGAATTTCCGTTATAATTAATTATCTGTTTCTGTAATTTACTCAAACAATGAAGTACCTGGTGATTTCACGCTGAGCTGCGTGCAGCTTGCCAGCAAGCCGCGCCGCATCGGCCTCAGCTGCGCGAGTCCGCGCCTCCCAATCGCCGCGCGCGCGCCGCTCGCGCTCTGCATCGCTGCGAGCTGCTCCCTCGCGCTGTAACCAACAATAAATAACTATATTTACTACCTGTGGCCCGCGGTTTAACCTCACATTATTTTACTATCTATGTAGATGAAGTTGTTGAAGTCCGATAAAAATAGATCGAAAATTAATAGCTACTCGTAGATACAAAGTTAAAAAATTATCACTTCTTAAATAAGACGATACGACGATATTTTGCAGCCCCAGGGCAAAAAGAACATATGAAATCAATATAGTTGCCTTTTATGAAGTTACAATTCGAACGGACGACTAAATTCTAATGATTTTTAGCATGATCTATTAACTATTTAATTCTCCTTCACCCTATATTTTCATTGTTCTTAAAAGCTACAAATATTTTTAAATTACAACAGCTTTTATTAGTATGTTTAAATTTACGTTTGCTTGTCGTTGATGTACATGTACATAGTGGGAGTTTTTCAGATCAAAAGTCGTCATAAGACATGTGCTCTGAACATGCGATATGTAGACGCTTGTGTCGACGAGTCGTCTGTACCGAAATTGGATTTTTATCCATGTCTCGCTACGATAAAACATGTCAGCCACTAGAAAATGAAAATTAAAGGACAGGCCATCGAAATTCCTAAAATACGAGCAAGGGGTAGAGAGATACAATGAGATAAGAAGAGAAGAGAATGAGCAAGCTTCGCTAAGTACCAGTTTATCATAAAAAATGTGCAATTTTTTAAAATTATTAATTCTTTTTTAACACTTTTCCTATATTAATATTGCACGAATACAATAAAATCTACAATCACAAGAGGAGTTCTGACACGTATTGAACAACTTTTAAATAAAGAGTTTCCGAGTACTGATTAAAAGATGTTCCAGACAACATGGAACTAGTTGAACTGAAGTATCTGCTAAAGAAGTTTTATCGCAAACTCTGCTTGAGTGATCTTCGTAACGTTTTCAGCAGAACCTTCATTTAATTGCTTTAAACATTGAACTATATCTTAAGGTGCTACATTGATTGCTGAAACCAATTCCTGAAATTGCTACCTACTAATACGATAGTAGCAGATGAGACGTGTAGAGTGCTTGGCAAATTGGACTGCTTGAAAACAGCTGTACACAAAAATTGAGGGGTCTGTAAAGAATTTCGAGCTTGCAAGATACAAGATTACTTATAAGGTTTGTACGAATGTTCGAAATGGATTCTTTTAATACGAAACTGTACAGTTCTTGCACAGAGGAATACGAATTACTTTTGGTTATTCTTTTTGTCAGAATAAAATTTTCGAGTTATCATAAGTAAGTATTAGCTGATGATAACTGTAAAACTGTAGTAGTAGTAGTTTGTAGTTTGTTAGTATAGAGCCTATATGTAGTTTGTTAGTATAGAGCCTATACTCTTTCATTTGATTGGTGGCTATAAACTTTGTCCAGTTTTTTGTATATTTAAGAAACATGACTAAATCCTACGAGCTCACATAAAAAACAAGTTGATTTAAAGATAGAAAGAAAGAAAGACTAATGACTAATTAGTGGCTAATGTTTGTTTGTTGCAAACAAACAAACAAACATTAGCCACTACCGATGCCGCCAATTTCCAGATTTACTTCCAGTTTCGGTGGCTTAACGTAGATCTTATCGCACCTCTTGTTTTGGTGCAAGTTGAAAATTCACGGCTGTGAAGGATAGACCCAAAAAAATATTTATAATAATAATAATAACATAAAAAATTAATACAGACAATAGTTAATTTTAGTACATTTTTTTAAGAAAAGAAGTATTTTGGTCTATATTAGCCGAAGTACTTAAGATTTAGCCAGCGTAAAATATGTAATCGTCTGTAAATTATTCTTTTAAAGATTATATTCGGTAAACATAGAACTTTTAACGGTTTATTTGGACTTTGAATCAATGAATTCGCTACTATAAAAACTGCATCAAATTCATTGCTTAGTATAGTATAGTATTTATCGAAAAGCTAAATTTTCTGACAATGATGCTCTTTCGTTATTTAGGTTAAACTGTAAAATATTTTTCCGCAATTTTCCATAACTTGGACTCCAAGTAGTGAGTTCCTCCGCAGCTTAAGTTTGATGAAGTTTTAATTGAAAATTAGACTTGGCCGTATCTTGCAGGTCTCAGTTCATTTACTCTGGTGGACTGATAAGTGAAAATAATTACGGCCGGGAAGTAGTCCTCAATTTTCTTTAATAAAATTGTGAAAAATATAAAATCTAAAGTTTAATACCTACTGCTCGTTGATGCACGAAACAATGAGGCAGCATAGGCAATTTTGATTTTAAACTTTCTACATTTATGCACTTAATCGCTAACTACTTTACAACTTCATCTACTAATATTATTAATGTGAATGTTTGTGTTTATGTGTGGCTATTTGTCACTCAATTATGAGATTACCTATGTACGGATTTGAACGAAACAAGGTCCATAGTGATAAACAAAGTCCTGAATTAAAAACACAATAATAGGTAGTTATACTTTATCCATAAATTGCGTTTCTGTAAAATAATTTAGTATTGGCATAAAAGTATTGCATAAACTCACGATTAACTCAAGACACTAATGTTGAATAACATCTTTATAAGCAACGTTTTGCTATGAATATTATGATGATAGTATATGCTATGCTAGTGTTGAAGAGAAAGTAGTAGACTTTTTAAAATAACAATCACGTCATTCGAGTCATGCCTATCTCAGAAAACGAATTACAAAACCCCACATTTTATCTCAAAATGTCATCTAAAAGAAAAAGCGATGTAACTGACGTTTTGGTCTAATTTTGTAACATACAAAAAAGAGATTTGTACTTTCACTAACGATGTGTTGTGTTAGGACGTGAACACACGAGTGACTGTTGGAATTTTACGTGATATTGAAAAAGAACCGTAAAGGGTTAGTAAATAATAGTAAAGTAAGTATATTAAGGGTATCCGAATGAGACGAATTTTTACTCTTACTGTATGTCTACTTGAATGTAAATATAATAAATGATTTATACAAGTTATAATCAGACGTTACAGGTAAATGTTTTTGTTTTATACATGTCTGCTTTGTGTATTATCATAAATTATTTTTAATAGCCTAAAATTGATATAATGTTAAATAGCGCTTCAAAATTGTATTCAAAATAACGTACTCAAAATTGCAATTTGTTTTGCTCTAAATGTATTTTTTTTTTTTTAAATACAAAATGTTGTTCTTATGTTGCTGTTGTAATAATGTGCACTATGCTTTACATCCGATACCAAAATACGCGGTCGTTCGGTGTTGCTTCCCGGGCTCGGCTATTTCAGTTTTACTTGGAAATTTGTTACGTAAATAGGCAACGTTACTTGATTCCAAACAAGCACTTAGAGTTAAGCGTTGAATGTTGTGATTTGTCACTCAATTATTTTCTTTGTCATTTATAACTTGCACAGTTCGAGATTACAGTCGCTTCAATTTGTTCCTGCACTAGTATATCTTGCCGACTCGACGAGAATAGTCAGCAGACTCTTTGGCGTTATTCCATGAAGTTAACAAAAGCAGGGACATACGTTTCTTATGTGAAAATGATAATTTCCTACAAGCGTAAGGCTCTATTTCTTAACTTGGACAACTTTTTCACTTTTTTAAATATTCTACTTTTTATTGTTCCGGGACATGGCTGCACATGACAGAACGTCCAAATGGTTCGAATGTGTTTATTATAAGTTACGCATTCATTTTAACGAAAATTGTAGTGTCTAATAATAAAATAACGATTAATATTTCTATTTAATCAGTCCCGTTTTAAGAAATCTACCATTTTTTTTGTATTACGAGGCATTTTATAAAGCATATTTATTTTACACAATACAGATTTTCGGTGCAGTTAAGTTCAGGCATTTTTTTAAGGTCCTATCAAAACAAACACAATTTTTTTTATCTCTGACACGACAACGGATTAGATAGTGTACAACCAATCAACAAACACCGGTACCAAGTGCAAACAATTCCGAGTCAGTTCAAGGGTGCGTCGCATCCCGGGTGCGATCCCCACCGTTCACTGTCACTTTGACAGACAGGTTGACAGGTGTGAATCCGGTATTGCCCGCTTTGACATTTATAAAGTGCTTGTAACGTTAGTAAAGTGACTGCAAATAGCTACAACCATTGAAAAAAAAAAAAAAACGCACACTACAAAACCAACACATTTCTATTTGTAATTACTTGTTAAAAAAATTTGTGTGTCAGGTCCAACACAGTCACTCTACGTTTAATTCGAACGTTTATAAAATTAAATTTTCACAATTCGATCACGCCGAAAGAACAACATTGTTCTTTTTTAAAATAATATTGTTTAGATGGCACAATATCTCTGAAACTTCAGATATTTAAATATATTCAAAAAAAAAATTGAACGTAAATACCGCATAAATATAACGCATTCGTGTAACAATTTTGATTTTACTTCCATAAATTGTTAATTAACCCCCATTTAACCCACATATGCAAATCGATTCTTAAGGAGCAAACTCCAAAAAATGTTAGTTTGGACCTCGATAAAGGTTTATGGGGATAAGCTTCTGAAATAGAGTTTCTGTCAGTAATTGTTTCATACGTAGAATAAATTAAAATCAACAAATAATAAGCAAGTTGAAATGGCTATGAGCATGTCTCACAGCTCGTAGAAACTCTCGAGTCTCGAGTAGCGGACACATATTGGGAGATTGTAGGAGTAAGTGATTACGGGATTAGCATTAACCAGAAGGGGCGTTAGAAACTCACAAGTAACACTAAGAAGAGGGTGTGTTGTGTTGTCCTTTGTACTACACAAAGACAAAGAAATAAGCCCTGAGACCGCGTAGTCCGACTGCTTCGTCCGTCTGATCGGACGACGCGGACTTTTTTTGCCTGTTGCTCCGATTAAAGAATCAGACTATAATGATCGGACGACGCAGAGGATAGGGCGTGGTAAGTGCTACCAGAGAGCCGTTCTGTTACACAACTAAATTTTTTATAGACTGTTAATGATGATAATGACCATAGTGGAACAACGAAGCGATAGGGAAATGGGCTCTGGCATCGTTTATTCACTCAAACAGAACAGAACAGTACGGATGATGTTATTTTGCGATGGTCTTATGTACAGGGGTTACTGTCGGGTCAGCTAGTTTAAAATAAAGCTAGTAGTTCCCATCAGGGCACCCACCAATTTATAACATAGTATTTGTTAGGTACAGTCATCGAAATAAACACATATTTATATAGTAAATTTACAAGATTATTTTCAAGTTATGAGTAAGTTTAAATGTTTTTTTTTTTAGTTATTAGAGATCTTAATAAAACATAATATATTTACAGAACTTGAAACAGACCCTTGAAGTGAAATAACAGTTATTTGTACTGCAAGCAGCTATTGATCAGCGTAACAGTATCAGTGCACTTTTAGGGCCAACTTTGAATTTTGTTTTGTTTTCAACTTTTAACAAAACATTTACCTAATACTGTATTTACTACATAGAAGCTTTTTTATTTTAAATTAATGTCGAATGAAAGAACGTAAAAAAAAGACATTCCAAAT
The DNA here is from genome assembly GCA_936446665.2 of Synanthedon andrenaeformis. Classification (NCBI taxonomy): domain Eukaryota; kingdom Metazoa; phylum Arthropoda; class Insecta; order Lepidoptera; family Sesiidae; genus Synanthedon; species Synanthedon andrenaeformis. The sequence continues at coordinate 1,821,568 of OW387780.2, read as the reverse complement.
TGTATTTATGTTAGAATGTACGTCAACCGCCAATCTGCCCCCGACGGCGACGAACGGAAGAAGACGGAAATAACCGAAACCAACTGTTTCCTTTAAACTTATTCCTTTTTATTTTTCCTCTTTGAAGATAACTCATCTTGGAGTCTCGCATGCTCCACTGAGAATGCTAATGCGTGTGATATTTTAATTTGGTTAGTATTTTAGAAAAAGGAAATGACTTCATCTGACAATATCATTTCTCTAACAAATTTTAAGCGACGTGGTCACTTTGAATTGATACCTTTTAATCGCAGCCTCTCTATTTTTTTTTTCTATTCTTAAAATTCTTCTAATAAATGATGTCTCTGTAGCTATACAATTATAATAGTGTCTATACTTTTAGAAGCACAACAGCTTATGTGCTGTTATTTTTGTAAGAGGGGTGGTTTTTGTCGCCAATTGCGGAATGAAGTGCTAAAAACTGTTAATTAATTAAAATAAATTTGCTTTCTTAAAGTGATTATAGTAAGTCTTTGGTAAGTATTTTTTTATGTTAAGGTCAACAGACAGACTGACGGTTCACTTGATGGTAGGTTGCTACCGTTGCCTAAAAAATAACGCCAGAGGTGCTGCAAGTGCTGCAACTGCAGTCACCGTAGTCTTCTGTAAGGTGGTGGTTACTGCCGCCAGACGGGCTGCCCAAATAACTGATCCAGACCAAAGCCAACTATGAAAAGTTCATTTGCAAGTTGACACTGCAGGGAATCGAACCCGGGAACCCTGGAACAGAGCGTTGTACTCGTTGACTTAACCAACGGGATCGCCAAAAAGATACATGGCTATATGAATGTTTGTTACTCTTTCACGCAAAAACTACGCAAAAAATACGTATTTTGATGAAACTTTATAGTAAGATAAAATATACACACCACATTAATATCTAAAAATGTCGTAATTTTTTAAATTACGTAGACGAAAACAAACTTTCTCAATTCAAATCCCTTCACAACTATAACGTTTATAATCGCCCGAGGAGAATAAACACCTACGCTGCCAAAACAACTTATTTTCGTAAAATTCTATTTAGAACCCAATGAGCGTATTTTAAAGCTCATTTCTCTACAACGATCAATCAACGGAGAGGTGCTGCCAGTGACAGCATATCAACCTATTATAACGACGAAACAGAAAAGAGTCTTATTTAAGTACTAGCTGGTGCCCGCGACTTCGTCCGTGTAGAAAAAAAACGCCTGAAAAAATCTTTATAGATGTGACGAAGGTGGCGAACATTTTTTTATATTTTTTTACAGGATTCCTCGAGAACATAACATTTTTCAAAAATAAAATAAAATAAAAGTTTATACAAAAAGTATCCAGGTAATAAACTATCTGTGTGCCAAATTTCATCCGAATCTGTTCAGCCGTTTTCCAGATATAATATTATATCTGGAAGAATATATATATCTAACACAAAATATAAACTGTATTATGACGTGGTAACTTATACAGATTATGCTGTTAATACCTTTAATAGAATTAGAAATTACTTCAAAGAAAAGTGTAGAAATAAGTACACTATCTCTTCTATAACTCAAATAAATTTCGTATATTGATGGCACTGTATTACACGTTCATTTCTTCATCTTCTATGTTAACTCTATACTGCGACCAAAGTAGAGTCAATGCACCTATAACGCAACGAGGAATGAGGAAGTTTTGAATTATATTGACTCAGTTTCTGAAACTATTTTCTCGGTTATAATTACAGAAATTTGACTCAGCAATTAGTGGTCGTTTAACCTATTTTGCTTAAAAGAGGCGTGAAAAATAGACGTCTTCAGTTCCTGAGAAGTTATTTAAGAGTTAGTTCCTTTGGAGATATGTGTAGCTTTTTTTAAATATATTAAATTCATTTTTAAATATATTTAAAATATGTAAATTAATTCATTGGGAAATATTATCATGTTTAGTTTTCATTTTAATTTTAATGGTGATAAAGATATACAGACCTACCTAATTATCTATACATAATTCGTATATTAGTAAAATCATATTCAAAATGTATCTCCAGATTTTAAGGGCTTTCGGCCTGAAGGTTCATTCAAAAGATTGTTGAAGCAATTTTAAAATTCGTAGCAGATGTCCTATATAAAACTATAAAATTTTGTATTTATCTCAAACCCATATCTTTTTCATATTAAAAAAGCCAACTAAATGTTATTTATTTAATAAATTAAGAAAAATCTCTGTTTACTACGTAACAAAAACGAACAAAGGATGTCATCAATCAACGTCCATTCAGAATAAGCTGACGCTTCAAAAGTTTTTTTAGCGTTTTTTCTTCGACAACCTAAATGAGGCTATTTATTTCGAAACAAAATTAAGACCCTTGTTTACTAATCAACTAATTAAGCTGAATAGTTAGTAAAGTAAAGTCTTTGTCAGAATAAAAGTGTCAATGACATTTCATTTTTTTTACACTGAATTATTTTCACTGCGATTGATAATATTTTATAACGATGATCACGATGATTTTGAACTATAGTAGTATATTATATAGTATACTATAGTCAGCAGCGAACTTGCAGCGCCTGGCATTGCTTGTGTTATAGGCAACAGTATCCACCTTCAATTAAGTGAACCGTCAGCCTGTCTGATTGACCAACAGACTCGTCAAATAATGAATATATATATATATATATCTGTTGTTGAGTTAGTTTCTAAATTTTGTAACTATACCTAATACACAATATTGTTTAGTACAAAGGAAAGAAACAAAAAAAGTATAAGATTTTATTCCTATGTAAATTCAAAAAAGTCACACGTTAATTTTCAATGAGCTCACCCCTGAATTTGTCACCAATCGACCCTTGTTGACAACCCTGTACCAGGCACTATCTCAGTTTGTTTAGGCGTTAGGTATTACCGCTCCAACCGAGGGGTGTTCTAGGGGTGAACATATAAATAAATAGTGTTAGCAAATGTTTGTCTAATATTGCCAAATCAGTCCTGTTTAGTTTGCATATTCATTTATTCATCGACTTATCGTGGGCGACTGCCTCTGCGATACGCACGGTAACGAATTGGAGGGTAGCCGAGGAGGTGGTCACTCTTTCTGACCACCGACATATTATTATCGATGTGTACTTCGGCCACCGTAGCCGCCCCCGGCAGGGCGGAAACCTCCCGCGGCGTTGGTCTCTCAAGCGGCTTGACCGGGATATGGTCGTTGCTGCAGCCCACGCCGCTGATTGGACGGAAGAACAGATTTCGCCCAACCCGGAAGTGCAGGCGGCCTGGTTTAGGCGCGTCATGACGTCGATCTGCGACGCATCGATGCCCCGGGTTAGACCGCCCAAAAACGGCGCAGTGTACTGGTGGTGCGAGGAGATCGCGCAACTGCGCACTGCAGTTGTGAGATCCCGTCGCCGGTACCTGCGAGCCCGAAGGAGACGGCGAGCCACCGCCGAGGAGACAGCCGGAGCGCGTAGGGAGTACGGAGCCGCCACGAAGGCACTCAGTGTTGCCATCTCTCAGGCCAAGGCTCGGTCCTGGAAAGAACTCATAGAGAAACTGGATGGGGATCCATGGGGGCGCTCATACAAGATGGTATTGGGCAAGCTCAGACCATGGGTCCCACCGCTGGCAGAAACTTTGGATCCGGAGTTCGTGGGTAGAGTTGTTGATACACTCTTCCCAAGAGTCCAGGACAGACCCTCAGACACTTCACCCTTGACCTGGTCGGACGAATACGAGGTGACGGAGGATGAGTTAGACCGAGCAGTGAAGCGACTCGCCTCCCGCAACACCGCGCCGGGCCCCGACGGAGTTCCAGGCCGAGCGTGGGTGTTAGCTCTGACTGTCTTAGGGAGCAGACTCAGGTGCCTATTTACCAGCTGTCTCCGCCTGGGTGTTTTCCCCCTTGGTTGGAAGGAAGCGAGATTGGTGCTCCTTAAAAAGGAAGGAAGGCCTGCAGATTCTCCCTCTGCGTACCGACCAATTTGCCTGCTAGACGAAGGAGCGAAGCTCTTTGAGCGAATTATCGCTGCTCGCCTTAGCGGGCATCTGTCGCGCGTAGGCCCCGACTTATCGGACTGCCAATATGGCTTCCGAGAGGGGCGTTCGACGGTGGACGCAATCAGGCGCGTCCGCTCTCTGACGGAGTCGGCTGTTCAAGCGGGCGGGGTGGCGTTGGCTATAAGCTTAGACATAGTCAATGCCTTTGGGACCCTCCCCTGGCAGGCGATACGAGAGGCACTTGATTACCACAACGTGCCTCCCTACCTGAGGACAATCGTTGGGGCATATTTGCGCGACAGGTCCATCCATTACATTGGTCGGGATGGTAACAGATACGAGAGGGAGGTAAGCTGCGGGGTTCCCCAAGGGTCCGTTCTGGGACCCCTATTGTGGAACCTAGCTTATGACGCGGTTCTACGCACCAGTCTTCCCCATGGATTAAGCGTCGTCTGCTACGCAGACGACACACTGATTCTGACCAGGGGATTAGGCTTTCGACAGGTAATTAGGCTCGCTGAACTAGGCGTGACATTGATCGTCCGGAAAATCTCCGAGCTGGGCCTTAGGATAGCGCCTCAGAAAACTGAGGCGTTGTGGTTTCATTCTCTACGCAGGAGAATGGAGCCACCGATCTCGGTGATAAGGGTAGGGGACACAGAAGTCCAGATAAGGCAGTGCATGAGGTACCTTGGCCTCACCCTGGATCCGAAGTGGGGCTTCGAAGAACATTTCGAGCGCCTTGTCCCCCGAATTCGAGGGGTAGCTGGTGCATTGCACAGAGTGCTGCCCAATCTCGGCGGACCACGGGAGGAAGTCCGCCGCCTCTACATGGGCGTCGTGCGATCTATGGCCCTCTATGGGGCGCCCGTCTGGTCAAAAGACCTGGCAGGCTCTTCCCGCTGCAAAGCTCTCTTGAACAGTCTGCAGCGGTTGATGGCTATCCGGATCGCACGAGGATACCGCACAATATCCTTTGAGGCAGCGACAGTCCTGGCACGTTCCCCTCCGTTTGACATCCTGGCTGAAATGGACGCAACGGTCTATGACAAGTTGCGGGGCCATGGCCGGGAGGAGGAGGGGGAGTGCAATACATCAGGATCGGGGCTCGGAATGTTACGGCGGAACGCCCGACGAGGGGCCTTGGAGGTTTGGCGCGCGAGACTGGCGGAGCCTCGTGGTACGCGCCAACGTATAGTCGGAGCAATTCTGCCGAACTTCGAAGCATGGATGGATAGAAAATTCGGATGTGTCACCTACAGATTGACTCAGATACTCACCGGGCACGGTTGCTTCGGTGAGTATTTAAATCGAATCGGGCGGGAAAGGACGTCACAATGCCACCATTGCGCTTCTGACCGGGACTCCGCCCAGCATACGCTGGAGGACTGCTCTGCTTGGGCGTCCGAGCGTCGAGTCCTGGTCGATCAGATCGGGCGTGATCTATCCCCGCCAGCAGTAGTCGCGGCTATGCTGGTGAGTGAGGATGGCTGGAGTGCTGCGGTTTCCTTCTGCGAGGCAGTAATGCTCCAGAAGGAGGCCGCCGAGCGGGATCGGGAGAGGACCGATCCCGCTCGGAGGAGGCGGCGCCGGGGTGCCGGCAATCGAAGCCGATAACTCGAGCGCTGCCAACGGGTCGCGGGCGGCGTATCTTGGGGAAATGCGCCATCAAATCATGCGGCCCGGGATCGGACAACACCCCGAGCGGTCGGGGTGCTGCCGCTTGTCAAGGGATACGACTAGCATCCCTGGGAGGTGCCCTCCCGTAAAATGGGGGGCATAGCGGGGGAGGGCCCTGGTGCGCTAATGCGAGCCCAGGATCCTTCTGCTGCTGTGGAAGACCGCCGCTAGGTTTTAGTGGGTATAACTCCCTCATTAGGGGGAGGGGAGTCCCACATAACCACACCGTCCCCCCAGATGGTATGTGTATGCGTAACGCATTTCCTAGCGTCAAAAAAAAAAAAAAAAGGTAGGCACATAGTTTGTGTATTGTACCAAAGGTTTACTATACAATTTATATGAAAAGCTCAATATATTTATCTTAATTTCACATTTAGAGACAATCATATTGTGGACAAATAAGGTAAAAAAGTTAGTTCTGTGAAATTCATGTAAAATTTTTCAGGAAAACTTTTTTTCAATGTCTGAAAAGTGTACTTTTTGTGCATAGCAGATTTTGGTTTGATAACGACGATATATCATTTAAAAATACTTATTTTGTTATTTTTATATATTAAATGTTGTTGTTTAATAATTTGCTTGCATACTTCCTCATTGATATTTGCATCAATGAAAACCGTATCAAAATCTGTTGGGTGCTTTAGAAGTTCAGAATTTAGCGGAGAAACAGACATAGACTATCAGCGACTTTCTTTTTTAATTATGTTTAGAATAAATATACATACATACGTGGATAGACGACATTAAAAATATTGTTCTACGTAGTTGCATACAGAGATACGAAGTAATGATTCAATTTCTTTTATAACAATAAATCATTTCTCACGCGCAGCCCACCCCAACGATGACGTCATTGCCAAAACAATGACTTACGATTTTATAGAAACGACGACACGTGATCGGCACGCGTCAACTCTTTTCCCGCCAAATTAGTTGAGGGGTTCAAACAAGCTTCAATATATCAAAGCAGTTTCGAAAAAAAAAATACACCTACGAGTATATATATGCTAATATTTCTGAATACCAAATCGTTTAATTAAAACCCTAAACAAACATGGTGAACTAAAAAAATGGTTTATACAGAAGATATGTGAAAATACTGAGATTCATTGCAAAAAGTTGAACGCATTTCAATGCCTATTCAAGTGTGAATTTGCACCGAAATTTGTCATAATATTAGTGTCATTTGAAGCAAAATAAAAAAGTGTTCTTCGTAACAAGCTGACTTACTCTGGGTGCATCAGTTTTTGTTTATAAAAGTGCCTAATAAAAGTATGGCAGTCATTTCTAAAAGAATTTTTAACTATTATTGATAAACGACCCCCCACAATTTTTCCCTCGAATTATATTCACAAAACCGTATAAAAATCCATTGAAGGATTTAAAAAAAGTACGCGGGGAAACAGACAGAGGCAGACAGCGACATTGTTTCATAGTAAGTACTATGTAAAGATATTTGTAGATTTTTTATACTTATTTATTTATATTTATATTATTTTTCATCTTAATGCGGTTACAAAGTAATTACATAGCAAGGAAACCATATAAATCGTGTTCGTAATCGAGGCTATCTCCAATCATATGCGGCCAATATCGGATACAGATATATGTTATAGGCACTACGTGTACATATGTTCCTTGTAGGCTATGTGTGGCAGGATTTCCAAACCAAATGAGAATCTAGTCAGGCGAAACTGGAACCGTATGAGCGTTTAGTCGTTTCGCTGGGACCTAATTACGTATTCTGATTAGCAAGTTGACATTTTGTTTCCAGAATGAATGTTGATTCTTACATTGTTACTAGTATCTAAATATTAAAGTATAGAAAAAAATTATTCTTTTATTTTAAATTATAATGACATATTCCTTTTCAAAAATTCTCTAATTTCTCTAACTGAAAATCGAAATTTCAAAGACAATTATATTATTTCCATGTTACTAAAGTGTCATTTATATAAAATTCTATAAAAATTTGGAAAATTGTCGACTTACGAAGATTTTTTTTTATATGTAAGTGAATTCTTCGTAAGTGCGAATGGTCAGTATTGTAAATTATTACATAATATATAATCTGCACAATTATTTTTTAACTTAGCGTCACAATATAGCGAAAGTATCTTGGGGCTGGGCATCTAGTGTATTGAAAAATGAACCTTCAGTTATACGCAATTAGAGTATTATTAGCTTATCAGGTAAAAGGTACGATAAATTTCACCATTAATTTTATTTTATTTTTATAAAATATGAGGTAAAAATAAATTTTAATAAAGAGCTCTAATGAATAATGTAAAACACGATATCGGTTATTTCGGAACGAAGTGTTATACTAAATTAATACTTATTATTTTGAAGATTAAATTATAATTATATTCTCGACATAAGATGTAATCAATATTATAAACTATATAACAAATCTAAACACTGGGGACCGAAAACATCTAACAAAAAATAGGCAAACATTTATAGGTGAAATAAAATAGCAAAAGAGCTGCAGATTCTACTTAAAAGTGAGTAACATTGAAAATTTAGAACCTAGGACCGAAATGCCAAGGTAACCGCAACGAATTTCACGTCCGGGGATTTTGTCGGAAAGTAAAATATATATTCCGTAGCAAGGTTCAATTTATACGGAAGAATGAGCAGACCGACCGCATCGGCCCGACATGCTTTGACCCTTGATTGAATCGACGAACGACTAATTATCGTGGAATTTCAACTCGAGTTAGGGATGTATTTTGTCCTTAGAAAAACATCGATAAATTGGACGTTTTACTGTTTTGTTTTTATGTTTAAGGTATATATATAAGGAACTGAAAATAATGTCGAATTTATGTTTACCTATTGTAAATATTGTATACATATTACAAAGGTTGTTTTTCAAATATACAAATGTCCTTCTTTGTTTAAAATAGTCATAAAAGAAAACGATAGAGCGAACTAAAGAGAATAAAAAAACAATTAACTATTTCCGTTAAAGAGGAGTGCAGTTTATTAAAATTATTGGACAATTGATCACGTGACAAAGTCTGTGAGTCCGCAGGGTGTCATGCAGTGGCGATCATGATCGAAATGCCAAGGAGTCCGACCACTCACTAATGCAGGACCGATGGCCGTAAGAAACCTTTAGGCAGTGGCTAGTATGGTGAGGTTCAAGGAAAAATATCAAAATGATGATTATAGGCTGCTCATTAATAAATAGTGGAAATTTATATGTGAAAAATTACAATTGACGTAAAATATTAATAATTATTTCACTTTTCTCAGTGTTGTTTACTTTATCTTCTATAATAATAAATAAATAGGCATATAAATAAAAAATGCTTTTAATTTTGTTTACATTTGGATCATTTATTTTTTGCTATTTATTTCTCATCGTAATTCCACACATTATCGATTAATTTAATAACGTTTAACATCACTATTCGGAAGTCCCGACAATAAATTAATTTACAAAAGCATACCGCGGTTAGTATACTGTTTCATTGAAACAAGTACTTGACTGTACATTTCAATTTTTAAATTAAATAAATTAAATTAAATTTACTACATACTTGGTATTTTAACAACCAAATAGTAGATTAGTTAAAAATAAAAATAAATATTAAATGCCATATTTAAATTCGTAACTATAGAGTAACTTATTACACAATAGGAATCAGGTAGAGAACATATTTCACCCTTAAAACACTGGTTATATACAGTAGGCAGTGTCATGGAGAAATGAACTCAAATGGAATGGTACTGGTTGGATATACAAGTCACAGTGAACTTCCAAGGTTCAGATTATCATAAACGGAATGGCAATTAATTGGGAACTCGCCGGTAACTGTTATGGCTGTACGAACCGTATGTATAACATGACTAAACTATCCAATTTCCACGTGGTCTGTGAACGGAGGAACTCGGTGCAGTCGCACAATTACATAGTCGCCAGTTCCAGTTGAATAGAGTTTGGTGTAAGCCACAAGCGGGAAGCGATTTTTGAAATCACACACTTCTATTTACCCTTAAGCGCCAACCTGTCTCTCAGCTTTACCGTAATAAAAATTGGTCATCTGGTCATACTTATAGACTTATAAGTAAACATTACATTAAACAGTTCCATGTTTTTCACTGTGTCCAAATCATTAGTGAAAAAATATGAAAAATAAAAAGTGTAAATTCGGACAAGTGTCCATTTTGTGTCCGAATTGTCATCTAGCCTTTATACAAAATATTTGAACGCCAACCCAGGTATGTGATTGTTAAATAATATAGTACTAGGTTATGTGAAATTATTTTTAATAGTAAAAGTTTGTCTATGCAAAAGTATATTTATGTTTTTTGTAGAGGCACTTTTTTGTGACTCCTATAATATTCTAATCAGTTGCTAGTTAGTAATTAATCTTAGTTTGGAAGGTGAAAATAAAATAGGGAAATAGGAACTTGTATGTGTGCATATTATTATTTTTCAAAGTACTATCAGAAAATCTTTTGTCATTTGGACCACAAAACAATCCTTATACGGAAGCTAACAAAGGCTTTGCATATCCGGTCTTGTCTTGTCGGGTCTACAATTCTAGAGGAAATGCACATTTGTTGGTGACTATGTATTGATATAATAATTATCACCAAGCTTTTAACAAGATTAACAACAACAAGAATTTAACAAGAAGCATCAGAACAATCTTTCAAGATGATCGGTTGAGGCGTGAAAGCATAACAAACAAACACATTCCCTTTAGCATTTATAATATTAGTTTTATATATTAGCTTATTATTACAATTTCGATTTATCTATGTTTAATTTTCTTGAGTTGTTCTATTTTTCTTTTTTGTGCAAATTCTGTGCTGTGTTCGTTGGCTGTTTTAGAGAAATAAACGTTCTTTTTATTTTCTCATATTTAATTAATCAATACTAATAATAAATCTGTAAGGGTCAGTCATGGAGTAAGTTACTTTGTTTTCAGAGATATCGTGTTTATAGGCTCTATACATGATACTGAAACTAAATTGATGATTTTTATAATTTTTTCTGTATGTATGTATGTTCCTCCATAACTCTGAAACGAATTAACTGATTTTCATGAAACTTGGTAGATAAACATTTGGACGTACGGGACACAGGATAGGCTACTTAATATTTTTCAACGCGGACGAAGTCGTGGGCACCAGCTAGTTTATGTATAAATAAATACAGACGAATACAGTCAATACACCTGTAATTATGACTTATTTACTGATTTTTTTTTCTGTATTTGTCATCAAAAGCGATATAAATAAAATGACATTATTTTATATTTAATTCTGATTGGACAAATGAATTTTGGCTTTGTTATTTATCTACAAAAACTTATAATTCCCTTCATTACTTATTTATCTACTTAAGCTGTACTTGAAGCAAATCCTCTGTAAGAATACCGACGTACTTAAGGGGGAGGGACAGCAAAAACACTATTTACTAAGATCCCACTGTTAGTAACCTCCCTTGAGAGGTATAGTCAGCAGCAGAAGGTGGAGGTATTATTAGTGTGCATAATGCAGTTTTCATGTTTGACTACTTATTTTTCGGTTTATTATTACTGATTTGATATTATGATTTATGATATATAGGGATTCTCCTTAAAGAACGACCGCTGACGTGTTATACTAATGTATTCTGCAGTTGAATACATTAGTATAACACGTTAACACTGGTCAAATAGTCAATAAGCATCGGATAGACTAGATTGTTAAAACAGGGGTACACACGCATAGACACAAAAGTAATTTAATGGAAGTCAAAAATTAAGTGTTATATATAAAGGTTCATATTATAGGTTATGGTATAATATACGCGTTGTAATATATAAAAAGGTAGACAGACAACCTGATAAGGGCCGCGGGTCTACCGGTGCTTCTGACCGGTCCTTTTGGAAAATTATGTAAAATAAATAATAAAATAAGTGGAAAATAAATGAAAACACGTGTGGATTTGAATATAATGTAACATTATAATTAATTTATTTTGAAGACAAACATTTTAAATGGAACTTGTAAATGGACAACTTGAAGAAATTAGAAATTGTGTTTTCAAGGAAAAAGCCTAACTAGTTTCTCCTAATATTAAAAAACGAAACAAAATTTATATTTGTTTATAATTTTAATAAAGATTAAAAGTTACCACAACTTTAACAATGGTCAAGCAGTTTCACTTTTCATGCTGTTAAAGCCGCTAGAAAAACTCAGTATTTTATTAATTTACATATAAAAGGTAGAGAAGTCATTAAAACATTTCTTTGACTTTAACGCCAAAGAAATATATATTTTTTTCAAGTATACTTTTCCAGCAAATTCAAGGAATGGTAAAAGCAAAATACGCAGTTGAAACGAAAAGTCGCCAGTAAGACAAAAAGATAAAATGAAAAATAGCTTCCAATTATAGTTGACAAAACAGTAGACAGGTAAGAAGTTGCCGACCGTACTTGTGTCGAAACTCCCGTGGCTTAAACAAGACGAAGGCAGTTTGTTGTTCTTTACGGTCGGCTGACTATTTTTAACGAGGACTACTTCGAACTGAGACTATATCAATAATGGTTACACTAATTGATTGATAAAGCAGCATTTCAAATGTGTTTAAAAAGTTGTTAGTCACTTCTTATTCCTTATACGTTAAAGCGCGTAACAAATGACCGTTTGCCTTCAAAGGATATATGATTTCGTATACAGATAACTAAATACCAGATCATAAGGAAAAGCAGAGAGTAGCTGCTTATCTGGTAGTAGTAATTACCCACTTACAGAAAACCACCACATTTCCCTATCTTTTTCTAATCCAAAATTATTTATTCTATAATTTTGTTAAAACTCAGTTATTACCCCTCTGGCTTTGCTTCTGTTAATAGGTAACGGTAGCCACATACCATCAAGTTGACAGTCAAAATGCCTGTGGACCTTTAGATAAAAGAAAAAACTAGAAAGCCCTTGACTGGTTACCTAACAAAAGACCTGTGTTTCTGTGAGATAGTATCATGACCTATTTGTTAACATTTGTCACCTAGAAATTTTAGATACACTATATGGAGGACATATAGGTAGCTGTCCATCCTAATACGATAAGGATAATAGTGAAATCAGCATATTTTTTTCTTATAAACACGCCTTAAAATCAATATTTTCATTTGAATTTTTTTATAAAATCTAGATACCAAGGAAGAAAACATATTATGTGCATAAATTTAAAAGTTTCAGACAATTTTCATGCAAAAATATGAACACTGGCTCCACTTCCAAGGGTTTAAAAATTTGGCTATTTTTTGTTGCTTAGTGCATACTGATACAACCAATGTGTCTAGCACGCATTGGAATGAGGCTTAGGTCTGATTTTCGTATGCCATTTCTGCGTTGCATTTCCACTTTTTAAATTCAACATTGAACTGTGAAAAGATTTCTTGTCGAATATCTGAAATGCTGGCAATGGTTTTGTTTTCATAAATTAGAATAGATTGTGCATTTTCATTGTGTCCTTCTGTCTACATTTTGATATATATATGTGACAGTTTTATGGTCGTCCACTAATGTTGGCCGGTGGTCACCCCCGGATGAGATAGCGTAAAGATTTATTTGACATGTCTGGTGACGCCGCGCAATAGAAAGGGTTCCAATTGAAATTCCATATGAATAATGTTTATAATTCATTGGTATATACTGATGTTTTGATAAATACCGTCACTTAATTAACACGAAATAAACTATATACATGTTTGCACAAACACATGTCTTACGAGATCTTAATTCAAATACAGCAGTGATACTACAAGACAAGGGTATGCAAATATTTGTAGTTAGTTAGGTCTATTGATTTATTGTAATCAAATTTAATTGATCTATTGTAAATTACCGTTGGTTTATATTATAATATCATAGATAGAAGATAACAGTATCTCAATTCTCTTCCTATTCTCCAGATACTTAATAAGGAATTAATGTTAGATTAATAGGAGCAAATTTAAAAGTTATAACTTGTATTTATAATCAATTCTTTAGATAATTAAAAAGACACAGTACCTTCCTATATAACCTCAAAAACTGGGATTTCAAATATTAATAAAAGTGAAATAAAGTTATATTCTCTTTTTTACTTACTTCTTCAATTGAAATTGATTTGTAAACAAGGTTTCATTAAAACGCATTGCAAATAATTCATACGCGCCAATTAATTCAGTAATTTTCGAGTAAACATTTCAAACCGACAGTTGTTGAGTATTGATTTCCACTAATCCTCAAAAGGGTTTGGTATAAAATACAAGCGAATCGCGGTTTTATGTCAACTTCATTTCTCTGAACGTTCTTTTTAAGGCTTATCCTTCCAAAAAATTGAATTTTTGCAACATTTTGTAACAGTATTATTCATTATATATACGCCTTTTCTTCAGCGAAAAAAATATATGTTTATCTACAAGATATGAGGAATGATTTGTTGGGATTAAAAATTTGATTTTATTGAAATTGATTCAGGAAAAAAATTCTAAACTCACCCCTTTTATTTTCAGTTATAACAATCTCACTTCTACAATATTTATCAAAAGATTATGAAATTTTGTACACTTATGAAGATAACAATGTAGCATGATTTGTTGAAAGCGCTTTTTGAAAATTCGTAAAATTAAATTTTATATAATGTTTTTATCAAAAATATTTCCCCACTTACTCAGCGCTAGCCCGTTCTCGTCCATAAAATCAGTGCGGGGCGAGTCGTGATGCTAGACGGACCTATGCCGTGTTGCGCTTCATCAAATTATTAATTTTTACGTAATAAACAAAGAATAAACATTTTAGTGCATGATAGTGTATAATGATGATATATATGCATGATACTTTAATAGGTTTTCTTTTTTGTCTTTTTAATTAAATCTTTAAAAAACTAAATATAAATTATGTTGTAATATAATATTCAATTTATTAATAATCTGAAATATTCAATTTGAATATTTAATTAATAATTCATCTGTATATATACTTGTTATCTAAATTTAATAAAGATAGGAAGTAAGCAAAGGAGGCAAAAACGTAATATATCAAAAATAAACCAAACGAGGAAGGAAAGTTTTCATGAATTTTAATTAATTAATTTAATTAATTAATATTAATAATAATTAATTATTAATTAATATTATTAATAATTAATTATTAATTAATATTAATAATAATTAATTATTAATTAATACAATATAAATTAATAAGCCTAATAAATAAATAAACAATAAATAAATAAAGCAACTATAAAGCCGGATTCCCACTCACGTATCTAGTGACTCATCGAATTGTTCTCCTAGAAGGAGCGGTGGGGGGTTTCCCTATTGTAGGTGGTCGCGTAGGGGACGCCCCCGTGACCTCCAGAAAAATCCGATATCCTCGGTACACCGTTCTGGTAAAAAGTTGGTGAGCGGTTCTCGGAAACTATGAGGGATAGAAGGGTGGCGTTTAGAGGGTGATCGGTAGTCACCAAGGAAAGTGTCATCCGGTCTACCGGGGCACCAAAAAAAAAGCCCCCTCCTTAGACCCCCCCGACCATAACTCGGAAACGGCGCGTCACAGCCGGGCCGTGTTTGGGCTCATCGGGAACGTCTCGACGAGATAAAAAATTTGACGCCCCCCTCGGACCCCCCCGACCGTAACTCGGAAACGGCGCGTCACAGCCGGGTCGTGTTTGGGCTCATCGGGGACGTCTGGACGAGATAAAAAATTTGACGTAACCATGGTCAACGGTTACAAATAGACCCCCCATGTTAGGTATCATTTGAAAGGATGAGGGTAATCTATCAACACCATCCTCCCAGCCCCCCTCCGCTCCCCCCTTACTCCCCCCCCCTCCTTTAAAATTACACAATTAATAATAATAAGACCCAAACCCAAACCAAAACAATTAGACATGGCAAAAGACAAGACAAAAGGAAAACAAAATGAAAACGTGAATAAATTTTCTATTTTTTTTTTTTAATTCTATTGACATGAATTTTAAAAATTATAAAAAGGGCTTTTGATAGCTTTTAGAAAAATCAAGCGCTGAATCAAAAATATGGAGAAAATAATAAATGTTAAGTGTGCCTTTTACAGTTCAATATACCCTAAAAAGCCCCACAGAGTTTCCATTTAATAGATATCCACTTTAATCCACTCGATAGATTTTTTGAAAAAATTGAAGAAGCAAGATTCTCGCTCTAAAAAGTTCATAATCTTTATCAAAATGAAAAAAAAAACCACTTTTTGTCTCAATTTATTGTCACTTCACTCACTTGGTGAATTTGAAAAAAAATATCAAAATTAAAAAAAAAATTATTACCGCCGGCATTAGCGTTACCCAAACAAAACGTACCACGCGAAGTTTGCACGGTTGGTGCAAAAACTCAATTGTTTTTACTGAAAATTAAAAAATTTGTTAGTTTTGATAAAAACTTTTGTTTGGCTCTTTTACCATATATTTTATATTCGTATAAAGAAATATACATACATCTATACATATAAATAAAATTGGAGCGTCTGTTTGTAATATTGAAATAACCGTTTTTTACTACATGCATATGAATATATATACGTACATACACCATATATGAGTACATACACCAAAATAAACCAACCACATAACCAAACCAAATTTTTGTCTGTCTGGGTGTCTGTTTGTTCCGGCTAATCTCTGAAATGGCTGAACCGATTTTGACGGGACTTGTATTGGCAGGTAGCTGATTTAATAAGGAGTAACTTAGGCTACGTTTATTTTAGAAAAAATCCAAAATAACATCCAAAATAACATTTTTTACAATTTTTGTGTGTCTGTCCGTTTGTTTGTTCCGGCTAATCTCTGAAATGGCTGGACCGATTTTGACGGGACTTTTATTGGCAGGTAGCTGATGTAATAAGGAGTAACTTAGGCTACGTTTATTTTAGAAAAAATACACCCCGGGCCAAGCCGGGAGCGCGCCGCTATACACTCTAAAAACATAACCCTCGTTGTGGCGCAGACGGGTAAAAATTTTTACTAGGTAACATAATTTACTACCTAAATAACAAAACACGCTTCATTGTTACTGAATTATCCCTCTACATTGTAAATAACTATAAATTTGTAGTATGTATTTGCAGTAAAGTAGGCTCAGTCGACTATGTCGTGCCTTTGTCGTCTAGTCTCCATACTACTCTTTGCCATCTCTGTGCGGTCGATCTCTTGTAGAGGGTGGCGCGGGGAAATCAGCCTAATAATTCAAGGCCAAATCGGCGTTATACACCTTAAAGGAGACTTGTTAAGATTATAAATGTATAGGATTTCTTGTAAAGGATAATTTTTATAATGCTTTATTAAATTATAAATACAATGGAGACCCATTTTCTGGATTATCAACCGCGATCAAACAACTTTGTAGTTTAATCTGATTTATGTTAGTAGTCATTTGAAGATCAGGTATGCAATATTTTAGTAATTTAAGTAAATATGTAGGTACATTTGTACGAACGAAAAAGTATTTTTGTTGGTTGATGTTTAATTTTTTTTTTTTTGCTGTTTTGAATAAATAACCTAGCATTATGTGTAGGGTACGCAGGAAAGGTAAGTTTTCTTTCTAGAGGTAAAAATATTAAAATAATATATTAATAGGGATAGTAACTTCCATATCCCTTCCTAATTCTTTATCTTTAATCCTGCTAAGGTCTACAGGGCAATTGCAGCACCTGTGGTTTTCTTGGATTTGCTTATGTTAACCTACCATCAAGTGGACCGTCAGCCTGTCTAAAATCTTTATATATATAAAAATGTCGTGTCACATTGTTTGTCCGTGTTTCGTGTCACTCTTAAACTACTGAACCGATTTTAATCAAATTTTGCACTGTGTGCAGTTTACACCTTGAGAGAGGAGATTAAAGTCGCAATATTTTTTATTGCAAATTAATGTTGCAAAGAGTTATAATTATCTGTGAGTTCCATAAGATTCTAACAGATGGCGGTCTAAGGTAATTTATCGGCTGGATTAAAAAAAAAAACGTAGTAATCGTAGATAAACGTTATATGGTAACGTAGATACTACGTTAGATAGTAACGTTTATAATTCAAACGAATAATTACTGCTCACGCCTGTAACTTGTACCAATGTACAACGTCACCCCACAAAAACAAGGGTGGATTTGCAGAATTAAATAAAAAAATGCACCTTACTGGACATCGAAATGGCGTCAAGACTATTGGATCTTTTTGGGGACCAAGCGATTTCTCTAATAGCGTTATTAGATGAACCTATTGTTATAGTAGCAAAAAATTTAGGGGAAACCCTATTGATGTTTGATACATCTGGTATGGAGGAGTGGCACTTGAATTCGAATATTGGATAAGTCATCGTTTCTCGAAATTCGTGATAAAGTTACAACTTGATTTCGTTGCTAATATGCAGGTTGTTTCAGTCAACTTGATGTTGTTAATAAAATTCTATGGCTATGATGTGTGGCTATTAAATGCTAAGGTCAACCAGTATCTGTATAAATAAAGAGAGGAGAGAGAGAGAGAGAGAGAGATGTTTATATGTTAAGGCACATTTATGAAATAGTTGAATAGCTACAGTAAGTTAGAAAGCGTCATTTACAGTGATATACATGCATACATAAGTTCATTTACATATTTTTCTGTTCCTAATATCGTCTCATACTCTAAATTATACGTGCAATTTAAATAAAACTGTAGTCCGGTAATAAATGTAACTCAATAAATCAATATTTGCGACGGCAGCCAAAAGCACCCTTTCTGTTTGCTCAAATGCAATTCATTGGACTTATACATGATGCATCGACTGGCCGATGGCTGATGTGTAAATACAAGCAATACCCATTCGGTTGCAATGCAGCAGATTATACATTGAATAATATTAATGTTCTAAAACCACTACATGTTATAGGAATAACGTAAGAGTTATCTACAGTACTAATACACTGAACATAATTAATAATTATCTATATTTAATAATATACTATATAATACAATACATAGTATTACGTAGTGTATTATAGGCTGAAGTAGTTATATCCATACTTCCATACTAATATCTATATATATAAAAATCTCTTGTCACAATGTATGTTCGAGATAAACTCTGAAACTACTGAACCGACTTTGATCAAACTTCGTAAGTATCTGTTATTTGGTCCAACTTAAAAGATAGGATAGTTTATATCTCATTTTGTTTATTATTTATTTTTAAAATATATAATATTATTAACATAGCGCCATCTGTTGATACTTATTCAATACAGCAATTATTTATCTGTGAGTTCCATAAGGTTCTCACAGATGGCGGTTTAAAGTAATTTATCGTCTGGATTGCAAAAAAGCACCCCGGGCGAAGCCGGGAGCGGGCCACTAGTAATATTATAAATGTGAAAGTAACTCTGTCTGTCTTTCAGTCTCTGTTACCTTTTCACGCCTTAAATGCTCAACCGATCAACATGAAATTTTGCATACACGTTTTCAGGGATACAGGAAAGAACATGGGCTACATTTCATCCAATAAAATGCTGATATCAGGCCTTTATTTTTCAATGCGGACATCGCGGGCACCAGCTATAATTAAAATAAATATTAATCTTCATATATTCAAATACAATCTACAGAAGTACCTATAAGCAACTGTCCAAGGATGTAATGTTACCAGATTTTTTGAGTACACACTTTTCCACCTGTAGGTAATTTCTTTAATATCTACGATTTATATAAACATACTAAATATTTGTATATTCAAATGCTAGATATTTTTTTTGTAATTTTGTTGCTAAAAGATTTTATTGTCCTTCCAATAGAAAATTACACAATGTTGCAAGGTTTATATGTAACACAAATATGTATGTCTAAATGGAACAGATACCCTTCATCTAAGGTTCTGTTGTAATCAAATAAGCTGTGAGTGACATCCCTAATATAGGAGTGGCGTCACTGATAATCCGTGACATTTTATTGGACGCGCAATACTTTGATCTCGTCGTTCACGTATACTATTACCAATTAGACGCTACGTGTCATGCTTTCTATTGAATAGGGCTGTCACAAATTTTTCTATAATCTTATTGTAGATTTTTTTTTACACAGCAGTCATAGGAGGTATAAGTCAAATTGGACTACTCGCCTAAATTTGTCTCGCCCAAATGGACGAGTTATCATGTTTGATTTTTATTGCTCGTTATTTGTTTTGTCTTCTTTCTTTCTTTTGTCTTGTTAGTTGAATCGGTAAATTTTTAATATTCAAAATATGAACATTTGTTAGGATGTTTAAGTCTTTCATGTAAGTATTTCTTAATACACGCGAACGAAGACGCGGGAAAAAGTTAGTATAGATAATTATAGAAAAACTCAAAATGGTGTATTTATAAAGAGAAATATCAGACCAGTCTTTTTATATATGTTTGAATTTTATTGTACTTACTGTTTATCATATACGTAATTAATGAAGATACTGATTCCGTAGTATTACTCTTGTGTGTTTGGTTTCAGTAATTTTTTTTTAATATTTTCTATTAAATTTTCTTTCTTATAAATCTAATAACTAATAAATCTATTTTATTCCAACCCGACCGAAAGACCTTTTAAATCATAACTACAGGAAGTAAATACCGAAACAAAACTAAAACTCAGAACTAAGACGATACTTCCGACAGCAAATATGTTCTAAGCACTCCGTAAAGAGAATAGTTTGTTTGTCCAATCTACCCAAGTTACAACATAAATAAGATAAAAAGCTCGGCGCCACGGTGCCCCATCTACCAAATCGCGGCGTAGATGTGGCCGCGACAACTTCCGGGATGAGCGTAGCAAAATTCAATATCCGTTGGAATACTAGATATTCGATTATTTGATTACACGCGTAGCATTGCGACTACTCTCCCTCCGACAGATTTCATTTAAACGTTACTAAGTTATTAACACTATATTTTCTTGGCGGGAACTTTATATAATCTATCAAATTTTTTTACAAATCAATGCTAATAATAAATCTGTAGGGGTCGGTCATGGAGTGAGTAAGTTACTTTGTTTTCAGAGATATCTTGTTTATAGGCTCTAGATTTTTAGAATTTTTTTCTAGTATTTAAATATGATTGAATATACGGTTGGAACCACTACTTCAGTTACTAAATCAACAAAAACATACTCGAGATAAATGCAATCGAAGTATTTTTCCTATATCTAATCAAAATAAAATAATATACTTGAAAATATTGGGTCACGTGATCAATCACATGATTACACTTGTATGACGTATTATCATGATGAAAAACGTCAAAAACCAACCGCTTACGTCAGCGATGACGTATCAATTTCACAAAGTGTTTTGTTGTTTTGATGAATGGTTTGCGTAACTTGTCTCCGATAGATTTTTGAGTTAAGGGTGATTGATAATTTGGTTAGTAGCGTTGTCGCAGTGACATGGGGTAATATGGTCCGTCATCCATTTGAATTTATGTTTATTATTATCGAAAACCAGATGAGCTCTAATGTCGCTTTCAAAATATGATGAGAGAAATTTACAGTACAGGTGCATCGTCTAAGTAATAGTTAATTAATGGATATTACTTGGCTTACTTGCGAAACGCTTGCTTTGCTTTGCTTGGGATGCAATTTTTCATATACACTTTTCCCGTTTATCCCTCTTTCCATAAGTTAAAATAGAATTAAAGTCCGTTGGGAAGTTTAGAAGTAGTTAGCGGAGAAGCAGACAGACTCTTACAGTTTCGGCGACTTGGTTGCAAAATATTGTTAATAAGGGTTAACAGATATCATATAGATAGATATCAGATAGTTAGCAGGTAACAGACAGACGCGGGCAGCAACTGCAATTTACACTATGTAAGAATTATTTAAGAGAACGGAATTAATTAATCAACTTAACTCAGTTTAAAATTTGCAGTTATATTTTGACTGTATGTGAACATGAGAACTTTGCCTATTCTATTATTTTAACAACAGCATCAACATCAAAGCTAACTTTTTTTTTAATTAGAAACCCGTATGTAGTGTAACTTCCCCTACTCTTTTCATAACATTAAACATGGCAACACGATTAGCGAAGCGGATAACAACAATGTTGCTATATTCGTGAACTAACTAAATTACGAAGCTTCGTATTACATATACTTACCTAGTACGTATAGACTCAACACTTTCTGTGATATAATATACGGGAGCTACCTTTGCATTTTTATTATATATTGTAGCAGACAAGTTGACGCTCCCCTTGAGATATCCTAAGCAAAATTATTTTCTTTGTTATGCTTACACGCCTTAACTATTCAACCGATTATCATGAAATTTTGCGTAGGTACATCTAGTTATTGTGCACTTTGTCAGAAATAAGTATGCCCATAAATGCCAGAAAAAAGGACATAAAAGAAAAATAAAAAAAATACGCCTTTCAAAATATATAAGAAATAAAGATTGACTAAATGTTTTAATGTTTAGAAAAATAGGCGCGGACGAAAAAGAGGCGTGAGCCAAATTATTTGGCCCAAATCTAGTGTGAGTCAAATGTTCTGCCGAGCCCAACTTATAAGTTAAGTTTTCAATAATAATAGTTTTAAAACTAAGCAAATGAAGCCTAATCAACTTCCTTTAGTCCACTAAACAACTTCCTAAATTGGTAAACTTTACAGCAACTCCGTGCCAAGCGGTTACATAAAATTATTCCACAGCGTTCCCCATAACTCCTTCGTATATTGCAAGTAGGTGGAGTCCAAAAAATATTCACTTGACAAATAACTCTGATTTACAAGCTGTTTGCCGCAAAAATAACTCCCTTTTTAATGGTGTGTGTATCAGCGAAACGGAAATACAACGCAATAAACACGAGATTTATACGTGAGAAGGATTATGCTGACTTAACGAGATGCGACTATTCGTAAAGGGTTATTATTGACTATTTATTTGTCATTCTCATCGTTAACTATTAAGTAGTAACCACTAACCTAGTTAAAATATTAAAATTATTTAAAAAATATTATTAAAATGGTATTAAAATAGTGATATCGCCTGGTCTTTGTCTTCTTTATACTAATTTCTTTTAGATTGCTCCTTCTATCCGGATCACAAAGAAAGTAATATAGTCTATTAACATCTATGCAGAAAGTTTTGAATACTCTAGCATCGATTTTTAGAGGCTTTTTGACAAACTTCGTGAAATTGGTCCTTCGAGCTGGACAAAGGAAAGAATTTGTTTGTATCGTAAAAAAACCCAAATTGATACAATGGTCGATCACCTTGTTTTATCATATCGTGATTCAGTTATCATCTTTTCACTATAACATCATCTTTGCTTCACAACTTTTTCAGATTAAAAGAAGAAAGAAGCAGATTAAAGAGGGAGGTTCATTTCGTGATACGTATCTCATAAGTGTATATTATAAATAAGTTATCGTCACCAAACAAACCAAAATTTTTTAGGTACTATCAAATCTAAAAACCATTAAATATACACAGATATAAAAAAAATCTGCCTTCACGATTCTATATACTACAATTTACAAAAATATCATAATAAGCATACTATAAAGGAAATAAGAAATTTAGATTTTAATAAATCGCATGAATAAATGCAGCATTTAAAACACAAGTCAACAAAGCGCAAAGAAAAATAATAACTAAATTGCAAACATTTAAAGCTCAATTTTAATAAAACATGAAACAATACTAACATGATTGACACCGGAGACTCTGGTCTTGTTCAATTTAGATAGGTTGGTGCCCATTCGTAGCCATTAATGCCGGTCCTCGAAACAACTTCTAATTAAATTCCGATCTTATGTTACTACACATAGAGTCCAATTTGAACACACAATAAGCGTCTGTATAACGTTCCGACAAATATTTGGCACATCAATTTTTAGGGCACAAATGTTTGAACAAATTCATTGACACTATCACAACGGTCTTTGATATTTGATGAACACAGAATGCGATTTTATTTTTATTTTAAGAGCCACTTTGGTACCGGGAAGCTGGAATAGAAATTATTGGGTTTAGTGACTTATCTATTGATGATATATAAAATATAAACCATAAATGTAAAATCTTAAAACCTCAAGTTTATTTATAAAATTATTACAAACAATATTATTAGAATTAAAAAAATATAAAATTAAATTACATTAGTATGAAAGAATATTAAGAATATTATATTAATACGCAATCCAAAACCATAAAAGACACGGTATTATATTCTAGTTTTTTAGGATTTTTTTTATAAAAACCATTTCTTTTTTTTTATATGAATGAACAAAATTTAAGATTTTTATTAGTAATGACTCATTTTTTATGATTATATTTTTATCAGATTACATTTTTTTATTATTTTGATAGGTTTATGTTACTTTATTTATTTATTTATTTTATTTTATTTTGTACATAAACTCTACAGCAAAACAAAATAACATACAATAGACAGGAGTATATTAATGCTTACATTGCAAATTACAGGGTTTCATTGTGTAGGACTTAAAATACTTTAAAATTATATTACTTAAGTTAATTACTAATTATTAATTCTAAACAATGGGGATCTGGGTAGGGACGTGTGTTATTATATCAAACAGAATTTTTTTTTTTTGTTTACGTATACGAGTTTGATTTTCATGTCAGGAATACTTTTTATACAATCTGGTACTTAATGGATAGAAAATATTTCGATTATGTATTTGAAAAAATTATGTATGGAAAAATTATTAAATTTCATCTACATCATCTATCAAATTTTTATAACAACTTTTAGAAGTGTGTCACAATTAACAATGACCGAAATTATATGATAAATAATTATGGAACTGACCCGACTTTTGATTCTTAATCATTGTTTATAAAAAAAAACTAATATTTCTAAATTGAAAAAAACTTAAGCAAGTACATGTTTTCTTTTAAAAGTGTAATTTTTTTTTATCTTACATCAAGTTCGTCTTGATTATCAAGTCTTGCAAAAGGTTTCTTGCTCAGGCCGCCCGCCCACGCACGCGATTGCCAAATAGTCTTATAACTTCTCCTACCAATGGTTGGTATATTTGTACTAAGATGAGACAACTGTGCAAAACATTATATGAGACATAAGGGCCTTACTTAGACTGTAAACTATCACTAGTTTCGATCACAGATATTGTCCCACAATTTTTGATAATACGATTTTGTATTGTGTGTGATCATTCAAATATGGTATTAAAATACATATATATAAGGTAATATTTTGAGTAAACTGTCGAAGTTTATTCATTTTATTCACAGTTTACGAAACATACCGAATAAGGCAAAAGAAACCATCTCACTTTCATTCAAGCTGCCCACGCCGTGGAGCGTGGGAGGACGGGCTTGTGAATCAAGCGATTCAATCAATGGAATATGGAATGCTATAAAACTTCGTCCCACAAATCGGGAGTAAGTACTTTTGTAAAATAGAATAATTATTAAAAAAAAAACACTACACAAATCGGGAGTAAGTAAGTACCTTTGTAAAATAAAATAATTATTTTTTAAAAAATACACTAGTTTATCATTAGTTGAGTTAATGTTTCAATTGGAGATTTCTAATTTTTTTTAAGGACCCTGTAGCAAATTTAGATTTTTTTATGTAATCTGATTTTTTTTAATTTTTTTTATTATTATTAGGTACTGTTTATGCACTAGTAGTTTTCTTCAAGTTAAAATTAAATAATTGTTCTTTGCTTTTATTTTTTTATTATGGCGACTTCGCACGAGTGCATTTTTTTCTCAAAATTAAGTATAATATAAAAAGCTTCCTCGTTTAACGTTCCTTTAATGAAAGACGCATGAAAATCTGTTCAGTAGTTTTTGAATCATCGCGAACATAATATACAGACATATGCGGCGGGGGACTTTGTTTTATAATATGTAAGGTCGAATTGGATTTCAAAAGTTTATATACTAGACACATATTAGAATTATCGATTTCACGGTTTGTTTAAATAAATTTTATTGCAGATAAATTAAGGAGATTTTGTTCAAAATCGGCGATGTTTTTGTTTGTCAAATTGCTGTATACGTTTTTTTTTCGATACGAAAAATATTTTAAGTTACCGTTTTAATTAATTATCGTATTTTGATTGTACATATTATATATTTTATTAAATGCAATAAACCAACTCAAATAATTCATAATACTATAACATCAATAATTGCTATGTATCTATAGAAAAAGCAAAAAACTCTTCTTTTAATTAACAGAATTTATTTTGACATTTTAAAGCATTTTAAATGCTGATTCGCTATGCTTCTGCATAACTATTAGAAGTCTAGTCATTGGTTTTGATTGCGCACTATTTCTTTCTTGTTTAAGGCATCTAAAATAAGAATATAATGGATTTAATGGCGAGTTTACGTAATTGGGCAAGAGTAGGCGTATCGAACAAGGCATTTATTTACCAATCGGGACATGTTTATGTTAAGATTTAAATAATAACTCAACCCGACTTCACACCTACGATTGTATTGCTTTTTAAGTCGACAGATTTATAGGTTTTTGTTTATAAAATACTGAAGAAAAAGATAGGTATTAGAACAATTTAACTATAGAGAATAATCTAACTATAAAAATGTTAACTACATTTTTGTAAAACATTACTAGTATATTCAGTGTTTTATTTTATTATATGTTTTTTCTTATTCATGTCTCTCTACGACTTCCAGTGTGATAAAATAATAATAATTTATTATAATATAACAATTTTAGCTTAAGTTCTGGTCTAAGAATGTATTTTGCATAACAAAAAAAAAATTCTCTATAATAATATAGATAATAATAGTCTTTTTTATGATATATTTTATCAGAAGTATAGCCTCGATTTTGTTGTACATTCGTTATCATGAAACAATCAAAATGCCCCTTTGAATGCAGACTGATGAGTCATTCCTGGGTTTTACATTTACTAAACTAGATAACTACGTAAAGTGGTATATGCATATATGGTAATTTTGCCATTTAATTTATTGATTACTTTTTGATAAAATCAAATCTTTAGTATTTAAATTTATTAATTTATTTATTATTATTTATTTATTTAAATAATATTTAAATTTTAGAATCGGTGACACAAAAAATTCGCCTAAAAAAGTAAAAAAAAATGCAATTAAAAAAGATTAATAAAACAACAATGTAATAAAATTTTAAATTATACAATAGAACGTAGGTTGGAAATGTTTTCAATAACGTTTTAAAGTTATTTAAATATTTTTCAAAGTCAAAATATAATATATAAAACAAATTCAGTAAAACTTAGTAATAAAGGAATAGTTTCCAAATAGTAGAAAAATGTATATATATATATATATATATTTATTTATTGTGAATTAAAATGTTTGGTTAAATTAGGCGAATTAATTATACTGTGTTGCTTCAAATTTTAGACGAATTAATTAACTTTTATATTTCTAGTTTTAAATTATATAAAATAATCCTTAAACTGAAGACACTTTATTAATACACAGTTTCGTTTAGCATTATTCGAGAAAAGTTAGTTAAAGTTAAACTTTAATGAAAAAAATGAAAAAAAAAACTCCAAGATTTTGCTATGAAGTAGGTACTTAATCCGAATTATTTTATTAGTTATGTTAAATAAATATATATAATATATTAAAAATCATATGGAATATATTAACAATCATATATAGGTATATCATGTAATATATAAATTTATATTATTTTATGACTGTTCATCTACAGTACAGAGCTGCTAACTAACAGTACAGTGCTGATTAAGAACTGTAAATCACGACAGCAGCGGTTTTAAATACGAGTATTATGAAGAGTACTCATAATGGCTATTATCGATCGAATGCACTTTTTAAATACGTTAAACGAAGGGTTGTGATCCCCAGCTAACACAGATACAAGTGTAGATACGTGTGTATTTGTATACTACGACTAGTATGTATATTCTACTCGTAGTATATCGTTGTATATACTGTATTGTAGATAGAATAAGCAATTATTTTTATGCATGATATTATTAATCTAATCAATCTTGATAAATATATCTAAAATGCACTCAGTCATAAAAAGGACAGTAGTTATTTTTTTATTTTTTTAAAGTAATGTAAGTTCAAATATAATGTAAAGTATAGAAGTAAATGAAGTAATCATTAAAAAATAAATATATAATATGTGATTAGAATTATAAGAATAGAAAGCATAGAAAAAATGAGATTAGAATTGAAATGAAAATATTTTAAATAGAAAGTCACCTTAAAAAACTGATACAAAATAATTTTTACTCCTTTATGGTCCGTTTACTAGGAAAGACACACGCGTTTCTAGTCTACGAAAATAGTCCGAATTCAAAATAGTTTCAACCACTTTAAAGTCCTCAACATTTCCTTAATTATTAACTAGTTATGTAAACACAACAGTCCGCCAAAGTTTGAACGTCAAGGCTGCACAGTCTCGAGTCAAGGTCACTTGAGTCACAATTTTTTTTAAAAAGTATCAAACGATGTATGACGTTTCTAATGGAGTATTTGTAATGTCCCACACGCGATCCAACCAGCGCAATGCCAACGTGTTTTCCAAACCGAGCGCACATCCGCGCCGACCGAGTGCCGAC
This sequence comes from Synanthedon andrenaeformis, assembly GCA_936446665.2. Lineage (NCBI taxonomy): Eukaryota > Metazoa > Arthropoda > Insecta > Lepidoptera > Sesiidae > Synanthedon > Synanthedon andrenaeformis. The sequence goes on along the minus strand of OW387780.2, from coordinate 1,793,320 downwards.
CCCTTACTAAATGTCCCGGCTAAAACATTCACTCACTCTCAACCCCCGTACTCCCTACATTTCGGCGTTCTGAGGGCGCAACTTATTTGGCCTCTTTGTTGTGTCCCTAAGAGGGGTAAATTATTACGGTTTTGCGATAACATAATAGAATGGTGCACTAAATAATCGAAAGGATAACGCTTTTTACCACCACTTTAAATATTGAATTCTTAAGGAAATTTAGTATTTTACAGAGAAAGCTCCGAAACGTGTAATGTGATTTGTAAATAACCCTGTTTCAAGTCAATTGGTAAATACTTTATAATTTTTCATAAGGGTTAAAATTTAAAATATTATGCCAAAACGACCTTGTGAGAGTTAAAAGTGCAGAGTTATGTAATACACCGACACTCATCAGCAAACTGTATGTACTACCGCCACACTGAACTTCGTTGGTAAACGCTCAATACAATGATCATGAAAAATAAATTGCAAATGAATTTTGAAGCTGTAAGGCACACTGCGTTTTGAATACAATGATTGAGAAGCCTGTCTGGTGGCAGTAACCACTCGGTTACAGAAGACCAACGGAAGGAAGCTGTAATATTTCGGGGGCGTAATTAGGGGCGAAAGATTAACTTATTCTTTAACTGAGATGCAAGAAAGGCAAACGAAGCAGAGATAGTGATTTAGAATGAACCCTCTTTCGTTCAACAGCTTATTAGGTTAAGATAGCCATGATGGCCGCAAACCTTCGTAGAGAAACGGTACCACACGAAAAAGAAGAAGAATTTGATGTTATGGCGTCCAAAACTAAAACGTGTATTTATTTCTACTAAAATAGCACAATTCCTCTTATTGGGCACAGTAAGAGTAGTCTTCATTCCGCAATCGTATTCCGACGGCATTAGCCAACCTAATCAAGTTGTCAAATATATTAATGTAGCCATTGCACAATATTCTTGAATGAACTTCCATAAATTGTAGATGACAGCTGCTCGCTGAATGCAATATACACAAATAGATGCGTACGGCCGAGTGTGAGACCCACGCGTCGCTCAAACACACACTCGCATCACCGGTACAGTTCAATATGTATTCAGTATTTAATTTTTTATCAATGACTAGCGACTCGCTCCGGGTGTACACAGAAGCAATTTTTGACATACATACATATTTTCGTAGTCGATTAGTGAAAACCGTTGCTTGGTCTTGAATAAGTGAAGACTTGGTTTTATACAATTTAGAGACTGTAGAAGGGTTAGAGGCAGGCTTAGAATCTTTTTGATAGTAAATGCGTTTCCAAGAGATACCGAGATTTAATCTCAGTGATTTTTAGTGTTATTATTTTACATGTATTTTATATTAGCCTTAAATTTGTTAAAATTATAAATAAATAATATAAAAAGATAACCCGAGAACAAGAGCTTTGCTGGCCCAAAAGGCAGGATGAGCACTTAGGATAGAAAATTCACAATATACCGCTTAGCTTTAAAAAACGGTTAGCTGGTTACAGCCACAGTCTTTGCAATTTTTTAAACTTAACAATAATAAAAACTATTTGTTAAACTTATTAACTTACTATATTATGAAACTGTTACACAAGTGCGATATTTTATCAAGTTACTAAAAGGTTTAATTACACTGTAACAAATAACCAAACATGATCAAAATTATAATATTAAATGACCATTGCATGGTCTCAGTACAGTGTTGAGTAATTTAGTCTAAGTAAAATTTTACTAAAGAACGACAACTGACATAAGACTGTGAACCAAAAATTGTAACCCTTGGAAATGGTTTCAGATATTATACTAAAAATATATTCCATAATATATTTAACTATGTCTTTAAATGTCTAATTACCAATTATAAATTACTTTAATTTGTCGTTAACAGTACTTTTATGTTACACGTGTTGTCAATTATAAATAAAAAAGGTAAGTATATATTTGTTGGCGTTGTTGACTTTCTTTACGACGTGAGAACTAAAGTGATATTCGTGACAGTAATCTCTTGTGGCACTGGACAAATAAAAAGAACTCTCTTGTTGTAAATATCATGCATCAGAACTTGTGGACCATAAAGTAGACAACCAGTTTGGTGGAAGTTACCACTCCTTGAAGAGATATTTTGAGAAATCTCTGCCCTGATGGGATCAAAAATGGTGGAGCAATATTTTTTAAAATATAGAAATCAACGAAAAAAACTTCTGCAAGTTATTGCAACGTATCACTTTGCGCTAAAGAGGACAATCTGAACCATAGAGCAAGTCAGAGTCTAAACAGTCTAGACCGGGGGACGCCACGCCAGTTCAAGGTTATATCGGACGAACGTGTTGGGAATAAATCTCACGAGGATCGTTGTTATTCAGTTATTAATTGGACTCTCCTGTGGAATATTCATAGAAATTTTATTACCTACTTATATAAAATATCAATGAATATTCCACAGAACATGATCTTTTTATTTAATTACTAGCTGGTGCCCACGACTTCGTCCGCATTGAAAAATATTAAGTAGCCTATCCTGTGTTCCGTACGACCAAATGTTTATCTACCAAGTTTCATGAAAATCAGTTAATTCGTTTCAGTTATGGAGAAACATACATACATACATACATACATACGGAAAAAATTTCTAAAAATCGTCAATTTAGTTTCAGTATCATGTATAGAGCCTATAAACACGATATCTCTGAAAACAAAGTAACTTACTCCATGACCGACCCTTACAGATTTATTATTAGTATTAATGATGATATAAAGTAAGTGGCTATCTGAATATTTGTCCTTTCTGTTCTTTTTAAACGGTTTTCAAATTCATATTGTTTATGCATTATGTATATAACTTGTACCCCGCAGCTACCTGTCTTAAATATAATTTGAAATATTTGGTTCACTGTCAAATTCTCAAGTGATAAGTTAATATTGATCATCAAATTAAAAATAATATTAAAAACGAGTATTATAAGTCAATTTACAGGTATTTTCAAAACTAGTAAATTTTCAAATACTTAAATAAAAACACACTTTTACCTACATTAATATCAATTCAATATAAATTTATCAGGGTATCAAATTCAATAGATATATATACAAATATATTTATCTTTTGGTAACTTTATCTGCATTATTTTATCTGCAAATTATAAAAACAAGCCTTCCTCTATTATCGCTCTTTCCATTAGGAATAACCATATCAAAATCTGTTCTAAATTTCTTCTAAACCACCCGGGTTTAGAAGAAATTAGCGAAGACACAAACAGAAGCGGAAAGAGACTTTCTTTTATAATATACATATACTATATGTCTATGTCACTGAACTCGATAAGAAATTTATGTATGTTTAATGTAAAAAATGTAAATAAATGATAGTCTCTTTTAATAATTATTACAACGATTAAAGTAGTTCAGGTATTCGATAGGTAAGCATCAATTTGTGCTGAATATAACGTTACAAAATGAGGCTCAGTGTACGTTAGAGAGCTTCCAGTCTACACATCCATCAGGCATCTGCAAGATAAAACCCGGCTCGATTACAGAGCTCATTACCGGGGGCAGTAAACCAGCCGATCCATCTTGACTTAGTGTGAAAGTGCGCAATTGTTGGCAAACGGAAAATACGTAGCTAAGGGCAACTTTCGTTATTTGAAATTAACTTAAAGATTCCCGTGGGATCATCTATAAATAAATTAAAAAAAAAACTCTCTATACATGATACTGAAACTAAATTGACGATTTTTAGAATTTTTTTCTGTATGTATGTATGTATGTATGTATACGTATGTATCATGTATGTATGTTCCTCCATAACTCTGAAACGAATTAACTGATTTTAATGAAACTTGGTAGATAAACATTTGGGACGTACGGGACACAGGATAGGCTACTTAATATTTTTCAACGCGGACGAAGTCGTGGGCACCAGCTAGTATTTAATAAATGTTTTACCCAAGAAACAGGGGCGCTGACTAATTCGCGGGCTATTCTATATTCTAGTAGTATATATGACGTTTTGATGTTGTCACATAGTAGTTAGTAGTGGAAACCCATTGCACCATTTCTAAAATGGGTTCCCAACCGAAATCTAGTAACACAGTTAACAGAGAACGTGTCAGTGGCGATGGGATTCGAAACTCACAATGGACACCCGATGTACTCCGAGGATTGTGCGGACTTAATTGTTTTAGACGCTTAGTGCACTCGCAAATGTGATTTCGTCCACAACACCGCACAATTCACTCAACAAATCTCATTTGGTAAGAATATTGGGTTGTTTAAAGGCCAGGTAGTGCAAATTGAAGACGCATTGGCTCCTCAACGAAATTGTTACACAATTTTCAGTAATACTAAATCTATACCTGCTTATCTATATCATCTATAACTATATCTATATATTCTATATCCATCTACATAAATATATAAAACTATTATAAAATAAAGTTCAAATAAATTTTGCTATTTCTTCAAATTAATTAAGATAAAATAATTATGTTTAAACAAATTAAAATATGTTAAGTAAGACAAAATTTCCACACATTTTCTCGAAAACAGAAAGTAACTATGTTTAGCTTTATCGGTTGTAAATTCGATTTAATAATATTCGGGTTGGGTTATTTTGTATATAGTTGACGTGTTTAGATAACTAACAGTAAGTATATATAACAAAGAAATTCCAAAATCCAACAGAAAAAACAGTACTAATGTTATTAAAGCTATTTCAGCGACTTATACTTTAAAATCTTGAAATAATTATATCATAGTTATTGTTCATGTAGTAGTTACATTCTAAGAGGAAACTGAAGTCCTTTTTAAAATTGAATGAAACTGGAATTTAAACTAATTTCAATGGAGTCGAACATCTCGATGCGAAATCAAATTTGGGATCATTCGTGCAGATATTTATCCGTTCTGAACTCTACTGCATGTGAAAGCGTCAGCACCAGATTCTCTCGATTCACTGTGACTGAATCATGTTTTTGATTTTTCAACAAACGGTAAAACATTTTTTATTTAATTTTGACTATTTCTTAGACTAAATGAAACACATGAGATAATTCGTAACTTTAAGGAACATCTGCAGAATCTGAAACAAATTTAAAAGATATAATAGGTACCTAAAATGTAGGTACCTACGTGTTTTGTTATATGTAAATTTAACAAAAATATAGTGAAAAGTGTGCGATTCCTGTCGCACACTTTTCTGGCACACAAAATAATATTTATGGATGTGTGTTTTACGTGTGTCACTAATATTTTCTTTGAGCTAACAAAAGCTAACTTATAGTAGTTTGAGGCATAAAATTAAGGTTCTTTATATCTTTTTATTTGTTGAGATTTATACTATACAAAATTAAATGTATGTCAGTCCCATCATCCCCTGAGCTAAGTAACAACAAGTAGGTAACTGTCTCTTAAACTAAGTAGGTATATAACAATGTTTAAACGCTCCGCCTAGCATAACACCTATGAAATTAAGGTTAAAAATTCAAGAATAACTTTCAGATAAATACATGAATGCCAATAATTATTTAAAATAAAAGTGCAATTAAGTCTAGACTAGAGCTGAGACTAGAATGTTAAACAAGGGCTACGGACAAAGCTTGGTAGTTCCAAGTAAAGCGGTGCCTATTATATACGAGTAGGATGCAGACGGGCAACGGCCGGGCTTTCATCATATTCTATACAACCTGCGAAACTTCTCTATAATATAATACATTATGAATGAGGTGGAATGCAATTAGTTAATAATTAATAAAGCAGTCTTAACCGTTAATAAAATAAGTAGAAGTGAACGTGAATTATTAATTATTGCTATTATTCGACCTACTTGTATGCCGTATTTATTGGTAACTAGCTGACTTCGTCCACGTTGAAAAATTAAAGATATAAAGAGCGTTAAACGGGGAAGGTTTCTATAATATATAATTCAAAGCGGACGAAATCACGGGCAGATTACTTAATAAAACATATTTTAAATTTCTATATAAATATTACAATGAAAAAGGATATAAAAATTTAAAAAAAAATAAACAGAATTTCATGAAGACAAATTATAAATATAATATATAGAGAGAAATATTTAGATAATATTTAGTTTTTAGTACCTAGCCCGTAATAGAACTAGTATCAATTATGCATTCTGTTTTAGTTCTGGAACCACTGTGAAAATGTCGAAAGCATTTCCCATTTACACATTTGCGAGAAAAATTATGATTTGTTCGAGAGCTCTGAGCATATAAATAATCTTACGTTGCACTTACTAGTGCATTTTATATTTCTTCAGTGTGTCTGTCTACTTCATTTCTTTTTCTTTTTCAAATATAGATATCACAGTGCAAAAGAAGGAACAGCAGAAAGGTCTCATTCAATGTTAATTCCTAATTTATTTGTACAATTAATAATAATTAATTTGGATATTTTAAAGCATTTTAATTAAACATTTGAATTTTGTTTTTAGAATCGAATATTTTTTAAATAACTTAGAATTTAGTTTTTATTCTACTAACAAAATGGGGTTGGGTCTGTTTAAGTTTTCCTATAAATAAATAAATAAAATAAAAAATAATTATCTGTGTAACATAGGGTATGTCTTACAGAAGATCATCGCGATATAACAGCAAATGTGCTGTTTTGTAACCCTTATATTGTATCTAATTAATGTCGACAGTGTATTTGCGTTAGTAGATGATAATCATCTACTACCAGATAGGCTTGTACTACATAAAACTCATTTTTAGAGCAATATAAATAACATTAGATACACATAATCGAATTTAGATCGTGATAATTAAATGACTTTACCAACATTAGTACTGCACACCCAAACCAAGGCACGTAAAGTAAAAGAGAGCTTCTGATATTTTTATTGACCCACAATTTGCAGTGCAACAGACAATTTACTAGTATGTTGCAAAATATTCTTCACGATAGTATCATGACCATCCTCTACCAACTAAATTCACCGGAGAAAACGATCGAGTTAAAAGCGCTTCAACACTTTACAAATTTTCATTTTATAAAAGAAGATTAATTTAAGAAACACGATCAAAATATGGCAAGATTTTTCTATAAATATACACATTTATACACACTTGTAGGGGTCAATGTGACGACCTTCGTAACTTTAAAAAAAAATGAAGTTTAAAAAAAAATTCTAGAATTCTTTGATAATAAAACCCAATTGCATCTACTGGAAATACTTTATAATGAATAACGTCACATATCGTATTTAGTATTTATTTAGTGTGGCGGAAATAACCACCTCCTTTCAGAAGACCACTTTAAATAATACTATGTGTCTTTCGGTGAATGAGTAAGGAATTCCAAATCCCTTTTAACGTGTAGTAGACGAAGTAGCCATTTACTATCAAGTAAAACGTTAGTTTGTCCACAAACCTGTACAAAAATATCATTATAGATTTTAAAAAAGTTCATGATTTTTAACAATTTTAACCCAAAACTTTGGTAAGAATTCCAGCATTAATCGTAATAGAAACTGAAAATACTTAGTAATTATTTAAATCTTATGAAATATTGTATAGGTACTGCGGCGGGGATAAAAATAAACTGCATTCATTCCACAAACAATAATTTTGACCTTTCTAACGAAGAAATCGAAGAAAGAATCACGCTAACAGCTTTTAGCTGGGTCAAGTACGAATACATCGAGGCCATTGAGTCAAGGTCTAGAAAAAACTAGAGCTATAAGCCTAAACACTAGATTGTTAAGTGAAAAAATCAACATAACCTTTCAAATGTTTTTATTTATCAAAATTTATAGAATAGAAATATTTTTTAGATTAAATAAGAACTCAATTTATTATCCTTAGTCCTACTTATTATAGTCGTCAGCGAACTTTCAGCACATGTAGCGTTGCCACCTAGCATTAAGTAGACCGTCACGTCAGCCCGACCATCAAGTAGACCGATCTTAGCATAAAAAAGATAATCATCTTCATCATCAACCCTTGTGTTCTTCGCTTGTAGCCCTCTCCCAAGGTTTCGGTTCGCGAGCTTCGAGTTAATAAAAATTTAAAATATCATTTTATCGTTACATAGAACTGGTACAGATTGTTATCATGTTAACAATGGCGTTTTATGTCGTAGAACATCATTATAAAAAGACTAGAACCTAAAGACAATAATAAGCCAGTTTCATATTATCTCCAAACAGCACATTTTAGGGTACCTATCTTCTACTGAAACTGCAATATAGCGGTTATTACAATAGCTGTGCACCGCATTATGTTTTCATGGTGCAGTGTTGCTATATGGAATTTCACATTCGTTAGCCAAAAGGAAAACAAAATGCTGGAACTTTTGGTAATTTGCTTAAGTCGACCGAAAAATTTTTTTATAGTTTGACTTGGTATTTCTTTTTACTTGGTATAATATTATTTTGGAATTACTTCTAGATTCTAATTTTGGATAGAGGGTAAGGGATAAGCTAAAGGATAAACTCTGGCATCCATTTCTCGCGAACCGAACCGAACCAGTTTCTACCTACATATTGCAGAAAATGTTACAGGTCGCTAGTAGGTATCATACATGTAAATACCGATTTCAAAACATATTTTAAAAAAGTGATTGTATATGCAGTAAGATGTCTTTATGAAACGCGTAATATTCAAAACACTCTTTCACGATTCCGTTTTCTGCACTTTTTTCTACATTGTTCACCCAAAAAAGCTATAAAAAACATCATAAAATTTCCATTACTACCCATCCGCAAACCGAGCGGTTGCCTCCTTGTCAAAGGTTAAAAATGTCGACATAAATAAAATATGAAAAAACGAGAGAGTAGTGCAAACAAAGGCGTTATTAATGGGTGTAGTTGATGTTGAACATTTTTCAGAATAACCCTCTTCTGTGCGTGATGCTACTTTAACGTGTACGGAGCTATCTGTTATTAGTATATTTACTATTTACTTGTGTATAGATTTTAGTAATATAATAATAAATCTGTAAGGGTCTGTCATGGAGTAAGTTGAAATTAAATTGAAGATTTTTAGAATTTTTTTCTGTATGTATGTACCTATGTATGTATGTATGTATGTATGTATGTATGTATGTATGTATGTATGTATGTATGTATGTATGTTCCTCCATAACTCTGAAATGAATTAACTGATTTTCATGACACTTGGTAGATAAACATTTGGACGTTCGGGACACAGGATAGGCTACTTAATATTTTTCAACGCGGACGAAGTCGTGGGCACCAGCTAGTTGTATAATATTAATAAAATATTTATTTTTACCAACAACAAAACGCTATTCTCAGAAATAACTATGCAGAGCCGGTTATTTGGTTGTAAGTTACTTTCTATGGTTCACATATTTCTATAATCAATGACTATATGTATTTCTAATGGCATATACTGAACGGGATATGTTGAAACAAAACCTATTTACAATATAAAATTGATTATACAACAACAATATAAATTGATTGTATTAACATGAAAAAATACTTTAGTTCATTTTAGTTCATTTAGTCACAATATATAATATTAGGGGTTAAAGTATGAAATTGCCGATTTGTACTGAAAAATAAAAATTCGTTTTTTTTTTAATTTAACATATTTATTTAATCAAAATAATTACCATTATTATCTATACATTGCTGCCATCTAATAGGAAGCTCATTTATGCCTTTGCGATAGAACTCTGGTGATCTAGATTCGACAAACTGTGTGAAAGCATTTTGCACTGCCTCCTGAGAAGAAAACTTTTTATCACGCAGAAAATTGTCCAAATCACGAAAAAAATGGTAGTCCGTTGGAGCAAGGTCTGGCGAATACGGAGGGTGACGAATGGTTTCTAATTGCAGTTCCTGTAGAGTCTGCAGATCAGTCAAATCATGAGGCACCCATTTTTCATATTTTTTTATTTTATTGATTTGACGCAAATGAGTCAATATTGTTGGTAAGGTAACGTTAAACCATGCCGCTAATTCCTGGGTAGTTTGGCTCGGATCGGCTTCCACCATCTCTTTCAAATCATTGCTATTCACCTGTGTGGGCGGTCTTCCACGTGGTTCGTTCTTCAAATCGAAGTTTCCATCACGAAAGCGTTTAAACCAAAATCGCACAGTGCGTTCATTAGCAGTCCCCTCTCCAAACGCAACATTAATATTGCGACCTGTTTCTGCCGCGTTAGTTCCGCGTCGGAACTCGTATTCAAAAATCACACGAATTTTCGAAGTATCCATCTTTATTGTCTAAGCTGAATAAAAAAAACAACTGAAAGTTGATAATCGAATGTTGCACATTTTTTAAAAGAAGAACTACATAGGTACCGTATGAAAAAAGTTTCACTCAAAAATCTCAAACCATGAAGGTTCTATGTCAATTCGAAGTACCTATTACAATAAAACGGCAATTTCATACTTTAACCCCTATTACAATGTGAAAACCTTATGTTATATTACTAAGGTGAACTCGAAATAACTTTCTTTTATGTTATTATTTCATTTATAAGGAACACAGTCATGAACTGAGCTGCATCAGTCTGCAGTAACCACACACATGCAGATCTACTTTGAAAACTTGGATCAGCTAGTTATATATTAATATAATAACAAAAATGTAATAATGAACTAACTACTGAAGCATGTTTAATGAAACGAATGACTTAGAGAGAGCAAAATACTGTTGAATTTGTCTGGAATGGAACCTGAAACCCCGGAGTCAAAAAGCAAATCTTAATTCGTATATTAATCAATTAGTTTTTTATGTGTAGATTAGATACAGCCATAATACTAATGTTTTATCACAGAAAATTGTATTGTAAACCAATGAAAAAGCCATTTCGCAGGTAACCTCCCTGATCGAATAATGTTCAGTTGAGAGAGAACTGTTGTAGGCTCATAGTAAAACTCGGGTTTAATGTTCCTGAAGGGCCATTAAACAGCGTTTACTGAACACCACTTACGTGTCCCATGAATATTTTAAATAGCCTGTTTGAAGAAATAAAAAGAGAATGTTACCTAAGTATATTATATGTATGTAAAATCTCAATTGAAAGTCGTAGACAAATCTTTAAAATTATTAAGAAGGAATTAAACTTATTTGGTATTTTTATATTAAATTAAATTAAGCTTATTATAGATAAATTATATAAAGCCACTACAGACTTTATTTAACTAATTTAAATTAAATAAAGTTAGTAGGGAAGCTCACTGTTCGCATGAGGGTAAGTAGGTACCGCCGCCAATAAACACATGAAAGGGGGGGGGGGGGGGACACAAGTGCGCTGCCGATTTTGATAAGATAATGAAAGAGTGAGAAAAGGAAGGAGCAGAGGAATGGGATCTGGTATACTAGCACTAAAATAAGAAAAAAATATTGAGATTTTTTAAATGTTAAGATTGGCTAAATATCGCGGACAAACACATGCAACGTAAGTAAACTTTGAAGGGATAAGAAATTAGGAACAAGGAGTAGAGGAAAAAAGGCTTTGGAATTCCTTACTCATTCACCAAAACACAAAAGTATAAAATACTTTTCAATTAACATAAAGTTAAGTAAAAGTAGATGGAAAATAAAGTCTTTATTTAAGAATTTTTTTAACATAAAACCAATAAACAATCTCAAGTTTAATACCGATTTTAAAGGTTTCTTTAACAACTTCTGCTTCACTTTGTTTTTTATTTAAGGTTTTGTAGGCAGGCTAACTTACCACTAGATGATAAGTGTCTATCGTCGCATATGGGCAGGATGGCGAAACAAAACCATAGGGTATATATAAGTGTGCTGCCAAGTTTGATAATTTAAAAAGAACGAGGAATAAGGGCGGGACAGCAGATTTTATTCATTTACTAAAACATGTGTTTTCCTTCAACCGTAAGGCGGTGGTTACTACCACCAGAGAAACTTCCCAGTTTATGACGACAAATGCTGTGTAATGCTTCTAAATTATCTTAAAAAGATTGGAAATCTGGATACAATTACTAAATATTGTATCTAGTATCTGAATATTAATTCTTTGCATCAATCAATTGTTGTGTTTGTATTCAGTTTAAAGATCGAAATGCTGAGAACCTAGATAACATTTGAATCTCTTGGGTCAAATAAATAAAATAATGGTACAGAACGTTCTGAACTTCTGAGAAAGCACATTAAATTTTAAATAATATACAAACAATTTTTAATTGTTTCGTCGTTATTTGCTTTAAGCAGAACTTTGAATACTTGACGTAAAAGTTTACAAAAGGTTTTCTCCAAGTACTTTGTTAGTATGAAACAAACTTAAGTTGGTCTTCCTTCACAATGACTGGAGTTTGCCGTAACTTCACCTGAGGGGTAACGAAGCATTTAGTTTCACAAAGTTGCTTATAATCAATTTTGTATAATATATGACTTTATTGTACATAAAGTTCATTTATGTACTTACTTTATTATTTAGGTTTTTAGGTACTTTATTATTAAAAACATCTACTCATAACTGAATATTCGTTTCGGATGTGTGCTCGAACTTCGAACGTATTTCGAACGTGTTACGAATGTTTCCTTCATATTCAAATATATGGTTGGACTCGGTGTGTTTCATTTAAGAGAGAGGAATTCTATGGCTCGTTCATCTATTTACTCCTTATCAAGTTCGATAGTTCTATGGCTCTATGGTCAGCATCGTTTTAAAAGAAATTTTGCCTATTTTTAGTTATATATAGATCCTAAGACAAGCATCCATATAATAGGGGTTAAAGTATGAAATTGCCGTTTTATTGTAATAGGTACTTCGAATTGACATAGAACCTTCATGGTTTGAGATTTTTGAGTGAAACTTTTTTCATACGGTACCTATGTAGTTCTTCTTTTAAAAAATGTGCAACATTCGATTATCAACTTTCAGTTGTTTTTTTTATTCAGCTTAGACAATAAAGATGGATACTTCGAAAATTCGTGTGATTTTTGAATACGAGTTCCGACGCGGAACTAACGCGGCAGAAACAGCTCGCAATATTAATGTTGCGTTTGGAGAGGGGACTGCTAATGAACGCACTGTGCGATTTTGGTTTAAACGCTTTCGTGATGGAAACTTCGATTTGAAGAACGAACCACGTGGAAGACCGCCCACACAGGTGAATAACAATGATTTGAAAGAGATGGTGGAAGCCGATCCGAGCCAAACTACCCAGGAATTAGCGGCATGGTTTAACGTTACCTTACCAACAATATTGACTCATTTGCGTCAAATCAATAAAATAAAAAAATATGAAAAATGGGTGCCTCATGATTTGACTGATCTGCAGACTCTACAGGAACTGCAATTAGAAACCATTCGTCACCCTCCGTATTCGCCAGACCTTGCTCCAACGGACTACCATTTTTTTCGTGATTTGGACAATTTTCTGCGTGATAAAAAGTTTCCTTCTCAGGAGGCAGTGCAAAATGCTTTCACACAGTTTGTCGAATCTAGATCACCAGAGTTCTATCGCAAAGGCATAAATGAGCTTCCTATTAGATGGCAGCAATGTATAGATAATAATGGTAATTATTTTGATTAAATAAATATGTTAAATTAAAAAAAACGAATTTTTATTTTTCAGTACAAATCGGCAATTTCATACTTTAATATGTACGTATGGTATAAATGTTCACAAAAGCATACGTAAATATACACGACACGGTTACCACTTCAAAAGTAGATTCAGCAAATGAGTGACGTGAAACGTTGCTATTGGCAACTATGCATGGCTCATTTGCTAGGTATTTCATTACCTCTGTCTGGAGCAGGGTTCACTTGACAAGGGCCAAGCGACCCTAAACTTTGCAAAATAAAAACTCTACACGTACAATCCAAATTAAACCTTATTAACTAAAGCGAAAGGGTTCAGTGAAACGACTAAACGTAAAGTGTTACGTGATATTTCTCCGTGATTATATCACGTTCAAATTTAGACCATAAAACAAGGCAGATAAAGACGAAAAAGTGTGAATTTAAAATTTAGTATGATGTATTTGAAAGGTATCCGGGTAGTGTTAATATTAATACGTGTGTTTGTTTTAGATGTTGGCTCAATTATAGGCGCGTTTACCGTGAAGCGGAGATTAATGATGACGACCTCTTGATATTGAGATGTGAAAGAGGACACCTTTCTATTTAAATGAAGCAGTGCCTCTTAGAACCTCTTAATCAGAAGATGAAAATTATCGCATTTGCTTTGGTGTTCTAAGGGGTTTACAATGGGGAAATTCTGTTGAGTTCACTTAATGCCAATTGCATGTTTTTACCATCGCACTTCCCGATTTATTTGCTGATATCATCCTCTTTACTTAAACAGAAAGCCGCTGAGTATGATGCAACTGCGCCATCTAACATCTTCAGCGGGTATTTTCTTTTATATAGCAAAGCTCATCATCATCTTAAGTTATCTTAGTGATTTTAACTTCAGCAGCTTTGAATCCAAAGGATTTCTGTAAGTAAATACATGTAGTAAACGATGTTAAACTATATCAGGTACTTACATACGAGTATGTCAAATATATGCTACATAATATGTAAGGTCATACGTATGTAAGTCACATTTCTTACTAGCTTTTGCCCGCGACTTCGTCCGCGTCCCTTCTTCTTAGTCTAAATAATTTATTCTTTATATCTTGCATTTTTTTATAGGGCTTGTATTTTTTATTATTAGATGATCTCGTTAGGAAACGCATTTTTTTTTCTGGATAAAAAGTAACTTGTCCTTTTCTGAATTTCTAATAACGTGAATGCAAAATTATGTTATAATCGGTTGAAGGTTAAGTTAAGGAATGAAATCGTAACAAACAAACTCACTGTCGCATTTATGATATTAGTAACGATGACATATGTTATAAGCTACATGTATGTTATGACATAAGATCCCACAGGAGGGCACAGACCTCTCCTCAGTAAGACTAACTATGGCTATGCTATTCCATTACAAATTGGGAGGGTTTTCATTATGTCTTCGAAAATTGCTAGTCACATAGGACATACATGTTTACTCACGATGTTTTCTTTCACAATTATAAAACGAAAAGCACTTAGAGGCCGATCGGGATAATAAAATTAAATAAAATACAAATGCAAAATATAAATCAAGAAGTTACAAAGAAATGCCAAAGCCGAATTAATATCATAATATTATTTCTAAGAAACATATTCGTTGAGAATTATATAAAAGTTCTTATCTTTTACAGGTGACGAGTTTTCTCCCAACAAATCATTGTATAATGCCAAAGCTAATCACCTGGAAACTATTCTGTATTCAGGAGCCTGAAATTTTACACAAAAACGTTCAGGAAAGTGTCTCTCGGTACACTGTGTCCAGGTTAAAGTGGCCTCTAAGATTGCAGCAGATTTCGTTTATCGCATTTTCTTTGGAAGCCACTAAGGGACGGGCGGAAGACCAAAACATATTGGTAAATGACAAGCGTGTTCGCTCAACCATTCTTTCCGCGTGATTTGATGCGTCACTGCCGTGCCATCTACGACAGATAAAGTAAAAAAAAATGATTAAGTACAATCAAATAACGACTCCTGCCTACAGTTAAACTGATATTAGAAACCCTCATGAGTGTATGTTACGTTTCCGTGACTGACATTGTCTGTAACAATAAAAATACCTAAATAATTTACCTCTTTAGGTTAGAACGCAATGTCCTTGACAATAAATTACATTTTAATTAGACTTTTCATGATAGCATGTTGAATAACTATATTTGCAATTTGATGAAAGTATTTTAACAACGAAACTCAATTTAGTTTGTTTACTGGGAACTACTGAAATATTTTTGTAATTAGTGATAAGTTCTGTAAAAAATTAAGCAATGAAATGGATGGGCAGGTCGGCGGTCCACTTTTCTGGTACGCTGCAGACCTACAATAATCAATACTAATCAATACTAATAATAAATCTGTAAGGGTCGGTCATGGAGTAAGTTACTTTGTTTTCAGAGATATCGTGTTTATAGGCTCTATACATGATACTGAAACTAAATTGACGATTTTTGGAATTTTTTTATGTATGTATGGATGTATGTCTATACTGTATGTGCGTACGTACGTATGTACGTATGTACGTATGTACGTATGTACGTATGTACGTATGTACGTATGTACGTATGTACGTATGTACGTATGTACGTATGTACGTATGTACGTATGTACGTATGTACGTATGTACGTATGTACGTATGTACGTATGTACGTATGTACGTATGTACGTATGTACGTATGTACGTATGTACGTATGTACGTATGTACGTATGTACGTATGTACGTATGTACGTATGTACGTATGTACGTATGTATGTATGTATGTATGTATGTATGTATGTATGTATGTATGTATGTACGTACGTATGTACGTATGTACGTATGTACGTATGTATGTATGTATGTATGTATGTATGTATGTATGTATGTATGTATGTACGTATGTACGTATGTACGTATGTACGTATGTACGTATGTATGTATGTATGTATGTATGTATGTATGTATGTATGTATGTATGTATGTATGTATGTATGTATGTATGTATGTATGTATGTATGTATGTATGTATGTATGTATGTACGTACGTATGTATGTATGTATGTATGTATGTATGTACGTACGTACGTACGTATGTATGTATGTATGTATGTATGTATGTATGTATGTATGTATGTATGTATGTATGTATGTATGTATGTCTCCGTTACCCGAGACAAATTTTCAAGGGTGCGTGGAGACGGCAGAGCTAAGATAAACATGTTTGCTGTTGGCACACCGGAACAACTAATGCAGACGGTTTATCATATAAAATATTATAAGTTTCCCATTCTGTACCAGTATTTTTTATATTTTTCTTCAACACTATATAACGCATATTTTCAAATTTTTAATAATATGTAAAAAAAAGTTGTATTTAAACTTTTTGTGTTGCATTTGAAAGTTTTTCACTGATAATAATTTATTATGTTATATTTTATCTATATAAATAAAATCAGAGTGTCTGTCTGTGATTTGCGAAAAACTGCCTCAAACTAAGCTTAGAGAGTCATTCGCATGCTGTTAAAACGTAAATAACTTTTTTTAGAATTGTTGTCTGTCTGTCTGTCTGTCTGTCTGTCTGTCTGTCTGTCTGTCTGTCTGTCTGTTCGGGGTAATCTCAGAAACGGCTGAAGCGATTTCGATGAAACTTTGCAGACATGAAGAGGGGGTCGTCAGGAGTAACATAGGCTACTTTTTGTTTATGTAAATTGCGGTACATACACCAAAATAATATTTTTTACAATTTTTGTCTGTCTGTCTGTTTGTTCCGGCTAATCTCTGAAATAGCTGGACCGATTTTGACAGGACTTTTATTGGCAGGTAGCTGATGTAATAAGGAGTAACTTAGGCTACGTTTATTTTAGACTAGCGACTCGTTCCCGGCTTCGCCCGGGTGCATTCGTGTACATAGACTTTTCGAGTTTAATGAGAATGATGCTTATGCATTAAGATAGCCTCACTCTACTTCCTTCGAAATAAATATAACAAATCACCCATCAGGTTCTGAAATTTCAAAAAATCTTATTAAATTATCTGAAAAAGTGAAGAAAGTTTTCATATATGCGAGAATTTCCTAGAAACCTCTGGAATTTTCTAGAAATTTCTGAAATTTTCGAGAAACTTCTAGAATTTTCTAAAAACTTCTAGAATTTTCTATAAACATCTAGAATTTTCTAGAATGTTAGCAAAAAAAAATCCGTTTCTATTAATCTATATAAATAAAATCAGAGTGTCTGTCTGTGATTTGCGAAAAACTGCCTCAAACTAAGCTTAGAGAGTCATTCGCATGCTGTTAAAACGTAAATAACTTTTTTTAGAATTGTTGTCTGTCTGTCTGTCTGTCTGTTCGGGGTAATCTCAGAAACGGCTGAAGCGATTTCGATGAAACTTTGCAGACATGAAGAGGGGGTCGTCAGGAGTAACATAGGCTACTTTTTGTTTATGTAAATTTTATAGAAAATTCTAGAAGTTTTTAGAAAATTCTAGAAGTTTCTCGAAAATTCTATAAGTTTCTCGAAAATTTCAGAAGTTTCTAGAAAATTCTATGAAAACTTTCTTCACTTTTTCAGATAATTTAATAAGATTTTTTGAAATTTCAGAACATCGTCAAAATTTTTAGAAATTTAAAAATTTGTTAAACCTGATGGGTGATTTGTTATATTTATTTCGAAGGAAGTAGAGTGAGGCTATCTTAATGCATAAGCATCATTCTCATTAAACTCGAAAAGTCTATGTACACGAATAAGTTGAAACATTTATCTTTTCTGCCTAACGATCATCACTATCAGCTTGATAGACAGCTTTAGTATTCATCATCGAAGTTTTGAGATAGAATATACCCATATTTCGCCGAACTGCGTTCTCTTATCTCAGTGGAACTAATATACACAGGAAAAAGACAAAGTTACGCACAATTACACAAAAATCAATTCGCTCACGAAGACAACATTATTAAATTTACGTTTTTTAATATTATAAAACAAAGTCCCCCCGCTGCGTCTGTCTGTCTATATGTTTGCGATTCTCAAAAACTACCGAACGGATTTTTATACTGTTTTCATTAATGGGAAGAGCGTTAAACGAGGAAGGTTTCTACGTTTAATTTGCAGAAAAAAATTGCACCCGTGCGAAGCCGGGAACGGATCGCTAGTCTATAATATAAAAATGAATCCCTAAATGTGTTGCTAAGCGTATAACTCGAGAACAGGTGGACCGATTTTAATTCTGTTTTCACTCATGGATAGAGGGATATTCAGGGAAGGTTTTTACGTAAAAAAAAGCACCCCGGGCCGCTAGTTTATAATTAACTAGCGGCCGGGAGCAGGCCGCTAGTTAATTATAAAATTTGTTTACTTTTAAAACTCGCCTAACTATCATTAAGTCGTTATTTCTGCCTTATTTAATATTGTTATTAATATTCTTTTATATTCTCTACGACATACTGTTTCTCGTGTTAATGTTGTTTTTTAATTTTTATTTCAATTAGTAAATTATAATTAATAGCCTGAAAGGCTTGACAGAATACTATAGGTATGTGGTGCGGAACCATTTTAATTAATAAAAATAGCAAAAGTGTCAGTAAGTACATCATGTTATAGCTGCCTGCATCTGTGAATATTATTGACCATAAAGGTTTACTTATTTTGTGTGTATACATAGATCATGGTGAGGCTTCAACTTAACTATAGGATAAAAACATAAATCTGCCAGTTTCAGTAGTGCTGAATCACGTTAATAAATTTAAGGAAACTGAACGTACGCCCCCTTTTGACGCGTTCAACGGTGCAATAGAAATATTGAGGGGATCACAAATTTGCGATAAGCTCGGCTCCCTTGTCCCTTTAAGGTGCCAGAATCGATATGGGAACTTGTATCATTTACCGGATTTACCACGTATCGATGAACACGCATCTATGTGGGTTTGAATTGACATTTCATATGACATGTATTAGATCATGATAAAAAATCATGGTTGTAATTTTGTGACTTGTTGAATTCAATCAATAAATCAACAGAAAAAGACATTTCGTTTATTTCATACTTAAACAAACAATAATTAAAATTATAAACTAACCCCCGACTTTGTGTTGAGTTTAAACTCACTATATCTGCTGTAAGTTGGCGAAGAGTTGGTTACCCCGCAGACTAATAGGTGCAGCATCAGGTCAAGGTTACCATGTCATGGAAATGCCGCCGAAGTAACAGTATACTAAATTTCACATCAATAGAACTTGTGGAAATTAGTGAAATCCCTTCGTCAACTAGGAAATGGTCTTCAAACGCCTGCACTGATCTTTATAAATAATAGTTAAGAATCATCTCGATCACGTGAGCTTTCAAAAAAAAAAATACATCGATCAAAATCGATTATCCGTTTGGAATCTACAATTCCACAGATATACACGTCAAACTTATAACACATCGTTTTTGCGTCGGGCGTCGGGTGTTAAAAAAATTCACAAACACAAAGTAAATAGCATGTTATGGTCTGTACTTTTTTAATTGAAATTTATTTTTCATTTTTTTAAAAACTTAAGTTACATACATTTTTCAATGGATTCGATTCACATGGCTTACATTTCTAAATGTCATGGACATGGTAGGTAGTCAGAATGTGTGAATTGCTTTCAGAGTGTGATGTGAAGTGGTCCAAGTAGGCAAAACTTCTGGGTATCTATACTAATATAATATTACATATCAAATTTTAACCTTTTACTTAGTATGTATTTCATAATAACACTACCTATCAGACATTCTACCTATCATATTGTGACCATTTACATTTTAGGCACTTTGTTAGCCATATAATTCTGCAATCTAGACCTTGTAAATAATATTTGCGATAAACGAAAATTATGATATAGTAATGTTACAAGCACGTGTATATCAATGGCTACGTGTATTTAATGTGTAATCGTGTAGGTGTTGTGTGTATGTAGATGTTAACCAAACGGTCGCGGGTTCGAATCCCGCTAGGGGCAAACGTTTATGTCTTAACATTAACCTTTGTACCTGAGTCATGGATGTTAGTATTTATAATATGTATGTATTTACAAAGTAATCTATGTTGTATATCAACTGTCTGGAACTAGATGGTGCTGTGTGGAATGTGTGGTTATTTAAAAAAAATAGTTTTAGGATAAATGTTCTCTTATTTTTATCCTTTACGTGGGTTACAGGGAATTTATTTTTAAAAAATAATTTTTATTATTATGTAATTCCTTAGCATTAAAGACACTTATCTTAGGCGTATGATAATTATTTGATAATTTTTCGTCTCCTTATGAAATAATTTTATAATAATGAATATTTTTTTATACTTTCCCTTAAATACTTATATACTTAAACTTAAATACACAGGACCGCAAAGAAAAAGGGTCGGTTAGAAAATCTTCAATATCTTCAAAAGTACCTGACCCAGCTTTTATAAAATAAAGACTTTTGAATAGGTCAGGTACTTTTGAAGATATTGAAGATTTTTGAATAGGTCAGGTACTTTTGAAGATATTGAAGATATTTGAATAGGTCAGGTGCTTTTGAAGATATTGAAGATTTTCTAACCGACCCTTTTTCTTTACGGTCCAGTGTATTACTAGTTTACTTTGAAATCAAATCAATCAGTCCCATTAACCGGTAATGACTGCCGCGTTACCACGTCCTTACAAAAGACCGCAGGGAAATAACTGCGTTTGTGGTGTTGTATTTCGGTAAATGAGTAGATATTTCAGTTATTTTTTAAGCAATTCAGTTCAGCCTACGGTAGGTGGCGACGGTAACTACCTACCGTAGGCTAACAATTAATTGGACCATCTGACTTGATACTTTATCCATTTAAATCTCTTGATCAGTTGCTAACAGCATTGACTCCATATAATTTGCGTACTTCCACATATATAAGTTTAGGTTACATACATTTATACCACACGTTACAATACATTTATTGCAGTTAATGTTGTGATATGGTATATTTAAAATAATAGTAAAACGGTAATAAGTATATAATTACTAATTAAAAGCGTACATTTATATCGGTAGGTATACGAGTATATGATAAATATTATTACAACCAATTATGTATAATAATTTTGTTTAACTTTTTTGTAAAAATTCTAATACATTATCAAAACTTTGTTTTTGAATAAAATGTTTAGCAAATTTAGAATCTATATCTAAACATAAACGTACCAATTCAGGAGCAAAATTTAAGCATATAACATGTCGAGAACTTTTATCTAAATCTTTCATGACAGACATTAAATTTGAAGCGACAGTTACATCCATACTTGTGAGACTTGTGCCATCTATAATTATAATAGAATGTTCCATTTGATTGGAAGCTTTTATAACTACTTTTCTAACATGCTCTGCAGCACAATATGATATTGTTTCAGTCAATGGGACAACAATCATATTTCCTTTCTCGTTTTCAACAAGTGTAGGCTTCATGTTTGGTCGAGAAGCTACAAACAATAATGTGCAAGCATCTAAAACGATTCCGGAAATGATTCCGTACTCTAAACCAAAAAACAAACTAACTAAAATTGTACATGACATCAAAAAAAAATCTCTCTTACCATTTTCCCATAATCTAGGGAATATTTTAAAGTCGACCATGAAATACATGGCAGTTATTATAAGGCCAGCTAATGAGGCTTTAGGAATATAGTAAAAAGTAGAAGTTATCAAGGTCAATGCTAATATAATGATAGCACTCTTCATAATGCCTCCAGCTGGTGTTTGAACACCAGAAGCATTATTCAAAGCAGTTCGTGTAAAAGATCCTGTAACTGGCATGCACCTTCCAAAAGATCCAATTATGTTACAAAGTCCAATAGCAATCATTTCTTGAGTAGCATCTACACGTTTCCCTCCAGCAAATGCTTTTGCAATTGCTACTGATTCAAGAACTGCTACTAAGGGTAGGATTATAGATTTTGGTCCAATTACTCCTAACATATCGGAAAATAGATATGTTTCGTTTTGCACAACTGTAGAAAATGGTGGTGGACGGATTTTCGGTAAACCGCTTCCAATATCTCCGATTAAAACTAAGGGTTCGCTTTGCGTTGTTACTTTTAGAATGTACGCTATAATCATACCTACAATGACTACAACAGCATTTCTTCCTAATGAAATAAACCATCTTAGTTTTTTAATGGCACCGTCTGTTCGTTTGCAACCCGCACCAAGACGTTTTAAAATTAATAACATTCCAATTGTACAGAACCCGAGCACGGAATCCCATAATTTTGCAGTCGTAATATTGTTAACAAAGCTATAAATTGATTCTCTAAAATAAGTGCCACTAATACCACTTAAACCAAACAATCCTTTTAACTGAGCAGAAGCAATTTGAAGAGCAGCTGCAGTCGTAAAACCACTAATTACTGGCAGTGATATAAAATTCACTAAAAATCCGAGGTGCAGTATACCCATTAACAATTCCACAACACCCGATAAGAAAGCAACTAAAACTGCAAAATCATAAGAATAATCGGAAACATATTTAGAAACCATGGCTGACAATATTGCAGTGGGTCCAACAGTCACATCCTTGCTACTCCCAAAAACACAATAAATGAATCCTGATAGCATGCTCGAGTACAGTCCATATTCTGGTGGTAACCCAGCCACTACTGCATATGCTATACCCTGGGGTATTGCCGTTAATGCAACTGTTATACCGGCTATGGAATCTTGGACAAAAAATGCCAAATTGTAAGTCGGCAACCATTTAACTATCGGCACTCGTTTCTTTAACGTCTTTTTACTACATGTGACACTAACACATTTTTTGATTCGCCTTTGTGTCGACTTTCTTTCTTTGTAATTGTTATTCGTGTTTGAAATGTTCATTGTGTGGCGAGATCACTTCATTAATTCAAAAATATAACTGCACTGCTCTCCAATCCAACTCTCAAGTTTATCGAAGGTTATCTCTGAAGTGCTGATATTGTTGTAATCATTTTCTGACATTGTATTAATAATTTTATCTCAACTCTGTCAGAGCCTACTTCCCTTCCCACAATCCGTTATCGGCAGAACAATTGCATCTTAAATATTTATTGTTCAATGCTGATGGACGATGATGCTATTTACCATCGAGTAGACCGTCAATTTTCCTGACTATGTATACTTAACTAAATCATGGAAAATTTATAACATTAACGTAAAACATGTTAGTTATTAGTTCGGTATAGTCATCTCGCACGCTGGGTTTTATAGAAGAAAAAAACACAGATGACAATGTGGTTATGTCACTAAGATATAACTATAGGATTGCCTAATACTGTAGTGCCCTATTTCTTCAAAAGAAAATCATTAAAGAAGTTGTGTATTACTTTCCTTGTGTGGAATCCGAATTTTTAATTCTACATGCACGTTCCCTTATGTCGTGAATCGTGATGATATCGACATTTCGCCCTGTGTCGGGCGGGACGATAGGGTAGCGTGTTCCAGTTCGGGTTGGGCAGATAAGGGGGTGATGGAGGTGCACGTGGCTACGCATATGGCCCAAGCATTAGATAAAATAAACACTTTTTCGCTTATTCATGTAGAACATAAACCTTAGCTGCAAGAAATAAGAATGGAACACTAAGTTGTACAGATGTATTAAAATTTTGCTTATAATTCCAATCTCCAACTTTATAGTATAACTTTATAGTCTATACGTATATTTTTGAGTTAATATTAATGTGTATACTAATAAATTGAAATATTTAGGGAGGTTAGATTATCATTGATAACTTCAATGATTTTAAAGAGACATATAGAGAGACAGTGCCACTACCATCAAAAGAACCGTTAGTCTGACTTCCAATTTTAGTAGATTTTTTTATTTTCTTATATGTTTCTACCTAAATGCTATGAACACTGCCATAGTAGCTTACTAAATACTTTTCATGGTACAGGATTGTCTTTAACCTTGGCTACTGTCTTGGCTTTACGATACAAGGTCTTCGATATGTCATTTAATCAGTCGCACCGATGTGTTTATCAGATTGCTATTTATCTTTACTCTTTGATATTGTCTATTTGGTATTTTAATAAAATATAATATAAGAATTAAAATTAAACATCTTTTCACACAGTCGTGAGTTTGAAATTATGACATGGCAAAATTAAAAGTACAGTCCACGTTGAAACAAAGACAGGCTGGTTACAAAGAGAAGTAGGCTCTCCATCCACTCAACTATTGCTTTCGAGGTAAATCATGAGGACTGTTGAGGTTGTATCGCGAAGGTGTTGTCTACCGTTAGTTTCTTTTCATCAGGAAAAAAAATTATGCATATTTTTCATTTTAAAATTATTATATAACTCAGACATGACAACCTAGAGAAAAGTTCTGATTATTCCTCAAACATAATACGGGTTTAAATATGAAATTTCCGAATTATCACACTGGTCACTTTAAATGTTTCACTTGTGAACTTTTTTCAAACTATAACTATAACATTCAAAATAAAACAAAACATGATATTAATTTGATTGTTCGACTTTTATCAAAATTGTAGTAAGTAATTTTAATAACCACTACTAAACCAGTAGTTATGAGAAGTCAAACATTCATATTTCGCCATCGGTTATAATTCTAACAAAAACTGCTTAAAACAATTTCAAAGAGATGACTAAAGAATAGTGTTAAACTTTTTAAACTCATCTCATTAATCATTTCCACTTCATGGCCTCGAGTCAACTGTTTTATTAAGATATTTAAAACGTGAGCTCTAAATAGTCAATAAAGTTTTAATTATAGGGGAACTTGATGATCAATCATCATTAATAATAGTGAATCAACTATTGTGAACGTAGGGGAGGCAACAAAGAAAATAATGTAAGTTTTCATAGTCGTCAAACGTATATTTTTTGTAGGAGAAAATGAAGGCTCAACAATTTGGCAACAATATTAATATGTCAAATATTTGCATAAAATTTTCAACCATGTTTGAGTGCTTGGAAATGCATATAATATTAGAGGCCCTGACTGTAGTCCTGTGGGGAAGTACGCGTATGGAGATTTTTTTTAAGGAACGTTTAGTAGAAGTATTAGTATTTTAGACTTGGGTGATATCCACCGGTCTATTAAAATACTCGTACAAAACTTTCCTGAAAAAAAATCTTCATACCCAAACTTCCTTACAGGACTACAGCTAGGCCCAGGAATATAAAACCAGCTTCATTCACATTTCACATATAGTATGGTGCAATTAGACCCAGACCTCAACATCACTTGAACAAATGAAGGATGTTTACATCGAAAAAATAATAATATAAGTATCATTCCAGCTCCAAATTGTTCTATACAGTTCACTTAGCGTCGGGTTTGGGGGGAAGGGCGAGGGGAAGTTGGGTTTTATCAGTTTTTCTTAAATATTTCGAAAACTATGCGGTTTGGCGCAAAAGTGCCAAGGACAAAAATAATCTATATTGAATTGCGAACAAAAATGGTCTACAGCACTTGCTAAAGTGAACGGTTCCAGAGGAAAATTCACACAGTTTTCGAAATATTTAAGAAAAACTGATAAAACCCAACTTCTCCCCCCCCCCATCCCCCCAAACCCGACGCTAAAAATGGTGTAACTTTTTACCATACAATATATGGACTGCATAGAACAATTTGGAGCTGGAATGATACTTTTACTTTGGATGTTGAGGTTAGGCCGTTTTTTGGGCCAATTGCACCTTACTAATACTGTGAATGTTTAAATTAAGAAGCTCATAAAGTCTACTGCCTCATAAGTTACTGGGCTCAGTAAGCATTTATTTCATTATGTAGTGTAACACGTATATGATACATAACAACATAACATATACATACAGTATGATCCTCTAATATACAATATGATAACACAAATCTTGGAGTAACAAAGATTTAGTTCGAATGTGATGCAATTTAACCCTTTGTATTCGAAGGGGCCCGCTAAGACCCACTTACGAAGAAACTTTATCTTGTTTGATGTATAGTGGAATTAATACCTATTTAGAATTAAGTCTTGGTTAGAATCTATTGTTGCGTAAATGCTTTAAGTTTTGGGACACAATGGAGTGACAAATACGAAAATGTTTAGCAAAGGATTAACATGTAGATGTTTCGTATCTTACTAGCTATTAAATATTGTGTACTTAGTTATTAACATTAAAAATAAATTTAGTAAATAAAACCCTTACTAAATAGACATTTTAATATTTTCGCATTATGTTAGTATTGTCTACGCCGCCGTATAAAAAATTGCTTGAAAGTTTTTTTTTTTTTTAATTTACAATATGAATAAATTTTACTCACCATAAAATTAAAACGAGAAATAACGAGAATAAACGAGAAGTCTTTGAATTTACGTACCTGTAAAATTGAAAAAATATATACATTATAAACACGAAAAATTGATAAATCATAAAAACCAGAGGTTGTAACTACAATGACAATCACTTTATTTTGAAATAATTTCTAAGAACTAAATGCTTTACTTTATAAATATTTCTGAGAGTGTTAATCAAAACTATATGTATTTATATGATTTGATCGATTTCGTATGCGTTGTTATTAAACTTGGTGGCGGTAAGAAATAATTTCTCTCTATAAACACTCAACCTCAATGTCTCACATTTCATCTACGAATCATTAAACCGTCTACACCAGAAACAGCAAACAGCATCATCCATGACCAATAATAAACACAGGAATTAATACGATATTTGTTCCGTAAACCGGATTGCGATGGGCCGGAAATACCCGAGTGTGGTTAGTGAAGGGTTACCTCGGAAGGATTTACTTCGTAAATTATTTTGGATTAGGTACAACATAATAATATTTGTAAGGAAACTAAGGGGAGTAGCAATAATTATACTGTTTTGATCGAAATGGACAAATTTAAAAGGATAAAAATAAATATTGCGGATTTAAACTGAATTTAAATAACATAACATAACGTGAGTACACGCTCAATCAAATAAAGTTCATTTTTCCATGAGAGTTAATTTTTCACGAGAAAATAGAACACGTTAGAAAGAAATTTTTTGGTTCCCTTTTCTACGACTTCTTACAGAGGACGACCGTGAAGTGGGTGGGTGGTCTGTTAGGTTTAGGTGAATGTGTGCTTTAGAAAGAAGCCTTTCGCTAGCCCTTATTCCTAATTTTACTACGGTTGGCGGCGTAATTGTTAGTACATGAAACGCTGCTTGTGTTATAGGCGACGACAGTCACATACCATCAAGTGGACCGTCAGACTGACTCACGACCTTTATATGCATAAAAAATGGTAACTTAAAAACAGTACTAAGTAGGGTTTAAAGATCATCATTAGTGTTTCTTAGACTTTTTTCTCATTTATTTAAAATCTCTTAATATAAAGTTAGTACAATTTTAATGTATAACGATATGAAATATATTTTCATTAATCCTTATAGTAACCTGCACTTGAATAGCAGATGTGAGGAAATTCTAAGAAATATTGAAAAAAAAATTTTTAAAAAAAAGTTTTATTATGTTTCCTGTTTATCGAAATGTGTAAGCACCCTTACCCCAACACCTTTTTTAAATCACTGACCAAATCGATTCCTATGGCGTGTGTAAGGCGACGTTATCATAAAGTATAAAATTTTCTCATAAAAACAGGTACTCTTAGATCGCGTGGGACAGATTTTTACCGTGTCTCGTCGCATTGATGCGAACCAATCACATACCTGCCGTTTACGAGCGACCGTTAAATTTATCGTCCTCAGCTATTGATGGATTTTACTGGTGAATGGGTGATGAATTTTAATTAGTTGGTAAGACTATACACTTGTTTTTTTTTTACATTAAAGGCGACAGACAGATTGACAGGGAAATTGGTCGAGACAGTCGCCTAGAGACTTCAGGCAATATCAGCTAGGCAGCTTGTTGTTGATGCTTTAAGGATGTCCGAGCACTCTCACTTCAACTGATTCTTTGGGCCCTATCGATCTCTTTGGTTCTTCGATGAATCTCCATATTTCTGATCATATCCAACCTTTACCCCTCCCTCCATAGCTACTTGTTATTTGTGTACAAGAAATCTCGTCAGTTCGAAAGTAAAATTGTATATAATTAGAATTGCAAGACAAATTTATAATAATCACATTCTAAGAAACAAGTTCAATGACGTTGTTAGTTTAATTAAAGTGGTATAAACGAAGGAGCGCTTGTAATTCCACGATAACATCGCCTAGACTAGAGTAACTTAGCTAAGTTTACGACAACACGTATCCTCCGAATAAAGACGAAAGTGGGCGGGCTTTACTTACTTTAAGTTACTTCATATCTTTACATATGTAAATGGAGAATTGAAAATGTTATCGGAAATTCGTCTTAGTTTTAAAATTGTTATTTCATTTTTATTTTATTACTAGTTGTAGTTAGCTGTGGTAGAATCATCTTATTAATAAATTTCATTTTATTATCCTTTGCTAAGTTTTATACAATTTTTTTAGAAATTACGGCAAGATTGCAAACAATATTCAATCAATAATTTTCACAATCATTTACATTTATAAAACTACTAGCGACCCGACTCCTGCTTAGCATTAAGTTGAAATATTCAATAATCCTTTCTTAGCGGATGCTTACATTATAAAATAAACCTATGTTCCAAATTTCAGGTTTTTAGACTTAGTAGTTTTGGCTGTGCGTTTATAGTCAGTCAAGACTAACGATTTTATAAGTATAGATTTTTATAATATAGTAGAGACGTACGCGTGTTAAGAGAATACAAAACACGAATTAATGCTATCTAGAATTTTATTTTAATGTTGGCAGAATACCTATGTTACAACACAATACAATTGTAGTTTGTGGTGCCAAGAAAAACAAGCGTTCAAACTGATAATTCATACAAAATATCTATTAGTCTGTAATATTGTGTGCGTCTATGATTTGTTTTTTTGGAAACGTACCAAAGTAGAGTGTATTGCTCTGTCTCATTAATTTATTGGTACAGTCAGTATAACAATTAAAAACATTTTTAGTTACCTAAGTAAATAAAATTAATGTACTAACTTAGAGGAAGCAGTAAGCACTCTCTTAGAAGAATCGAATTGATCAATGAATGGATTTGTTGTCTTCTAAGAGGTTTAGGCCGGCCGCACATTGTAAGAAATTTCTGTTAGAAAAATTCTGACGCTCGCCGGATGTTTGACTTTGCGAGAGCTGTGTGAGAGAGACGGAATTACTGATAAACGAATGTAAAGAGGAAGACAGAACTATAATGTCCGGCGTGCATCAGAAGCGGACGACCGGTCAGAATTTTTCTAACAGAAATTTCTTACAATGTGCGGCCGGCCTTAAGATACTTGTTGCTTAATATTTCAGCCATGAGGCGTTCGATTCCTGGCAAGCTTCTACTGAAACGACTTTTTAAAAGTCAGACTTGTTCCAAGCCTAATAATATATTGTATAAGTACACGCTCAGCACCTACTTAGTTTGGGGTAAATTACCTTTATATAGTATCACTAGTGGCCCGCTCCCGGCTTCGCACGGGTGCAATTTTTTACTCAATCCAGCTGATAAAATTACCTTACATCGCCATCTGTTAGAATCTTTTGGAACTCACAGATAAATAATTGCTGGATTGAATAGGTATCAACAGATGGCGCTATGTTAATAATATTATATAATTTGCAAAAAAATAATAAACAAAATGAGATATAAACTATCCTATCTTTTAAGTTGGACCAAATTACATATAGTTAGGAAATTTTATCAAAATCGCTTCAGTAGTTTGGGAGTTCCAATTAAGTTTTTACTGGGCGAAGCCGGGAGCGGGTTGCTAGCAAACTATAATATTTAAATTGTTGCTTACTGTATATAGAGTTAAGGTGTATAAAGTATTAGGCATTCGACGGCAACTGTACCTACAATACTGAAGTATAGCCTTGACTTTGCCAAAAATCAGAGTCTAGACGAGTAAACGACCTCTACTCGTGTATAAATTATTTAAATTGTATATTTTTTTAAATATGTGAGCTTTTAGACATATTGCATTTAATATTCACAACTTCAGCATTCAAGCTTTCCGGCTCGGAGACTTCACGTTGAAATTTATTAAATTGACTTAGCTACGTTTGAATAAGTTGTTACGAAATGAAAGTGAAAAATATAAAGTTTAAAAAAGTTATAGCTCAGTGGGTCGTACACTTGGCTACCGATATGGCAGACGCAGTTTCAAATTTGATCGGGCCGGCACATTGGAGTGATTTTCGATTTTATGTGTGGACTAGCTTTTGCCCGTGACTTCTAATCTAGACATATGGTAAAAAGATCTGTCTCATTTTCTTTTTGTGCTCCTGAACAACGTTACTGAAAAAATTCATGTAGGTCGGTTGATACAATAACAAACAATGTAACTACTACATGAAGAATTATATAATCGTTTTCCTAATATTAGTTAGGATTAAAAAATGTTGATCACATTTGCTCCAAAGGAAAAAAAAACCATTTTCTGCCTAAACCTCCTCACATTGAGAAGGCCTGTGCCAAGCAGTGGGATGTAATATTAACATGTTGATATATCAAACGTATAAATATTATAAAAAGAAAAGATTTTTGTAGTTTGGTTTGTAATGGATAAACTCTAAAACTACTTAACTGACAGCTTACGACAGGTGTAAAAATGCTAAAAGTAAAAAAAAAATGCCGCGGTGTGAGCAAACAGCCATATGCTTAGTCTATTAGTTACTTACACATTTTTTTGTTTAATTTATAATATTAGTTATATAGTTTAGTTTATACAGTGCACGCGAACGAAGTCATGTATACAATAGTTCCCAGGAATCAAAGTCCTCTAGCAATAATTTTTGTTTAGCAAACTGTATTTGATCTAAAAACTTAAACAAAAAATATACATTGAATTTTAATTCTAATAATTTCCATTGATATAACATGAAAAAACGTAAAAAATATGAAATTATAAAAGCGCTTATATAAAATAAACCCATTAATTCTGACCACCATAAAACGCTATCGGCGTTATCAAGAAAACTTTTCCTCTAGCCAACGACTAACACTTAATTTTATCAGTCACTACCACAACAGAGGGGTGTGTATGATTCACTGAACCATTATATCATACCATTTGTTTTATGTAATGCGGTGTGTAGTACATCGCATTACTTACTACATGAAGAATTTTACAAAACAAATTTTAGCCATATAATTGTATACCTAATATTAATTTCCTTTCTAAGGCTCACTAAAGATAGCTTTTTAATTTTTAACAAAAATAAATTACACCTTACCTTCTAAGGTCTAGTGTTCTTTTTAAATTAAGAATACATAAGCAACAATTCATTAAATAAGTGATATTATGCTTGCTACACTACTATGATGATTGATAACTTTTTATCGAAGCATTGAGTTTTGTTGAATAAAATATGTGCTTCGACTTCGATTTCATTCATGAAAGGTGTCGTCAAAAATCATTAAGCCCGAAAGTATCCCAAAGTAACCCCAAAACAACCCAGACCTATAAATTTTCAGTAAAGTAATAGACATAGAAATAAGATCTTAGGAAATAGGATAAAATGGGCAATGCAGTCTTTAATTTACACATTCAAATAGCACGTGTGCTGAGCATAAAAAGTTCACTTTGAAATGACACTGTATTAAAAGTGTTTTTAAGTTTTTACGTTTTAGTTCTTTAAACATTAAATGATAAATTATAAAAGGCAACAAACATGGTGCGAATTAGTCTGAGCCTTGGAGAGGGTCAGAGCATGTGTAGACATTTCCCATCCCCTCGACCCCCTCTTGCTGAAAAGTGTCAAAACAATAATAGCGAACGGCGCCGTGCGACGGTCTTGTTTATCAGAGACACGCCAATCAATGTTTCCGCTCTAACACAGAGACGTGGTTACAAAATATATTGGATATGGTAATTTAAAATTTTAAAAATATGACAATGATATAATTACAGCAGTGAAAGTAATGATAACTTGCTATAACGGTGATGAATTATTTATTAAAGTTCATACCATGTATACATAATATATTGAGGAGAGGTATATAATGCTTTAAAAAAATGTATTGCATAATTATTTGCAGTTAAACGTGAAGTACAACTTTTATATATAAAAATCGATTTTGATGAAATTTTCAGGCGATCTTCAGTTTAACTATCAGTAAACAGTTTAGATTTTATTTTGTTTTTTTTTTTTTTTGGTAATTTTGGTGGTATTAGATTATTTTTTAGGTATATGAGCAATAAAGACTAAATAAATGTTTTAACACAAAGTAAAAGGGGCAAAAGCTAGCTGTTTGTATGAATAAACTCAAAAACTACTGGACCGATTTTGAAAATTCTTTCACCCATAGAAAGCTACTGTAAATTGTCAAACAGATTTTAATGAAACTTTTGACATAGTTTTAATGAGCTTGGAAATAAGCTATGTATTCTGAATTATTGTGTTCTATTGAGATATATGCACATTACACCACCTCACACGTGGATATAGAACTAAGTATTTCAAAATAGCGTTGTAATGAATGCATCTGACTGAAATTTGGTCCTGCGCAATATAGAATATTATTCTGGGACTTGACTTTCACAGCTTCACGTACGAGTATAGAGCTGCGACGCCGAGCATTTGTTTGGTAGCAAAAACTGTGAACATTCAGAGGAGTAGGGACACCATGTTCAAACTTGTTCTGACATTTTGATTAAATGTCACGCCATAGCCTTTTGCAAAATCAAATGTTCACACCTGAATATACAAGTACTCATAAACGACACAACACGAGTTAAAACAAAATATTTTTCTGATCATCTTAGCAGAGATCAATTCAGCTTGATATCTCAAGTATGTGTGACAGATTAGAAATTATTTCTGAAAGAAAAAAAAAACAATAATTTTCAAAATACCAAGTTATTTTACTCGTAGAGTGATACAAAGATGAATAGAGCAGAAATAAATAAATAAAATATATCCAGATAACATCGAGTTTTTTTATGGTAACCATAACAGACCATATTTTGAGTATTTAAATATGTTTACTCCCATGTGCAGTTAACATTACAACGGCGGCGTGACGTGAAACGCCCTACCCTACAAGCCAATGCATAATTCTTTTCAATGACAATATGAGCAACTTAGAGCCTTCTCAGTGGGCCAACAATTTATAGCCACTTCGTTGTACTAATCTCTAGATATTTTATGTATAATTATGTATACATTTAGAAAATCATTTTCTGTGGTACAATTTTCATAATCTGTAGCTAATCGCTAGTCGACATCAATTCATTTATTGCCTCTTACGCAATTATTTTTTCATGTTTCAGACAGTCTGGCGTCTGCCAATGAACTTTTACGCATTTTCCACCCACGCACCGGGTTAAGGTCGGACAAGATAGAATAACAATTTTTTTTCCTAGTTATTTTTATCATCCGGCATACCCATATAACTGAGGGCTTCCCATGAATCACAAAGTACTACACAACACAACTCAATCAGACATACATGGATTTCACGAGGCTGTGACGTTGTAATCATTAAATTTTACGATTTGTGACAAAACTTTCTCAATTAATTGTTTAGTATTTAATTCCTTTACATACATCTATATAGTACATTTGTATATTCCGGTTCTATAAAATATAAATATATTTTATAGAACCGGAATTACGAGAGTGGGAGAGCTGTTCTGAGTGGCGCGTGATAGAGGCCTTTTCGAGGGTAAGAGAAGAAGATATTTATATCTAGATATAGCCCATCCTGACTTTGCCTTCCTCGTTTATAACTCTTTCCATTAATTAAAACCGTACTTATTAAAGTCAGTTTGGTGGTTCAGGAGGAGTTAGCGTAGAAACAGATAGAGAACATATATATTTATACAGAAGACCTTAATTGTTTTAGTCATTTAATGTATCTCGAAACTGCTGTTTATTGTAGTGCTCCTGTGCGACTCGTTATGCTTAGATATTTAAAAGATACTTTGCTATTTCACTGTTTGTCGAACAAGCAAAGTAAATACGTAATAAGGTAAGTAAAACAAATAAATAAGTGTATTTAAGCTGCCATTATCCCTTATCTACAAATGAACAACATAGTAGCCAAACGCGTAAATAATTCAAAGACAACGCCAGCGAAATGGCATAAACGCATAACGGGAAAACAATGAAAATGCAAAACGCTATAAAATGCAAGGTAAACCCATTATCTGGGTGCAGCCACGTGCACCGGAAATGCACCCGACGCCATTTTTCACTGCATGTGACGCCACCCCGTCATCACTCCGGCTTTCGTCTGACCATACTATGGTTTTACGACAGATGTCCATAAATCATTTTAATACCACATTATGCATCAGTTACGTCTGTACTTACTTGTAATAATAAAGTTCAATGGAGCAATATCAATAAATATGTTTTCTTACTTTAGGCATTTTACTTCGCAAGAATGAAAAAGAAAAGGTAGCACGTTCACTCTGATGGTTGAGATTACCTCCTACTTATTAGAAACTTACATTTCAAGATTGTCAACATAGTCAAGAGAATTAGCAAGTTGAAGTGGCAATGGGCCACTCACATCTGTTGCAGAGGAGATAACCGATGGGGTAGAAGGTTCTCGAATGGAGGCCACGAATTGTAAAACGCAGCGCGGATGCGGCCAGATGGACAAACGACGAAAGGGCTTCGCAGGAAGCGGCTGGATGAGCAAAACAGAGAACCGAACGTGGTGGCGAGCCTTGGAAGAGGCCTACATCCAGCAGTGGAGGGACACAGGCTGATGATGATGATGATACCATCAAGACAAAAACCCTTTATACTATGGTATCATCAGAAACAAGAAGTGAGAAGAAAACTGCTCACTTGTGACATTCACTTCTCCAAAACAGGTATAAGATTTGATTTCAATAAATTTGATAGACCGCCATAAACAAATGTATCCAATTTTCTATCCCATATAACTTCTGGTTAGTTTTTTATAATGTACCAATTTTGTTCCCCTCGTACGTTATGAGGTGGGATCAAGCTGTGCTAACGTGTGCATCCACAGGGGTGCATAAAGAATTGCGACAAAGCATCACTGAAGTCGACTGTGTGGCGCCGATGTCGACTTGAAAATATTACAAGATTAGTAGCTACACCTAACTGCAGTCTCAGTATACCTATTTTATATAGTTTTATACAACTTTTTATTTTAATATAAAACATTATTTATTCTTTTTAAAACTTTATTTAAAGGAAGAACGTGCGAATCCTATCGGGTCACAACTCTGAATCTTTTAGATTTTACGTGTGTTTTATCAATAAACTTCGCACGTATGCAGTTTTTTCTGCAAATTGTATACATAAACCTTATTAACCGTACAAAAACCTTATTGTTTATTGATTTTTCCTTCACTGAAAACTGTATCAAAATCTGTCGAGTGGTTAAGAAGAATTTAGCAGAGAAAAAGACAGAAGCAGACACCGACTTTTTATTTTATAATGTACTTTGATATGACAGTTGACAGTCCTCTGTTAATGGGGTGTTATTGTAGTCACATAGGCTGTCTAGTTTATGAACAATAAAGTTTGTTTGAGAACAATAGCCATTTCACTGGAGCCATGCAAAGCAATGCTTGAAATGGCTTACTAAAAATGTCTTGCAAGTTAAAGCTGACAATGTTCTTTGATATTTGCTATTTTTTCCATTATTTCTTTTCAATTTTTACAATGCACGCATATTGACGACGGACGCTTAAAGAGAATTGATGTTAAATATCAAGGATCACCCCTCGATGTGTTAATAGTAAACAAACTATTACAAGTCGACGCTTTGGCGCCGTCGGGCAATCTACCGATTGAGACATGAGTTATAGTACAATACATCGTCCAATACATTTAATGCATTTAAGAACTTGAATCGAAGATACTCGATATTTATTGCGATCATTTTTTTATTTATGCAACCACACTAATAATAATAAATACTGATATTTATCAACTAACTTTTTCTAGAATTTTGGAATTTAAGATTATAGTGTACATTCATGTAATGATTATAGACACATTTATTAAGGCACAATATTCTGCAAGTATACTCTGTGTTTTGGAGATCTGTGGCTTCGCACCATGGCAGCGGATACTTAATTAAACCAAGATCACATTAATCGATAGCAAATCAGACAATTCTGCACATAATAATACCACGATTCACATAATGCATTCTATTTATACATCCACATAATATATAGTAGTAAATTCACACCATACAACATTATAATATATTAGCATTTTCCGGCGACTTTGTCTG
The DNA here is from genome assembly GCA_936446665.2 of Synanthedon andrenaeformis. Taxonomy (NCBI): domain Eukaryota; kingdom Metazoa; phylum Arthropoda; class Insecta; order Lepidoptera; family Sesiidae; genus Synanthedon; species Synanthedon andrenaeformis. Next base: position 1,756,575 of record OW387780.2, on the reverse strand, counting down.
AGTCCGTCGGGAATAGTACTTTTTCTGGATGAAGGATATACTTTTCTGTATCCTTTTCTGACAACAGTGTCGAAAATTTCATGACAATCAGTTGAGTATATAATATAGGTAACGCGTAAATGCGTAACAAACAAACAAAATTACTTTCGTATTTATAACATTAAAATAGGATGTAAAAGTTTGTAAGTATTAAAAGTAACTCTTTCACGCAAAAACTTTTCAGCGGATTTTGTTGAAACTTATAGTAATTTAGTTTATACATATAGGCTATATTTGATATATCCTATATATATGCCTACAAAGTCGCTTGTGACAGCTAGTAGTCTAAAATAAATACATCCTTACTGATACTGAAGTAAAGACAGCAGAGCACAGATGGTGGCTGAGCAATGATAGTAGTATGGAACAAAAAATTCTAGCCATTTCTATTGTGTCTGCAATTCCTATTAAAAAAAAAATAGATCTATCTAAAGAAAAACTGAATGAATGAATAAGGAAACACTTCATTCAACCATTAACCCATAGCAGTTAGAGTTGAAGCATTCAAGCATTTGACAAAAGCAACAACTTAATTCGTCGGTGCGCAGCGGAAGTCCTGTGACCGGAACTCTGCACGAAGGTTTGGGCGGGCTTGGGCGCCAGCACGCTTAAAAGGATTATTTGCATATGCATATACTGTCGTGTAGCAATTTGTCTTTTCATGTTCACTATCTACATTTATTCTCCATCATTATTTAGATTGCTAAAAGAAAAATAAATAGCTACAGAACAAAAAAAAATAGCGTTGCTTAAGATCAAAAGTACCACAAATAAAAAAAAAAAACCAAAAATATTTTTATTGCAAAAATACAATCACAATCCTTCATATTATATGTTGCAAAAAGACTTATGGTTGTTTTATTCCATATTTAGTATATTTTGATAATTTCTTTTTTTATTCAAAAGTAACATATGCTTATATCTCCTCTAGTATTCAGTTTATTATAAAAGTACTTAAAACATTTAATGCTACTTCAAAATACGCTTCTAACGATGTATAATACGTATATATTCGATATATATCTTAATAAGAAAAAAATAGACAAAAAAAAATATTTTCGATTAGGTCTGTAAAAAAGTGCAATTTTGATTTGTGCTACTTTTGAATTAAAGCAGCGATAGATGTAGCCTGAATAAGTACGTAATAATAAATAATTACTAATATAAGTTTCATAAGCAGGGCATAATATCTCAGTTAAGCAGAACTTAATCCAGCGAAGGCCGCACTTTCAGTTAAGGGTCGCATATCGTGACGTGAAGCCTTGATATTTATTACTAAAGAATAAAATACGCAGATCAGAAATTAACATTAATATATTAACAAATTTAATATATAAAGATTTAATATTATAAAGTTACATAATAAAGGATTAACTTAAGTACAAAAAAAACCACTTTTTTTTTTAAATATATTATACAAGTGACCCTCCACCGGCTTCACACGGTTGCACCTATCATTAAGGTGAACTATTATATTAGTCTCCCCGCCGACTTATACATAAAAAATACGCTTATTAACATATCTTAACTTACTAACTATTAACTTATCAATACTAATAATAAATCTGTAAGGGTCGGTGATGGAGTAAGTTACTTTGTTTTCAGAGATATCGTGTTTGTAGGCTCTATACATGATACTGAAACTAAATTGACAATTTTTAGAATTTTTTTCTGTATGTATGTATGTACGTTCCTCCATAACTCTGAAAGGAATTAATTGATTTTCATGAAACTTGGTAGATAAAGATTTGGACGTACGGGACACAGGATAGGCTACTTAATATTTTTCAACGCGGACGAAGTTGTGGGCACCAGCTAGTATTAGATATAAGTATTACATATTTATAATAAAAGTTATATTACATATAATTATATAAGTTACAGTTATATCAATGTACTCACCGAAACTTGCCTACATCGAATTAGCATTCTGCGTTACTTATTCATTGGCACAAATCTATGACAAACGTCCCCTTAAACTGTCATTAGGAAGTGCAATATAACTCGAGGGACACTCGTATAAATTAATTGGCCCGATCTTGGGAGTTGCGTTTAATAATAATTATATTATATTTAGATCGTATAATAGGGAACGGCAAAGACAGATCTATGACGTACGAAAACAGTTGCTTGTTTTTTATATTTACCTGAAACAAAACAAAATCATCAATGGTTAAAAATAAAAAATATATAAGTATGTTAAAATACTTAACTTAAAAATCAGAATGGGCGAGATTTATCAGCCGTGAATTGGTATGGATGTTGAGAATGTTGGATGTTTAACAAGATATTTTTTATGTCGACACCTTTTTGTAAAATTCTTATTCTATTTGAAACGAACATTATAGGATAATATTATATATGTACACTAATTATGTATATATGTCAATATGTATATAGCAAGTCAGTCTAGTCTTTACTAATATATCTTATAATTAATCCTTACATATAATTTGTATTTTATTATTTTTTCTTTAAATCTTCAAAGAAAAATAAAGTTTCCTTTGAATGGAAGGAAAACGCGAGTGAAGCCGCTGGCATTAGGCAGTTCTCCTATATTAGAGCCCTCTACAATTGCTCAACATCGCTGCACTTCTTCCGAACCATTACTCAGGTGAATAGATGGAGAAAGATACTTCATCGTTCAAACTGATTTATTATTAAATGCTAGCTTTCGATGCACAATCTCGCTTCGCTTATCTATTAGAAATTTGTAACGTGCTTTTATATGGACTATTAAGAAGCACTAAAGAGATCATAAAACATATTTCTAACTTATGCGTAATTTATCTCAGTATCGTATTTCAAAACTGGTAATACGCATTATTGAATTTGCTGTGAAAAAATATGACGCAGTTTACCGAAAGCTACATTATATCTTAATCTATAAGAGATTGGGTACTATAGTCTTACATGACTATAGTACCCAATCTAATCGATTGGGTACTATAGTCTTAGAATAAGAATTAATGTAAATAACATTTTAAAATTTATATAAAAAATCTATTATAGTTTTTATTAAAAAAAAAAATTTTTAATAAATTACTCTTCACTTATACATCCATCAAATTTTTTTCTGACTGACTTGAGCTCACCGTTGAGTTTTTGCCATAATTCTCTAATTCTTTTATGAAAAACAATGAGGACGGAGGTAATAAATCTTGATATAGTCAAATGGCAGTCCGCCCGGCGCCAATCTGACCTACGGATTGGGTTACACGACCCAGATATAACTTGTTTACACCTAGTACCGTCACAGAGATATACGGTGAACTGAACATGCTTCAAATTTGGGAAAGTTGAAACTTAATGGAAAATATTTAACTTACCAACGTTAAGTAAGCAACTTTCTACCATCTGAATTATCTAACAGCTTAATCCGTGTTATATAAGATAATATCTACAGAATTCAAAAGGTATATACTTATATACAGTGTAACCTTAATATAACCTCAATATAGCGATTTTCTTGATTTAACAAATTCGAAATCCCCTAAAATTGCCAGTAAGAGTTAATGCGAAATATACCTTTACATTACAAATACGTCTTGTCAAAAACCTCTTTGTAACGACTTTTCAATCATTGCAAAATAAAAATACAAAGTATAATTTACCAAAGTATATCGTATTTTACCAATCAAGTACATACAATTTTACACTAATTCATGTCTCAACAGGCTAAGACATGTTAAATTGTAAATTGATCAAAATAAAAATAAAATTATTTATTTATCAATAACGTTTATAAAAGAAACTCTTATGGTAGTCATTATAAATTTAAATTTACCAGGGTTTCGAAAAAAAAAAGCCAAGATGATGACTATCCTGAGAAGAAACCACGAAAGATACTCAGGATACCATTCTTTTAGTGGTCTTTAAAATAATAATTGTTTTTTAATGTAAAGTAATTCAAGTACAAAAGCAAAATTTACTAGCAAAAGTGTTAACAAGTTTTTATCACTTTTGCTAGTAAATTTGCAAAATTCGTTCGCTATAAGAACTGAATCGCTATAAGACCGAATTTAAATCATTTATTTACAAATAATCGTTATTTGTAAATAAATGATTTCAATTTCAATATAAATATATAAGAAAAAGTAGAAGAGTACGTAATGTTGAGGTTGATAAACAAGTCTTATTGCCTTGTTAAAATGAATCTTAGACAAACCTAACCTCTACATTCGATAACAAACGTCATTGTATCAAATAACTTGGTATAATATTTTCTAATTCCCTTCAGATTTGTTATGTCGAGGTTATACTGTATGTGGTATATGTATTACATAACGCACACAGTTACGTCAAAACTCCATCAGTGTGGGATCAATATTTCATTGAGGTCGTTTCACCCTATTTCCCCCAAACGCACACCTTTCGGTTTAATCGCATTCCGCTTTGTTAATAAACAATGACTTGGTTAAACTTGTTAACAAGGTGTGTCACGTGTTAATTAATTTACACTAAATTATTCAAAACCTTTTAATGGTGTTGATGTGTGATTTTGTTTTCGGCAACACTTTTCTCACAGAGATAAATAAGGGCTATCAAAATATTAACGCGTTCTCATAATTAATTTTCAGGAAAATATTTGATTTATTTATTGACTTATTTATTTTATATAACTAATATCATAAATGTGAAAGCAAGTTAGTTACGCTTTCAAGCTTTAACTACTAAACCGATCATATTAAAATTTTGCATACATGTTGTAAGGGATACAGAAAATAACATAAGCTACCTTTCACCTACAAAAAATTACTGTGTCCGAAGGATAATCTAAAAACCAAAAATAAAACCAAAAAATTTAACGCCTGATAAAAATATGTGAGCAATAAAGATTTGCATAAATGTTTTAATACGTAAGAAAACGGAATGCGACGAAATCACGGGCAAAAACCAGTGCTTTTTATAAAAGAATATTATTTAGACCAAAATAACGAAATATTAAAAAACAAATAAATCCTTTATATGTACAAAAATAAAATGGTCGGAAATAGAAAGAATAGAAACAGACCGAATTCCCATTGATACGTGATATTTCAACTATGAACGCTAGTTTAGGAAACAAAAATATATTTTCCACGTGAAAACTGCGATTTGAAGTTGCAAACAAACAAAGTGTGTCATTGCATTGCACTCGAGATGCATCAGACATTTGTCTGGAAGTCTGAGAGCCAACTTGAACCGCAACACTGGCGTTCTTTCACAAACTATTCTTTGATATTCATAAGGGCATATAGAAAACACGGAAAAGAAAGAAAACTATGTTCCGATATATTTAAATTTTATCGTCAAGTTTCTTTATGGCAAAAACTTGAAACTTGGTCTACTTGAAACCAGATATCAGATGGCTAATATTGCATGGTGCCACAAAACCGCCGATAGGTTTAACAGTTAAGGACAAGACTAAGATAGAAAAACTGGGCTCTTGGCTCATGCAATGAAACAAAACAGCATTAGGGCTGTTATTTTACAGTAGGGAATGTGATACTTTTAGCAAGTAAGCTTAATTTGTATTTGATACTATGGCTACTAACAAACTACTACCACAAGTAATGTGTTCTTTAAGGCGATTGTGAGGCGGTTTGAAATTAAGAAAATTCGTAGAGCCTAGGGCTGTGTGAATTCAGGTGTGGTTAATCTCGTAGAGTGCGTGCTACGGTGTTTGGGGTGTGTGACGTAATCAGCTACGCCGTAGAACGCCGCACTAACGGCCTTAAGAGTCTACGGTCGTGTCGTTAAATACATAATTTATATATGAACTAACAACAAATTTTAATTATTATTAACAAATTTTTATAATTATTTTGGAAAAACTTTTTTTCATATATATTATTTAATTTTCACAATATACAGTGTACTCATTCTTAAATAATAATTTATTTATTTCTTTACATAATTTTCATATTTCGAAATTTACAAACAAAAAAATAGTAATAAAAAATCAAATAGATACTTGTTAACAATTTTGTAAAGTACTTGAAGGATTACTGATAGTAATAAATTTTAAAATCAATTATGTTAATATATTTCTAATTTAATTTCTGAGTTGAAAATGATTCATTTTCTTTATATAAAATGTTATTTCTTTGTAACAGGTATTTTCCAGTGTGGTAAACGCTAAAGATAAGCCTGCGTGGTGTCGCTTTCGTCAAAAAATGTATAGCAATTTTGGGCTTTATTTTTACTATGTATGGTATCAACATATTTAACGTTGAATCAAAACTCATGCTAAATATGCACGTGAGGGTACTCACGTAACGTGTAGTTAGAACTGACAGGTAGAATAATAAACAAAACAAGTCAAAGCAAGCTGTGGGTAGGTCGCTAGTTGAATATCATCAAACGTTATTACATTTGATTATATTGAACAACGGAATTTATCATATTAAAAGAGTTGTAGAAATATTACATTATGTAAATGAAATGAAATTTCCAAAGATTAAAGAAAAAAATATTTCCCCTGGAACTTCATTATTTTAAGCGCAATCTGAGCTTTTATAGTATAAAAATATTTATACTATATCCCCATCGATGATTCATCTCTATGAGAGCCATTTCGAAGAAAAGGGGGCAAAATTGCTTACTATGATAAACTGCTTTAACACGCCTGATTCACGTTTATTGTTAAAGAAGAAACCAGTAATTCGTTTGATATATTGTAACTACAGATTAATGGTAGTTTCTAGTATAATTTATAACATAACATGTTTATTAATGTCATTAAAACAAAGTCTTAGTATGTTTAATTTATATCTTATGGAATTAAAATTGATTTGTATTATTAAATTACCTCGTTTAGACTATATCAGAAAAAATATGGATAGAAAATATTACATATGAGGTCGACGGTGCTTGGCTTCTGACCAGTCAGCGGCAGCGGTGCTGCCTTTCAGCAGTAGACGTCCTACGGCTGAGATGATGATTACATATTTAAAAAGAGAACACTGAAGTTAGAAAACCACTTTCATTATAGGTACCTACTTTAAAATCATATTGCAGAATTAATCAATACTCTTACCCAATACGTCTCTCGTCTTGTTCGAGACGAAAGGCTTTAACTATCCAACAAGCACTTAGTGTCCATTTTGTGTACAAGTTGTTCGTCCATCTTGTGAACTTGGATCCTTCCGAACTTTAGCCTCCTCTATAATCCATTGCAGATCTCATTTACAGTTTGAAATTCATAATAGATTATTGGGAAAATGCAGAATACATAGATTGTTTAGTTAAGCAGTACATTTTAATTTTTTAATTTTATTTCTTGTGTAATATTTAAGTTTTTCTAAAATAATTTTTTGACGTACCACTTTAAAAAAATAAACATATCTAAAATTATCGAAAATGTCACGACTATATTGAGTTAAAGTGTCTATAGGACTGAATTACATCAGCTCTTTGGAGCTCTAAAATATGAATTAACAGTTTTCTGTGTGTAAAGTGAGTAACACTGCAGTCGCACGTTGTTCAAAGGGAGCTGGAAACTCATTTGCAATCCAATCTACGAACTCGCGCCGAGTGCATTGAGGTTCTGGCCACTTTGACATTTACGAAAACAATAGACATTGTCCTATTTTAAAATAGAAAATTTTAAAAGTTGAACACTTGAATAGACGACGCGGCTAATCACTGCAGTCATTGTGCAGTGCAATTTATGTTTGCCAACTCGTTTTTTACTATTAATTTTATTTTGTTAATTTTATCTTGACATGTTTTCGAATTTGTATTTTATTTCAATTTTTTTTTTAACAATTGGCTTTTTAAAAAATAAATACGATTGTATGTGAGTTTAGTGATATGTGAAAATTTTTTTATCGTAGCTGTAAGTCATTCACTAATCAAACTCCGTTATGTGTTTTAAAACAAATTAATCCATTCAATAGTGTTTATAATAAATAATAATATTAAGGTTGAAATATTTGGACGTATAATTACATCGGTATTCTAAAATCTAAGTAGTTAACTTTTACTTTGAAATTTTTGTGTGAAGAAAATTCAAAAAGAAATTGCCTATAAACATAAGTTTTCTGTGTTTGTGATATAAAAATAATATATATACGTCTACAATATAAAATAGATGTAAATAAAAGCAACCTATTCGTGCTGGAGAGGTGCAAAATATATTCGTATATTCGTTCAATAACGATCGGTCGTACGTCGTTCGTTCGCGCCATAAGTTTAAAATTGTCTATAGTTATATTATTGACAATTGTTGTGTAAATTTTGTGTAAATTAATAAGTTAAGCCAGTTTCTATAAGTAACAGTGTTATCTAGGACATTTGATGCGGATAAGACGTCTATAACTAGAAAACAGTAAATCTTATAATAAACTGTTTTAAATCTACCCGCATTATGGTAAAGTGTCATAGCTGTAATAAACTAATAAATAAGAAAACTACAATTCTGGAATGTAGCCGTTGTCAAAAAATAGTACACGCAAGCACGGAGTGCTCCGGTTTAAGCACCAAACAGCTTGGTGCCCTAAAAGCCGCCGAAAATCTCGAGTGGACGTGTAACGACTGTAATCTAAACTCGTCTCGCAGGAGGTCCTTTGTAACGCTAGCTGACTCTGAAGATAAAGATGATGAGGATGGCTTGATCCAGGAAGCCTCAGTTGATGTAAAACAATTACTACAGGACCTAAGAAAAGAAGTGAGGAATATTATTACGCAAGAGATACGAGCTGTTTCTACATCGTTACAATACTGCAGTGAAAAGGTGGATGAATTTTCAGAATCCGTGGATGCATTAACTAGCAAAGTAAAAGAGATGGAAAAGAAAATTATCTACCTGGACAATCAAAACAGGTCGCACCTAGTGAAGATCGAGTCTCTGGAACAACGTAGTTATGAATTGGAACAGCAGCTACTGGCGGATCAAGTAGAAATTTCAGGCATTCCTGACATGAAAGACCTGGATATTCCTAAAGTGGTGGAGTGTGTATTCGCAAAGATCGGAGGACGGAAGGAAGACGTATTATCCATCAAAACGCTACCCCCTAGACAGAACGGATATGGGTCAGTACAAGTCCGTGTTCGTCATGAATCATCCAAACAACAGCTGATACTTAATGCCCGTAGTTCCGTTGTCACTGCAGGGGATATTCTGCCAAAATTGTCTGGTTCCCAAGCAAGTGAAAAAATTTATATTAGAGAGGCGCTGTCTACATATCATAAAAATCTACTGTGGCAGGCTAAGCAGGAGATGAAAAATGCTTTTAAATATATTTGGTTTAAAGATGGTAAAATTTTAGCACGTAAGAATGATAACACTAAGATATATAAAATTAGAGCTAAGAGTGACATCAAAAATCTAATGTCAAATCCAAAGTAAGATTAATATTCCCTAATTAGCATTTAATTATTTAATATACTTTTTTCCTATTTAATTTTAATTTTACTAAATATTTAACTTTTATCTAAACTTAATTATTATGGATTATATAGATAATTATAATATTACAGAACTATTTGATTGTATAGATATTACAGACTTTCAAAATATAATTCCTAGTAACAGTCAAAATATAACATTTTTGCACGTAAATGTAAGATCTTTAATCAAGAATTTCTCGAAAGTAGAACACATTATTCATATTTCCAATTCATCAATCGATTGTTTGTTATTAACTGAAGTTAATATTTCGGATAATGTCAAATCCCTGTATAATTTACAAGGCTACACAATGTTTACAGAGTTAAGAAATCATAAAAGAGGTGGCGGTATAATTGTTTACGTTAAAAATAGCCACAAATTTACTAAAATAAAAGCTACCTCACAACACTTTGAATGCCTACTTGGCACTTTAACTACGAACTCGTACTCTGTGGGATTGTGTGCGGTGTATAGGCCACCCAATTGTAGTAAACAACATTTCATGTGTGAGTTAGACAGAATCTTAGACAGGTTTGCAGACACTGACTTGGTCTTTTTGGGGGACATAAATATTAATTTAAAAATAACAAACCTGGTCAAAAAATCATACACTGACATAATGAGCGGGCACGGCCTTTCATGCGGTATCAAAAGTTACACTAGAATTGAAATAGTTAATGAATTAATAACTAAAAGTTGCATTGATCATATTTTTGTACGATCCCGCATGAGGGACGTGTACACCGCCGCGCTTTGCACCGTATTGGCGGATCATAGGGTTACGGTTGCGACATTAGTGAGTAACTCGCATGCACGGGGTGTTCCTGTTTATGTGACTCGGATTGATAATAATAAAACTAAAGAATTATTGGACAAAGTGAACTGGGACCTAGCCTTATCTATGGAGTGTCCCGATGAGATATATAATTTTATTAGGCAACGGTTTGATGAATGCTATGATAAATCTAAATATCAACATAAAATCAGTAACTCAAAACGCAATGTATTTAAATGGGTCAATAAAAATGTTTCAAATTTAATTAAAAAACGGGACAACTTATTTTCAAAATGGCTGAAAGACACCAGTAATAAAGAACTCAGAGCAAAATATAACAAAATAAGAAATAAAGTAAATAAAATTATATATAAAAATAAGAAAAAAGAAATCAGGACAGAAATTAATAAATCAAAATGCGACCCTAAGAAACTATGGCAAATAATAAATAAAATTTCAGGTAAAGTAGTGAACTCAATTGATGATTTTATCATAAAAGCTTTTGATGAAAAAGACACTAAAAAATTGGCTGATAATTTCGCGAATCAATTCCAATATAATGTAAAATCGATTATTCCTAATTGCACTCGTAACTTAATGAACAAAAACAGCTATGAAAGGCCAGTAGATAAATCAATTTTTTTCCCGGTAGCAAAAAAAGGTGACATTTATAAAATTATTAAAAGTATTAATCCTAATAAAGCTCCAGGAGCTGATGGCATTCGAGCGATGGATATAGTGAGGTTATCAGATAGGATAGTAGGTGCTATTACACGGCTCATTAATACCAGCATTGTGATGGGACGCTACCCCAAAGATCTGAAAACTGGTATTGTTCGTCCTATCTATAAGGGTGGCAGCACTCATGACTGCGCAATGTATCGCCCTATTACAATATTACCCGTTTTAGACAAGATTGTTGAAAAGTATGTATGTAATAAAATTCAAAAGTTCTATTCAAACAATGGCATTCTTTCTGGTCAACAGTATGGGTTTCAGGCTAAAAAAAGTACAACGCAATTATTGTCCCGCTTCACGGATGAGGTTAACAGTTATCTGAACGCCAAAAAGCATGTATTATTAGTCTTTATAGACTATGGAAAAGCCTTTGATACATTGCGGCATGAGCTTCTAATTGAACGGTTAGAAAATAGTGGTATTAGGGGCAGATTATTGGACTGGTGTAGGGATTACCTTAGCGAGCGTTGTTTCCAAGTAAAAGTTGCAGGAACACTCAGTGAAATTGTTAAAGTTACTGAAGGAACAGCCCAAGGATCGGTCCTTGGCCCATTGCATTACCTTACGTACGTGAATGACCTTACTAATGTCATCAAGCACTGCAAAATTTATCAGTTTGCTGACGATACCTGTTTATTGGCAGCCGACAAAGATCCATTGGCCGCACAAAATATGATACAAATGGATTTCACTGCAATCTGTAAGTGGTCGCATGACTCTGGGCTGGTACTCAATTCCGATAAAACAAAACTTATACACGTTCGGTCTAGTCACAATTACTATTCTGGTGAAATTAAAGTGGTAGCCCATAGTCATGTCTGTCTCCACACGATAAATGTACAATGTACTAATGCTTGCATAAACATTGAGCAAGTGGCTGAACACAAATACTTGGGTCTAGTAATTGATGACAGATTTAATTGGGCGAAACACATAGATAAAGTATGTAATAAACTTAGAGCAATATTAGCTAAATTTTATATAATTAAATATAAGGTACCAGGTGATATATTGTTGACTATGTATAAAGCCTTAGCTGAGAGTATATTGTCTTACGGGTTAAGTAGCTATGGCCGCACTTATAAAACGTACCTAGATCAAATATATAACATCCAATATAGATTTTTAAAAATAATAGTACCTTTGAAAATTAAAAATAAATATAGTGAAGATCCCATGGGACTATTTAAGTACTGTGGAGTGATTCCTATTCACAAAAAAGTTGACTATACATTACTCATGGAACAATACTTTCGCGAGGAAATTCAGGTAGTAAAAAGTCACACAATAGTCACTAGAAGCGTCACTAATAAGTTATTAAATAAACCAAAATTTATTAATGAGTATGGCAAAAGAACCTCGCAATATGTAATTCCCTGTCTAATAAATAATTTACCTACCAATTTAAAAAATGAAATAACACAAAAAAACATAAAGCGTACCTTAAAAAAATATTACTTAAACTAAATAACTATCATCTAATAATACATGCCCGCATAGATTGGAACATCCTGTGTAGCGAGTTGCACACGCACAGAGCGTGCCGATGCCTCGCTCGACCGGTTTTTCTTTCTTTTATTTTTTGATCACAACTGAGTTGCATCTTGCATGCGATTCCGTTAGTTAGGCATATTTATATTATTATGAATTGTAATATTGTTATAGTTATAATTTGTTGTTGGAGTGAAATAATATGTCTAGACAAACCAATAATGGTTTACAGACATTGTCATCATATTGTGTGTAAAAAAAAAAAAAAAAAAAAAAAAAAAAAAAAAAAAAAAAAAAAAAAAAAAAAAAAAAAAAAAAAAAAAAGGTATTAATATTACAAAAAAATCTTATTATGCAAAGCCTCATAATGATACGATGGGGATCATAAAAATTGTTAAAAATACGGCTTAGAAATCTATATAGAAATTTAATACATTTAAAAGAAAATGTATGCAAGAAAGGAAGTACTTAAAAAAATTTCTCTCTAGATTTACCATTTCATATGCACTCCTAAATGGAATTATAATGTAAGAATAACTTGAAAATATTAGCACAGGAACTAGACGTCTAGGTCGGTACTTCCGAACCGCCACAAAATGTATTCAGTATCCGAAATCCTGAACGTAATTTTAATGTCCCATACGAGCAGTGTCGGAGATTAAATTTGGCGTAAATGATTGCCACAAGTAACAAGCTTATAGCGATTAGCGATGATTCTATAAAAAAATGTGTATCTGTAAAAACTAATGTTCGCCCAGTAGTCGAAATTCGAGAGCAAGTAATTTAATTTTTAAGTACTATATTAATCTCTTCTCGGTTTGACCACAGACTTCAACCTTAAACAAAAAAGTATACATACATATTTAGTTCCAAACGTGTGTGCGTATGTCAAACATGCGTTAGTGTGTGGAACGTTCATTCAAAATAATTTAATGCATTTCTAATGCATATTTAATAAAAAATGTTAGCTTTCTCCAGTATTTCCTCATACAAATTTTAAGTGTAGGTACTTAATTTCATACTCCTCCGTCCGGGCAATTTTCTTAACTAAAGTTACTTCATGTATTAATGTATAGATTTTTATCTATAAAATGTATTCGACTAAAAATTTTAAACGCTTACTAATTTCCTGTTAGTTTAAATTTTAATCTGTCTGCATCAAAATTAATGCTGACATGTCTAAATTAATGAATACTGTTAAAAGTCAACTGAGATGTTAGAATGAAGAAGAGTGCTAAATATTAGTTTCGTATTGGAATGTACTATAATGTATGTATGTCGATAATATAACTATACATCAGTGTTTTTTTTAACTGAACTATAAATTATTACTTGTGTAGATATCATTTGTTTTAATCGCTTATTACTTGTACTACAAGCATAGATGTGTTTTAAAGTGAACATTTTCTGGCGACACAAACGTCCTTACATATTCTAACGATGGTGTAATTAGGGACTGAAATATGTAAATGGTAACGTTCATGGGAACACATTAAATATAATTGTCATTAGCGCTTATTGTATTTTTATTGCAATAGTCATGTCTGTGACTATGACTAAAATGGCTGAAGTATTGTCGGAATTTTTTACCTACTTGCAAATTACGATCTCTGTGGATAAGATAAAACGTAACCATTCGAATTTATTTATACAAAATAAGTCAGCTGGGCTAAGTTAGTTAAGTATGTAAGTACCTAAATCTGACAACTATCTTTGGATGCTTACATTATAAAATAAATAAGAATATGTCCTATTTTCATCCTTTTCTTTTTATGTATTAAGTATTATGTCCTGTAGGTGTCATGTATATTTAAAAAAAAAAAATTGTAAATTACTGAAAGTATTAAGTTTAAGTCATCCGCTGATGATCAGCGTCGTGGTTCAAGTTTCAACAACATACTGTACCATTTTGGTCTCCGTATTGAAAATGACAATTTTATTCCAAGGAATTAAATGTGTATGTATGATTACAATATTCAAATTAATCATAAAATTATTCGGACAAGTGAGACGACGGACCAGCATCTGAGGTCCGGGCAATGACCGCTCAAGCGTTTGGGGTGACAAGACGAGAGTTGTAAAATGCTGCATAAAAGTTATTTTTTTCTAATGACGTAAAAAATTATAAGTAACTAATGAATTTCATGATTGATTCATAAGTGAATGTTTATCTGTAACTTTTAATTTTTGCGGAATTTTGAATTATATAAGTTTAAAGTATATTATATTGAGGTGTTTTGCTATAATTTGTTTTTAAAAAGTAAATACTTTTAAACGATTTTCAAATGCAAATCTGAAATTAGTTACGAGTATGTAAGTCTTAAATAGTAGTATTTTCGTTAATTTTGAAAACATCTTCCTGTTCTCGAAAAAAATTAAAAAAAAAAACTTTTTTAAAGAAAGAAATGACTTCATTGTATTGTTTATTTACAAAGGCATTTTATTTTTTTAAGAATAGAAACGCTACATTTTAGGGGCCCGCTAGGACAGCATAATCCCTAAATTAATTTATATCGCCCACCTTGTTTGTGGTCAGTTCAGCATCAGGTGCGAATAATGCCTTTACAAATAGTCCTCGGTTTTGCCTTGACAAGTGCGGGGCCATCGGTAACCTTTCGAACTGGTCCCAAACGAATCCCAAATCAGTTCGTTGTTTCAATTACTGTTGGACCTCCGTAATTCGTATTTTGAAATGATAAAAATTCATCACAACAGTGAGGGTCGATAGTGATGACAATTATGGCGTTGAAACATTGTCTCTAACTAAGGGCTTAGTAAGAAATCTCAATGTCACTAAGGGCCAGTTTTATAACAATCCGTTAGTTAAATTTTATATCAAATAGACGAAAAAATGATCTAATAGTATAATATAGTGTATTATAACAATATATTCGTAAGTCAACAGTATAATTTGACAGCTAGCGTTTACTGGCTCGTTACTGACTATGATAGGGTCGGTTTATCTTACGTATCGTTTATTTTGTTATTTTTGTAAATAAATGTGTTTGTGACGCGACACTTGACAGTTCTTGACAGACTACAACGAAACCATCGACAATATTCATAAACTTCGGCGTATTTTTACGGGCAGCTACCGAATGTTTAATTTCTTTTATAGAACCACCGTCAGTAAACGTTATTGACGGACCGTTAACCGTTCGGTTACCAGCACTGTAACGAACGGGAAAAAGGTATGTCGTTTATAAAACTGGCCCTAAGTGAGCCAAAAACAGTAAACCAACCGAAAAAAAATGGAGTAAAATATGATTTATTTAGCAAATGAATTCAAATAAATAATACGGTAATGTTTGAAATGTTTATGTATTTATGATTAAATCATGACTATAAGAATTGATACTATAATAAATTCCCCCTTTTGAGATATTTCATAATTAAACTTTGAACATAATTATTATAAAATGCAAAATATATCTCCTACATACCTAAAGTCGTTGGGTTTAAGCCTTTAGGAGTCTGGCATAATCCCGCAGCGTACCCTGCGCTGCCGGGTATCCATGAGGATTTCCCAACGTTAAAAAAAGGTAGACTGACGGTAAGTTGCTACCCTCACATGTAAAATCAACCCAAGTCAAATGTATGCATGTGCAAACGGTAAAAGACCAGGTAGTGAGCCCATAAATAATATTTCCGTTAGCTTACACAACACGCCCATCTCTTGTTTCGTGGTTAATTTACTTCCGTGTTTGGGTAAAGATTTCCCGTTGTTCCTGCGGAACTCTAATTAAAGCAATCCGGAAATGCATGTATAATAATGGATCTCGTGATTAAAACACAGGTGAATGTTGTGGCGTATTCCCCTTAATTAAGGCGCGACGCTATCGACAAGGGAGCATTTTGACTGAATAAAAGATAATATGTATCACGTGTGCTACTTTTGGTGTTCAAGCTTTGTTTCAATGCAGACTATAATGGTTACTCTGAATAATACTGTGTGTCAGCCAATTTATATTACAATTAGCCGTGTCCAAGACTTCATACATTCAGTACGGTGAAAACCGCATTAGAATCATTTAATCTGTTCTCGAGATTATTCTGAGCCCTTTTTCTATGCGGTGCGTACACAAACGCATAGAAAAAAGACAAAAATTCTAATAATTATATTTTAATTTTTGACCTCGGTAACGGTAACAACTTGTACCTACATTTTTTTAAAATATTTAATGTACAGACACGGCTCGTTTACGATATTTACGTTTAAGATCAATATATCATAATGTCAGTTTCAAAACGTCAAAGTTCAACTTTTCCTTTAGTGAAAAAAAAAAACATCAAAATACGTTGGGCGGTTTAGATGAAGTTAGCGGAGAAAAAGATAGAAGCGGATAGCGATTTTTATTTGTATAAGTATATTTGGATAGATATATAAGCCGAGTATACCATTCAATTATACCAGATTTCTCTTAATACAAGGCAAAATATGGCGTTGTCCGTGCTTATTGCCAGGCTTGATGGACGTCGTTTCACCTTTATGACAAGCATCATGTTATGACGTTAGGGGTGGTCATATACTGGATTAATTATATAGAAAATATACGTACCTACAGGGGTTTGTTTATAGTCGTTATATGTATAAATGTTTATACGTGCGTTGACTCTTTAATTTACTAAAGTAGTAAAACTTATTTGAAATAAGCGTTCTCTGTTATTTACCTTGTCAATAGTGTAGCGAATATATTTAACACTTACTAGCAGTATCACGCGACTTCACTTGCCCTTTAGCTAGATTTTTTAAATTGAGTTTTGTGGCAGCCTAGCTTCTGTACCGGTCACCCCTACCGGTTACATAAACATGTAACAATACAACATATAAGGAGACAAAATCTAAATATTAATAATTAACTGCTCAATTATGTTGTGTCAATTATTAAAAGTTATTATTTTATTTTATTTTTATTCATAAAACAATTTTTTTATATATTAGCTAGCATATTGTTAAATACATTTTTGATATTTCAAAAATCCTTAAAATATCAAAAAGTATTACTTTAATGTAAATAATTATTAAGGAAGAAAGTTAAAGTTAAATTCAAGGCATATTCCTATTTATTCATTCTGAGGAACCCTCCGGGCGGTTACGCTCATTTACCTCGTAATTACTTAAAGCAAATACATCGGTATTTTAGATATTTCATTTACAAAACGTAGTATGTGGCTAAATTAAAATATTATACCTATTTATGTTTTAAACAGAAAATACTTTTTTTTTTTCACAAATCGATATATTTATATTTTATTTAAAGGTGGGTTATTTAATTTATTAACAAATTTCCGATTTGCGAGGAAAAAAATTTAACACTGATGATGAGGTGAAGTCAGCAGTTGTGTCACATTTTGAAGGCCAAAATCCAGAATATTTTTTCTTGGATATAGAAATGTTAGTAAAGCGCTGTGAAAAGTGTATTGAAATAAAGGGAGATTATATTGAAAAATAATAATAGTTGTTTGAGATTTACCCTTTATTTTATAGTCCAGGCCGGAAACTTTTGGACTTTAGTGTTAGAAGAAGGAGTAGACGGAAATGAACTCTGGCATACCCTTACTGACTCAACGATACACATCAGCTTGAGTGCTGTTGTTTTAAAGTGCTCTTCTGTAAAGGGTTGGCTACTGTAGCCAGACGGCTTGCTCAGTTTATAGATTCATGGTTATTTTTTTTTAATTCCTTTATAAGTACGACTTAAGTTCTAAAAAGAAGTAAGTACTGTGAAAATAATTAACGTTTGGTATGATACCACGTTTTCTTTAAAACCATCGCTCCTTATACCCTCTTGAGTGTTGTAATAGCGAAGTTTCTAATGTTTTGATTTCAAACGACGGGACATGTCTCATATTTTGCTAGAATCCTTTCCCTTATAAACTTTAACAGGCCTTAACTGACGCACTCAAGTGTAAACTTAATTTCTATTTGCATAAGAACAAAATTCGTTTAATAAGCTTTGCAAATTAATATTATTTGTCATTTTTTTTGGAATATAGATTACTTTCAATTACTTTTAATTGTTGCTACTAGATTTTAAGAAATAAATATTTCAAAATGTATAATTATTTCTTAAAAATAATATCACGAATATGTTAAATGTGAAAGAAGTATAGTATCAGTATCCAATATATCAATATGTCCAGCAGTGGACGTCCTGCGGCTGAAATAACGGACATGGATAAAAAAAAACATTTACAAAGAAAATTTAAAAAAAGAAAACATATTCGTGTGTAAGAAATCGCCAAGAGAATACTATACAGACAATAGAAAAACTTGTTGTCGCAATAGAATTGCATTGTCAAACCCATGTCAACGACGTTTTAGATTTCAGAATTGTATGTATATTTTTATTTACTATTCGAAAGACTATAATAAGTTAAAAGGTAGGGAACCGATTCTAATTTTTTTATTGACAACAATAAAGTTTGTCAACTCATAACTATTTACAAAAAATCGACTCAGAAACAAATGAGAAAAGTGTACTGAATTGTTTTGGTTTTTACCTATTTACTATAGATTTCACACATTAAATTTACATTAATTGTACCTGTACATTTTTATGCTTAGATATATTTTATTGATATACATTTTTAATGATACCTAATAAATTTTATTTGATTTATGTCAGAATAATAAATTATATTATATTTGTATATTATATTGGCACAATAAGATAAACTGTATATAAAATTTTAAATATATTAAGATTAATTTTAGTGCAATAGAAACTACAACAAAAAAAATTGTATGTGAAAATACATGGAAAATAATATCAGAAAATTAAACGCAATTTCTTTTAAATATATCCTTTCTCTTGTAATAAATATTATTATATTACATTGTCAGTATCTAGCTAGTGTTTGCTGCCAACAAAGGTTAAGTATTGTTAACCAGACGTATGGAAGCTGCAGCCGTGGGGTCGTTTGACGAATGTATGGTTTGTGGCAATAATCACTGTTATTTATAGCCGCCATTACTATCCGCCGCCAGAAGTTCTGTTTGTCTGTACATGTCTAATGCTACGGCCACACTATCGCGATAAAGCGAAGATTTGCGTTGTCGCGACACGTCTGGCCAAAGAATTCGTCCTATCGCGAATCATCTTCGCGAATATGAATGCCCTTCGCGCCGCTGTCGGTAAATTGCCGCACATCAAAGGGTTTTGTCGCGACAACGCAAATCTTCGCTTTATCGCGATAGTGTGGCCGTAGCATTAGGGATTGTACGATACGCGTATTGTATTGCGATATAAAAAGCTAGTTGACGTTGAGTTTTTTCAAAGTCATGTAAGTAATTGGCTTTTTGGAGGAGATCTGACCAAGAGATAATTATTTCATTGACAGGAATCAAAAGAGACATGTGTAAAATATTTGAGTGGAAGTAAAATACAGTCAAAAAAGTGTCCCAATTGATTTCCCACAATTAACTAAACCGTTTGGTAGAATAATTTGATATTACATTTAGTTGATATAAACTAATATCAACTATAACATAACATAACATAATTATCTATGGCATAAAAATAAATCAGTCTACCGGTACAACATCAAGTTCTAAGAGAAACCTGTCATCTAATAAAAACAATTTTAATAACGATATTCTCGTGTTTTGAAAACATACAGTAAATCTTACAACGTTTGTTTATTATTCTGAGCACAGTAAACATCTGCTGCACTTCTGGTCTATGCATTTCTTACAGACTTTCTTATTTGCTTACATTTGCATACCTATATAAAATTTTCACGTTTTAAAATGCATAAAGTGTATTAGAATATTTTTATTTTATAATGTGTTTTATTCACATGAATGCAATTGACTAAAATGCATTTATGATATGGCTCTAATGTCGACAGACAGGCTGACAGTCAACTTGAATAGAAAGATTAAGAATAAGGAAGGTACGAGGAAGGGATGGGGTAATGGGCTCTGGCATCTCTATACATTCACCGAAACACAACAGCATATATGCTGTTATTTCACGGACATGCAATACGAAAACATGCGATTATCGTCAGTAAATCTAACGTCTTAAAACATCAATCACTCCAACATTAATTGAGATATATTCCATAAGATAATTACTACATACAATGCCAACGTGTTCACATTATAGAGACGATCGATGCGTTCAAAGTTGACGCGATTCTAAGAATTCAAATTGAACGGGTGTCGACGCTCCAAATTCATTATTTATTGTTACTAAGTTAAGGGCGTCGAAGACAACACTTTGATGTTGATTCCGGAAAAGGAACACTTGTTAAATTTATAACGAGAAAGAGAAGACTGAATAAACTTATTAAAAGAAAACTTCAGTTGTGATCACATTTGCGTTTTGTATTTCAATTTAAATAAAGCTACAATAAGTTTATCGGATTATACGTCTGTCTGTCTGCTAGAGTTGTGTATTATTTATATTTGATGCCAACAAGAAACAAGGATTGCAAGATGGGAGACGTAAACGTGTCTTAGATTACAACTGAGTATTAGCAACGCACTGTGTTAAACAAACGCAGCGTTTGACATCTCTTTTTTTAATCAAAATTAAGTGCGTAGTTTAGAAGAAGTTAATACAGGAAGAGAGGCAAATAGCTCTGGCTACACACGAATATAATTTTATATGCATACATAATATCCCTCTATTTCAGCTTTTTTCATCATTAAAAATCCTAACAAGAATCCAGTTAGAAGAAGAAACAGACACGAGGCATAAAACGACTTTATTTATTCTTTACACTGTATTGGGTTTTTTTCGCACGGATATTTTTTTTTTCTGAAAGTTATATACACAAACCTTCCTCTCTTTATCTCTCTTTTTATTAATGAAAACCGTATCAAAATCCGTTGGATGGTTTAAAGTAAGTTAGCGGCGAAACAAACAGAGGCGACAGCGACTTTATTTTATATATTATTATAAAATACTAAAAAATGCTATGAAGTTGACCTGAATGGTATTTTATTTTGTAACAAGTAATTTAACAACAATATAACGAGAAATGATTATTATTATTTCATTTGATAATATATTTATCAATAAAAACATTTTGAAGTTTATACCCTACCTTCGAAATTATTATGGTTAAATCTCGACCAGTAGGCAAATCCTAGTAAATTTTATATGAAACAAGTACTGAATTGCCGAATATTTTTTTTCTTTTTTTTTCTAATGTTTTATTTTAATTTTTTTTTTTGTAGACATTTTTCTAGGTGCAAGAAAAATTTAAACCATTGTATAATACCCGGTCTTCGAAATCTTGGAGTTTGTCAATCCTAGTGTGTGTGTGTGTGATAGTAGAAGCAAGCCTATAAAGATCTTGTCTCCGTAATGAGGGTGCGGGGTCATCTGATGGTGCCAGTGTAAGATAATTGAATACCCTAAGTTTGATTAGTTGGAGACATTATAGCCTCCAAAATAACTGGAATTTGCTGTATCGTCAGTATTATGTGCATTTAGATAAGACATGGGTTTAATTAATTAATTAGTCAAATATTAGAAATGAATAAAGAAAAATAGGTATGGAACATGTAATGTTATCCCAATAAGAAGAGATATCATGATTCGAATTTAAAGGTTTTTTTTTATAAGAAATTTGTCAAATACAAGACTTGGTCAAACTGCGTTGCGCAGTCATAAATGGGTTGCCCAATCTGGAGCGTGACGGTAACCACCTACCTTCAAGTAGACCGTCAACCTGATACCGAATCAATGCATACAAACCGGTATAAAAATATGTAAGAATCTTTTTTTGGACTTATCTATAGATTGTAAACAAGAAAAAAAAGGCCACCAAAAGTCACTAATTAATGGTCGCAGGTGTATCTGCGATGAAAACAAATCGGACGCTTGCAAATATTTAGGTGAGGAATCCCATCCTGGACTAAGTCCAAGAAAACTGCAATCAAAGTATTTCAATCTAAACTAGACCTTGTACAGTGAAAATAGCTCTTGAAATTCCAAATCAGGTTACGTATTTTACGACGTTCTAAGTTTGTCGGTTTAGAAATTGTACTCAATATAATGTTATATCTTGTGAAATTGCAGTTGAAAACAGAATACGTTGCGAATAAGAAGTCGGTTACTGCGTTTAGTATTTCAGAGTGGCATAAAGTGAGCAACGTAAGGCATCCGGCTCGAAGGACCAGCTAATTGCAATGGTCACGCACATTCCGATGCGTGCGCGTCTGTCTTTGCTTGTGCGCATACCGCCTTCGCGGCTAATTACGATCAGGATTGATTCATTAGTTGGTTTCCTTGACGATTTGTTACAGCCAATGTTTGTTACGGTACCAGAGTGTGTAATGAAAGGGGAACTCATTCTCCTTTTGGAAGCAGAATCAAATGCCAGCGTTTGTTACCTAATTGAACGATGCATTTACTTTTTGTAAAATTATTTTTAGGATACAGATATTGTCTCACGATTTATTGGTAAAATAATTTTCTTTTTAGTGTGGGTATTCAAAATCAGTCCATCGCGTAAATGGACTGATATGAAGCCAAAATTTGATCGTGAATGTTAAAATTCGTTGGCGTGATGTAAAACTCTAGATTTCTTGGCGTTATCGTGAATATCCACACTAAAAAGAAAATTACTTTTAGTTGCTTACAATCTTAGATGAATAAATAATAAAAAAGGTTTTGTTGTTGCATTGTACACAGGGTCATTTAATTTTTTCAACATTTTATAGTAAGTCCGATGAAGGTTCTTGTGAAGAGAAAAAATGGAAAAATTGTCTGGAAATTTTATTTATTTAATTACCTACACATCAGCTGTCACTGTCCAAAAGCTTTTCACAGAACATTTATAGGGTTAACTTAGTATTGAATAAAAATCCACTCTCTATGAATTAGTGATTTCGTGTTAAGAGTGAGTGATTCGTTAGTCGCTATTATTATTTCAATGAAGTTACCTTACAACTTTAGATTAAGTTCAAAAACATTGCTACACAACTACAAAAAGTACTAACACATACTTTTGACTCGTTAATTTCACGGAACCACATAATAAATCTTAAGAAACTATTCACAGAACATTGTATCAAGATGTAAACGTTCCCAGACGATATATGGTGGAAAGTTTCAGTTGCTGCCGGTTGCCTGGATGCCCACAGCTCACGTACAACTACGAGTAGTTTCGCTATTCTAGAAGTTGAGCGCAGATTTTGTGTTTGGGAATACTTATGCGGTGTGCGTTTGAAATTCAGTGGATAGAGCAGACGTGTCGAAGTTCAGGTGCTCAACGCTACCAGACTGTTAAAACTTTATATTCACTAACTATATTAATAGTTTTATTAACTAAATTAGACCTTCCCTTCCGGTAAACAAAGTGTTTAGTGGGAATCTCGTCTTTCTGTA
Source organism: Synanthedon andrenaeformis (assembly GCA_936446665.2). Taxonomy (NCBI): domain Eukaryota; kingdom Metazoa; phylum Arthropoda; class Insecta; order Lepidoptera; family Sesiidae; genus Synanthedon; species Synanthedon andrenaeformis. The sequence continues at coordinate 1,732,805 of OW387780.2, read as the reverse complement.
TCATGTATTTAGTAACGCTACGCAGAGGTTCTCAAACTTCTTTGCACAAAAATATTTATTGTCGGTTTTTACTTGTTAGTTGTGTTTTTTATTTGATTTATAAACAAAAATCTATAAATTAAATAAACGAGAAAAAATTATGAATGAAAGGTTTTAAAGATTCTCGAAAATCTTCGCCCTAAGTAGCGAAGTAAAATAAATGATTTATTTATGATCATTGTTTATATTCACGCTGCAAACTTTTAAATCATTTATATAACTGTCCCTTTACAATTTCCCTGGTCATTATAATATGATGAAATTTTTACAGGATTACCAACCAAAAACTAATCAGCCCCCCCACAGTTGCATAAAGGCTTTTAATAATTCTTATGGTCTTAGTTGTGTACTAAATTACCAATTCAGTTGACATGAAAGAGTTTGTTAAGCTTAACTTTTTACGTAGCTTTTACTGCTTTAACACATACTGTAAATAATTAAATGTATTTCTTAACTAAAAACATAAATGTTTTATTAAACGAGTGTTTAGTATAATTACTAACTTAAAAAGTATGCTCTGTTTATTATTGTAGCTTGTCTTGAATGTACATAATATTATATGTGTTAATATATACAATAGTTATGTTGAATTTATCTCCTTCATCAAATCGACTAGTTAAATTTGGCACATATATTCAAAAATCTCCCAACTTTGTTGTTAATTTAAAACGGTTGTATCCAATTAATTTGACCTTTGAAGAACTTTGGGAACCGATGCCCATCACTAGGGTCGCGGTTTACCACTTCAGCTTGCTAATTTAGCGAGCTATGTGAAATTAAATTAGTTATTTCAAACAAACATTAAATCGATTTGTGTACACAAGAGACCGTACATATTTACTTCCAACTATTCGACCCGCATACTAGTGATACCTATACCTAAACGCACTGCATAGTCTAAGCTGAAAACCAAACAGAGACGGAGAACAAACTATCCGGAAGACTGGCCAACTGGTCAGAAACTGTTTGCCGAGACACCAACGCCCTCTAGCGGTCAATATTCTACACTATAGCAACACAAGTCATTCATGAACACGTACAAATAAAACACATTGAAGTGTGGTTCATATACTAACATTATTATTCTCAATTTAAAAAATAATAATTAATTTTAAGTCTGTCTCGTTCCGATAACATGACTGAACGTCCAAATGGTTTGAATGCGTACTTAGTTGTCAAAATGTACAATTTAATCTGCGTATTTGTTTATGTGGGAAACGTTTGTTACCGATTTTGATGGAACATATTTTGATATGTCAATAATTATTCAGAGAATAATGTATACCTACTTACTACATTTTACCCCGCCAATTATGTGTTAAAAAAACTGTTTAGTCAAATCCTCAAGCAAGTTTCCAAGAAATATAATATTATAATTATACTTAATGTGCATATATGTAAGAAAAACTGAACTGCAACAATCTACTGAAGCTAAAGGCGGGCTTGTATATAATACTGGCTGGTGCCCGCGACTTCATCTGTGTTGATAAACAGAAGATAAACCGCGTGAGAAAGTATGTAAAGCAATACATTGACATACACTGACGCCTGACATTATACCTTTGCCAAGCGTTGGATCTTTATTTCTGTGCCTGAAAGTTAGTGCCCACGTGGAATATTTAGCCTATTCCATCCTGAAATTCTATTCTAACTATTGGTAAAAGAATTTTTTTAATCGGATAAGTAGTTTCGAAGATTAATTTCTACATACAAACATACAAAGTTAGGTATACATTTTTTAATCTAAGTTTAAACAGCCTATATTTTTAATTAGCTCAGCTATATTGATTTAGCAATAACGCAATCAAATAAAGCGGACACGAAACCCAACAGATGTAGGCAGGTATAGAAAAAAATATAAATAAAAAAACACCGCCCAATCAATTTTACCTTCGGCAATCACAACTCAGCCAAATTCCCAGCAGATTGATTTGTAACGCCAGACACAAAAAGTTCTTTTAATTAGCCGAGATTGTTCGTTGACTAAATTTGTTTGAGTAAAGCGTCGATCGACTATAATTGTAATCTATCGACGGAGTAAAGGGAACAATTTACTCAAAAAAATTGATCATCAATACTAATAATAAATCTGTAAGGGTCGGTCATGGAGTAAGTTACTTTGTTTTCAGAGATATCGTGTTTATAGGCTCTATACGTGATACTGAAACTAAATTGACGATTTTAAGAATTTTTTTCTGTATGTATGCATGTATGAAACTTGGTAGATAAACATTTAGACGTACAGGACACAGGATAGGCTACTTTTTTCTTTTTCAACGCGGACGAAGTCGCGGGCGCCAGCTAGTTATTTTATAAACTTCGTAGGCGCTGTAGTTCGGTTTTTGAAAATCTCAAAGGAACCTAACATTTTTCCAGGACAAAAGTATTATATATGTTAATCAGTACATGTATTACTATCATAGATATACAGACAAAAATTCTAAAAACTATAAGTATTTTTGACCTCGGTAACATAAGTACAACGTGTACAACTTGTTTTATTTTCGAAAAGCTGACATTTGGATCCTATAGTTTATTTTATAAATAAGTTTATTTTATAACGTAAACATCTAAGAAAGAATTTTTGAAAATTTCAACTCCGTGCGAAGGCAGGGGCGGGTCGCTAGTGTAAAATAAAGTCAATCTCTGCCTCTGTCTTCTTCACCGCTAACTCTTATAAACCATACAACGGATTTTAAACGGTTTTCAATGATGGAAATAGCGATAGACGAGGAATGTTTGTGTATGTAATTTTCAGAAGGAAAAAAAAACACTACGTGCGAAGCCGGAGACTGGTCGCTAGTTTAGTATAACTGTAGGAGTATTTACTTGAGTTATAAAATTCTTCGAACTGGTTTCTACGTGGGGGAGAGGTTTTAATTAATAGAAGCCAAATATTGACGAGTGTCTGACGTTTAAGGTGAAGCTATTAGTTATAAGTGAAATAAAGAGTTATTTCGCTGGCCTCATTTTTAATTGAGAATTTTAAATTTGAAAATCTTTTGGATTCCTTTGCAAACAATAAATAGTCTGTGACTGTAAAAATAAAGAAAAACTAGACTTGTAAATACTTAAGCATCTACACAGATAAAAGATTATTAATTTTTTTAACAATCTGTGATGTAACAATCTGCAACAATATAGCCTAAATAAGAACATGTATATGGGAGCCATTTTTCTGGTATCAATAATAAATCATTGCAGTCAGAATTATGCAAAAGATTCTAGCCCTATATAAGCCTAAGACTAAGACTAATTGTCCAAGGAAATCATTATTTTAAACTATGAACCACGATCTCCTAGTATGAGCACTCAAGCTATTTTATTTGCAATCTAAGTTCAAGTGTTATAGTGTGAAAGCATCATCATGTCCTTAGGCGACGGTAACCACCTACCATCAAGTGAGCCTCCAGCCTGTATTCCACCTGTTTTTTTTTATATTATAAAAAAATCGCATTGGGTTCATTGACAACCAAACAGTGCATAAAAAGTTGATTCTAAACTGTTCTGTCGCTTTTTTATTGTGTTAACTAGCCGTTGCACGCGACTTGGGCCGCGTAAATTTATAAAATACTACTATGTTACTTGCTGATAATGTATAATAGCTTTCTACAGACGAAAGATTTTTTTAAATCGGTCCAGTAGTTTTTGAGTTCATTCATTACAAACAAAAATATAAAAATACTAGCTATAACTATATATATATATACTATAATTATAACTAAAACTATATATAGCTATACTAGTTTCGTCCGCGTAATTTACTTACTATGTTACTTGCTGATAATGTAGCTTTCTATAGGTGAAAATCTGTTCTCTTTATAATATCAGTATAGACGAATCTTCTCTCTTAATTAGTATAGATAAAAAATAAATGTGTGATGAAAGTGTGAATAAAATGTTTTTCGAACTTAAGACGTACACTATACTGACCGAAAATAGATTATTTTTTCGGGCGTAGCATCAATTACTTACAGTAAAACGCTATAAGAACCTCGCCTTAAATCTTTTAACGGGTAACAGTCGTTGTCTATTATGAAACGGGCGCCAAGACGCAATTGTTTCAATCCTGAAGGGTAATATTTAACGTGCCGTGAGGATTATTCCGCCAGAGCTTTAGGTAAACGAAAAATCAATCAAGTTTCCTTTGTCTCTTTCACTTTGAGAGAATATTTCTGTTTGTTTTTTTTTCTGCTTCATTATAATGAAGGGAAATATAATGGAAAACTTATTTTGAAAATATTAAGGCTGTGTTTGGTAGAAACAGTGTCGGAAAGCAAAAAAATTAGACAAAAAGTTGTAATTACTCCCTATATATTTATCAAATAACAATGTTATTTGCTATATGTACATAGTAATGTCAGATACTTTCACAGTTCAATGTTAAACAACTTTCAATATAGGCTCAATAAGTTTTAGATAAGTATTTAAGGCGCGTCGCAAGGTGCCATGTGGATTGCAAGTATATATTTGAATGAATTAACAAATCGAATTGAATGTATATTATTACAAATTCGTAAGTATTTGAATAACTTACCTTTATCAATTTGTTTTGTAGTTTAGTTACAGCCATTTTCTCACGTTGCGTCCGTCTCTTTTCTTCCTCCAACTGAGCTTCGAGCTGCTTGATGCGCTTCTCAAGTAGTTCCTGAAAAAGAAAAAAAAAATCAATTTGAACACTTGTTTGAATCTCTTCATTCTATATAGTTCGAAGCGTTTCATAACTTTTTTCGCTTGATTCGCAACTAAGCAACGGATTTAGCCAAGTGCTTCGTGTCTATTAATTTCCTATCATATATATATATATAAATAAACGTTGTGTTGGTTTGTGTATAACGCAAAAACTCGAAAAACTAACCGACGGATTGACTTGAATAATATTATATTTGCAAATGCATTAGCCTAATAACATTAAACAGACACTGGTTACGTGGTAACTAAGTTAGCTCAGAAAACTAACCAATTTTTGTCTCATAAAATTTTTTCCTAACATTTTTATACAATACAAAAACAACAAGAGCCATTTAGAATCTCGCACCGTCAGTTCCGTTTAACAACAGAGGTCATTAAGAGACGGCCATTTTGTTTTACTAATTATTTTTTTCCCGCTAAAAAGTCGTAACTCACTGGTATTTTCTTGAATTCGTTCAAAATTAACGAGCCAGCCATAATTAGGGGTTTGAAAGGCCATTTCCGACGTTTTAATGTCTCGAGTTGCTTTCTTTCACTCCAATTTATTATTTTGGCACGTTTTAGCAATCAAATCAAAGTTGTTTTTAAAGTTTTATAAAAGATAGACAAGTTAAATGCTCGTGGCTTATAGATTGAATTTTGCTTTTATACGTATTGGAAACTTGCTCCTATATAATTCTTATCTAGGTCCAAAACAGACCCTAAAACAATTTAAAAAACAATTTTTTGAAATTGATTTAATATGCCCTAACTTCAATAGAATTTCAGTTTTTTCTGTTAAAATTTATATTTTAATATGTTTTTATAATAGGTACCAACTTTTGCAGCGACTTCAACCGCAGTGATTTAGTATTTAGTTCGTACAACAATTTTCAAGGTTAAGAACATCATGATGTTCGGCAACCTTTTTAGAGAAATGGCACACTAATTACATATTTTTGTCAGTGCTGAAATTTTTATTTTTATTTTTAGATGATCCCTCGGGTACAGTTCCTTTTTTGGAAGAACCGTATGACTTTTTCTGTGGTCCTAACAACGTATATGAAAATGAACATTTTCATACACGTTTTCATTCAAATGATCATGATTCATTGTGATCTATAACAGTTCTTTCGGTGATTTGCGGTTTTAAATAAATGAACGTATTTTTTATGGAAAATATGTAAGGATAATTGTTATGGAAAATAGATGTTGGCCGATTCTCAGACCTACCCGATAAACACAAAAAATTTAATCAAAATCGGTCAAGCCGTTTCGGAGGAGTTTGGCAACAAACACCGCGACATGAGAATTTTATATATTAGAAGATATTTTAAAAAAATCTTAAAAATAATATAAAATATATATATATATTTTATAAAGTTTATAAATAGTTGCTATTAAAACAAACAGAAACGCCATTTAGTACATTCCCAGTTCACGTTTGCGGGGAAATCGCGCGTTCGGACACAAAGCTGGCCGGAAGTGGCGTCATTTATCCACAGCCATTAACCGGAAATGCGCAGCTCGCCTTGCAATGCGCTGCCTCTTTTTGGTCAGAGTTACCATTTTTCATTGGCTTTCAGTTCAGCGTCTATGACCGAAATAATATACTTCTTTTCTGGCTATTTTAAGTTTGATAATCTATATTATATAAATCTATATATATAAAAATCTCGTGTCACGATGTATGTTCGCGATAAACTCTGAAACTACTGAACCGACTTTGATCAAACTTCACAAGTATCTGTTATTTGGTCTAACTTAAAAGATAGGATAGTTTATATCTCATTTTTTTTTTTTTTAATTATATAATATTATTAACATAGCGCCATCTGTTGATATTTATTCAATACAGCAATTATCTATCTGTGACTTCCATAAGGTTCTCACAGATGGCGGTTTAAAGTAATTTATCGGCTGGATTGCAAAAAAAGCGTCCCGGGCAAAGCCGGGAGCGGGCCACTAGTAGGTCTATAAATTTCAATACATTTTTCTCATCTTTTTTAGCTTTTACCTACATAATCAATCATATTTGGAATCAAGTTTTTTGACTTAAGGATAGGAACCATCTTTACAACCACTGGGGATCCTAATGAAAATAGCTATTCATCAAAAAGCACCGGGAATATTATATAAATGAATTACTAAAATATAAATAAAAATATAACATGAAGTATTTATAAAAATTAAAACACTATAACTAAATTCAATCAAGGAAATATTTGAAGTTGGATGTCGGTAATTAGTCTGACAGTCTACTTGGTGGTAGTTAGCTATCGTCACCGATTAACACAACCAATCAGTTTGTTTGGTTATTTGCCTGATAGTGGTAGGATATACCTACAATAATATTAAAAATAGGGGATAGGATCCCCCTTTACAGATGCATCGAAACATATTGGGCTATTTTAAGGTGGCCTTACATCTTTATTTTATATTTTACTAGCGAACGCTCCCGGCTTTGCACGGGTGCAATTTTGTTTTGCAAAATTATATGAACCTTTCTCGTTTAACGCTTTCGTCGAAAACCGCATTAAAATCCGTTGCGTAGTTTAAAAGATTTAAGCGTATACACAGGGACAGACGGTGGGAAGCAACTTTATTTTATACTATGTAATATGTAAAGAAGATTGTTATAATAATTGTTGTTTCAAAGATTTGTTCTATCTGTGAATTTAATCTTTGAATATTCGACTTCAGTGGCGCCTCGACAGGATGCATGCCTAATATATAATAGTAAAGTGACATTTAGGGGAGCAAATCTTTTGGAATGATTGCGATATTAATCGGCATGCTTATTGGAAATAAATATAGATAATACAGTGCATTGCCGAAATGTCTCTTACATTTACATAAACTTTTATTTCTCAATCCCATCATACCAAGTTCGCTGCATCATACATATATGTTACTAGCTACACGCTCCAGGCTTCGCCCGGATTCATAATAAAAACTATCCTATCTCTAAAGTTGGACCAAATTATACGAAGTTTTATCAAAATCGGTTCAGTAGTTTAGGAGTTCATCGGCGACAAACAACGTGACACGTAATTTTTATATATATAGAAATTAGTTCTAAATACAAAAAAGAAGAAAAATAATATAGTTTAACACGACATTTCTATTTCAACACACTTTTAACAAATTTAAACGCACCCTGAAAGCTATTTCTTAACACAGTGTGTACAGTTTTAACGGGAATTTATTAGATTTTAAACAGAGTTGGCAACGAGCAACAAACGTCCACGAATCTCACCATTTACCATCAGGTGAGTCGGTGTGGGTTGGTACGGTGCCAACTGTAACGAAACAAAGTTATGGGTCACTGCAGAGGCGTATTCTTTACTGTCATTCTTTATAGTTAAACTGAGGTTTGTTTACTGCAAACAGATTCGAATAATGTACTCTGAATTCCGAGTTCCAACTTATATTTGTGACAGCTTCACATAATTCATAATATGCGACATTAGTGCTGCGAATAAAATTCTTTGAGATCCTACTGCTTGTACACCAATCTCATAGCATCGCGTTATGACTAAATGTCATATTAAATCACTTTTATGCCAGTGAAATCTTTATCAAACCTAAATATTTATTAGTCTAATCACGTGAATTTTCGCACAAAACAATATAATTAACTAAATTCAGAAGAATGTAGGCTTATAGAAACATTAAGATTTCTTGCTCCTATATGAAAAACTTGTTATTTGTATTATATTGTTTGTTTGTTTGTTTCGCTTTCACGTGTTACTACTCTACTGATCATCATGATCAGTGGAAGTGCTAACAATATACAATACATAATAATAACTAGCTGGTGCCCACGACTTCGTCCGCGTTGAAAAATATTAAGTAGCCTATCCTGTGTCCCGTACGTCCAAATGTTTATCTACCAAGTTTCATGAAAATCAGTTAATTCGTTTCAGAGTTATGGAGACATACATACATACATACATACATACATACATAGATACACACATACAATACCTACACTTACATATTTATTGTTAGTATTGATTATAAGATGTGTAATACTTGTACATGTATAAAATTTGGTAGCACACCGTCTCGGAAGCTGATGTTATCAAGTTGACTGATAGCTGTAAAAGCGTTTGTTCCGATCGGCCTGACATTAGTTGAGCTAATGATAGAAGAGATTGACGGATTTAGGGAGAGCTTGTAAAGCCATTCGTCTTTGCTGGCGTTAAGATTTTTGAATACTTGTACGGCCATGTTGTGATTACAATATCTTTATCTATCTACCTACTATAGGTCACTTTATTCTTTCAACCAGAAACCCGCCCCCGGGTTCGCTTGGATGCAATTTTTTCTGCAATTTACTTACAAAAACCTTGCTCACTTATCGCTCTTTCTATTAATGAAAACAGTATATAATGCCGGTCGATGGAGTTTAGCAGAAGTTGGCGAAGAATCAAACAAAGGTGGACATTGACTTCATTTTATATTATACTAGCGACCCGCCAACCGGCTTTGCACGGATGCAATTTTTTTCTGCAAGTTATATACAAAAGCCTCTCTCATTTATCGCTTTTTCGATTAATAAAACCGCATCAAAATCCGTTGCATGGTTTAGGAGGACTGAGCGGATATACAGACAGACAATCAGTGAGGATAATTGTATAGATATAGATATAGAAGACAATAAAAGACCAGCGAAATTTGAATTTTTGTGAATGGTATACCTACCATACCATACCACTTTATACGAAGAAAACTTTACCTGTAAATGAGTTACAGAAAAACACCATTGATAAAATACGATCACTGTTAAATTTTTCGACATAACAAAAGGTAAATTTTCATAATAAAATTTGAAAAGAGAAGACTATCGCTGTACCAGCCAAACTCCTCCCCCCTTCCAGACCGCTGTCGCGCCTGTATCATTTTTCACGCTCTCGATAAATTCATTCCCCACTCTTGTCGGGATGTCAACTCGAAAGAATCGCTTCATTCTGTGCTCGTACACACTTAAGTATATTTTTATCCTGCTTTGAAAATAAACCTTGAACTTAGTATAATCATCGAAATAATATATCTACATTTAAGTTCGCTGAGTATAATGTCTTTATAGTGGCTTTAAATACATTACGTAACTGTTTATTTTAAATATTTCTGTAATGTGTAAATATTGTAATAACATCCAACTGTATTTTAGTTATGCTTATTGGTTTAGGCATATAATAAATATGTAGTTAAATAATGATGGCACATGTAATTGGCTTGCATTTATTATTAGTTGCCTCATAATAAGATTATTAATATAGTAATTTTAGAAACTATTGTAACATACTTTTAATAGAGATTCTCAAAAAATTAAGTTTAAAACATTTAGTTTAAATGTGAACGCGAATCCGAATTGTTTTGTTGCTTTTATTCTTTCCCCACAAAATGTTAAAGTGTCTCATTGTATCGGCCCGTCTTCACATTGTCCTTGCATCCATTTATCTGTCACGGGTGGCCGTACCTATTATTGTTCCCTAGTCATTTGAAAAGGCATTAGATTGCAAACCAACATAATATTGTACATATACAACACCACAATTAAACATAAGAATCGATAAGGTGTAGCACGAAAGGGAGATCCTTCCTTAAAGAACACTTGGAATGTCCTTTTCACGTCCATTTTACAATATTTACCTACCATAACTATTGTAAAACAATGCACACTTGAATTGTCATTTAATATTGCTTGTTTATAGGCCACTGAGACAGACTTTTTTTTATTCAAACTCAATAATCGTCAACGTTTGTCAAAACGTCGGGAACTGCATGATTTAAAATTAAATAAATAACTTTCCTTTATATATATTTAACTAACGACCGCCTCCGACTTCACATGGGTCCATTTTTTTGCAATTTAAGTATAATTAATTATACACAAACCTTACTCCATAGGGAAAACCGTATCAAAATTAGAGTAAGTTAGCAGAGAGAAACAAAAGCGTAGAAGGATTTTGTTTTAAAATATTTATATAGCATAGATATAGTAAGAGTAAAAGTTACGTCCTTTGCGATATTTTCAAACATTGAAAAATTTGGTAGTAAAATTTTAATTTTAATAAATTATGTTAAAAAAAAAATTCTATATTTACAAAATATAAATGATAAAACTATGGAGGAATTTAATTGGCCTTTGATTATCGGATCTCTCAACTTCTCAACAGTTCGTTGTCCTCCATCAATCAACACACTTGAATAAGTTCGGTGTATTGTTGACGTTACCGTACTCGACCTACCCATAGACAACGGGAGATTAACCCGGACGAATTAAAACGGCCCTGCGAAACCTTCGCGAACCTAGCCTTGACTGTGGTCCAAGGATCAAAAGAACAGCGAAGAAAATTAAATACTACATATTGGTACATACTACACTGGCAAGGCACACTGCGTTCAGTACAGTCATAGTCATAGTCAACTGTACAACCGTCTGAGTAACCTCCCTGTTTCACAAAACCACCGCAAAATAACAGGATTTATGTTGAGCTGAGCAGTGTTTTGGATAGTTTAGTACCAAAACACTAGTTAGGTTAGTGAATAAACGATCTCCGGTAAGTCAATAACGTATCTTGAATATTTGCTTTTTACATAAAAATTATACATAGGTTAGTTTATAAATTATATTATGTTGTTTGCGGTCTATCTATCTACTTACATAAATAAAAATGAATTTCTAAATGCGTTTGAATTTGATTATGGAGAAAAATTTGAAAATTTGCTCAAAAACATCTAAACTACGCAACGGATTTGGATGAAATCTTCACCATTAGTTAAATTATTTTTCACGGAAGGTTTTTTTTTTGTATACAGTTATTGTATAAGTTTTTATTTAAATAGAAAAAATAATATGTTGAATCCCAATCAACGTAACTGTCCGCGTTTGTCTGTTTTTCCGCTAACTTATTTTAAACCACCCAAGAGATTTTGATACAGTTTTCATAAGTGGAAAGAGGGATAAACTAGAAAGGTGTATATAAAAAAATGCATCCCAGGCGAAGCCGGGAGCGGGTCGCTAGTTAATCATAATTTTTTTTTGTATTTTATTTTGAATATATTTGAAATTACACAAATTACACAAACTGAGAGTTTGGAAATTAATTAAAATAAAATAAAATAGAGTAGCTGTCTCCTTATGTCTGTTTCTCCGCTATTTTTTTCTAAACCACAACGGATTTTGATACGGTTTCCACCAATAGAAACAGCGATAGACGAAGATATATTTTACCTTGTGTGAAAGGTTCATTATATATTATGTTGATATGAAGCTTAGCGAAGCTGCTGCGTTTAGGTTCGCCTCAATTCGCTTCTCTCTTACTATTTAAAACTTGTAAATTCCACCTCACCCTCTTTCATCCATCATTAGCGGACAATGGCTAATCTAACGTGTAGGGGCACTTCGTCACGGGACCCCAGAGATCGGAACGATAATTAACGTGCGAGATTAAAATGACGCCCCACCGCACCGGTCCGCGTATACCCTAAGCCTGCCCGCTTCTACACTGATATGGCCTATAATTTCAGGTTTTAATGTCATCAGAGGTTTAATTGGTCCGAAGTTTTATTGTAATAATCAAGACGAAAAGGCGCTCCTTAAAATAACCATAAAATTTTGCATTAGGTATTGTTATTGATCCTTTATTTCCGCATCTGGATCATATGCATATAGTGTCTGATTTTCATATGACATTATTAGTGATTTTTATATGAAACTAGCGGCCTGTTCTCGGCTTCGCCCGGGGTGCATTTTTTTTACGTTAAAAACCTTCCCTGATTATCCCTCTACCCATGAGTGAAGACAGAATTAAAATCGGTCCACCCGTTCTCGAGCTTTGCGCTTAGCAACACATTTAGGGATTCATTTTTATATTATACTAGCTGACCCGGCGAACTCCGTTTCGCCACCAGATGGCTTCGTTTTAGTACATGCTATGTATCAGAGATGGCGCTGTATGTAAAAAAAGATTTTTTCCCGCTTTTCTGTTGAAATTTTTCCTGAATTTTCTTTGCTATAAACCTCACGGAGCCCGAGACCTTTCCAACGAATGCAAAACCGTGGAAATCGGTTCGTGCGTTCTGGAGTTATAGCGTCAGGAAGGAAAACCCGACTTATTTTTATGTAGTAGAAGATATGTATGGATATATGATCAAATTTAAAAAAAAATGTTAAAATGAAACTAAATTTTCTGTATTTTTGTATGTTTTATATTTTGACGAGGCCTTCTTGATGTTGTTTTAATTTTCTTATAATAAGGTGTATTAAAAAAAATAATTTGGAAATTGTTTTTTATTTTAGACATGCAGGTTTTCTGATTATGTCTGGATTTGACTCGGCAACATTTACATAAAAGCTTAACCTTTTTACAAAAAGATTTAAAAAATTCTAGAAATATAAGAGAAAGTAAGTGTAAACTTAAGAGCAGGCTCCACGAATAAAATTCCTACGCTCGCTCCGCCCACGTCCCGCCACCCGAGAGTTACAAGTTGCTCGGCGGCTCTCTAGGATTTTTTTTAATATATCGCAAGATACAGCTTACGTAAGGTTGAATATTGCGTACATTATTTGAAGCATGATTTGGTATGCACTAGCTCGGAACTAAACAACGTAAGTCTCAAAATTGTTTTCGTTAATTATAGGAGTAAAAATAAACCTAAGTTTATTTTATTTTGACAATCACTGGTAAACAATGTTTCCTTGCTACGAGAAGTTTTTTGGCGATATAACTCAAGCCGTTTAGTAGAAAAATGTAATATTCTCCGGAAAAGGCGTCGATTTCGATAAAAAAATGTATCGAATGAAAATCACCTAATTATGTTTCTGACTTGATAATCTACAGATAAAGGTCTCAAAATATATATATGTAAATTCCACATTGATCAGATATGTGGTTGACTCAGCACATTTATTTAAAGTTCCCTTAGTTTCATAGAGCCTGGCCTTAACCGACGATTAACACAAACATCCGTTCTAGCGGTTATTTCGTAATCGTTTTGTACTTTTACCTTTCCATTTGGTTCGTATAGTTGCCCGAGCTTTGTTACTCGTTTTTCTTTTAGCAGTTTTCAATGAAAATTAAAAGCAATTAACATTGTTGTAATTGACTGTACGTGACACTGGTTGCTAACGAATTTACATTTAACGCAAAAAGTGTGAATTACTTGTTCTTAAAAAGCAAATTCAAATTTAACATCTAAAGGGAAAGCTTCATATTTGAGATTTTTTTACGAAAATTTATGTGCATTCTGATAACGTTTTTTAACCATTATTAAATAGGTCTATGTTTCTTAACTAAAAAATAAAATAAACAATAAACAATTTAAAAAATACTGAAAACTGCATGCTTAATACTTTCTATGTTTTATTTTTAAAATTACTAAAAGTATATTTCGACAGAATTAGATAGAATTTTGTAGAAATTTCAAAATAATAGTCTCTGATAGATTCAGTCAAAAAATTTAACTTAATATTTCTTTATATTTTTGCATAATTTCCATACCAGAGTGTAAGGTTTCAAAAAAAATTCTTATTCCAAATTAAATAAGTTTTAATGTAAATTATGATTATAAACCTATAGCCAAGAAAACAGTGCTGTTAAAATTTCAATAGTAAATTGTGTAAACGACGTAGACAGACCATTTATCAGTAGGTACAGGTGGGTACATAGAAGTACATCGGTAGGGTGGAGAGTACCAGCCAGCCAGGTGTTGCTAACTAATGCTCTGCCATCACGCGGGCACGAAACAAAACGAGATAAACCTTCTCGCTGTGACTGTACTATGTAGACATACGAGTATAGCACCTGTATAATAATGTTTGATAAGATATTTTGGAAAATATTTTGTTCCAGGATGTTTTGGATTAAAGGAATACTAGGTTTTGCCCGCGACTACTTTGCGCCCCTGTATCTTAGATGTTAAGAAGTTTATTTAATCTTATAGTTTATATTTATATAGGTCAGGAGTTGATTTTTTTTACCTATTTAAAGGACAAAGGTACCCATGTCATTTTCTCTCTTCCCTGACAACGTGAATGCAAATATTCATAATGATCGGTTTAGTAGTTAAGGCGTGAAATCGTAACAAACTAACCAAGTCAGTTTCGTATTTATAATATTAGTTAGGATAATATAGCTACTACATACTTAAAAAGAATCTAAATTTCAGTTATGTTATTAACTATTATTTGTTAAGAATACAGGTTTTCATATTTTAAAAACAACAAATCATAGAAATAACATACACTAAATCTCTGATACCAAAAAGGTATTTTACTAACA
Organism: Synanthedon andrenaeformis; assembly: GCA_936446665.2. Lineage (NCBI taxonomy): Eukaryota > Metazoa > Arthropoda > Insecta > Lepidoptera > Sesiidae > Synanthedon > Synanthedon andrenaeformis. Next base: position 1,717,800 of record OW387780.2, on the reverse strand, counting down.
TTTATAAACTACCTTCACGGTGGACGTAGGTCTATACTTTTATTTCTTTTATTTATTAATTAATTAATATTAATAGTATTTATTAACATTAACATCTACAATCTAATATCTACAAAGCGAATTATTTATATATGAAAATAGTGTTTCAAAGCAATCATTTTCTCGTGAAAATAAAAGCTACATCCTACCATTGGACTTCTGGTAACCGATATACCCTACTTCCATTATCCCATTCAATGTCACCGACTGATTGATGAAGTTTTTATTCAAGGGTTCTCCAGAGGGTATTTGGGTTTCACTGTATAGAACCAGCAACATTATTATACATAAAAAATGCGGTTACTTTGTGATTTATTTGCTGGCAAGTTTTGTTAATTTAAGAACATTAAAAATGGTCTACATTTGTCTTTGGTGAGGTGGTAAGTTAATGCTTTATATCAGTGTACTTAGACACTAGCACTTAATATTAAAATGAACGATTAGCATAAACTGCACCTACACCTTTTTTGTAAAGAGCAATCTCAAAAACTACTACTGATTTGACATGCATATAGTTCATTACCTGGATTATCATATCCTGGTATGATATGATAATGAACCTAACGTTCCCGAGGTTCCCGAGGGATCGTCAAAAAATATTGAAAAAATTGCACATAAAATAATTTCTCTTAACATATTCTTTTGAATCTCATTAAAAAAAATGTCATTACTTATAATGTAAATCAAAGAGAAAACTATGAACATAAGTTAGTATTGAAACAACCTACAGTTTGTTAGCCAAAATTGGTGCTGTTGTCCTGTAAATTACATTTAAATTGCTCCTTGTGCCAATTTCAATTATACTACAATGAACTTACTATTGCATCCTTTATTCCATACTGGCGGTATGTAATGGCTCCGTTTATATTTAGTGAGTTTAGAAGACACAAAAGCGAAGTGACTGAAGGATATAATTACGATGCTTTATGTGTTGTTGAAAATAAGTGTACAGCTTCGTTTTCAGTTATATTTCAGCTATTTAAAAAGCCATTTAATATCCCTAATAAGTTAAATATAATTTGTAAGACAGACAGGTTTAATTTTGCAGTTAAAATTACTTACAATATCTTCGACCACTTTTAAAATGACTAGTATGGACTATCTTCACCAGATAAATAGTAGGTAAGCAACAAGATAAGGCTTAGTTTAGGAAACTAGTTTCTTATGGCCTTTTAACATGGCATTCGAAACTTACCTTATAATACTGTCCATTGTTGTCATGATAAGTGTATTTCAAAGACAACTGCTTTTTAAACATTTTTAAATTAAGGTAAGACAATATAATTAATATTACCGAAAAAGCACATCACATATTTATCAAACTTTTTTATACTAAACTCAAAAAATTCTGTATCATTTTTACTACAAAACCTTGGGATTCATTTGGTTTTTGGTGCAACTTTGTATTAGTTAAATTTCACACTTACAAAAAGTATTAAATATATGTAATATACAATTTATGTTAATACAATATGTAATATACAATATGAAATAGGAATTTTATCAAAACGGTACGCGCGCAATAAGTTTGAATGTAAACTGAGGACGTCTTGGTAGGTCAATTTATTAACAAAGATTAACAAAAAAAGGCAGATACGAAAAACAGTATTGTATAAAACTTTTGCTCTAAGCATAAAGTCAGCATGGTCTTTAATAGCGGCTTTTAATGCTAGACATGGATGCTGACTGTAATATCGCCACCAAGTATTTATTGAGCGTTGTACATAGCGTCTTGACTGTCACTCAAGAACCTTTCTTTCATAATGCTGTCTGTTCTAAGAATAATAATAATAATAATAAAGGATACAATAAGAATAAGAATGTCAGTTCATAATGTCGCCTACTCACGAACATTTCAGCACATCAATTATAATATGAGTTATGTCAAGTGACTTTAATTCAAGTAACCAAACAGCATGTCAGAATAGTTAACAATTGATTAAATTTTTCTGTCACAAACTAATTGTTAAAAGTTTTAAAGCAAAATTTGCGTAGGAAACAATTTATGGTGCAGAATATAATTAATTTCAGGTTATGTTTTACGCTTTGCTCGCGTTTCATTGTCCTGTTAGGTACATAGAGGAATTGTCCCTAAGAATTGTAACATCTGCATCTCTGTATCATTACCTATTCTGTGTTCGTTTAGATTCGTTACACAATGAACCGTTGATGCCGCTTGTCCAATGAATGATTGTTTAACTCCATGTTATGATCACCTAGCGACTAATAAATTCATATAAGTAATAAAAAGCTGTCGCTACTGGGAATGTACTTTTAAAAAGCCACTTCATTTAGATATGAATTTGTGGAAATGTTGCTATTATTGTTTTTTTTTTATCAATACTAATAATAAATCTGTAAGGGTCGGTCATGGAGTGAGTTACTTTGTTTTCAGAGATATCGTGTTTATAGGCTCTATACGTGATACTGAAACTAAATTGACGATTTTTAGAATTTTTTTCTGGATGTATGTATGTATGTTCCTCCATAACTCTGAAACGAATTAACTGATTTTCATGAAACTTGGTAGATAAACATTTAGACGTACAGGACACAGGATAGGCTACTTTTTTCTTTTACAACGCGGACGAAGTCGCGGGCGCCAACTAGTATATAATAAGGTCGACAGACAGGCTGAAGGTCCACTTGGTTAAGTGGATACCGTCGCCTATAGCACAAGTAACACCACGGGTGCTGCATGTGTGCTACAGACTATATTAAGATTAAGGATAAGGATAGGGAAATATCTTACTGGTATTTCAGTAGTCTTCTGTAAGGCCTGTTACTGCCGTTACCCGAGCTGCAAGTGACTGCTAAGCGTCCATAATTTGAGAAATGTTCTAATATTAGCTTAGAAACAATTCTTATAATTAGACCCAACCTAAATTAAGTATTTCATATTTTAGACGTGAAACCTACAATAAAAAAAAACTCAAAACTCTTTGCAAAGAGCTGCTCTTGCTCTGATTGCAAGCGTGTGTTTCAAATTAATAAGAGATATCTGAATTTAGAACTTAGTTGTATATTTCATGTTTATATATATATAAAAATCACGTGTCATGTTGTGTCTCCGGGATGAACTCCTAAACTACTGAACCAATTTTGATAAAATTTCATAATTGTGTAATTTGGTCCAACTTAAAAAAAAAATTTGAACTCGTGCGAAGCCGGGAGCTGGCCACTAGTACTACTACTATACAATTGCACAGTGGGTGTTATTTGATATTTCTAATTTACACCTAAATACCTAAGTTTAAGTATTTTAAAATGTAATGTTACATAGTTAAGAATATTCTTAAAAATTGTTGAAAAAATAATAATTCTAAATTATGACACTGCGACATAAGAATCTTGCAGTGCATGTATCAAAGTGAAGTCGTACAGGCAAGTACAGTCTGCCAAAAAAAAAACACTGTCACATAAAAAACTGGCGACTAATTACAAAACTGCAGTAATCCACACACAGACAAACGTATTAACAACAGAAAGAAGCCGCGGGCATCAAAGGGCACGTTTCCATTTGCGAAATTTGTTTTCCATTACACAAATTGGGTTCCGCGTTTAGAGGGTTAACTTTTGAATTGTGAGTGCTTGTGGGTACACCGAACTTGGAATGTATCATTTTTTTAATAATTTTGTTCCATATGTTGAAAGCCTTGATAATATATATTTTTTAAGAAAAACCCACGTAAATATGGTTAAATATTTATTTATCTATCTATATAAATAATTAATATATTAATAATAATATATTAATTATTTATATAATAATATTATTATTAATATTAATATATATTATAATATTTATTATTAATATAATTAAATAATATATTAATTAATTATATTAATAATAAATTTACATCACACATTTTAATAATAAATATTCATTTTTATTTATATCTATCTATATAAATAAAAATGAATCGTTAAATGTACAGTTACGAGGCGCAAAACTTGAGAACGGCGGGACCAATTTGAATCTTTTTTTATATAATAATTTTGTTGAATTCCGAGAATAGTTCTTATAAAGAGAAAAATTAGAAAAATTGCCCGAAGAAACGTTAAAACTCCGTTTAATTTATTACATATCAGATACCACGGTCCAATAGCTTTTGAGAGAATGGTGTCTGTGGGGTTGGCTAGTTTTTATAAGTGTACTAGCTGGTGCCCACGACTTCGTCCGCGTTGAAAAATATTAAGTGGCCTATCCTGTGTCCCGTACGTCCAAATGTTTATCTACCAAGTTTCATGAAAATCAGTTAATTCGTTTCAGAGTTATGGAGGAACATACATACATATATACATACATACAGAAAAAAATTCTAAAAATCGTCAATTTAGTTTCAGTATCATGTATAAAGCCTATAAACACGATATCTCTGAAAACAAAGTAACTTACTCCATGACCGACCCTTACAGATTTATTATTAGTATTGATATTATATGAAATCACTAAAGTCCAACACCGTTTGACAGGTTGCCATTAAAATTAACACGTAACTACATATATGTTCACATATAAGTACATAATATGATTACTTTTGCTTTTATTTATTTTACTAGACCTACCGTTAGATGTACAGACCTATCGTATACATTGTATGTATCCATTGTATGTACAGACAGATATATCTTAAGAAATACGCAAACACCCAATTATTATATATTATATTATTATATTCAATGTCCACCTGAAATAATGTATGTTTCAATCAATAAGTGAAATTTTTTTCATAATATAGGTTCCAGAGATCACCCTCCACATAAACACAAAGCTCACAAAATCCACCCTGTCCCATTTTAATATTGGATAGATTGATAGCATATTTATAGCGATCTATATATAAGCGACTGATAAACTAGTTAACTAAGTAAAAAAAAAAACTAAAATTAGCTAGTTTTAAGTTTTTTTAATATTAAAACTGGTTAAATACTAGTGTATGTAAAATTGAACATTTTTTATCTGATTTAACATATTACATACTTATCATATAAATATAAATACTATAAAATAAAGTCGTTGTCTGCCTCTGTTTCTCCGCTAACTTCTTCTAAAGCACCCAACGGATTTGATATGGTTTTCACTAATAGAAAGAGCGATAAACGAGGAAGGTTTTCTTAAATAATTTTCGGAAAAAATGCATCTATATTAAGCTGATGATGGGTAGCTAGTAAATAATAAAACATTTTTTCTGATTTTTAAGATTTGAGGCGCATGTGTCATTTACTGTAAAAAGAAGGGTAGGTATACTATGCAGCGCTTTATGGCAAACATCAGCGAACGCTTGAAACCAAGTTAAATTTTCTACAAAAACTATCAACACGCTCCTGGCCGTGTGCCAGCGTGAGGCTATAACAGAATTAATTACTACGACAACAGATGGCTCTGATCGCAGGTGGACCGCGTATATCAAACGTGTAGTCACCCTAGCAGATATTAAATTCACTTTTAACGCGGTTACGCAAACCATTATGACACTATTGAGTTTAATGGATATAAAATGACTTATTTTGAATTTTTTAATAAAAACTTGAAATTTTAATTTTAAATATATAATTATTTAAATATTAAAAAAACAGTTAAGTAGGGTTTCATTAATGGGGGATTTAATAGTGTAAGCTTCATTACATTACAGTAATATATAAAACATAATGTATGTATTGTTACGATCAGAGTATGGAACATTCTCGATAGCGTAAGATCTGGACGGCGGAAAATTCCACACACTTAGTCGGGCTCGGGGCGGCATAATGAATAGGTGACCACGCCCCCTCTTTGATTCGTTTCAAAGCAAATTGTTCCTTATGGTTGCGACATAAGGTTCGGATTCCTTTGACAGCAATAGCCTTCGAGAAGCTTTGATAAACTTGTTTACGACTTTTAAAGTTTCCAGTAATTTCCACAACTTTCTGCGCAGTATAAATACGGGTGCGATCGCTCGAGAGAGCAGTACTGCGATAACTAGCGATACGTTAACAACACTTGGAAGCTTTTACGAAGATATTTGCGACAGTGCATAATTGGGACGTATAGTGAATTAGCGACGACTTTTGGCAAGTTTTACGGTTTGATTGGAGAAGCTCTGTAATTTTGGAAGTCATCTTGGTCTGTGATAATAAATCGTGTTCCTACACCCCTAAACGGCATTTTAACGTACCCTGCGCGTAACAACTGGTGTCAGAAGCGGAATGCCGTTAATGCCACGGGACGAAGGAACTCGTACTCCACGGACAAGGAGACAGGTGGAAATGGATGCTGCGAGACAACGAGGGCTTGAGGAGCCGGAGGAAGGCACCGATGCTGAACTGCTTCCTACGGCAGCACCTTCATCGAGCCCGTCGATGGACCTCGCTGCGCTGCTAGCCGCTGTACACAGCATACAAGCCAGTCAAGAAGCTGCTCGCCGTGAACAGGAAGCCGCTCGCCGGGAACAGGAAGCCGCTCGCCGTGAACAGGAATCGGCTAGCCAAATGTTGCTTTCAAAATTGGACACAAGCCTTCAAGCTATCTGTGACAAAGTTAAACAGGTAGAGTCCGAAGTAAAAGGGGTCTCACTGAAAGTCGAAGGCCTGGAAGAGAGACTCGACCAAACCGACAGTCGCTACCAAGCGCTCGCAGAGAAAGTGCAGAAGCTGATGACGAGAGAGGCAGTCCTCACTGCGCCGGTACCTACACAAGGCAGATTGGACTTGCCACGGTTTGATGGCACATCGTTCTGGACAGCTTATAAGTACCAGTTCGAAACCCTCTCTAACTGCAGCGGTTGGACCGAGGATCAAGCGTTCATGGCGTTGACTCTAGCCTTAAGAGGAGACGCCCAACTGATTCTGGAGCGACTCCCTACAGAAGGAAGGTCTCTGCAAGCCCTACTGGAAGCCCTAGAGACACGGTATGGTGACAAGCATATGGAGCGCACGTATAGGGCACAACTTCGCGATCGAATACAGAGGCCCACGGAAACACTCCAGCAGTGGGCTGACGAAATCGAAAGATTAGTTCGACGCGCCTATATATCGACACCGAATGCAATAGAAATAACTCTGCTTCAAGCCTTTGTGGACGGGATAAGGGACGGCGAAGTTCGCGCAGCGGTGCGATTGGGTCACCATCAGAGCCTGAAAAGTGCACTGGCACATGCTCTAGAAGTGGAAGCTGTACGGTGTGACACAAGGCCATTCAAGGTCAGGGAGCTGGTAGCCAAGGAGCGAAAGCCTCGCTATGGTCCGACCTGTTATGGCTGCGGGGAAAAAGGCCACATAAGGGTGGACTGCCCAAATAAGAAAAGAAAGGGGGTCTCAGATATGGAGACCCAAGTTGACGAAGGGCAGTTAAAACTAAGCGTCGCCAGGGCCGCGGGGCAGGCACTTGCTTGGAGAAAGAAAGCCCCTGCTATTACTATTAGACAAGCTTCTAACGGAAACAGTTTAATCATCGAGGGTACGCTGAACGGGAAAACGTGCAGGTTCACAATAGACACAGGAGCATCGCGCACCATTGTAAGACCTGAACTATTAAAACGAACGATTTCATGGAAGCAACGATCTCCAACATGTCAGCTGCGAACAGCAACGGGCCAGCCAGTACCTGTCCTCGGTGACACAGACATAGAAATTGGAATTGGTAGTCAGTTGTACCCAAACTCAGTGCTGATTGCCAATATTACTGATGACTGCATATTAGGATTGGATTTCTTAAAAAATCACCGTTGTATTTTGAACGTTGACCAAGGAGTACTCAAATTTCCTGATCAAGAAGTTTTCTTAGAAGGATCGACCCCGTGTACACTCTATTGTTTAAAGGATGTGAAACTAGCCCCAAGATCAGAAAATCTAGTAATGACGAAATTCTCATCGAATGTCAAGAACGGATTATGTGTCATCGCGGAGGATGAAGGAACACATCCTAATTGGATAATGGCCAGAACACTACTAATGACAAACAGGATAGGCAGAGTAAGAATTTTAAATCTCAGCAATGAAGAAGTACAGTTGAAAAGAAACAGCGTAGTTGGAAAGTGTCAGGAAGTGAAGTATTTAAGACGTATAAGCAGTACAACAAACGCAGGAATAAGCACAGATTACCCGGTATCGCAGTTATTGGATTCGTTGAAAGGAAATTTGTCGTCAGTTCAGTTGAGACAAGCTTTTAAAGCTTTTAATGCGGACAAGGATCTTTTAATGCGGTTCAAAGACATTTTTGCCGTAGGCAATGATTGCGGTAGAACAGGACTCGTGAAGCACAGAATAGACACCGGCGATTCAAGACCTATACGGCAAAGACCTCGTCGAATCCCGTGGGCAAAAGAAGCTGAAGTTGCGGATATGATAAGGGATATGGCGGCAAACAACATCATCGAACCATCCACAAGCCCCTGGTCATCACCTGTGGTGCTGGTGAAAAAGAAAGATGGCACAACCAGGTTCTGCGTAGACTACCGAAGGCTGAACGACGTTACCAAGAAAGACAGCTATCCTCTACCGCGTATTGATGACACTTTAGATATGCTCAGTGGAATGGAATGGTTTTCCACCGTTGATCTTAAAAGTGGGTACTGGCAGGTGGAAATAAGTCCAGAGGATAAGGAGAAAACAGCATTTTCTACGGGCATCGGAAATGGACTTTGGCAATTCAATGTCATGCCGTTTGGTTTGTGTAATGCTCCCGCAACGTTTGAGCGCCTTATGGACAGAGTTATGGTGGGTCTTCTGGGAGATGTTTGCCTGGTGTACCTAGACGACGTAATCATTATGGGTCGTGACTTCAAGGAACATCTCCAAAACCTTGAAAAGGAGTTCAACCGTCTACGTGAGGCAAACTTAAAACTAAGTCCCAAAAAGTGTACCTTCTTCAGCAACGCAGTTAGCTATCTGGGGCACATAATCACCAAGGAAGGAGTTAAAACAGACCCAGAAAAGATCAAAGCTGTAAAAGATTGGCCTACACCAAAGAATAAAACGGAAGTCAGATCCTTTCTTGGCTTATGCGCATATTACAGGCGCTTTGTCAAGAATTTCTCAATAATAGCCAAACCCCTCCATCGCCTGACTGAAGATAAACAGGTATTTTCTTGGGATGCAAATTGTGACAACGCTTTCAAAGAACTAAAACAGCGTTTATGTGAGTCCCCGATATTGGGCTATCCGACACGGAATGGAAGATTCATTGTGGATACGGATGCCAGCAACACGGGTATTGGTGGAGTGTTATCACAAGTGCAGGGAGACAAACAAGTTGTGATTGCATACTACAGCAAAACGCTTTCCAGACCAGAGAGGAACTACTGTGTTACACGTCGAGAGTTGTTAGCTGTAGTGAAGACCTTGCAACACTTTCACAAATATCTCATTGGACGTGAGTTCACCTTAAGGACGGACCATGCTGCACTTAAATGGCTCCTCCAATTTAAAAGTCCTGAAGGACAGGTAGCACGGTGGATTGAGCAATTGCAGGAATTTCATTTTGCAACAGAACATCGAAGTGGAAAAGGTCATGGTAACGCTGACGCTCTATCGAGAAGACCATGTCCTGAAACCTGTAAACACTGCAGGAAACAAGAGTCACAGGAATCTGTAAGAATTATCCGTACCCAAGGATTAGACGACGACTGGTGTGGAGAAAATATGAGGAAGGCGCAAGAGGAAGATGACGACCTGCGATTAATCTTAGATTGGATGAAAAAAGGAGTGAAACCTGAGTGGGCGGACGTATCAGCTTCCAGTCCTGTTACAAAAAGCTATTGGGCTCAATGGGATAGTTTGGCCCTGGAAGGCGGAGTCTTATGTAGGAAATGGGAGTCTAATACCGGACATCAGGTTACGGTACAGGTTGTAGTCCCTCGAAGCAAGGTATCTCCTCTGCTACGTCATATTCATGATGGGGTGTCTGGTGGTCATCTTGGAGTGAGGAAAACCCTTTTGAAAGTGCGACAGCGATTCTACTGGGTCCATTGCCGGGAAGACGTAGAAGATTGGTGTCGTAAATGCAACGCATGCGCTTCAGTCAAGGGACCGCAGACAAGAAGTAGAGGAAAACTGAAGCTCTACAATGTGGGAGCACCTTGGGAACGTATCGCTATTGACGTGGCCGGACCATTTCCTGAAACTGAGGATGGCAACAAATACATCGTTGTAGTGCAAGACTATTTCAGCAAATGGCCAGAAGTGTTTGCAACCCCTAACCAAGAAGCTAAAACTGTTGCCAAGAAGTTAGTTCAGAATGTAATCTGTCGGTATGGCGTACCTCTGGAAATACACTCCGATCAGGGGAGAAATTTCGAATCAACCCTATTTCAAGAGATGTGCAACCTTCTCGGTATACATAAGACCCGTACGACACCAGCTCATCCTCAGTCAGACGGAATGGTCGAAAGGTTTAACCAAACATTGGAGAATAATTTGGCTAAAGTAGTCGACTCACATCAGAGAGACTGGGACCAATACATACCTCTTTTCTTGCTGTCTTATCGCTCCGCTGTACACGACAGTACTGGTGTTACACCAGCCAAAGTGAATTTTGGACGAGAAATAAGGCTACCGGTTGATGCAATAACAGGGTCCCCACCGAATAGCCCGAAGCTTGTGACGGATTATGTCAGCGATCTTCGCGAACAGCTGGATGAAGTGCACAAGCTAGTTCGCGAGTGCAGTCTCAAGACCGGTGAAAAAATGAAAACCCGTTATGATAGGAAATCAAACATCAACGGTTTTGAAGAGGGAACTCTCGTATGGCTTCACAATCCCCTCAGAAGAAAGGGCAAAAGCCCAAAGCTACAAGCACGATGGGAAGGACCTTACAATGTGGTTACAAAAATTAACGACGTCACCTACCGAATCAAAAAGGGGCAAAGAGGAAAACCGAAGGTCGTACACATTGACCGTTTGACGAAGTATCACGGTACGAATGATGATCGGGACGATCATAACTAAGAGGGGGGTAATGTTACGATCAGAGTATGGAACATTCTCGATAGCGTAAGATCTGGACGGCGGAAAATTCCACACACTTAGTCGGGCTCGGGGCGGCATAATGAATAGGTGACCACGCCCCCTCTTTGATTCGTTTCAAAGCAAATTGTTCCTTATGGTTGCGACATAAGGTTCGGATTCCTTTGACAGCAATAGCCTTCGAGAAGCTTTGATAAACTTGTTTACGACTTTTAAAGTTTCCAGTAATTTCCACAACTTTCTGCGCAGTATAAATACGGGTGCGATCGCTCGAGAGAGCAGTACTGCGATAACTAGCGATACGTTAACAACACTTGGAAGCTTTTACGAAGATATTTGCGACAGTGCATAATTGGGACGTATAGTGAATTAGCGACGACTTTTGGCAAGTTTTACGGTTTGATTGGAGAAGCTCTGTAATTTTGGAAGTCATCTTGGTCTGTGATAATAAATCGTGTTCCTACACCCCTAAACGGCATTTTAACGTACCCTGCGCGTAACAGTATGTTTGTCTTCTATGGGCTCCAAAACAGCTCAATCGATTTTAATTTTGTTTTCACTTATGGAGAAAAGATAAAGGTTACATAAAAATATTGCACCGCGGGCGAAGCCGGAAGCGGGTCACTAGTTATTTTAATAAATCTATCATTGACATGAGAGATTGTATAATTTTAAATTGGCTCAGTAATCCTTGGAATAAGGTTGCAAATAAAATAATGCTACCATTATTTCGCTTCGCTTTTGAGAAAAAACAAATCTGCAATTAATAAGATGATGTTATCAAAATAAACAAGACTGCAACGCAATGTTAATATAATTCAATAGTAAGTAAAAAAAATTAACTACGCTTTAATCTTCATATGGGCCAACTCTGGCGCCCGGGTAAGATTAAGGTCCGCCAAGGATTTTAATCCGGCCCTCAAAACAATTAGAAATTTTATTTAATGTCAATCATCAAAAAATATTATAGTTATCGCTTTTCATATAAGGTAAGTGCGGGTATTAAGGCCTAGCTAAGGGATTGCAATAAAATGGAAAATATTTAACTTCAATAATCAGTTTTATTAATTATTAGTCATAAACTTATATTACTACAAAAGATAAACAAAAAAAAACCACTTCTGTCGAAAACTAAAACAATAATTATTTTTTTAAAGCCTCTCAGTAGGCCTTATTATACTACGGTTGGATAATAAGGCCTACTACTTAAATGGAGATTTGGTATTGGAGATCATAAATCAAGAGTGTAAAGCAATAATTGCACTTGAAATTATTATAAAAAAATTAAGATATAAAAGTCTTAACATCCGTCAGGGCACTCAAAGTTATCAGTGTCTTGCATGACAGTACCATTGCCGTGAAGTATCAGTATCGTTACTGGTACTGACTTTTATTTTCTTTGACCTTGAAGTCTTTTTAGTTCTCTTTTTTTGTTCTTGAGTTTTCTTTTATTCAGGTAAAAATTTGTAGGCCTTAATATCCATCAAACCTTGTACGTACAAAAATCGAAATAAATAAAATTTGGATCACTATACGTTATTCAAATATTTAAGATGTCACATGCGTAAGTTATTAAAGAAATAGACAATAAATACAAGTACCTAAATATAATATTACAAGAAATATTTACAATTTACCGTAGCCAATTTTTATTATTCGTGCGTTTGTTGCGAGAATCAGGATGGTGAGTTTGACTTTGAGCACGAGCTCGCATTTTAACTACGATTTTCGTCAATTAGGCTTTATTAGCCTACAGGCCTTAGTACCCGCAAATACTTTAATTCTACTTTTTATCTACAGCCTGCAACTCGATTGATTTAAACCGTTGTTCTGAATTTAGGTCCGCAACCAAGCAAAGGTTGCCCATTCCTCTTTTAACCCTTTAAAAATGTATCAAGTTGAAAAATCGATATTTTAATCAAAAGCACGACAAAATACAAACACGAAGGGCCCAACCAATCTATTAAATGACAGTTATCTGGGTGATTGATTGCATTTGCATGCGAAACGCGGCAAAAATCTAACAGAAACTGCCCTGTGTACAAGTTGGGACAAACGGTGTGACGGGGTGACCATGAGCCATGAGCCACTTGTGTGTGTGTGTGCGAAAAACTGTCCATACACAAATACTTTGTGTGTGTATGGACAGTTTTTATCTTCAATTAATATAATTAATATAAGATTGCTTGAGAGCAATGTGCCTTATCGTTATTAAGTTAAAGAATGAAAAAATATATAATCGAAATTAAAATAATATTTATTCTTTACTAACTTTTCACCGCGACTTCCTCCACTCATCTTTTTCTTTTTGTCAGGCGTAATTTTTTTTTTAGAGTTTGGTTTATTCTTCCGAAACACTACTTTTATCTGGATGAAAGGTACCTTATGTACTTTTCTGTATCTTTCACAATTAATATTAGGATTGCAAAAGCATTGCCATGCAAATCATGCAAAATTAAATCTTTTTTTCTTTATATAAAAGTTACCAAATTATTAATATTAACAAATTATTAGTTATCAAATACAAATATTATACCTATTATTAATGTATTATAGTTTCAAGGTCTACAATCTTCACGTTTAGTCAAAGCAATTAAATGTGTTCTGGTCTATAATTTACTTCAACCTGACTAACGATTCGATTTTCTTTTTCAATAACGATTAGGTGGAATCACGAATCTTCTATTATAAATTCCCTTTGAGTTAGAACGTGTTCTTTTTTTAAATATAATAATAGTGTTACTTAATTTATTAATTTATAGCAACACGCTGACTATGAGGATACTGGAGTTCGTCACTAGAATAGAATTTTCATTATTTTGAAAACCAAACTACAAATTTAAACGTAGCTTCCTATTAGAAGTATCTATTTTCTCGAGCAACTGAAAGTTCAAAATGTTGCTTTTAAATTCAAACTTAACTAAGTTTTTATTGAAAGTTGAATGTTTGGAAAAAGAAAGAAATAATACTGAATCTGAATATAAGTAAAGCTATCTCGACGCCTGAAACTCAGCAGTGACCCAGCCAAGAAGCGATGAATGGAAATCACGATAGCGTCCCCTTTGTTAGTGGAAACTAGCCAAGGAACTGGAATAACTATTGTGATTCTACTGATACTATGTACCTACCTATATATGAATTCATTTAGTTGGGATCAATAATGCAAATTTTCATTTCGATGAAAACTATATATCTCATGGTAATTATTAATTGTTTTTAGATAATTTAAATTATATTTTGATTTAATAAAATATGTTATCAATGATCAATCAAGAAACGAATTATTATATAAAAAAAACATTACATGTGACAAACTCAAGCCACTAAATAAACTTGTCAAATACAAATCTTATATTTTCAACATGATAAAATGTTCAGTGATTCCAATTATTTTACAAACTTTTTTTATTTTATTTCTTACTAGTGACCGCTCCCAACTTCGTCCAGTGACCAAATTTTTTTTACGTACAAACCTTCCCTGATTATCACTCTATATATAAGTAAAGACAGAATTAAAATAAATTGGTCCAGCTGTTCTCGAGTGAGTTTTAGCGAGACAAACGAACAGCAATTGATTTATATATATAGACAGATTAGTATAGTATCCTCTAAATGGCAACCAATATTCCTTACTAAGTTAAAATCTAGTTCTAAAGGAAATGAAACGAGCAAACACTCTCTGCTCAGAATGCATTCAAACTTATGCATATTTCCACGGTACATTTGTTAAACAACTTCTAACCACAGTATGTAATAGAAACAGAAAAGAAAGTGTCCAGCTCAAAACCTTTATACTTCTTTCACAGGTTTAGAATCCTTTTGACATTTAAGAAGCAAAGTTATGTTTACTAGTTAGGCTCTTTCTATGCTAGGATTCTAAGCACAAGGCTTCTGTCACATCAAAAGTAAATTAAAATATGCACACAACTTACACTTTAGGTATAAGAATTGAAAAATTTTCTTTCTGCTCCACGTGTCATGAGAATTGATTCCATCAAACTTAGACATATTTGACGAGCTCATTGGTCGAGTGTTACAGGTGCTTTAGCCCTCTGACTCAGGGGTCTCGGGTTCGATTCCCGGCGCAGGGCCAACTTTTATATGAACTTTTCAAAGTTGACTCTGGTCAGTTTGTTTCGATCTTTTACCGTTGTATGATTACCCCATAACACAAGCCCATAAAGAGCTTACAATAGGGGCTATATAATTTGGTGTGTTTAGTCTTGACGATTTGTTTATTAATATATTAAAAAAAAAGTTAAAATTAAATGAAAATTCAACAGTCGGTATGTAACATTCTACTAAACTTATCATTTACTTAAAGACTGCTTAAAACGCACAATGATCGCATCCAGTTTTATCCCGCCACTAATGGGAGAATATGATTGGTATTAGAATTTTCAATTAAAACATGATATTGCTTAATATTATTTATTAAATAATAATAAATTTTCGTGTAATTTTTAGACCGCCCCTACTGCTGCTTCTTAATAGTGTGTAACAAGAACCAAAATGCTTAGGGGCACGAAATAACGTATGTCCCACTTAAACTAATGTTCACCGGAATGAGCCTTGGATAGACAAGCAGGAGTGCTTTAATGGCAAACTGTCATTACATCCTCTTTGGCCCTTTATATGTACGAGTATGATGATGGGAAACGGAGAGATAACAGAAATTCCGCAGACAACAAAAATAAAGGTACATCTTTGTATGAAAAATTATATGTTTAAATAGAATTACTTATTGCAACTCGATTACTTTAGTTATGAAAAATTTCGTCCACATAAATCTAACGATTTTAACTATTTCCACTTGTAACTCGTTTCATACCTACAAAAATGTGATTTATGTCCATTGCAATCTTTATTGCAACTAGGGGAATCCCTGTCATTTCTTGTTTTTTCTGTTTTATGATAACTTTCGAATTTATAATATTACTAGCTGTGACCGCGTCTTTCTTTTTTGAAAATCCCACAGGAACCTAATGTTAGCACTAGCGATTTCCGCGTGATTCAGTAACAAACATCGAAACATACAAACCTTAACATTCATTATGTGTCGATGCCCACATATATAAACTTATTTATCAATCTCTATGAACTTGATGTACAAACTTTATAATAACGTGTGACAGCTTAATCGATCGCCTTCGCCGGGTTATTAAATGTTTTGTGTGCTAAATTGAAAATTTACAGTAACCGTTTTTTTTTAATAACAAATTCATCAATTTCTAATGTTACATATTATGTGAGTCTATGAAATTTATGGGGAATTTTTCACGGGTTGATGGAACTATGTCTGCTGAACATATAATCTACACACATGACGATCCGAATGACCAGTTGATGTTCACAATGAATCCTATATCTTACTATATTTGGAGTGTTGAAGCTTATCATCAAGGCGTATTCTTAATGATTGTCTTACTGTTCGTTGTTTATGTAATTCTGGATTATTGTAACAGAAATCGTTATACGTTAACAATAATAATCAAACACGAGACGAGAGGGAGTAAATAAGGCCTAAGGACATTTATGTGTAGATAATTTTGAGATTTGTGATTTTAACTTAGGACGTGTTATTAAAGTGGATTTTAGAGCAGAAATATTTTTTTCTTTTTTCTCGACCTTGTGATGTCTCAATTCCATCATGATTTCAAGAAGTCAGATTACAAAATAGCTTATACCTATTCCATTAACATCATCTTTTTCTATGATTTTCCAAATTTTCTTAGCCTGTTCCTTAATTTTCAAATGGGATCCGTCATTGGACATTCAACATTTTGCATTTTTAAGAAAACAACTCATTTAATATATATGTTAAGCATAAACAAAGCATTACTTAAGTAAAAGTGTATAATATCTTTTCATATTAATTGACTAGACCTATGAACCCCAGGAGTACAATTGGAAGATTATTATTTATATTTATTTAATATCTCTTAATTAATATAACATATAACCTATGTTCATCTGAAGTAATGTGCCCTTAGAATAATGAAAGAATATTTCAAATATGTAAATATATATTATACGATATAAATTTTCAAATTTATATTATAGATTATTGCATCGGGATAAAAAGATATTAATTTGTAATATACTTACCTACGTACGTTGAAAAACGAACAATCGACATGGACAATTGGGCAATCGGCATTACTAGATAAAGTACTTTTCTACCTTTGTTAGCAATTAAATTCGAGAAAAAAATACGCAGACATGGTAGGACATCGTTGGAATAGAGGAATGAGAGGGAAGGAGGGAATCTGATTAATACTTTGTATACAGGGCGTCCCACGACTATGCCACATGGAGGGAAAGTACCTTGAATATTGTAGATGGAACATTTTACTGAAAGAAGACATTATTTTAATTTAAAAAACAATTTAAACTGCATTCATAGATTTTTAAAAAATTACATGGTTGAACTGGGAATCGAACTCGCTACATGAGAAAAAAAATTACCCTGTAACTTTATCATACCGATCGAAAGGCTTCATCATAAGGATTATTTTTTGCTAAATAACATAGTGTCAGAAATAAAAGGAAGACCATGAATTTTAACGTTTTTAATACAAAATTAATCATTTTATCAAATGCTCAAAATGAGTCCCATACTGTTGAATACAAAGTCGCACTCTTTTGATTATTTCACTCCCTGTCGATTTTTTGATCTTGTTGTGGTGGATATTTAGAATAATACGTCTAAGTTCTGTTTGTAGCTCGTGGACACTTTCATACTGGTTCTTGTAAACTAAATTTTTACGCGTATAATTTACGCGTCAGGATACAGCTCGATTTGTTGCATACAACCAGGTACCTACCTACTAATTACATTTTATCATGCACTTAAATTATAATAGGGAAATACTTCTCAAGTGGGTACATTTATTAGTAATAGTAATAGGTACTTATGATAATGCCGTTGTATGTCCTTACGGCAGTGTCAGCTTTTAATTTTTCTGAACAAAATTTCACATCAAATGTTAAAATTCATGGTCTTCCTTTTATTTCTGACACTATGTTATTTAGCAAAAAATAATCTTTATGATGAAGCCTTTCGATCGGTATGATAAAGCTACAGGGTAATTTTTTTTCTCGTGTAGCTGGTTCGATTCCCGGTTCAACCATGTAATTATTTAAAAATCTATGAATGCAGTTTAAATTGTTTTTTAAATTAAAATAAAGTCTTCTTTCAGTAAAATGTTCCATCTACAATATTCAAGGTACTTTCCCTCCATGTGGCATAGTCGTGGGACGCCCTGTATATGCATTCACAACTGTAAAGATCAAACTCAATGATCACGTTGTGACATGGATGTAAGATCTGCAGACGGCGTAAACTAGGTATTATCGGAAAGCAATTTGCATAGTTAGATGCTAAATCCAGGAGATATGGTTGTTCTTGCGTCTCATCGTAAACTGTGAATCGTATTCTATTTTAATGTGGTTTTTGACTTATCTCATTGTAAAATCCAGACTGTTAAGTTTACCATAATGCATGCTTGGCTGGCGACCAGGTTCAGCTTATTCCCACTAATAGTTCGGTGCTGTAGTTCTGTACACAGAACTGGTGAGACGTTTTGTCTCATAGTTCTTAAAAAAGCAAGTTCGGATCCCCATTGACGATGCACCTCTTGCCTCTTAAACTTTTCATAGTTGGCTCTTCTCTGGATCTGGTCAGCAGTGGCAGGCTCAGACGCGTCGTCATTTGAGCATCGCGTTACACCCACTCATAGAAGACAACCGTGAAATAACATTACGTGTGCTGTTGTTTGCTGTGCTTGCCAAAATGAGTTAATAAATATGTATTAATAAATAGTTCTATTAATTAACAGTTCAACTATCAATAAATAGATTCATGTGCGTGCAGTTTAGACGAGTTAAACACAAAGTTATAAAACATTTATAATAGACTAGCTGGTGCTCACGACATCGTCCGCATTGAAAAATATTAAGTAGCCTATCCTGTGTCCCGTACGTCCAAATGTTTATCTACCAAGTTTCATGAAAATCAGTTAATTCGTTTCAGAGTTATGGAGGAACATACATACATACAATACATACACAGTTAAGTTTCAGAGTTAAGTTTATCTACCAAGTTTCATACATACATACATAGAGAAAAAAATTCTAAAAACCATCAATTTAGTTTCAGTATCATGTATAGAGCCTATAAACACGATATCTCTGAAAACAAAGTAACTTACTCCATGACCGACCCTTACAGATTTATTGTTAGTATTGATTAAGTACCACATTTTTTCGGAATATCCTATTCTACATAAATACAGTAAGTATAACTATAATTATAAACAGTAATGTATAATATTGTAAGTAGGTATACTTAGGTATGGTATACCTTACATTTTACGGTACCCTATCAAATATAACAATATAAAATACGACTTGGTCTATCAAATTTACGAGTCTCAAATCTAGAATAACTTCAGATTATGTCCTAACTTAACGTTTCAGAGCGTAGCGGGGCGATAAATTTGCGTTTTGTGGACTAAATCTCCATTATGGTGGAAATCGGAAGCCATTTTGTCGATACTGTTGAATAAATGTCTTCTGTGTTTGCATGCTTAAAGTCCTATAATAACTTATGTAACTGACGATAAAAACCCACATAACAATCACTTACGACTTTTATCGTTACCGCTGACTTTAATTAGATTTTAACGTAACATTATAAAATTTCAGATGTAGCTACATAAAGTATAACATAGTTTATTTACTATTATACTACTGTAATCCTTAAAAATCCATCCCCGCAAAACACATTTATAATACGCTTTATTAGCAGGATTAAAGGGAAACATATAAAGGAAAACTCCGAACAAAATTTCATTAAAAACATTATGCCCCTAAATCTTTTCCAAGTAAATCTTTCAAAGGCTTTAGACCCATCACAGAAGCTTTTAGAAACAATTTAGACGCGACTAAATACGCATTAAGGTGCATCAGTCCAATTATTGGGAGCCCCTCGGAAAGATGACGAGGGAAAACATGAAATTACTGTCTATAAAGTATAGGACGCAACCATGAATGGAGTTAGGGATGCATGAAAATGTAGGCAAGAACACTTTTTTTACCGAAGAAGAAGGCGTACGTTCGAATCCCAGTCGGGTTTATTACTTTATTTGTTTAAAAAGTTCTTTTTCAGGAGTATACGTCTTTAATTTTGCTTCCATAGTGAGAGATAATTCAGAAAACTGCTGATGTTAACAAAATCGGGCTATACAGTTTGATTCTGTAGCAACATATCTATCATATATCTACATGCAAAATTTAATTACACTACTCGATAGCTAAAAGATTAAATATTTTTTGGTATATACATTAGAATTCGTTAGATATATAAGTACGCGTACAATATGCTCACAGTAACTTTTAAAAGACGTATCACCGTTTAACGCATAAGTAGAAAACAAATTTGAAGTTTGTAAAGATTTTTGACAAGGGTCCTGCGTCCCTTTATATTTTCTTCGATTGTTGAAAACGGTCCCTTCAATTTTTGAATACATATTAGAAGTTGTGATCTTGTTTGACTTTGTTAGTCAATAGGGAACATAATACAGACATAAATTTATGTGTATATATATAGAAGATATAGGTATAAAATAAACTAGCAAACCCAGCAGACGTTGTCTTAAGCCGAACTTGATTAAAAAAAATCTATAAAACGATCGCAGCGCCACCTTCAATTGTATATCAGAATCATCCAGGAACTCACAAAAATCACACATTTTTTTTATCAAAATAAGCCCAGCCGTCTAGTATTCTTTATAACATAATTTCATATACACACGTATATAAAATTATGTTATAAAGAGGAAAATGAGAATATAAAAATAAATCGAACACGTGCTGCCACCTACCTTATCTCCGTCGAACTTCTCAGTCGGCTCGTCATAAATACGAAACTCGCGCTTGTCTCTCGAACCACGACGCGCTATCGGAGTTTGCGGAGGCGATTGCAGCGCCATGCTATTACGAGCGCTCTCTGGAGGCGTTTTTATGAACTCGATTTTTCCACCTTCCACGCATATATTCGGAGTCAACGGGTAAATAGGAGACATGGCAACATTCGCGTTTGCCAAGTGATTATAATGATTTTCTTCTAAAGGCAAGGTTGGTTTCTTTCTGTGATAGGTGGATTCGTAGGCGAGCACTTGTGTCTTTTCTTCTGGGTGAACCTGAACAGGACGGGCTTTCCCGGGTGGACGATCAGGAGGTTCCGGAGAAATACTGCCGTCTGTTCCGAGACTCTCATTTCTATCATTGTTTGATCCCCTGTAACAAAGAAATAATGAATATAAGTATGAACTTTCAAATTCTAAAAATGGAAAAGTGTATCGAACAGGCAAATAGGCATCCCATCATAACGGAAAGTAAACAGTTTAAATGAAATAACCATCACATTACTTTTACAGCGCATTATATTTTTATTTTTATTCAAGTATATAATAGTAAGCTTTTTCTATTAATATCTAAATTACTTATTTTAAACTTATATTATAGAAGAGTAAACAATAGCAACAAGAGTAAACAATAACAATAGCCATGGCATCTGATTTTAATAATAAGACAAGATAAAATAATTTAAAAAACATTTAGTGTTAAAACTATAAAAATAAAAAATAAAATTTCTTAAAAAAACTTCATGAGTTAATCATAAACTCCTTTTACATTTATATTGACCACCGTCATAGTATAATTCATATTGGGCCATAGATAAAATAGTACTTAACCAGTTATTATTATTATTTTATGTTATTGTAGGTACATACATATTGTTTTGTAATGAAGATGAAAGCGAAAGAGAATTGAATTCTAACGCTGGCGCCATCTGTACGTTTAAGACTTGGTAGTTCTCGCATGTGCCGTCAGATGGTAGCAATCACGATTTCGTATTAACCAAAACATAAAATCTCAAAAAAAGTAGTCAAAAATGTAATTATTGTATTAAATTTCATTTGTAGGTAAGATTTCATATTTTTTGTGATTTTCCTATAAAGTAATATAGCATACTTTCATATTAAAATTAAAAGATATTCATGATAATAAGTCGGGAGTTCTAGATCGCGCTAACGGAGTGCTGTCGCTCGCTAGCATATATACCGGCGGAGTGTTAGTACAGTTGGAAGTGTATTCTCTAGTGTGATGCCACTACTGTCCTAAGATCGCTAGCTTCCCGTTAGAAGATCTGTTCAACACGTGACGTCACGCGCTTTCTCCCAGGCAATGTTCCTTGTAACGTGCGCCGACGGACGGTCGCCCGCGCGGCTGCGACGTACTGGCAGCGCACATTCCTTGGGCGGCCTAGCCATAACCTTACGCGGTTTTAGTTAACTCGTTAGCTTAGCTCCGGTTATTAATATTGAGCACTTCCATAACGTGGCGGCGAGGAATCTCGAATGCCAGTTTTTTGATAATTTAAATTAAAAATAATCATGCCTACACATACATTAATTTATTAATACATACTACCATATTTTGCTATTCTTAAGTAATTAACATTTTTGACTGGAAATGTTCAATGTATTTCACATTTTTTAATTATGAATCATTTTTATTTTTACTTATTGATGAGCCGAGTTCTAGTCGAGTTCTAGTGAGCCGAGTTCTAGTCATAGTAGCCATTCTACCTTAATACCTATAAGTGGTCCTGGCGACAGTAACCATAACCACTTCCTTAATCACTCCATTAATGCTTTTGTGTTTCTATGCGTGATCACTATCACAACATTCACAACCCTGTCCTATATCCTTTAAGCTGTTAAAGTAGACAGCGGAGTTTCCCTTTCTTAGCCTCAGGACAGTCAGCCTCCTCCTAAAATTTATCGAAAAAAAAAACTATTATTATTATTAGACAATAATAAATGCGACTACATCACACGTGGTATTCATTTTATGGTAAACCGCACTGTTTTTATTACATTTAATATAATATAGGTAAACTTTTAGATTAGATTAGATTACTAGTCGCCTTGTTCTCGTGCAGTAGTCGTGCAATATTTTCAATTATTAAATTACACAGAGTGGTTGGATAATCTACCCTATTTACAAAATGTATATACACCAATAAAATATCATTCTGGAAAAATTATGATTATAAATCTGTGAATTAAAGTGAAGCATAAATTAAATTCAATCTGATTAAGAAATTCATAATGTGTAAGCTTCGCAGTTTTTGTGGTCGGTCCGGTTCCACGCGTGACAGATAAAGCCGTCAACAGTGACATCAAAGAGGCGTCAAATTGAGTGATTTGACCTCTCGTGTTGAAACGTTTTCTTAGAAATATTTTCAACATTTGTTCTATATAACATAATCTAAATACTATTCTAGAATCTTTCTCGTTAAAGAATTATAAGAAACTAGCTGACCCGGCGAACTCCGTTTCGCCACCAGATGGCTGTTCTGTTGACCCGCTTTTCTGTTGAAATTTTTCCTTAATTTTCTTTGCTATAAACCTCACGGAGCCCGAGACCTTTCCAACGAATGCAAAACCGTGGAAATCGGTTCGTGCGTTCTGGAGTTATTGCGTCAGGAAGGAAAACTCGACTTATTTTTATATAGTAGATTAGGCATTTCTGTTCAATTCTTATATCATTTTTCTTTTAACATAAGGATTTTAACGAAAGAATTACTAAACCAAAAATAATTAAAAAAAATCTAGAGTTGAGCTCGAATTTGTTAAGTTTTAGAATTAATGGATTAATCATGGACATGGACATGGGACACATTGCATATTTACGCAAAGCTTGGAAGCTCATATCTGACACTCATACCTGCTGGTCATTTATTGTATAAACTAGCGGGCCGCTCCCGGCATCGCCCGAGGTGCATTTTTTTTACGTAAAAACCTTCCCTGATTATCCCTCTGTCCATGAGTGAAGACAGAATTAAAATCGGTCCAGCCGTTCTCGAGTTTTGCGCTTAGCAACACATTTAGGGATTCATTTTTATATTATAGATATGTATGTATATTTGACATAACGTACAATTTGTACAGCCAGCTCTCTAGTAGATCAAACAAGCATGTAGGTGTAGTATCCAACGTAAATATAAGTAAACAATTAAGAAATTTTTTTTATTAACTTCCCATATAGACGCTATTTTTTTCCGGTTCCAGTGAAGTATAATACACTGGTTGTAAAGAACATTTTTTTAATATGCATATTTGGTACAAGCAAAACTCGTTAAGACATTTATAACCAGCTCATTTACAGTAAAATCTAAAAATAAGTGCAATAATGACCTGTATCGACTCCAGTTTTGTCGCTCGTCTGCTCACACCCACTGACGACATAATAGCATAACGATAACGACATAATAACGGTAATGATTATTATCATTAAAGGCGACGCTAAACGGGAATATTCGAGTTTAAAATTTGAATTAATTGTCTCGTTTTAAAGATGGAATTGCAGGCACAGGAAATTATGGAAGACCGCCATTTACACTTCCGTCAGATACATTTTACTT
This sequence comes from Synanthedon andrenaeformis, assembly GCA_936446665.2. NCBI lineage: Eukaryota > Metazoa > Arthropoda > Insecta > Lepidoptera > Sesiidae > Synanthedon > Synanthedon andrenaeformis. Next base: position 1,693,319 of record OW387780.2, on the reverse strand, counting down.
AAAATACTCTTAATTTTTACGATATATTTAGCTTATTTAATTTACTTACTATTGCTTTTTCTAAGAAGTAACGCTTTTTCCATTACATAGTGGAAACCGTATTAAAATCCGTTGCGTAGTTTAAAAGATCTAAGCGTACCTAGAGGGACAGAAGACGAGAAGCGACTACATACTCGTATCTTACTTTATATAAAGACTAGCTGGTGCCCACGACTTCGTCCGCGTTGAAAAATATTAAGTGGCCTATCCTGTGTCCCGTACATCCAAATGTTTATCTACCAAGTTTCATGAAAATCAGTTAATTCGTTTCAGAGTTATGGAGGAACATACATACATACATACAGAAAAAAATTCTAAAAATCGTCAATTTAGTTTCAGTATCATGTATAGAGCCTACAAACACGATATCTCTGAAAACAAAGTAACTTACTCCATGACCGACCCTTACAGATTTATTATTAGTCATTGGACTATATGTTATTCTAACTTATTAGTATATTGATTACACATGTTTTATATTTATACTAGTTATTATCAGTGACTCTCTTTAAGGTTAATGCATCTTATTTGTTTCTACATATTTTCAGACACTGTCGAAGTCGGCAGGCAGACTGGCAACACCTTTTGAAGGTAGGTAATACGTTCGCCTATCAAAATAAAGTAATGTTATAGGTGTTGCAACTGCGCTGCCGAATTTGAGTGAAATGAAAGGGATAAATAAGGTCATGGATTCTGGCAACCTTTATTCTCACATCAAAAACTAAACGCAGTGTGCCCTACCACTACTAACCAGAGCACTTGCAGTACCCTGTGGCGTTGCGTGTGTTATAGGCTACGGTAGCTACCTTCCATCAAGTGGTCTGACTCTTAACATAAAAAAAAAACACTTGGGGTGGTAAGCAGTAAGACAAGGCTTCGGTTCTAATGTCTGTCATTTCGGCAGTTGAGTTTGTATCCTATTAGACTCTAGCGGTTTACAGTGCTTAATACACAGTATAAGTCATTGAAATAGATAATCATTTAGTCTTAAATGGCAAAATAATATTGGTTATTTTACCATTTAAGGTCTAAAGGTAATGTAATTGTTTAAATATGTCAAAACAGTTTACAAATCAAACTCACAATAGCAAAGTCATGTTCTAAGGCACAATAGAGCTTATTGAATGTTGTCAGAAACGAGCAAGGTTCAGTTATTGCAGTTATGGGAAAGAGCTTTTGCGTAATACATTCAAAGTAACCTTAAATACTTACACTGTGGCAACCAATTGATGGATTGTAAGGTTTATATATTAGATTATTACTTATGCTATCGTTTTCGGATGCCAGTTTCGTAAGCAGTTGCGAAAACACTTCTTTATTCCTTCGTAGCAACTGCAATGGCGATTGAAGATGTTTCTTTTTAATACACAACAAGATTCCATAGATTAGGAAGATTAGTTTGATATAATTATAAATGTTGAACTAAATAAACTAAACTAAAAAATCTAAATCTTATTTGAACATTTATATTAATAAAAAGGTATACTAATATACTATAAATATTTATAATAATAAAGATATTTGTATGTTTGCAATGAATAAACTCAAAACTACTAGACCGATTTTTTAAAATTCTTTCACGTATAGCCTTTGTGACTCGCTGATACATTATCGGCGAGTAACAATTAATGCTATATTTTATAAAGTTCACGAGGGCAAAGTCGCGTGCAACAGCTAGTAAAATATAAATGTTCAAATAAGTTTTAGTTTTTTTTTGCCTAAAAATTGGCATCGATATTAAAAATCGGATAAAAGTTACCCTATGTCCTGTTCTGTATCCCTGACAATGTGTTTGCAAAGTGTCATGAAGATCGGTTGAATAGTTAAGGCGTGAAAGCGTAACAAACAAACTCACTTTCGCATTTATAATATTGAGGATAACAATGAATCTTAACAGAATGCAGAAACAACACAGATTTGTGTGAACGAACCCATTTAAAAGAAGTAAAAATTCCTTGTCCATCCAATAATAAATCAGGATACGCGAAGTATGATTCACACGATCTAGGTTATTCTATTTTAAGTGACGCCTTAGGAGCGAGTTTGCAAAACAGTTAATAAACATTGCATTCACTTAATGGCGCACAAATAGATTTCGCAGACGCATTGTGAACCTTATTCGTGGTTTAAGCTACATAAACAAATACTTTTTTAAAGTTAAGGGCGACAGACAGCTGAAGGTTTTGATGGTAGCAGCCTATGTTTCAAAGGAACCCAAGAACCACCAGAATTTTAGCAAGTGCTTCCTAAACCTACTCTCGCATTGAATTACAGCTGAATATAGTCATTATAACGGAGTATATATTTATTTATATGCTTTCGGACCCTTTGGACCCACAATTTCTGAGCCTACCTACGAAAATATCACGGTTTTCTTCTGAAAAGCAGGGTTTGCTCCTATTACTTAATCAGGTTTTTTTTTAATATTTTTATAAGCAAGTAACATAATTTGTTATATATTATAAAGTCACGCGGACGAAGTCGCGTGCAATAGCTAATATTATAAAGAGATAATATATGTATTTTTGTTAGTCAGAGAGGAAAGATTTGTTTGTTTGTTTGCATTGAATAGGTTCCGAAACTACTGGATCGATTTGAAAAATTCTTTCACTGTTGGAAAGCTATATTATCAGCGAACGTAAGTTATATTTTATTAAGTTACATGCACGAAGTCGCGTGCAATAGCTAGTCAGTATTATAAGACATGAAGTTAAGATTTTTGTTCTTGCAACACAAAGTTGCAAGTATTGATATATTGATAAACGATCTTCTATAGGAAATTTTCCTGTTACCTGATTATAGAACAGTAATAGAATGCGTGACTGCTAAAACTATCAGTCAGGTGTGAATCCTGATCGGTACTATACCTCTGAGTAGGTACTCTGAATATGATTTTATGAGGGCCCTGTGCGTGTATTCAGATCAGGTATTTAGACCTAAATATCTGTATAATTCCAGGATCTTCAAGGAATAATTACTGCATAACGTGCAAAAACTTAAGACTAATGGCGGTATATAGGGCGGGTATGACGAATAAGGTGCTACCAAAAAAAATAGGGATCCTAAATAAAAAATGTTTATAATAATAATAATAATAAACTGGCTACGTTTCGGTGACCTCTTTGGGGAAACCGAAGGTTTTGTCTGTGCAATAGCAGATGAAGTTATCAAGACGAGAAACTACCGGAAATATATTCTCAAAGACGGTACGGCAGACATTTGTCGAGCATGCCACCGTCCAGGAGAATCATTGAGACATATTATTTCCGGTTGTTCTCATCTTGCTAATGGCGAGTATTTGCACAGACATAACCAAGTAGCCAGAATTATTCACCAACAACTTGCTCTTCAATATCACCTTGTTGAATTTGAAGTACCATATTATAAATATATACCTGCGCCCGTTCTCGAAAATGGTCATGCCACGCTCTATTGGGATCGTTCAATAATCACGGACAGAACTATTGTCGCCAATAAACCTGACATCGTGGTTATTGACCGATCCCAACGCCGGACGATGCTTGTTGACATTACTGTTCCACATGACGAAAATCTCGTGAAAGCCGAGAAAGACAAACTTACCAAGTACATAGACTTGGCTCACGAGGTGACCGCCATGTGGAATGTCGATTCGACAATCATCGTCCCGATAGTCATATCGGCGAATGGTCTTATAGCGAAGAGCCTCGACCAACATCTTAAGAGTCTCTCGCTAGATGGATGGATCAAGGGTCAGATACAGAAGGCGGTACTTCTGGACACGGCACGAATTGTCAGGAGGTTCCTCACTCTGCAGCCCTAACCACCGGTAGCTTGGACCTTGGCCCGCTACTTGCGGCATACTAATTTTAAATTTTTTATAATATATATTGTTTTTTTTAATATTTATATTGTAAAAAATTTAATGTTAAGAAAAAAGATGAATAAAGAGAATAATAATAATAATAATTTATTTATTTGCTGAACATAGGTTACAATGGTTATCGTTACATTAACAATAGTGCTCACTACATTCCACCCTATAAGGGCATGCAAATATTTTAAAATGACTATATAAAGATAAAATTTATTTATATATTAAACTCATGATTAAACTAGTAAATTTTTCAAAATCTGCGATCCATAAATTCTTTGACGTCATAGAAGTTGTATGCTATAAGCCAAGTATATAATTTTCTCTTAAACTGCACCAAAGGTAAGGACTTTATATTAAGAGGAACCTTATTAAACAGCTTGACGCTCATATATAAGCAACTTTTCCTAAATTTAGCCAATTTGATTATCTCCTTCACTATCAGTCTATCCGGATATCTGTTGCTACATGAATTTTTTATAAATAAATATTTGTGTTTCTTGACGAATATACACATTTCGTAAATATATAATGCAGGCAAAGTCAATAACTTAAGCTCCCTGAATAAAGGCTTACACGAATCCCGTTGTGTCTTAAAAGTCATGGCTCTCAGGCATTTTTTCTGTGCAACAAAAGCTCTACGCAGGTGACTACTGTTGCCCCAAACAATTAAACCATAACGAAGAACAGAAACTATGTAAGCATGGTAAGTAGTAATAGCCGTCTCAAGGTTTGTAATTTTTCTTAGGCATTTTATGGCATACACAAATTTATTTACTCTTTCACAGACATAATCAATGTGAGATTTCCAGTTAAGTTGTTTGTCTATTATTACTCCTAAAAATTTTGTTTCATTTAATTCCTTAATTTTAGTGTTTTCATATTTAATATTAAGCTTTGCAGTTTTAATATTGTCAAATCTAATGAAATTAGTTTTTGTCAAGTTTATTTTCAATTTATTTTGGTCAAGCCATTCTATAGTAGATTTAATTGTTTCATTGATGTCACATTCATGATTCAAATCATTATTTTTAATGTCAGTACTTACAATAATAGATATGTCATCAGCGAAAAGAATACTTTTAAAATTAGTTATATTAGGTATTACATTAACATAAATTAGAAATAATAATGGCCCGAGAATACTTCCTTGTGGCACACCAACTTTATTAACTTTGTATTCAGAAAAATAGTTAACAAGTTCTCTATTTCTATTAAGTCTTTTTATTTCAACTAGTTGTTTGCGATTAGTCAAATATGATCTTAGCCAATTAAGGGGAATTCCTCGAACGCCTATTCCCTCGAGTTTGTTGAGTAGGATTTCGTGATTTACGAAATCAAATGCCTTACTAAGGTCAAAAAATAGAACTGAAGTTCTATTTTTATTATTTATGCTACTTAATACTGATTTCATTAGTGTATAAATAGCTAAGGTTGTTGATTTATTGTTTTGAAATCCAAACTGTTCTGGGACTATTATATCATTTTTATCACAATAATCTGTTAGGCGTATTGTCATACATTTCTCAAAAATTTTGGCGAATATCGATATTAATGTAATCGGACGGTAATTATTTACCTCCTCTTTTTTACCTTTTTTAAAAATTGGTTTGACAACCGAAATCTTCAAGATTTCAGGAAACTTTCCTGTTGAGAAAGATAGATTTATAAGGTAAGTTAAGACTTGAGAAATGTTTTTAATGGAACGTTTAATAATGTCTGTACAAATTTCATCATGTCCCACTGCTTTTGTTTTATTAAGTGACATCACCACACCTCTCAACTCATATTCTGTCATATCCATTAAATACATTGAATTTAGTTTAGTGTGGCATGGTTTGATTTTTAAATTCTTTAGGCCTGTATGCATATTAGTAAGATTAATAAAAAAGTCATTAAATTTATTTGCGATTTCTATTGGGCATGTCAGGATCTTTTGGTTATCATTAATATTATTTATGTCAAAATCTTTACATTTCATATCTATTTCATCCTTTATAATAGTCCATGATGTCTTACATTTATTTTTACTCTTTTTTATAAGGTTGATATTATTAATTTTTTTAGAGATGTATATACTTTTCTTTAATATTTTTGAATACTTTGCATATGTATTTTTTGTATTTGTATCTTTATGTGTGTAGTATTTATGTCGTAGTAATCTTTTTGTTTTACAACTAATTCTTAAACCTTTGCTTATCCATTTCGCTTTCGTGAAGCTATTATTTATTTTAATTTTAACTATAGGGAAACATAATTTGTAGAAAAGGCAAAATAGATTATGAAATTTTGTAAATGCTGTATTTAGATCTGTCTCTTGCAAGATATCATTAAATGTTAAGCTACTGAGACAGCTATTGAATTTATCAACATTATCATTGTTATAATCCCTTTTATAAACAAAAAATGCTTCCGGCTTTCTCTTAATAGACTTTACAGGGACTTTCAATAACTGCGCGGTTTCGTGATCTGATAGTTGAAGTGGCAAGATGGCTGAAATTGCATTTTTGATATTACTCAATATATGGTCTATACACGAACTCTTGTGGCTGTTGTTATATGGAGAGTTAAATTGTAGTTTAATGCAATGTCGTTCATCAGTTTTGTGGTTTTATCAACTTTTAATGTATTAATATTAAAATCGCCTGCTAATACTATCTTCTTCTTGTAGCCAAATTTTATAATTAACTCGGCTAATAAATAATCTAGCTTATTCAGAAATATATTAGCGTCGCTTTTAGGAGTTCTATATAAACAAAGAATAATAATATTATTTCCTGGAATTTCTATTCCGCAGCATTCGAATTGTCTTTGTATAGCGTGATGATCTAAAATCGCAATTTTTTTATAGATAATATTTTTTTTCACTAAAATGCACGTACCTCCCCTCTGTTGATTTCTGCAGAAGGATGAAGCCAATATATACCCATTTATTTTTAAGTACCCTTCCGATCCTTTCTTTAAAAAAGTTTCCGATAAGCAAATTACATCAGGTTCATCATTTTTATGAACAACCTCAAGCAATGTCATTTCCAGAATCTCTTTTTTTGACAAAATACTGGCTATGTTCTGGTGTAGAATATTTATATATATCTGAGAATGGCCTTGTCGGTCCGTTTTAGGATCGAAAAAACAAACTTTTCTTTTTTTTTATCGGAAAATAGTAAGGTATAGTGCCTTTTCCTGTCAAAATTGAACCCTTAGTCGAGTTTATAAGCGTTTTCACACATGTGTTATTAATACCCACATTATGTTGATCGATTATCTGAGACTCACGTTTTTGCTTAATAAGTTGTGCATCATTCGAATTCCTAACCGAGGTAATGGTTCGAGATATAGAATGGAATAATGTTTCCATTCCATAACTGTTAATATTTCCCGTATTTTTGTCAAACATAGTATAGTCATAATTAAGATCCAGGTTAGAATCTACAAGGTAAGCATATTCATATTTCATAATATCACGGTATAATAAATCATTAAAACGCTCCACTCTCCAGTTGAATATGTTAGCGAAATTACTACAATTATATGTTGGTACACAAATAATAATATTTGTATTAGTAATTTGACTTAATATTTTTCGAATATATATTACTAGAGCATCATAATTACTGGATGCCTTAAAATCCTGATCTCCCAACATTATTATGCAATAATCATTCATAGTATAGTTTTTTACTTTGGTGTTTATATCCTTTAGCAGGTATTTTATCCCGCATCCTGAAATTCTATAGTGACAATAATTATAGTTAGATAACAGTTTTTCCATATTTGACAATATATCATTATGTCTATTTGAGCTAATTAGACATATATTTTTTTTATTACTAGCTTTGCGCGGTAGATAAATATTGTCACCTACTTCACTGCGTGTTAACTTGGAATCAACAGGTAAGGTATTTAGGTTCCTATCCCGCGATCGCAATTTAGAGTTTATTGGTTCCTTTAATTTTCGTTGAGATAAAGACAATTGTTCCTCCAGATCTTCGATGTACTGACTAAGGGACTTTATTTCTTCCTGAGATGCTCGCAATTCAGTTTCCAGCTCATCGATTCTTCCCTTTAGACTAGTAATTTCTGCCTTTCTTGATGAATTTGCGTTTGGAGTGTTATTTAAGGTTAGATTCATACCTATCCTCTGCCCCATAGCTCTTGGTGGTGTACGACAAAGCTGGGAAAGAGTTGCATTTTTGGTTTTATATTCTTCAACTTCTCGCTTCAGCCTAAGGTTTTCAATTAGTTGATTCTCAATTTCATTATCAGCGATCATTAGTTTACTCTCTACGTCAGCTAGCTTGGTTTTTAATTCTTGTAATTCGACATAAACAATTTTATTTCCTATATTTGGATAGCTTCTATTTAGGTTTATTGAAGTGTCTGTATGCGATGAATTATTATCCTCGTCGTCTTCTGTGTCTGATGATTGAATGGAATCTTCAGAGGAAAGAATATCAGCATTTTTCTTGCGCTTAGTCACATTATTCAAAGGAGTGTTCCATGATGTGGTTTTAAGATTAGATGTGCAAATTTTATCCTTTGATTTAGTTAAACATGGTTTACAATTCCAATTATCTTTTTCTTCTTTATTACATGCATAAAATGAGTTATATCTTTTTTGGGAAACTGTTGTGCATTTTATATGGAATACTTTATTACAGCTTACACATTTTAAGAATTCATTAGAAGCTACAACTTTATTGCACTTTGAATTTCCGCATCGAGGTGCCATAATTATCTGTTTATCTTATAATTTTATAATTGTATAGTAACTATAATGCTTGTTATGTCAATATATTGTAGTAAGTGAATGCAATTCATATATACATGTGCAATATTATTTGTTCTACTATTTCTTAAGAATACCCTCAGTAGTCGTCATTTTGTTGTCATGTCAATTTTGTATGATTTATTATTCCTTTTAAGCACCAATACTACTAGTTTTATGAGATAATATAAATCACTTATTATCTATCACTTACTTGCATTCACAATTTTATGCAGCCAATGTGCTTCAATGCATTTTTCATATCGTCACAGCAAGTAATTTTCTAACATCTCATTTTATTATTTATTGTTCAACCAAAACGCAAGATAACACTCACACGCAGTAATTACACCTTAATCTTACTCAATATTATAAAATTCCTATTAAATTAATAAAATTTACACTTTATATGAATTTTTAAGTTACTATTAATGATGATGTAGGTGAACTTTTGAATTAAAAGCTACGAGGGCAGAGGAAATGAACAGCTCGCGTTTAGACACGGTGTCGGTAAAAATAATTTAGCGGTTAACCATATCCTATGATGACGGACTCCGCAGTCTTGATGCATATTTTAAATTTTGTTTTAATTTATTTTATTTGTTAAATTTTTTAGTCTTGCCATACATATGCTTAATGCGCTCAATGAAAAGGCTACTGAATAATTCATTGCATGTATATATTTATCTGTAAGCTTTAATAATAATTTAAATCCTTATATGTATATAAAAATTTCGTGTCACGTTGTTTGTCCGCGATGAACTCCCAAACTACTGAACAGATTTTGATAAAATTTCGTAACTATATGTAATTTGGTCCAACTTAAAAGATAGGATAGTTTATATCTCATTTTGTTTATTATTTTTTTGCAAATTATATAATATTATTAACATAGCGCCATCTGTTGATACCTATTCAATCCAGCAATTATTTATCTGTGAGTTCTGTAAGAATCTAACAGATGGCGGTGTAAGGTAATTTATCGGCTGGATTGAATAAAAAATTGCACCCGTGCGAAGCCGGGAGCGGGGTACTAGTAAAATATAATTTACGAAGACTGTTTGGTCACTTTTCTTAAAATTGAAACAGTAGCAATAGTATAGTATAGTACTATAGTATCAAATTTTCATATAAGCTATTGTATGTAAGTACACTTCATCATTTATCCTTATCCTTATCCTTACATATTATACTCGTAAATTGGTCGCGTCCTACGCCAAATGATTCTTACAACAGAAACACATCATCTTGAGCTTAAGAACGGCTACAGTGGTGCAATTAGTCTGATGAAAGTATTAATATCATGAATTACATTTTTCAAGATGATTTTTAGATAGTAAAATAATAAAACAATGTTTATATTATACTATGAAATTTAAAAGAGAAAGTGGAGATATTTAATCTAGAAAATGATTTACCGATTCAAACAACAAAGATTCAGCGTTTGCCGTGTTCGGAGAAAGTACTAATTTCTTGTAAAATTTTCTAAAAATAATTGGTGCGTTCTAGATTGCGATTATAATAATTCTGCGGCTTCGTTCATAAAAAAATAAATTGAAACAAAACGAACACAACACAAAAGGAAAATAAGCGACGTATTGTTCTCTCGTAATATTGTAATTTATATTTAAACTTTAGATAGCGATAATAAAATACTTTTGATTTATGACTAGCGATCTGTTTGCGGATTTAATAACTATAGCGACCCCCTCTCTGATTTACATGGAAACAACTTTATCAGGCACAGCACACCTAATGATAAATATTTAGTGAGTACACAGAGTATCAAGATGATGCAGTCAATATATTTTCCATAGTGATGTTAACCGCAAGTGCGCAGGAGTGTAGTGTTCAACGCACGCTGGCTAATTGCACTTCCACTTAAAATTAATGAACATGTTTTTTTTTAAATTAAATTTATATTATTCACTTGAGATTACTATAAAAACATAGAAAAGAATTAAAAAATAAACCTATTGTACGTGAATATAATGTGTTAATTTAACGTGCCATTTCTCGCGTACTAGCCTTCCACGTTCAAAAACCAGTAGAAAGTTCAAATATATATTTTTTCTTTTCAAGTACACATATCAAGTAATTTATTTGGTTGGTCCAGATGGGAATTATTTGGAAATGACATGCTCGAACATCATAGATCTAGACCTATGGTCAAAATTACACTCGGTCAAAACGTCACAGATCTAGACCTATGGTCTACATTACACTCGGTCAAAACGTCAAAGATCTAGGCTTATGGTCAACATTACACTCGGTCAAAACGTCACAGATCTAGACCTATGGTCAACATTACACTCGGTCAATACGTCACTGATCTAGACCTATGGTCAACATTACACTCGGTCAATACGTCACTGATCTAGACCTATGGTCAACATTACACTCGGTCAATACGTCACTGATCTAGACCTATGGTCAACATTACACTCGGTCAATACGTCACTGATCTAGACCTATGGTCAACATTACACTCGGTCAATACGTCACTGATCTAGACCTATGGTCAACATTACACTCGGTCAAAACGTCACTGATCTAGACCTATGGTCAACATTACACTCGGTCAAAACGTCACTGATCTAGACCTATGGTCAACATTACACTCGGTCAATACGTCACAGATCTAGACCTATGGTCAACATTACACTCGGTCAATACGTCACAGATCTAGACCTATGGTCAACATTACACTCGGTCAAAACGTCACACATGTCAAAACGTATACAATATAATTGAGGACATGTCCTTTAATTTTATATGTTAAAATGAGCCCACCATAACGCACTGGTTCAACGCACTTAAATGCAACACAAACACTACTGATATTCTCAATGGCTCATTACTCTCTTATTTAATTAACTAAGTATAATTTTTAATCATGTTTTTAAAATTTATTTGATTTCACTTTACGTGGACGTTCACTAGTTACATCTAATTAAATCTTAGTTACATCTTAGTTACTGATGGCAAATGGGAAGCGGAGATAGGGAAAATTAGTGATATAAAAGTAAAGAAAAAATAAGTGTTTGCAAAAAGTTAATAAATTAATTAAGTAAAGTAAGTAAAAAGTTAATATGTAACATTACAGGAGTACATCCTTACAACTAAACCAGGAAATTATTATTTTCAATTTCTAAATTTATAACAATATGTAAGTAAATTTTATAATTATATATTAGAAAATCAAATAAACTAGAGTATGACAACATGTTTTTTTTTTTAATAAAGAAAAGAAATCTCTTCTAATATTATGTATGCTGGTCCCACTTAAAATAGCGAAGGATAATAAGTACCTACCTATAATTAGCACTTTTAAAGCCAAAAATAACAATACTAATATAGTTTATAGTGTACTATCCTAAAAGAAACAGGATTCGTGGTTTCCTTTCCTGGATTTTATTATATGGTGTTAAATTACAATGGATTTGTGACTGTTTTTATAGTTCTAATTGTTAGACTGTTCTTTTAAAGGAACTTATTTATATGAATAAAAATGAATCGTTAAATGTGTTGCTAACATAAGCTCAAAACTCGAGAAAGGCTTCACTGATTCAGATTTTTTTTAAATATTCATTGAAATTCGAGAAATATTTTTATTTAAAAAAAAAAAATTAGAAAAATTGCCCGCGTTCCTAGCTAACAAATATTTAATTTTTTGACAGACAAATCTAGTCTAGTTAGTTTTTAAAATTAATCAAATTTTGGAACTTTTACAGACATTATTGTATTTTTTATTGATCTAAAAACCTTGCTGATTCAGTTAAAATTTACAATAGGTATGTTTTTAATATATGATATGTGTGTTTTTGTAAATATTATAATTAAAAAATAAATCAATTAAAAGAAAATATTCATGAAAGAGCAACAGGACCAAAATGAGGTTTAAGATACCTGCTTCAATGCAAAAGTTTTTTTTTCTGTAATACGTACAATAAATTTAGTTCATAAGAATTCGAGAAAATCGTTGTTTCAGATTTAAACTCAAGTTCGAATCGTGTTTTGAATTTTTTTTTCCCCTAATTTATTTGTATTTTCCATAGCTACACATTCACATTTCGCACACGAGCCTCGTACCCACGTTTTAACACTAAAGAGTTCCGATAAAAGGACCATTAAGGTCTCATAATTTATGCTCTTTTCAAGGGGTTTGAGATAACCGAAGTGTTACCTTTAAAATGGCCATAAATATAGAAACACTTTTACTTTTACGTGTTATTGTGACAGCTCGCTGTAATCTAAACGTTGCAAAAGGTGAGTTGTAACTTAGAACACTTAAGACCTTCGTATGTTACTAGTAGGTAATATTACAACTTTAGATAATACTTCAGACGAACACCATCAGTTGAACAATCGTTCCCAGCTTGGAATTCGTACATTACGTGACAGACTGACTGACATGCTGATGTCATATATTTTTAAATATTGTCCAGTGACTCCAGACATGAAAAATGACTAGGTGTTTCTGTTTCATAGATAAAGTAGAAGAAATACGTAAGTACAGGAAAATTTAAAATCGATACTTCAAAAATCTACAATGTGTTATTATAAATTTAAGCTCTTACCTAACACGTTCAGTTTAAAAATAATACAGTTAACATAAAACTCATATGTGAGTATATAAAAATTTAATTGTTTTTTATGGATCCTTTTTTATTCCAAGATGTTGGTCGAAAATTTATCAGAATAGATATAGGTACTTAATGCAAAATCTTCCTTCTTAAGGGCGTTCCCAAGAAAATCAGTTTTCTTACAATCCTTTCAAACTGAATGCACATAGCTATAAGTGTCCTTTAGAATTTTTTTATAGTCCTTACGGCACTAAATTTATAAATATTAATGATTAAAGTTTACATATTTAACATGTGAAACCAGTGTGAAACCTATCCCGACCTATGCTGAAGCGAACGTTTTATTAAATAACAATTAGTTATTTTCTTACGATTGTTTTAAAAAATTGAGAATAATTATTTGAAAATATAACAAAAATGTTTCTGTAAAAATATCAAAAAAAAAAAAACAAGCAGTATACGTTTGATTATAAAAAATGTAAAAAGTTTTGTTCGCCATTTTTTTAACGAACCTACCATTCTTTAACCTCGAATTAATAATTAATAAACTGTTCGAAATCTCCAATATAAATATATAACAAATAATATTCAAACTCCGCGCAAATGTGTCTCTAACGTAAGAATACTCAGTGAAAATGCCATGTTGCTAGATAGGAAAAACGACCCATGTTTTTGAAGTTGAGCACGACTGCTCCTTGGGAACGTCCTTAAAGAAAATTAGGTTCAGTAGGTCGAATATTTAGCTGCCAAAACAGGAGACTCAAGCTCGGTTCCTGGGTTTCCCTGGTAAATTTAAATTGAAATTTATAATGACGATCACAAGAGTTTCTTGGGGAAACCTAATTGATAAATAAATATTTTCATTTTGATATGGATATTGATTTTCACCTGTAGCTTTTTTTTAACATCTAAAAAAGAGGTGGCGCGGACGAAGACTCGGGCACCAGCTAGTAGATTATTTATATTAATATACATAATAGAATATATAGAAGAATAGTATATAATTCTTATTAATATATATACAAAAATACTAGACAATGATTAAGTAATTAATATACAAAAGGTTATTCTAATTAAGAACCCGCTGGTGACATCATAAATCCACTTCGAAATCGTATAAAATGTAATATTTCTCGGTTCCATATATCACTCACAAAGTGAAGTATATTACGCAAATATTCGTAACACACACGCGAGCGGCTGACGCCACGCAATAAGAACGCGCGATAAAAAAAAGGTAGGTACGAAAATATCAAATTTATTCTATAAATAAAATGGACGCATTCATGCCGGCGACGGCAACGAACTGAGAAAAAAGTCTCTTTCATACTTTCACTGATCGGTTTTTATTCCAGAAGCGACATAGGACAATAAACATCTTGTTTTTAAATGCATTTGCAACTAGTTTGCAACCCATACTGCGAAAGCTTTCAAAGATGTTTGAAAGATAGATAAATAGATATATGTATAGATAGATACGTTTATTCCCTTAATTCAACATTCAATTTAAACACAAAAGAAAAACAAGAAAATTTAAGTAATTATAATTTTTAAAAAAATGTCATTTTTTATTAAAATTAATACGAAAATTATTGTGGGGCGCAACGACATAAAAATGGGATGGTGCCTTATTGCCCCAATTCGTGACAGCCACCAAAATTATAATCATATGAAACCCATATTACTACGAGTATCTTATATAACTATTTTTATGTATGACATTAAAATTTATGCGTTATAAACAACTAGCTACAGCTTCGCAAGAACAAATTTTTTTTCTGAAAATTGTAACCAGACCATCCTCGTTTTTCTCTTTTTCCATTAGTGAAAACTGTATCAAAATCCCTTAGGTGATTTATAAAAAGTTAGTGAAGAAACAGAGAGGCGGCGGACAGCACAACCATGACAATCATATTATTATCATTGTCAACCCAAGCAATACCATTAAGGATGCAATTGCGTGGTATAAGCAGTGATATGTTAAACAGGTATAACCTTTGTAGGATAAAGGATAAGTTAAGGATAGGAGGAATGGGCATTGAATTATATAAAAAAAATACTTTATAAACAGAGGGATATCACATCGGCCGATGTTATCGTAAAAAGCCTGCGAAGGTTTATTCACATCCACATTAACCTCTTCGTACCTTAGCAATAATTTAAACATTTATACCGGCTTTGCTTCGTGAGTGTACGATTACATGCATTTTCTCAGAATCTATTTCACCTTTGAAATGGCTAAACGCGATCTAAAACTGAGCATAGATGTGGATTAATTTGGAAAAGTGTTAATGACAAATTAATACAATTCTTACAATGTATAATTGGTTAAAAAAAAAAATAGGTTACTAAGTTTATACTTTGGAAAGTATACAATGTTTTAAGATTACAATGGTCGTAACTGTAATGAGCAATTGTAATTTTTTTTTATGATGGATAATTTAATTCTAGAATGTATGTCTAATTAGCCTTTGAAATGGCTAATATTTTGAGTAATTTATCGTACCGAGTAAATTTGGTTATTTATTTAATATAAAATAAAGTCGCTGTCGCCTCTGTGTTTCTCGTCTAACTTCTTCTAAACCTCCCAATGGTTTTTGATACGATTTTTACTCGTGGAATGACCAATAAACCAGATAACTACAATTTGTAAAAGAAAATTGTATGTTATTCCATTTGACAAGTAAATAATATTTTGTTCGTTTATTAAGGCTTATCCTTCCAAAAAATTAAATTTTTGCAACATTTTGTAACAGTATTATTCATTATATATACACCTTTTCTTCAGCGAAAAAAATATATGTTTATCTACAAGATATGAGGAATGATTTGTTGGGATTAAAATTTTTATTTTATTGAAATTGATTCAGGAAAAAAATTCTAAACTCACCCCTTTTATTTTCAGTTATAACAATCTCACTTCTACAATATTTATCAAAAGATTATGAAATTTTGTACACTTATGAAGATAACAATGTAGCATGATTTGTTGAAAGCGCTTTTTGAAAATTCGTAAAATTGAATTTTATATAATGTTTTTATCAAAAATATTTCCCCACTTACTCGGCGCTAGCCCGTTCTCGTCCATAAAATCAGTGCGGGGCGAGTCGTGATGCTAGACGGACCTGTGCCGCGTTGCGCTTCATCAAATTATTAATTTTTACGTAATAAACAAAGAATAAACATTTTAGTGGCAGAACAGACAGTGCATGATAGTGTATATAATATAATATATTAATAGGTTTTCTTTTTTGTCTTACTAGGTAATTAAATATTTAAAAACTAAATATAAATTATGTTGTAATATAATAATCAATTTTTTAATAATCTGAAATATTCAATTTGAATATTCAATTAATAATTCATCTGTATATATACTTGTTATTGTTATTTAAATTTAATAAAGATAGGAAGTAAGCAAAGGAGGCAAAATTGTAATATATCAAAAATAAACCAAAAGAGGAAGGAAAGTTCATGAATTTTAATTAATTTAATTAATTAATATTAACAATAATTAATTATTAATTAATACAATATAAATTAATAAGCCTTATAAATAAATAAATAATAAATAAAGCCACTATAAAGCCGGATTCCCACTCACGTATCAAGTGACTCATCGAATTGTTCGGTGGGAGGTTTCCCTATTGTAGGTGGTCGCGTAGGGGACACCCCCGTGACCTCCAGAAAAATCCGATATTCTCGGTACACCGTTCTGGTAAAAAGTTGGTGAGCGGTTCTCGGAAACTATGAGGGATAGAAGGGTGGCGTTTGCGGAATGTCATAGAGGGTGATCGGCACCAAAAAAAGCGACATTTTTGACAGCTCCCTCCTTGGACCCCCCCGACCGTAACACGGAAACGGCGCGTCACAGCCGGGTCATGTTTGGGCTCATCGGGGACGTCTCGACGAGATAAAAAATTTGACGCCCCCCTCGGACCACCCCGACCGTAACTCGGAAACGCCGCGTCACAGGCGGGTCGTATTTGGGCTCATCGGGGACGTCTGGACGAGATAAAAAATTTGACGCCCCCCTCGGACCCCCCGACCGTAACTCGGAAACGGCGCGTCACAGCCGTGTCGTGTTTGGGCTCATCGGGGACGTCTCGACGAGATAAAAAAATTGACGCCCCCCTCGGACCCCCCCGACCGTAACTCGGAAACGGCGCGTCACAGGCGGGTCGTATTTGGGCTCATCGGGGACGTCTCGACGAGATAAAAAGATTGACGCCCCCCTCGGACCCCCCCGACCGTAACTCGGAAACGGCGCGTCACAGGCGGGTCGTATTTGGGCTCATCGGGGACGTCTCGACGAGATAAAAAAATTGACGCCCCCCTCGGACCCCCCCGACCGTAACTCGGAAACGGCGCGTCACAGGCGGGTCGTATTTGGGCTCATCGGGGACGTCTGGACGAGATAAAAAATTTGACGCCCCCCTCGGACCCCCCCGACCGTAACTCGGAAACGGCGCGTCACAGCCGTGTCGTGTTTGGGCTCATCGGGGACGTCTCGACGAGATAAAAAATTTGACGCCCCCTCGGACCCCCCCGGGGTCCCAATCGATAGATTTTTTGAAAAAATTGAAGAAGCAAGATTTTCGCTTTAAAAAGTTCGTAATCTTTATCAAAATGAAAAAAAAAAACACTTTTTGTCTCAATTTCTTGTCACTTTACTCACTTGGTGAATTTGAAAAAAAATATCAAAATTTAAAAAAAAAATATTACCGCCGGCATTAGTTACCCAAACAAAACGTACCACGCGAAGTTTGCACGGTTGGTGCAAAAACTCAATTGTTTTTACTGAAAATTAAAAAAATTGTTAGTTTTGTTAAAAACTGTTGTTTGGCTCTTTTACCATATATTTTATATTCGTATAAAGAAATATACATACACCTATACATATAAATAAAATTGGAGTGTCTGTTTGTAATATTGAAATAACCGTTTTT
The DNA here is from genome assembly GCA_936446665.2 of Synanthedon andrenaeformis. Lineage (NCBI taxonomy): Eukaryota > Metazoa > Arthropoda > Insecta > Lepidoptera > Sesiidae > Synanthedon > Synanthedon andrenaeformis. Next base: position 1,675,124 of record OW387780.2, on the reverse strand, counting down.
TACTACATGCATATGAATATAATTATATACGTACATACACCATATATGAGTACATACACCAAAATAACATTTTTTTACAATTTTTGTCTGTCAGTGTCTGTTTGTTCCGGCTAATCTCTGAAATGGCTGAACTGATTTTGACGGGACTTTTATTGGCAGGTAGCTGATTTAATAAGGAGTAACTTAGGCTACGTTTATTTTAGAAAAAATCCAAAATAACATCCAAAATAACATATTTTACAATTTTTGTCTGTCTGTCTGTTTGTTTGTTCCGGCTAATCTCTGAAATGGCTGGACCGATTTTGACGGGACTTTTATTGGCATGTAGCTGATTTAATAAGGAGTAACTTAAGCTACGTTTATTTTAGAAAAAATCCAAAATAACATTTTTTACAATTTTTGTCTGTCTGGGTGTCTGTTTGTTCCGGCTAATCTCTGAAATGGCTGAACCGATTTTGACGGGACTTCTATTGGCAGGTAGCTGATTTAATAAGGAGTAACTTAGGCTACGTTTATTTTAGAAAAAATCCAAAATAACATTTTTTACAATTTTTGTCTGTCTGGGTGTCTGTTTGTTCCGGCTAATCTCTGAAATGGCTGAACCGATTTTGACGGGACTTTTATTGGCAGGTAGCTGATTTAATAAGGAGTAACTTAGGCTACTTTTATTTTAGAAAAAATCCAAAATAACATCCAAAATAACATATTTTACCATTTTTGTCTGTCTGTCTGTCTGTTTGTTTCTTCCGGCTAATCTCTGAAATGGCTGGACCGATTTTGACGGGACTTTTATTGGCATGTAGCTGATTTAATAAGGAGTAACTTAAGCTACGTTTATTTTAGAAAAAATCCAAAATAACATTTTTTACAATTTTTGTCTGTCTGGGTGTCTGTTTGTTCCGGCTAATCTCTGAAATGGCTGAACCGATTTTGACGGGACTTTTATTGGCAGGTAGCTGATTTAATAAGGAGTAACTTAGGCTACTTTTATTTTAGAAAAAATCCAAAATAACATCCAAAATAACATATTTTACAATTTTTGTCTGTCTGTCTGTTTGTTTGTTCCGGCTAATCTCTGAAATGGCTGGACCGATTTTGACGGGACTTTTATTGGCATGTAGCTGATTTAATAAGGAGTAACTTAAGCTACGTTTATTTTAGAAAATATCCAAATTAACATATTTTACAATTTTTGTCTGTCTGTCTGTCTGTTTGTTTGTTCCGGCTAATCTCTGAAATGGCTGGACCGATTTTGACGGGACTTTTATTGGCATGTAGCTGATTTAATAAGGAGTAACTTAGGCAACGTTTATTTTAGAAAAAAATACACCCCGGGCGAAGCCTGGAGCGCGCCGCTATACACTCTAAAAACATAACCCTCGTTGTGGCGCAGACGGGTAAAAATTTTTACTAGGTAACATAATTTACTACCTAAATAACAAAACACGCTTCATTGTTACTGAATTATCCTTCTACATTGTAAATAATTATAAATTTGTAGTATGTATTTGCAGTAAAGTAAGCCTCAGTCGACTATGTCGTGCCTTTGTCGTCTAGTCTCCATACTACTCTTTGCCATCTCTGTGCGGTCGATCTCTTGTAGAGGGTGGCGCGGGGAAATTCGCCTAATAATTCAAGGCCAAATCGGCGTTATACACCTTAACATTTTGTAAATAATATTTCGTCACATTATTTTGTTCCGAATGACCCTATTTAAAGATGATATCTACCGTTTGGCATTTCGATTCGACATTAAAATATTTTTATTTATTGCAACCAAACGGAATCGTGATGATAAAAAAGTGTTTCCCTTTGAAATCACGAATGCAGCGCGACGGAACGGAAAAGGGTTTTTGATTATTCAAAATGCATTTTGAATGTGTTTTAAATGTAAAAATATGAGCTATAATCCATTAAAAAAAATTAATGAGTAAAAATTTAATAAAAAAAACACTCATTTTTCCGCATGATACAAATATGAATGTTTGGTATAATATAATGGAAATCTTTTCATTTATTGTGTTCAATTGTATTACCATTGTTTCGTGTACACTAATTTATTCAAAATTAAATTGTAGATGACACCTCTACATGATATGCATCTACGAGTATTGAGCCGGAGATTATTAGTGTCTTCTTAATGCGTGCTCGAGGGTCCAAGTCAGCCGGGTCAAGTGCGTGCTCTGCACCAAGCGATCCTGCACTAACGCTTACTGGATAAGCCTTGAGATAATGTTGAGAAAGAATCATTATTAAAAATACTTGACCAACTTTTGCTTTAGCTTCTAAGCTTAGCAAAAAAAGTTTTAAGCTAAGCTTGCGCAAACGAAGTACCATGGCGTTTTTTAAATAAAGAAGTGATTTCCAAGCAAGTGGAAAAAAAAATTATACTTATAGAAAAATGATTTATTTGCGTTCATTGTAGAGCAGCATATTTTTCATGTGAATTGTATTAATTTGACCACGTTTCAATTTTTTATTGATTAATAAAACTATAAAACTCGTCAATAGCTACTAGATAAAATAAGAAGAAAATATGTTTATATGTAACAAATGTTGTCTAAACTTTCATATTTTTTCAAGCCTCTAGCCATAAACGAGTATTTAGAGCTCTGAATCAGGGGCCTGAGCTCGATTCCCGACCCATTTCAGCAACTTAGTTACCTATTATTATTATTCCCAACCAGCCTAAACAAAAAAGTTTTCTATTTTGTATATGGTGACTGTTTACTGTTTAACTGTAGTTTTGACTGATAAAAATTACACATAAATATTTTTAAAAAGTGGAAAAGTTACCGAAATGACCGTCTTGTCTAGTTAATCGTGAAGCTGTTAAACCACCATTGTCATGTTTTGAATGCGTTTGACCTCAACAAAGGGCCTTCGAGCCACGGAATTCTAAGAGAATGCCGTTCAGAATCCATTAAGTTTGGTTAAAGGTTTCAGAATACGCGAAATGTTTAATATTTCACTTAAACCGAAGAAGGAATAGATTACTATTAGAAATATAATTTATTGAAAATAAATTATTAGTGTTACCTAAGCCAAATACGAGGGGTGTTCATTAAAAAGTGAGAACGGCAAAGACGCAGTCAGTTATCTTTTAATACAACTTATTTTATTTTTCAACATTTTTAAGTTAATACACTTGATATATCTTTTTTCTAGACTTAAAATTATCTTAGTAAAAAACTCTTTATCCTCAGCCTCTAAAAAACCGTGTACTGCGGCGACTACTGCCTCATCGTCTTCAAATTTTTGACCTCTGAGGTACTCTTTCAACCGCGGAAAAAGATAGAAATCACTAGGAGTGAGGTCCGGTGAATATGGAGGATGTTCCATCAGTTCAAAGCCAGCATCTTCATGGCAGCTATTGCAACGTTGGACTTGTGCGCGGGGGCATTATCTTGGTGAAACAAAACAACTTTTGTCAGTTTGCCACGCCGCCGTTTCTCGCGTATTTCGTTGCGCAATTTTTTTATTTGTCCTGCATATAAATTCCAGAAAAGAGAGCGGTCTTACCGGCGGATGGAGTTGCCTTAAATTTCTTAGCAGTTAGAGATGACGGTCTCTTCTAAGTTATGGACTGCTGTTTCGTTTCCGGGTCATAATGATGAAGCCATGTTTCGAGACAAAAATCGATCAGGATCTTGCTGCAACAAATCCAAACAGCTTCGCGAAATCCTTAGTCTAGTTTGTTTCTGCGCATCCGTAAGCATTCTGGGCACGCATCAGCGCGCGGACACTTTTCAACCAGGTGGTTATTCATAATATTATAGACACTCCCTACCGAAATCATCATTTCTTCAACCATAAAACGAACTGTAACACGATGGTCCGCCAAAACAATTTTTTCAACTTTTTTTATAATTTGTTTTTTATATTTTTTATAACACGTTCCGAAACGTTGAAACAAATCACTACAATTTTTAAAATACAAATGAAAATCGAAAACTTTTTAAATTATTATTATAACAAATGTCTAGGCTTTGCCTGCCAGTATCAATTTTTTTTCTTACCAAGGAGTATCTATTTCATTCTCACTTTTTATTGAACACCCCTAGTACATCGCTGCCCTGTATCGAATCCAGGCCCCTAATTCAGAGCGTTAACGCAAACACTTTAATCTCTCGACCAATGCGCTCATATATATGTATGTAATTGTAAAGTTTTTATTAAAACCAAAACACAACCATAAAACAGATTTTGAGCTTAATTATAAAAAGTAGCGACGTTATTTTTTTTATTTGAAAATGATTTTTAAATTATTTCAAAATCAAAATGAATCGAGTTATTTATATTATCTTCATTTGCTTGAGACAAATCTATCATTATGTAACAATGAAAAAAAGAGTATGAGTACAAAGCTCCAAAGTAGTCAGTCACGTCAGTACTTTTTTTGCTCGCGTCAGTCACCTCATATTCGCCGCATTCGTTGCTGATTGATTTAAAAGCTCCGACAGGTGGGTAGCGGAACAAAAATGATATACGATAACTGTTTTAATAGTTTAAAAGCTTTAATAGTGTTATTAAGCGGCGTAACAGGTGTTTACATAATGAGGCTGAACGCAACATAACATTTCATTTTAATTTTCCTACATAGGTGCGCCTGCGACTTTGTGTGTGAATTTATTTTTGACAATTTTTTAACACGTGTTTTTGGTTATATTTCGTTGTGAACACAGTGGTAATTGTATTGTTTATTAAAATAAAGTTAACTTTAATAATTATAAGAAATATTTATGGGCTACCCATGTAGCTACCCATGTAATCGAAAATGAAATAGATTTATAGATTTATAAATAGGTTATAATCATCTAAATTATTTTTTGAAAAACGAATAGAAAACTGTTTCAAAAAAGTATGACACCAAAATAGGTTCTAATAGCAGACCAAAAGTGGAGAGTAGTACATGATACATGATAGAAAGGCATCTTTAGAGAGCAAGAAACCAGATCTTTACACAAAATCTGGGGTTCTTGCTAATTTAGTAATTAACTAACTAACAACAAACTAAGTAACGGATAAAATAATTAAACTACCATGTTACTATAAATACAATATAAACGAGCCTCCTCCTCAAGACACTTTCGTCAAGTCAGAATTAAAGATTTTTTAAATTCTGACTACTAGTCAGATTCCAGATTTTTTCGTGTTCAACTAAACAAACAAAGAAACAAACTCTTCAGCAATATTATATTAGTGTCTTAGATTAATAGTAATTTATCGATATAATCGATAAGGCAATTATAATTGACCAGTAGAAGTAAACGATTTTAAAACAAAATGTGATTGCAACAAGAAAATGTCAATTTACACACGGACAGTCCTAATTAATTTATATGTAGGTAGGTACATATAAGCACATATGTATGTAATGTACGTTGAACCGGCAATATAGGCATAAAAAGGCACCGTTAAAGTCCGCGTAGCACGAGCCCAGCACGCCACCTGTTTGCTGATCGGACCGTTTTTTGTGTCACACCATATGCTGTCATGAATCTTAAGACTCCATAAAAGACCAACTTTTAAGCGGTAAAGAAACTTGTTGTTTGTAAAAAAGACCGTTTTTAGAGAAGCTCCATTCGGCTTAATTACTTTCATAGAAAGTAATTTACTATCATTTGCTGCCATACACATACGTTTATTACCTACTACTGCAGAAGTAAATTTGTATCATTCTCCAATGCTTTCTTTGTAGAATAATGAAATGATACGAGTATTCGTATCTATATTCTATATATCCTTATATATATAAAAATTTCGTGTCACGTTGTTTGTCCGCGATGAACTCCCAAACTACTGAACCGATTTTGATAAAATTTCGTAACTATATGTAATTTGGTCCAACTTAAAAGATAGGATAGTTTATATCTCATTTTGTTTATTATTTTTTTGCAAATTATATAATATTATTAACATAGCGCCATCTGTTGATACTTATTCAATCCAGCAATTATTTATCTATGAGTTCCAAAAGATTCTAACAGATGGCGATGTAAGGTAATTTTATCAGCTGGATTTAGTAAAAAATTGCACCCGTGCGAAGCCGGGAGCGGGCCACTAGTTATATTATATATCCATATATTTATATAACTATACATATTAAAAAATAGTCGATGTCCACGTCTGTCTTTGTAACAATTATACTTAGGTTGAAGTAAAAAGTAGGCGAATTTTATTTTCATTTATTTATTTATTATACATAAAAAGTAATCTTAATATTTACATTGTCCCATAAAACTAGCAAACTAAAAAATCAACGAGGTAATGCAGCCTGCATGCTTGTTACACTGCCTAGGGGACCAAACCTTAATATTATATATACAATTTGTAAATACATATGGGTTAGTCCAACTAGTTATACTACTAGTTATACGATATAACAAAATGAACAAAAAAAGTCCGTATAGTTATACTGAACAGTATAACTAAACGGAACATATATATCTTAGTTTTAGGAATATGACAGTGGTTGTGTTACATCATTTTTCTTAGTCGCCTCCCACTATGGAAACAAATTTATTCGCGTCAAAAACTCAGTTCTAGATATAAAATTTGTGTTATGGTATTAAAATACGCCAAAACTATTTCGTTTATATTTTGCTGAAAAGTTTTAACTCATTATAAAACACTGTGTTAATTAAGTATAGAATAATGTGGTAAAAAATATATATGAAACACTAATTATCGCGCACTCTTTGAAGTAAATTATTTTGTAAAGACTATATAATGGTCGTGTTACAAAATGGACAGAGACGAGACGCACCTGCCAACGCATTTCCTGCCCATTCTTTTTGTGCGCATTTCCTCACTTCAGCTTCATCTTAATTGCATTTTATTATTGTAAAGGTTGTCGTCATGTGTCGGTTTCGAAATATCAAAATATCACTTCAATATAACTATTATAAAGACTACGAATATATCTTAAGTGGGAGGGTCTTGGGTTATTGTCACATAGTCAATTTTGTAAAATTAAGTTACTATTACAATAATGTTTTTTAGTTTTTTCCTTTAGATAATATATTTTAATATTGATAACATAAGTATTATAGGTATGAACGCACTCTTGGCGTCATGCGGCAAATGAGCCAAATCTTATAATATAAAAATGAATCCCTAAATGTGTTGATAAGCGCAAAACTCGAGAACGGGTGGACCGATTTTAATTCTGTCTTCACTCATGGATAGAGGGATAACCAGGGAAGGTTTTTACGTGAAAAAAAAATGCACCCCGGGCGAAGCCGGGAGCGGACCGCTAGTTATATATTTTTTTTTAACTTTTAGTTTGCAAAAAATTGTTTAAAACCATACTTATGAATTACTACGTGAAAACTAGATAGGGACGGGGTCTTGGCATATACTACGGGTGGTTATAGAGTTGTTGTAAACAAACAGATAAAATGTATCAGACAACGCGAACTCCGACCGAAAAGAGAACATTGCATCGTGGGAACCTTTAACAAGTACGACTAACTACTACTCTCAGTTACTAATAAACTATTCACAAAGCATAATACACTGTATTAGTACAAAGGGCCGTCTCGTTTTGCATATCATTTGTAATTACTTTCACGAAGGACGGTCGGCATTGATATCGAATATTACAAGGCGCACCGCATTCGATACAAGCGAGAAAGCGAGAGAGTTCCTTTATTATACTTGTCTTATATGTTTACTAAACAGAATTTTTGTGTGTTTTAAAATTAAATAGACATTAAAAAAAATGAAATTAAGGCAAAATAAAGTAGTTTACTTAACGTTTATGATATTTATAAAATTTAATTTAAAGAAAAATACAAATCAAGTAAAATATGGGCTATATATGCATTTGCTGAATACTTCAGATTATCTAATGATTTATTATGTAGTTACTGAAGAAATGAATGGGTAATTATTGTCCAGTGAAAATTAATTCAGACAAAACTCCACCGTGGCTCGAGAAACGAGTATTATTTCAGCGCCCATGCTCTCTTGAAAAGTTAACAAAAAAGAAGGTAAAAGCTACACAAGTATATAATTGAACAGTAATAACATATTTTGTGAAAGTTGTACAAAATATGTTATTACAAAATAAGTTTCTAATTTCTTCTTAACCACTCAACGATGTTTGATACAGTTTTCACTAAAGGAAAGAGCGATAAACGAGAAAGTTTTGTGAATATAATTTGTAGAAAGAAATTGCATGTGTGAGAAAAATCAGAAGCAAAAATTTCGATTATGTATTTCGATAAGTCATATATTGATTTTAGAATTTAGGCCGTTATTAATATTTTAACTAAACAAGATCCATTGATAGTTCCGCAACAATTATTACAATTCATAAATTTTAAAATTTAATTTTTATACTCATAACAATGCTGTTATCTGGCCTGCTATCTTAACAGACCGCTGGTTTCAATTAAACCCTCTGTAATTACCGTTTCCTGCAAATCTTTTGTAAAATTTCACATTACTGTGAAGTTATTGTGTTAGCTTTTTTATTCAATGCATAATTGTTGTGCGAATTTTTCAAAATTTTTCAACCTTTAGGTCAACGCAGTAAAGTGTCAAATGAATCTAGTTAGTACCTACTTTATCACGTCAGCTCCGAGGTGAGGTTAGGGGCCCTAGCCCAGAACCAAACATAAATTATTTAACAAAAAGAAAACTAGGTATTGATTCTATATAAACTACTATAGACTAGGTATTGAATGTATGTATGTAGCTCAATTAAAAAACGTGTAAATGAGACACGAAAACAAAGTAATATTTCATTAGTAACAGTTACACATGAAGAAAGAACACTCTTCGGTGCGTGCTGTCATCACCAAACCCGCACCACCGCTAATGGATACCTCTGGTGACAGCTACCTGGTTTAAGTTTTTTATATTACCTATATCCTACATGCATGACATATGGTAGGTATATCTACTTTTATATGGTAGGTGGCTGGCTACCTTCGTCTATAAACCTAAGAAACACCAAGAGGGATTCAAATTCGCTGCCTACATAGTATAAAGAATAAGGGGGTGATTACTGTCGTCAGATATAATTCGGACAAGGACTAGACAAGGTAAACTGATTAATATACCCCAATACTATTTAAATATGTCAAGCCTGACGTAACAGCCTCCAATGATCTGGATCGAAAAGCAATACCTCTTAAATTGATACTTGTTCCTTTGTATACGATTAGTACCTGAAACAAAAAAATAAAAGTAATTAAATAAATATCAATCAATGTAACTTATATTATATAATATAAAATATAGATTACTAGCGACCCGCTCCCGGCTTCTCACGGGTGCAATTTTTTTGCAAATTATATATAATACTAGCTGGCGCCCGCGACTTCGTCCTCGTTGAAAAAGAAAAAAGTAGCCTATCCTGTGTCCCGTATGTCCAAATGTTTATCTACCAAGTTTCATGAAAATCAGTTAATTCGTTTAAAAGTTATGGAGGAACATATATAAATACATACAATACCTACACTTACAAATTTATTATTAGTATTGATGATATATACCTTCCCTGTTTAACGCTATTTCCATTAAAAAAACCCGTATTAAAATTCTTTGCGTAGTTTATAAGATACAGAGGAACTGACTTTGTTTTATAAAATGTAAAGATATACCAATACTTACACTGGGCTGACATTAAACTTTTCATCTTTAATATCCTTAATATAATATTTTTTCAATATGCGTAATGGTAGAGACGTAAAAATCCAACTCCATGTGAATTTGGGTCATTATAGTATATTATACTTGCCTAATCTTTATTTATTGATTGTTTCAAATGGTTCAAATAAAATAAAACTGTAAAAACCTTATTAAAAGTGTACCTACCTGTTAATATAGTCTTTATATCTTAAAACTTAACAAATAACCTGTTCTTTTTCTCCAATTATTCTCTATAGAAAACAGTAAAAAAAAAAAAACAAAATCACCGCTCGCAGCCCTCTTGTCTGTCTGTCACATAAATATTACGGTTGGGCTTGAATGAGCGCCATACATCATTTGATATGGTCATCACCCGATAATCGAGATACGGACTCAAACCGCACATAAATTACTGCGATCTTATCTTGTTGTGCATCGATTTTGTTTGTCGACAAATCGATTCATTTTGCCACGTCACAGAGATCGTTGATACGCTTTATTTATAAGTTATTGTCTTTTAATATTATTCATAAACTAAAAATAATAATAAAGAGTTTCCTTTTACTATTGTTTTCTTTAATATAACACATCACATTGAATACAGTTATTGAAAATAAGAGGTATTTGATATTTTATTTCAAGTTAGGATAGTAACTTGTAATAATTTTTTTGACTAAATTGTCACTTATAAGGGTCAAAATAACTTTACTACTTCTCGTTTCACGCTGTGATGAAGACAGTTAAATTGAGAACCTAATTGAGAATATTTTTATTTTGAAAGATACCTTTTTTTTTTCAAAACAGTAATCACCTCTATAATTTTATGTTAATTTTAACTAGAAATTCTTGATAATAATATATCAGTTGGCATTATATAAAGTAAAGTCCTCTGTCTGTCTGCATGTACGCGCTAATCTCGGAAAGTTGCGAACGGATTTTGTTCCTGATTATATCGATGGAAAGAGGAATTTCTGGAGATGATTTATGTTATTTTATATTTGCCGAGTTATTACGGTTTTTGTTAAAAAAAAGGCGGGCTTCCTACGCGCACGCTGCAGCGAAGTGTAACCTAGTTCAGCTAGTTTATAATTATGTTTCCTAATCTCGTCCTCATTTTGTACTATGTAGTCTGCACTCTTTGCACCTACTCACTGTCACAATTGTTAAAAGATGAACAAGAATCTTTACTCTGTGGCCCGTCGTCGCCCTCGCGCTATAGGAGCTGTCAACTTCATTGTACTTTTTTGTGCCGCGTGCTGTTCACATTGCTGTTCACATTTAGTTACATTTTTCATTGAAATAATGGGAAAATATAAAAAGAAAAGACACAACGAAGTGTTAGGCGAGCTAAGTGAACGTTTGCGAGAAGTAGAAAAACAGCTACACAAACGGAATCGCCATCGTAATACGGGTAAGTGTTTTACTATGAACTATAAACTTATTACATCTAAGGAACTTGTTTTTCGACAAGATCAGATGTACCTGAACCTTACATGCATATATATCTAGAGTTTTCACGAGAGGTTAACCAAAAGGATAGTGTTCTGTACTGTATTTTTTAACAATAACCCCAAAAATGAGCTTTCACGAGAGGTTAGCCGGTGTGGTATTGTTATCTAGCCGATACGTGTCTCGATTACTTCCTAGAGCTTTCACGAGAGGTTGGCCATGGATCTAGACTCGATAGTGAAAACTACCTTTTTTCTTACTCTTTATAGACGACGAGTACGAGACACGTTCCAGGCGAACACAATCGAGAAGTCAGTCGACATACGCGCGAAGTCGCTCACTTCGTGTACGAAGCTCGCGCAGTAGTACCCGGCAAGGCAGGACATCACGCCGTCGCGACTCATCCTCGTCAATAATTACATACAGACGCCCTATTTCACCCGGGCTTAATATCCAGACTGAAAACAAGGGGGGGGCTGAGGTGCAGGTGACAACAGGGCCCTCCGCTGGAAAGACAGTACCGACTGAGAGCTCTGAGATTGAGCAGCAGGAGTTGCCTCTGCCGGCTTCTATTGAAGTACTCTTGGGTGAAGACGGTATACCCGCTGCTAGTAATCCCACTAATCTACATGAAGGTTTAGCCAGACGATGGGCTGCCATACTCCAAAGCGGCCTCAGTTCAGAAATAAAATCAACCTTGATAAAAAAACAGAGTCCCCCATCAAATTGTAGTCTTTTGATTCCACCGAAACTGAATGAAGAAGTGGCAGCTGCCATGAACGATAATGGCATCAAGCGTGACAAGAGAATAGGAGAACAACAGGTTGTGTTAGCGGCAGCTATTGCCACTATTGGGAAGGTGTTAAATCAGATGATACTTACAGAGGATGAGCAACATGTCGAAGCATTAAGTGATTCATCAAGGTTATTATGTGATTTATATCACGAAAATTCTGTCACACGCAGATCTCTAATACTGCCGGGTCTTAACAGGGATATGAAGGAATTGATGGAACAGACCCCCATATCGGAGTATTTATTCGGTGATAAGCTTCAAGACAAAGTAAATGCGGTCAAGGCAGTAAAGAAATCAGGCCTTGAACTAAAAAATACTCCAGCTCTGAGCAAACCACCAGCTAAATTAGCTAGGAATTTAAACTACCGGGGCCCACAACGACCGCAAATGGTCCGTCCGAGTGGGCCGAAAGTGGAACCGAAGCGACCAACATATCCTGTAATGAAGACATCGACACGGCCGAGGGGATCCCCACCGAGACAACATTATCATCAACGCAGACAGGATCATCGACGCCACTGAAACAGGTACAGAAAGGTAGATTGAAATACTTTTCTAAAAAGTGGGCGGTTTTTACCTCTAACTACCATACAAAGGTGGGTTAAATGGTATACAATACCCTTCATGACTGTTCCTGTACAAACATCTGTTCCACAAAATAATCAATTTTCTTAAAACGAGGCCTACCTTATATCTGTAGGAATACATGACCTATTGCAAATAGGTGCCAGTCAAAATGTGTTCTCATGTTACTGGCCAGTTCTTATCAACCATATTTCTACACCCTAAATCAGATGGCTCGTGGAGATTTATTCTAAATCTCAAAAACCTTAATAGGTTTTTAAATTGACCCTTTTAAATTTTAAAGTTTTTAAAAACACAAGTCATTTTAAATTGGAAGATCTGGGGACAGCAACAAAACTTTTGACCGCAGAATGTTTCATGTCCACAGTTGACGTGAAAAATGCATATTACTTACTGTCTGTGCACAAGAATGATAGAAAATATCTTGATTTCTTGTTTAAATGTATTCTTTATGAGTTTACATGCCTTCCATTCGGACTTAGTACGGCACCATATGTTTTTATCAAAATCATGAAACCTGTTGTCTTTTATCTGAGATCACAAGGGTTGTTGTCTGTCATTTATTTAGATGATATTCTTTGTCTGGGGCATTCCTACGACACGTGTTTAAAAAATATTTTAGAAAATCTAGGTTTTATTATCAACAAACAGAAGAGCTGCTAATACCTAGACAGGTGTTTCAGTGTCTAGGCTTTGTATTGAACTCTGTCCAATACACCATTTCTCTCCCCCAGAAAAAGATAGTCTATCTATGAGACTTTAAAAAAAAAAAAAAAAAAGCATGTCTATTGCGGCATGCCCAGCCCAACTGGTGGTTATCTCATATCAAAAATAATTATTGTAAAATTAAGCAATTTTACTTTAACTTAGAGATTGATATTTTTTTTTTTTTTTGTAAACAAATGTAATGCCAAATGCCAAAGATATGTCTCATGGCTTCCTGATCCAGATGCACATTCTATTGATGCCTTTACTCTTAAATGGCATGGGATATTCTTTACGCTTTTCCACCTTTTGCAATAGTAAGCAGAGTATTACAAAAATTCAAATACGAAAAAGCTACAAGCATAATTGTAGTTCCACAATGGCCCTCTCAGCCATGGTATCCGCTTTTCACTTCCATGGCCATGTCCGACGAAATATTATCAGAATCCTTGATATGACTTATTGTTATCTCCTTCCAGGGATCCACATCCTTTGTGCAGAAGTCTCACACGGATTGCCGCCATATTATCAGGAGCGCCTTCCTAAGGAGAGGAATTCCTCCCTGCTCGGTAGACATAATGTTAGCCTCCTTGTTGACTAAAACAGAAAACAATACGAGTCAGTTTTAAATCAGTGGATCCTCTTCTGCGTGGATCATGATGTGGACCCTCTTCAAAGCTCCGTACCCATAGTCATATCATTTCTAACATTTAAGTATAACGAAGGACTATCATATAGCTCACCTAATTCTATACGGTCTGCAACCTCTCTTATTTTGGGTCCCCACCTAGGGACAGACGACAGAGTGGTGAGGTTTTTCGAGGGACTCCCACCAATCTCCCAATGAAGCTCTTAGTCTAGAACTATTAACTAAAAAACTAGTCACTTTACTTGCTCTTGTCACTGCACATAGGATTCAACCCTATCCCTTATTGTGCAGATAATATCACCATCGATCACCATAATATTAATATTAAAATTCCACAAGCAATTAAGACATCTGCCCCTGGCAGAACACAACCTAATTTGATATTACCGTTTTTTCAAGAAAATTCTACTATCTGTCCTGCAAAGACTATTTTATGTTATATGGACATTACAAAAAGTTTAAGAGGAGATTGTAAAACTTTAATTATGACAGTAAGGAAGCCTTACTGTGCTGCCTCCACTGCTACTATTAGCAGGTGGATCCAGCAAGTCAACAAACAGTGGTATAGATACTGCTAAATTCACTGCGTACAGCACGAGACGTGCATCCACCTCGAAGGCTTCCGAAGGAGGTATTAGTATCGAGGTTGTAAGAAAAATGGCAGGGTGGACTGCAAACTCTTCCACCTTCGCTAGGTTTTATCAAAGGCCTATCAGTTGTAACCCCAACGCCTTTGTTCAGGCAGTGTGCTCCACACAATTATCTTAATTAAAAAATTATCATAGAGAGTTAAGACTATCTATATATATTGTTTCTGATTCAAATGTTATAGTAATAATTAAGATTAATATGGGACTGATTCATGACTGATTGTTAAATTATCCACCGTAGTAATAATTGTACTTGATTAAATAATACAATTACCAATACAACTTCTTCTTTGAACGTCTACATAGTACAAAATGAGGACGAGATTAGGAAACATAATTATACAGATCGGACTAACTTACCTAGTGACGTCCGATCCTCAATTATGTGAAGTAATCTCGTCCTCATTCCAGTCCCAGCCCATCCCCGGAGCAATAACCTTACAGCTTTTTTCTCAGGACCCTCTCGGAAGTTGTATTAATACTTTGAAGAAAATGAAGTTGACAGCTCCTATAGCGCGAGGGCGACGACGGGCCACAGAGTAAAGATTCTTGTTCATCTTTTAACAATTGTGACAGTGAGTAGGTGCAAAGAGTGCAGACTACATAGTACAAAATGAGGACGAGATTACTTCACATAATTGAGGATCGGACGTCACTAGGTAAGTTAGTCCGATCTGTATAATTAGTCCTACTAATTCTACTTTAAATGTGAGAGTTTGTAAGAATTGATGTAAGTATGTTTGTTACTTTTTCACGTGAAAAGAACTGAAAAGATTTTGATAAAACTTTACGGTAAAAAGTTCATACATCAGAATAACACATAGTGTGTAATTTATAAATATACGCGAACTACATAGCCAGAGAAAGCTAATATTTTGCCGACGACTTCATATACACTTCACATACATGATTCAAAACACATATTCTATATTACATGTCATTAAAATACAATAATATATGTACAGAGGCTTTTCAGTCACTATAGACAGTACCTGTAGATATTATTTATATTATACAAAAAATTGGTAAATAACATTTACAATTTTTTTCTATATAAGAATTATGAATATTGTGTGAAAAGCTGAAACTATAACCATAATAATGAAACACTTATAAATTTTAAACAAATATTCCTGCCAGACTCACGAAGAGATTTTAATCATGTAGGTACCTACTACAGAAGTTATACTTATTAAAATTCTTTCATCTTGAATTTATCGATGACAAATTCTTAAAAATATATGCTACAATAAGATAAAAGAGAAAGAAAGATAAACGTTATGGAGTGTCCTAACTCATTTTCCAGCAAACGCCATCGAATATACATTTCGGTATCCCGCTGAGTTTGGGTGATGGTGACCCCAATGGGTCAACTTCCATATTGTGTCTTTTTGCCTGTCAAATATTATTTATATTGTGTTCTTATTTGCTATGTTTTGTTTTAAATGTATGTACCACTCAACTGGTACTGTGTGTGCCACATTTTTTAAATAAATAAATAAATAGAATTAACTATCAAATTCTAGAATTATTCGTTTTATATGGATTTTTATAAGGTTTTCACATTAAAAACCATCTAGGTAATCTGTTAAGTAAACTGTTACTAGGTATACATACACTCGAAAGGGTGTGCCTTTAAAAATAAAAATAAAAAATTTAAATAAAGATAGGATAAAATAATTGCTCAGAACATACATCAAAATAATTAAGTTGCATGTTGCCAACCAGAAATAAAATGGTTAGTGCTTGAATTAATTCTAAGATTACATGCATTTATCAGAGCTACGATGCTGGCTATAATAAATTTTACAGATTACTACACGGCCTAGTATTACAGTACAAGTTTAGCCCGCGGCGAGGTACGCAATTCAAACAGACATTAGACCATAAAAACTATATTTTGCTATATTTAAAGTTATTTCGATATATTTTATTTAACTAACACTACTGCAAGCGAGTTGTTTAGAACTCAATAATTAGGCCAAGTACTGTATTAATTACTAGCTGTGACCGCTTCGTACGCGTGGCATTAGAATAACTTATCGCGTAACATTTTTCTTTGTAAACCGATTAGAATGAGACAAATACTAAAAATTACGGAAAACGCTAGTATGCAGCAGTAAAAACCACATTCGATAAGGTTAAGCCGTTTCTGAGATTAGCGTGCACAAACGCATAGACAAAACACGATTTATATGATAATTATATTATTATCATAAATTAAATTGATTGATGAAACGATTATAAATTGACAATAATTGCATATAGCATCTAATCTTGTATCGTAGGCTCAGTTTTCTACATTTTTTTATTATAAAAGGTGACGTGCAGGCCGACGACGCACTTGATCCAGAGTTCGAGCTATCACCACAGAATAAGTAATAGTACTAAAAGTGGGTATCACACTGATTCTTGCATTTTTTATAGGTGTAAATATATTTTTTTTTTGTGAAAGTATTGTAAGATTTATTGTACAAAGTTTTATAATACTTTTAGTTGTACGATCGATTCCTAATTTGAAATTGGTCTCTATGACCTGTGACCATTCGTGTAAATGATGAATGGCAGCCGTAAACATTTCAACGGGTGTGTAATACTCGAATAAATCTTAATTTTATTAAGATAAAACTCAAATTAGAATAGAATAAAACATGGTATTAAATTAAGATAAATATAATTGAACTGTTACGAGAAGCGTGAATGAAATAATCGTATAACATAGCCGTCAAAATATTGTTAAGAATGTTAAGCAACGTAAGGGATTTGTCTGTTTTGATTAAGAGTTTATAAATTATAAATCGATGAGAAGATTATTTCTTTAGAGTACTTTGAAAGCAATGATGATTTTCTTCACGCGATTAAAAGCCGCAACGAAGAATTTTCTTTCTTTAATAAAATGTTCCCATGATTAATGTTTATCTCACTTTACATTCCCACTGTATTTCATTCACTGTACTTTACATCATATTTCATGGCATGAAGTTAACTAAGTAGTCATTGTACAGTTCTCTTAATGACACAATTTTGCTTGAAGACTTCCACTGTTGGACTAAGGTTTCTTCATCATAATTTTTCAATACCAATGGTTTTTCATAATTTTAAGGTAGCTGGCTACCGTCGTCTATAGGTGTTGCAACTGTGCTGCCGACAATGATACAATGAATAAATTATCAGGAATAAGAATTGGGTACTGATAGTCTCGTCTATTACCAACCGACACTCTGTAAGAGACTGGGTTACTAACTCGAATCGGACAGTTGAAGACTAGTTTTCGCTGTCTTGAAATTTTTTTTGTGAGATACTAAAATAAAACTATTGTATAACTTATTTTATTTAAGACAAAATAATCTGTGTAAATGAATTAATATGTTTCAAGTGTAAAGTGATCTGTTCTAATTACGAATTACAGAAACGGGGAAGCCGAACACTACTATCTAGTAAAAGATGGCCGACTAGGTCGAAAACCAGGAAACAATTGCCGGCTAAATTGGCAAGCATTACCGGCTCACGACTTCAGTAATCACGGAGCAAAAGAAACTGATGCGCCATTCGATTCTCGAAAGTTGCAATCAGAGGTAAAATCGATGTTTCATTCGATACAAGAATCGATTCTCAGGGATGAAGTACCGCCAAAGTATAGCGCATTCCCACGGACGTTAATCATTCGCCGGCACCCGACTATGGATCAGATTTACTGCTGTATTAATCACAATTACTTAGATTATAATGATCCAAAGATATTACTGGGCGGTATATAATTATTATCGTAATATATGTAATACAAAACCAATGCTAATATGAAATTCGAGAAATATTAAATTTTTTAACAGCAAATACCTATGAAATGTTAATATTTCAATTGAGTTAAAATAAAAATATTTCATTTGAATTTTATTATTTAATTATTGTCATTGAAAATCTTTTAATTGAAATTAGTATTTAATTAATTTTTTAAATATATAATTTTTACTTTAGTAGTTGTAGAATAAACAAGAGTTTCGCAGTCATTTGGGCAGCCCGTCTGGCGGCAGTAAGGGGGTGGTTACTGCCGCCAGAGGGGAATCTTCTGTAGATCACCGTGAAATAACAGCAAAGGTGCTGTTGTCCTTGATACTACTGTGGTCGGGAGCGCAGTTGTAGCACTAATGGCGTTGCTTGTGTTATAGTTTTATTTTAAACTAGCTGGTGCCCACGACTTCGTCCGCGTTGAAAAATATTAAGTAGCCTATCCTGTGTCCCGTACGTCCAAATGTCTATCTACCAAGTTTCATGAAAATCAGTTAATTCGTTTCAGAGTTATGGAGGAACATACATACATACATACAGAAAAAAATTCTAAAAATCGTCAATTTAGTTTCAGTATCATGTATGGAGCCTATAAACACGATATCTCTGAAAACAAAGTAACTTACTCCATGATTATTATTAGTATTGATTAACTGCAAACACTGGCTACAAACATCGATACATAATTTAAGTAATCGACGCTACTACATAATCGTCTATGTTTTGCATATAAACTGATGTAGGTATCTATATCTATACAATAAAATAAATTCTCTGCTCGCCTGTCTGTTTCCCCTGTAACTTCTTCTAAACTATCCGACGAATTTTGATACAGTTTTCTCTAATAGAAATTTCGATAAACTAGAAAGGTTTATGTATATAAATTAGCAGAATAAATTGTATCCGTGCAAATCTACAAGCTAAGTGTACTTGCTTTTTGTATAAAAAAATACCCTATCGTAATCGCAATGCAGATAATAATGTAATGTAATAATTCAACAGCATTACCTCTTAATATTTCACTGTGGCAATTTATAACTTGTCTCAATTACCTATCTGGAAGCGCACCTTGGCTGACCTACACAAGGCGACAAACGAGATACTGGCCGGAGTGAACGCACCGTGATACCGTAAAAGGAACACAGTAGAATCTAGTCTTAGAAAAATAAAACATAACAGGTTACAAGCAAGGTTGCCTTTGAATTAATGATGTTATGTGAAGAAAAGAATAAATACTTCGTAAGTTCGCGTGTGTACAAAGAGCGTAATTAATTTAAACTACCGCTTCTTTGTTTAACTAACACATTGAGTTAAATAAATAACACTAATTCATTATGATTTGTATCAAGAGTTGGACATCCACTACACTTTCAATGGCAAGATTTGAGGCGACAATACAGCGTTCCGGAAACAAAAATTCGGCAGTTATGGTAATAATAGTCTGTGACATCTATTTATGTCACAGACTATTATTACCATAGCTGCCAATGTGCTTATCGTGCTTAAATCACGAACACCAGTTAGTTTCCTAAAAATATCTTACTGATTCCAACGTGCTTGACAGCATCTCTGGCACTCATGTACCAACTGACGATATGGTACAGACGACTTCTTATTTAGTAACCTGTCTGTCTGTCCATCGCAGTATAATGCACTTCGAGTCCTGAGGCATATACATGAAATGTAAAATTAACTACCATTTAGGTATAACAACAACCTGTTCCAAGATAGCAGATGCTTAATGTAATTTGATTATTCAGTGGGAAGAAAGAAAGCAATAAAAATGGTACACCTATGTTTCCTACTAAATGTTAATAGTTACTAGACAAAATTTACTAAGTAATAGTAAATAAAAATTCAAACATATAAATATGAATAAGTTTAACAAAATAACATAAATAATTACAGACATGTTGTCTAAAAATTATTGATGTTAATAGTGTCGAAACAAGATTCGAAAATACCTCGTAAAAATTCTCAGAATACTGATAGTAAGTTGAAGGTCAATAAATGTTTTGCATCTGTTTTATTGCTCATTTTAAAACCTTGCATACAAACAAAGTTAAATAGGATATATATGAATATTATGGGTAATAAAAAAAAACTTGAAAAAATGTAGTTTTAAATCTGGAAAATCACGATTCGAGACCCGAATTGAATCATAATTGCACAGTTGCAGCGAAGCGAATTTTAATATATAAATGCAATATTTGCGTATAATACAAGAAATGCCACAGGCATTGCAATAGCTCTGCCCACCATGACAAGATGAGGCAAAGAAGAGGATTAGATAGAAAAAGAAGATATTACATTGGAATCTTTCACTCATTCAACGAAATAATACTGCACGAGTGTTGTTTCACGGTGGTCTTCTGCAAGGGGGCGTTTCCTTGTTTATTACTGAACTTTAAAACATTTTGGACCAAGCGCATTATAAAACATCCTTTATAATGCGCACTGCCAAGGATTGGAACTCCCGTCTGTGTTTCCGAGCTCATATAACTCAAATATTTTTAAGTTCGAGTGAATACGCATCTACCGGGTGAGCTCGATCCATCATCGGCCTCTGCTTTGTTGCACGGCTAGATGCTGGCCAAGAGCATACCCATATTTAATAATAAAAACAATAATTATAAAATTTAATAATAATAATATACGAGTATAATAACCAAGTAGCCAGGATCATACATCAGCAACTTGCCCTTCAAACACAGAAACAGCAGAAACACAAGATTGAGAAAGAACAAAATGTAAACGGATTGTCTTAAAACTAACAATATTGCTGCTTTAACTATATTCTACAAAATTTGTACCCAGTGCCTGTAATCAGACATACCATAAGATGCTACTTTAGCTAAAATTTCTATTTTAAAAGGAAGAGTAAGTTTTACTTCGTACGTAGACACGTCTCGCTTTAAGCCCAGAAACCAGAAACAAACTAAGATTAAAGATAATGATGTCCAACATGTAATTACCGCGTATTGTAATAAATACATTTTATCGAGATTCCGGGATGCTCTCAACTCAGCGTCGACAAATAAGCGCCGGCTACAACGTATTAGCCGGAGGATATATAATATGACTCATCCACTGTATGCAAAAGGTGACCACGCTGCTCAGCACTTTTTTATTTATTCATTTAAGCCCATCTATCTTACAGATACTATAAACAAAGTTTGATTATTGTTGATAAACTCATTGTTGGGCAAAGATCTTCCTTATGCATTTTTATCTGTATCCAAACGCGTCTATAGCACGTCCAGTTCGTGGAATTGCTACTACGTGCGCCACTATAGAAATGGTTTGCCTCGCTTGCGTCTTACTATCGATCGATCGAAATGATAACCATTTCGTCTCATCACATAACCAGCTCTATTTCACTTAATCTTCTAAGTACGTACTAATTCTGTGCTTTAGCTCTGTACATAGACTGTATAGCGTTTGCTAGTTTAGAAATTCTTCGCAGCTCACTAAAATCATTATTTAAATTATTTAACTGTTTGTTATTTACTCTCTCTTTTATTCAAGTTTTCATTTTAAACCCTAAATCTTTTTAAAGCAGTTGACGTCCTACTGCTGAGATGATGACACTTGTAAGGTTAAGTTTTCTTTGCCCTTAAATTCATAACTGTCCAGAACCATATGCAGAAACTATTGCCAACATAAGCTGTTTCTAGTAAAAGAAATATTAACAACTTTTAGGCAAAATAATACATTTCTTCATATAAATTGAGGCAAAAATATATATTTATTGAGGCATGCAGGCTGGTCTTCGTATTGGTTAATCTTTAGTAAAAAATTCATACAAGTACACTCGTAATTTATGCTTACCCGATTACAAACAGTTACCAAAGTAGAGACAGAATCACAAAGAAAGCTTTCTTTAAAGAAGTCTTTAAATTGCATGACGTGTTGTCACAACAGCCTCGCTCAACTTATTAAGAGGCGTCCTCTATTCCGGTTTCTGTATGGCTACCCAGGATTAATAATCACTTCTTTATTTAGTTCTTTTTTTACTCATTTTAACGCTACGCCGTCGGTGGCGCCAGCCAGTTTTTTTTTGCATACGTTTTTTATGCTCGTTTTTACGTACGCATTTAATTAAAAAGCAAATTTTAATGCACGCGGAAATTTAATGTACTTTATGCCGAGTCAACCGGTTGATACGTTTTTTGATTACCGTAATCGAAATTATAGATTCACCGATGTTCGCGATGACTTCCTTAATGTACAAAACAGTGTGAAAATTACATGCATTCTTAAAATTACTTTTACCTATAAAAGGTGTTTCTTGTGTTTACGATGTACATATTATTTCTTTTATTTATTTTACTTTTTAAGTATTTTCATATGAGCTTTCTTTTATTTGTTATTTGTTATTAACCATTGAAATTCATTCACAAGATGGCAAATACTGATTTTCTGGTGATGTCTATCAGTCTACGCAATGTAAAAATTTCTATTTCAACTGTGATTTCACAAAATTATAATATCTGACCACGGGAATATTGAAATGCTAGAAGAGTCATTCGCTTACACTGTAAATTAGTCGTTCTGGCTTACATTGAAGTTATGGTTTAAGGATATGTCGATAATTATTTTACTTAAATAGGCACTATGTTATAGAATATATATATAGTTTTCTTTATAACAAAAGACAGACAGTCAATTTGTTGGTAAGTGACCATCGTCACTTTTCATCAAATGGATTGGGAAGTTAATTATTATTAGAATGGATGCCAGTACGACGTCGAATTTTTGGTAGGTATACCTTAGTAAGTTAAAGAAAAGATAAGTTAAAGAAAAAGAAAAGATAAGTTGAAAAAGTTGAAGAACAGCATTAGGACAATAATTGAATAAGGGTGTTACCCAAACAAATGCATCTCTTATTCATGCACCAAAAACCAACAGCACGTCAATTGACTAATACTGGTTATCCGACTAATACTGGTTTAATACTATTTCCCGCAATAAACGACATCTTTTGAATTTCAGTATGTTCGCATGAAGAATGTAGGCTAACACCTAGTTAATAAAATTACGGTTAGACCACAAGCACGTAAAAAGGCATATATTCGATTATCTCTCTTTTATTCATTGTGACAATAATAGAAGTAGAAAACAAGACATTTCCCATGCAATAAATACCGTTCTTTATTCGGTACTAAACAGTCTCACACTACTTATGGAAGTCTACACTCAGAGAAAAGAATTAGCATCTACTTTTATAAGACCCTCGCCTTCAAATGTTGATATATCAAACAGAGATCATTGTAAACTGGACAAAATTACCATTATAATTAGAACTACGCTGCCGAAGAAGTTTTAATAAACGCGAGATCTACTTAACAGTGACTACTGTAACAAGAACTTTGCGCTCGCATAATTTCATTGGAATTAGAAGTCTATGTAAATTGGAAACTGTTTGTACAACTGGGCCGAACATGTCTAAACAAACTGTCTTTATACAGTGCGTTTATGCATCATTTAAAGATAGACCTGTTCCTTTCGGTAGTAGGTACTATTTTTGAAGATATACCAACTATTGTTTCATGATTATGAACACGGTAAACTGTTTACTTAACTGTGTCATTTTGGAACAAAAGACAAATAGAAAATGCATATATGCACATATGAACTTTGTTTGCATTTCAAGTCAAAACATAACTGTACTAAACGAACTTTACACGCAGGGCCGTCTTTACCCGGGGGTGCAAGGGGTGCGGTGCACCCGGGCGCAGAGCGCCCGGGGGCGCCTTGCCGAACCCTGAATATTTAGATATTTCATTGAATTTAACGCCATTGCACAGTTTAATATACTTGTTACGACAAATACGTATGCCCAAAAGTAAATATAAAAAAAATAGTCATCAAAAATAATCATTGTTTTACTTTTATTACGCTTTCGGCGCTTGTCATACCGCTCATGATGTGCAAGCTAAAATGACTCTTATTACTACACAAATAAAAATTTTATTTAATACAACACGCGCGCGGCAAAATCTCTAATCCAAAGAGAGTGTATAAAACTTGGCACATTGCCGCCCGGTCGCACGCACTTGAAGCAAAATGATCTCTAAGTCAATAAAGTGTGAGTTCATTTGAAATGGGCGCACGGCGGCGGAGCGGCACCTATGCGTCTGTCATAGGCGAGTAATTGCTCCCTTTGATATAGCCGCCCGGGCGCTCGCACTTGAAGCAAAATGATCTCTAAGTCAATAAAGTGTAAGTTCATTTGAAATGGGCGCACGGCGGCGGAGCGGCACCTGTGCGTCTTTCGTAGGCGAGTAATTGCTCCCTTTGATATAGCCGTCCGAGCGCTCGCACTTAAAGAGAAATGATCTCTAAATCACTACAATTAGGTGTAAGTTCATTTGAATTTACAGCGCGGCGCGCGGCGCCTATGTAGTGTCGGTCAGTGATTGATCTGATATCTTCTTTTTAAGTAATTAAATTCGTTAGCTCATTTCATTTGCGACAACCGCCGAATTAGCACAGAAGATCTTAGTGCAGAAATTATTGAGATTTTGTGTAAGTTGTAAATGCATGGAATAAATGAAATTTCTTCGTCATAAATAAGAGAAAAAATATCAAGGTAAGTCAATTTTATTTTTTAAGTGTTAGGTCAATCATTATCATCGTAGCCACCTATCACCCACTCCTGGACATAGGTTTCTCCAAACGACAGCACGCAGTTCTCGACCATCCTCATCCAACTAATACCTAGGCGCCTACCGACTATGTTCGTCGGTCCAGCGGTGGGCTGGAGGGGCGTCCGAAGCTACGTACGTTCGTTCGTTCGTGGACAGTGGTTTCCACTCGAGAACTCGTCGGTTAAAATTAAAATACAATACATAGGTACAATACCGATACCCAAAAGTACTCATACCTAGCTAGAAAAATACATCATTGTTGACGCCATCGTGTTGGAACGAATGGTCCTGCTTGGTTCGAATCCTGGGTTAGGGAACAATTTTTTTGTAGTATTTGTTTATGAGAGAGAGTCATGATTGTTTATTTGTTTATAATCGCAAAAATACAAATTCTTAAGGGCGTGCAGCGCGAACGAAAATCTTCACTTCCAAAAACACTTTAAACGTGTGTAAATACAAAATTTATAACACAGCTGACTTGATACCTCATGACGTCATGCCATACGACAAATAAGTGCGCCTAGTGATTTTATTAGAGCAATTTTTTTGTTTGCAAAACCATCAGGCGTTTGGATTAAAAATTGAAAATTCTTAATAATTTCCTATTTATATTTTTATAATCAATATTAAGAAGAGGGTGCTCTGCGGAATATCAATACAAACATTTCCGTGTGACAGTTAGTGCTTCATGCGTAAAATTTACGAAGTATTCGAAGATAAATATTTTTAAAAGTCATTACCGTCATGTATTGTTTATTAATACAAAATGCATTTATTTCAAATTTCAACAAGGCGGTGACCTTGTGCAAGGATCAGACTAACCTACAAAAGTTCTTTTAATGTATTTAAGTAATTGAGCGTACATTACTAGTTATTTAAAAATACGTCAATTTCCAAAATTTCGTGCAGTACCCTCTTAATGTTAGTGATTGATACAAACCTACTTTATTTATTATAAAGAAAGAAATATTAAATTAAAATTTAATTTTATTGTAGATGGCCGAATTAGGGGATGGTAAAAAGAAACCATCGGGTGCTCAAAACAGAAAAAGGAAACTGGAGAAAGGAGAAAAAATTAAAAAGCTAACTTCTCCGATTGACTCTTTCTTTCGATCTGGTAAGTTCAGTTAGTTGGTTGGTAGGTACCTTTAAAGTACTACCTTATATAATACATCTGAAGTAGCGTAAATCAGTGACAGAAGTCGCTGGTGTATCCTGCCTGGGTTCGATCCCTAACTAAGTTCCTACCTACTTCTACTTATTATTATTACACTTCTTATTTTTTGTATAAGTTACCTGTAACTGTATACCTAATGACAATATCTATTTTGCGCGATGGCCTTCCGTTGCGCAATGGTTAGTAACACTGACTCTTGTGCCGAAGGTCTCGGGTTCGAATCCCGGCCGGTGCAAATATTTGTTTAATTACATACCTTCTCAGACCTTGTATGTTAAATTTTTGTGTTGTGTGATATCTCCAACACGCGTTCCCATCGTGGAGATTATGACAATAAATAACCCTATAGTTTTGGAGGCTCATGTCTAACAGTGGACTGGATGTTGCATTGCTACTTCACAGCAGAAATAAATAAGCGGGTGGTACCAGTTAACCCAGGCGACAATTGCATAATTACCTCTACCTAATAGGGAGCCTATCACCTATTAATAGGATTGCAGTAGGTATAGTAAATGTGCACAAAAATTTCAAAAGGCTAAGCAATAATTAAATCGAGTTTCGTCAAAACTCTAACTAAGTGATAATCTACCAAGAATAGATGTATTTATCTATTCTTCTTATGTAGTCACTAATCCTGACTTTATATCTGTGGGGTGAAGACTGCAAGGTGAAGCGAATACTGAATCAGTGTAACTTGTATAGTTGTAATGTGTATAGTTGTAACTTTGAATTAGTTTGAATAAATAGCTAATTAGTTACCTATTAGGTATATAATCAATGACTGACTTTTAATTAATAGGAACAAAGCAGTACTTGTAATTATTTTTTTTTAAGTCTCCATTGTCCGTTCAATTTAAGTAAACTTTTAGAAATCGCGCGAAATGTAAAATTTTCATAGTTTGAATATTCCGTCGGGCGGTTATGGCGGACATTGTGACGTCACAATGGCCGCCATATTGAATTGGTCGTTTCAATTTCCTATCGCTGCTGGTTAACAATTTAAACTTTTTTTTAATAATAAAATAAACCTATTTTTAGCGTGAAACGTTGTTTTTACGTAATTTATTTATGTAGCCGATCGTTAAAAAAAATAAAATATTGAGTGCATATAGGTACCCTATTCCACAATGAGCGCGCTCGGCCAGACTAACTATGCCCGCCTTAACTTTCAGGCGCTGTTTTTAATTTTTTATTGTCCTAAAATATTATTGCGTGGCCCTGTTACCACACTTGGTTACACAAATTGTTGACTATCTTATGTTTTTTAGGTACATCTTCGTCAACATCAGCTCGACAGTTAGAAGAGACAGTTAACTTGGAAGAGAGAACTTCTACGAGTATTTCACAAGTTCCAGCTCACACTAGTACCAGTACATCGCCTACTTCAAGTGAACCAATTGTTAACCAACCAGCAACAGAACCAGATGTACGATTTTGTGAAAATGTCGCGAATGATCCTGCTCTCTGGCCGCAAGTAATACCCGATAGTTTAAGATTATTTTTAACAGAACGTGGACCAATTCAGATTAAAAAAACCAACTATCCTTCAGATAGTAACATGAGGTCGTTTTCAGATACATATTACAGTAAAAAGTTACAAAATAACGAAATTATTCATCGAGTTTGGCTTGTATATTCCACATCTACTGATTCTGTTTTTTGTTTTCACTGTAAGCTTTTTAATATTAATGTCACTGCATTTAATGGCCCCACTGGTTACAAAGACTGGGGGCATTTGTCGAGAAATATAGAACGGCATGAGAAAAGTTCAGGGCACATATGTTCTTTTAAAAAATATTTGGATTTAAAAAATGACTTATTGAAAGGGCAAACAGTAGACTCGGTAAATCAAACTGAAATAGACCGCGAGAAAAAGAGGTGGACGGCAGTTTTGGAAAGGATAATAGAAATTATAAAATTTTTAGCAGGTCAAAATATAGCATTTAGGGGCACAACTGAGAAGTTGTATGACCCAAATAATGGTAATTTTTTAAAGTTGGTGGAGAGTATATCTAATTTTGATAGTACACTATCAGAACACATTGCTCGAATTCAAAGAACTCAGCATCGCATGCCACATTATCTTGGTCATAACATTCAAAATGAACTGATTAGTATAATTGCTGAAAAAATTAAAACGACTATAATTAGTCTTTTGAAGCAATGTAAATACTACTCTGTAATTCTAGATTGCACACCTGATATCTCACACCAAGAACAACTTACTGTTATTGTGAGGTTTATTTATTTAAATCCATCGACAAAACGCGCTGAGGTACGAGAACATTTTTTAGGTTTTTTACCTGTAACTGATACTACCGGACAAGGGTTGAAGACTTATTTGTTAGATTTTTTAAAATCATGCAATATTGAATTCGATGATTTGCGAGGCCAAGGATATGATAATGGAGCCAATATGAGGGGGAAAAATATAGGCCTCCAAAAAAAAATATTGGACATGAATCCTCGTGCTTTTTACGTACCGTGTGCTGCTCACTCCCTTAATTTAGTAGTAAATGACGCCGCTAAAAGCTCATTGGAAATTACAAACTTTTTCTCTATTGTCCAAGAAATCTATGTATTTTTTTCAGCATCCACATCACGCTGGGATGTAATTATGAAACAGATACCTACTTTGTCATTAAAACCTCTTTCAAATACGCGTTGGGAAAGTAGATTTGATGCTCTTAGAGCACTACGTTTTAACATGGATAAAATTTACGATGCATTATACTCTATTTTTACAAATAACAAGTATGATAGCGACACAAAAAACATAGCGAGTTCATTAATAGCCAAATTAAAGTCTTATAGATTCATATGTTCAGTAGTTATATGGTACAATATTTTACTAAAGATTAATATTGTAAGCAAAAATTTGCAAAAATCAGACGTAATTATTTCAGAGGCTACCAAAATGATTAATCTGGTTAAAAAAGATTTGGAGCAATACCGCACCGATAGTGCGTTTGAACAGTTGTTATCTGATGCAAAATTAATTGCTGAAGAATTAGAATGCGAAACAGAATTTAAAGAAACTGTTCGTCCACGTCCCCGAAAAAGACATTTTGATTACGAGGCTGCAGATGAGCCCATTTTAGACCCAACCAACAAATTTAAAGTATGTTTTTATTTTTTTATACTGGACACTGCTATCTCTAAATTAAATGAGAGATTCGATTTGCTGACGGAACACAATTCAGTTTTTTCACTCTTCCAAAACATTGAATGCTGGAGGAAATTAGAGTTGCATGAAAAAAAATCTCAATGTTCTCGGCTCCAACAAAAACTAACATTTAAAAATAGATTTGATATTGACGGGGAGGATTTATATAATGAATTAGAATTGTTACCAATGTTTTTTCCCAATGCATCAACAAGCACTCCCACTAATATTTTAAGCTATATATATTCTAATAATTTAATCTCCTCATTTCCTAATATCTCAACATCTCTACGTATATATTTAACACTGCCTGTTACAGTAGCTGAAGGTGAACGATCCTTTTCAAAATTAAAATTAATAAAAAATTATCTTCGGTCAACCATGACCCAAGACAGACTGACAAACTTAGCTATTATAAGTATAGAATCCAAAATTAATATAAAAATAAATGATTTAATTAAAATCTTTGCCGACTCAAAAGCAAGAAAAATTGAGTTTGTTTGATGTATGTACATACAATAAATAGATATTTAGCAATTAAATAATAATATAAACGAGAGTTGGAACTTGGATTGCTGGTGTTTTTCGCCATTACAATCACTGTTAATTGTAATTAACTCATAATTCTATTGATTTCTCAACTAACAGGTTCCTTCTTTTCTTTGTTTTTGCATCATGTTCTTTTTCATGTTAAAATAAAAGTATAATTCTTCACTTTTTTGAAAAAGTAGGTACCTTTTCTAGAGTGTTAATTCCAGAAACTGGACATAATGTCTCGAATGGAGAATAGTTTTGTTTTTTATTTGTATAATTGGGTTTAATTTGTATAATTTAAGTTTAATTTTAGTTTTGTATTTTAGAAAAATAAACAAATTATCAAAATTACGTGTATTGTGTTTTCTTGGTTGACTAGGACCCCTTTCATACTGCAGTGTGTCGTCGGTCGCGTGCCACGCTGCAGTGTAAAAGAAAACGAGGGCGCAGGCTGAGCCCCGCACCCCGGCGCCGAATAGACTTAAGACGGCACTGTTTACACGTCATAATGTACCTTAACTACCTGTGCCCTGGTTATTGGTAAGTGGCCTATGTTGCAGTATTGAATTTTAATACTGGCTGGTTTTAAAAATAAACTTGAGTTTAAATTATGACAATATAGAAAGAAAATTTGCTTGACATATAGAGTAGTTGCTTTATAGGAAAGTAAGTAAAAAGATGGTTTTGTTATGAAAATGTTTATTATGTTTATAATGTACTAGCGGCCCGCTCCCGGCTTCGCCCGGGGTGTATTTTTTCTAATAAAAGAATTTTTCTAAAATAAACGTAGCCTAAGTTTCTCCTTATTACATCAGCTACCTGCCAATAAAAGTCCCGTCAAAATCGGTCCAGCCGATTCAGAGATTAGCCGGAACAAACAGACAGACAGACAGACAGACAAAAATTGTAAAAAATGTTATTTTGGTGTATGTACCGTATATATATTCATATGCATGTAGTAAAAAACGGTTATTTCAATATTACAAACAGACACTCCAATTTTATTTATATGTATAGATGAGTTTTAAAATGTTATGAAGTTGGATTGATAAAATATAATGATGTGCTTATTGAAAACTGAAATTTAATTTAATCACCATATTCCAAGATGAATTAGTAAATACAGTAAAGAAATAGAATGACAAAGAACAAATATCAATATCAGCCTAATGGTAAGTTACTGTGCTTCCAATCGCAGATTAAAATCCACCACTATGTTGTTATTCTGCCAGCTATACAAGATTTCTGACCTATGGTAGAGGAATCCTAGCCGGTAGGACAAAAAAGTGGCCTATTAACACAAGCAATACTTTAGATGCTGCTACTGCGTAGCCAACCTTAGTGGTATATAGTGATAAGGAAATGCGCTCTGATAGCTATCACTCAGTTAGCGAAACACAAGATACAGCTGTTATTTCACGGTGGTCTTCTATAAGGGGGTGGTAACTATCGCCAGACAGGTTGCCTAATTTATGGAAACCCAGCACAGACGTCGTTGTACATTTTGTATATACTACAGACGGTGTAAGATGCTAGAATATAATATATTTTGCCTTTACCACACTGACAACTGTCCTACTATATTAATAATATATCGTAATATATGTATATTACTATATTATATGTATTTCAATATAGGCCGTAACGTGTGGACATTCAAAAAATACTATAGAAAATATATAGTACCTAATATTAATGCTATAATATAATACTATACCTACATCTGTGCTGGGTTTTAATTCAAAATACACAGAAAGTACAGAAACTAACTAATACACAGAAATATCGATATTTAATGCTCTTCAGGAATTACCT
This sequence comes from Synanthedon andrenaeformis, assembly GCA_936446665.2. Taxonomy (NCBI): domain Eukaryota; kingdom Metazoa; phylum Arthropoda; class Insecta; order Lepidoptera; family Sesiidae; genus Synanthedon; species Synanthedon andrenaeformis. The sequence goes on along the minus strand of OW387780.2, from coordinate 1,643,514 downwards.
ACGTAATTAAATTCATTCACGGTCGTCGTGCTTGCACAGTGTTTCACCATTCCCGTGGGAAAATAATTCATTTTTCCATATTTGATGTTATTCAATAGATGGCGTGATAGCCGCCGCAAGGAACAACTATAGTAACTATGAAACATGTAGTTGAGTGTACATATCGTAAATTAAATATGATTGTTTTATGAACACACACGTATTGCAGACATATGCGTTGTGTACCTGACTGCAGTCACATTATCTCACGTGTCGCATTTCATTTCAGTCGCACCACAATGGAGGTTGTGGTCCGAATAAGAAGATGTAGCGGGATCGAACTATTTCTTTACATTATAAAATAATGTCGCTCACCGTCTGTCCTTTTGAATCCTTTAGATCTTTTAAACTACGCAACGGATTTTAATCCGGTTTTCACTAATGGAAAGAGCGTTACACGAGGAAGGTTTTATATATACTTACCCGATTTGCAGAAATTAATTGCATCCATGCGGAAGCGGGAGCGTGTCGCTAATTATTTATAAATGTTATTAAAATGTTGAGTAATTATCTTGAAACTATATCAAAAAAGTAACCGAGGATAAGATATAATTTTCCACAAATATACATAGATATCTAATATTTATGATCCCAAAGTCGCTGCCGCTCATAACCGACAACACAACCTTATACGATATTTCCAAGAAGACTTTCTCATAAAACAACACGAACCTAATCAAAGCTGCACTCGTTGTCAGTATGAAATGCTACCAATGCAACACAGAAAAACACCTGACTTGGCACTCGCATCTAGGTAAGGCGAAATATGAAGCATTCACACGTTCGCATTGTAATTTATGTAGGTATGTCAATACTCACTATTCATATTACAATACAATACAATGTAGAAAGTACAAAGAGAAAAAAGTTATTTTGTAAAGGTAAATTAAAATTTTATATTTAACAATGAGGAAGTTCTCTGACAAGTTACCAATGTTTGGTCTTTATTACAAGGACATAAAGTGCATTATTGAGTCATTCCGGATTATTTTGATAAATAATTATGATGATGATTTTGCCTGCGACATCGTCTAAATGCTTATTTGCTTTGGAATTACTTTGGAAAATAGTAGATTACGCTATAAAAATAATAAATTTTTATAACATCTGTAAAGATAGACTCCATTCATAATGAAGAGAAATCCGGAAGAAGACCAATCCGGTTTTTTCTGATTTAATTTAAATTAAGTTTACTATTTAATTTGAATGAAGTCAGAAGAAAAACAGTAATGTATAGTGTATGTATATTACATGTATATTAAAGATAGGTACAGTTAGATTTTACAGTGGGTTAAATTACGGTTCTATATTAAGTATGTATATCAAAACGCTAAGACCACAGAGTGCCTTTTGGAATATTCCAAACTAAATATATGTACCAAGCATCTGGTGAATTCAAAATGTATATTTACGATTTAAGCTTTTTCCACTAGCGTGAAATCCATTACCTCATTTTATTGACTTCGAAACGACTCGACCAGGGCCCGGCAAGAATTGTAATCAGTCATAAACGCTGAGACAGAGTGCAATTAAACGAATCAAATCATCGCTATTACAGACAGGTTATTGTGATCTGGTGCACTGTCCTCATAAAAAACTTTTTATTACTATTCCCTTCCATTACACCCTCGTTTTTTACTACTTTCTCCTAGGAATACAAAAAGTTGAAAAATAGCCCTTAGGGTCTAAGGAATTGGGTTGCTTTTGTAACACTCGATATGTAATATTCCACGATAAGTAAGTAAGTATAATTAGAGGTAAAATAAAGGTCTAATGTAATGTTAGTTGGTAACCTAAAAAGTGTTTTAATGTTATGTTCAGAAGTATACATGTACGCTGAGAAAGTAATAATATATTATTATAAATTATTTTTTTATTGCTTCTCTTAAAATTTCGTATTCAGATAATGTCTATTTCTTATACCTAATCGATTCTGTTGTAGTCAGAGCCCAATCTCCTATCCTCTCACCTTGTTCCATACAATTCTAATAATGTCGACACAGCGCTTATATTTTTCCTAATGTTGCATTACCATCAAGTAGACCATCAGTCTGCCTGCCACCCATGATGTTTTTACCATGTAGATAAAAAACTAGAATATGCATTGCGCCTAAGTCCCAATATACTTAAACTAAATACGCAGACGAATCATATTTCGAGGCTATGTAATATATGTTTTTATATATTTTTTTCAGCTCTTTCTAGTTGTAATAATAAATTGTACAAAAGATACAGTATGTGACATCAAATCTGCTGTTGCCAAGCTACTAGTTATCTTTCTGTTTCAGCTCCTGTAACAGTACGTGTCTATCATCATTCAAACAATATTACAAAGAGCAGCTCGTCTACTTTTGTAACCACTCCTTTACAACATGAAACAATAGCACGTGAGCTGCTGTTTCGGTGGATCAGTAACGCATGTCAGAGCCCATTTCCGTATATCCCTTCGTAGCCTTTATCTTTTATTCCATAAAGTTATAAAAGGACAAGAGTATCAAAGTAGCCCCATTGTGAAAATTGAAATGTTTTGTCCATCGATCGTGTATGGAAAAAACGTCACTAACAATATTGGGATTCTATTGGGATACTCTCGTCTTAAGTATGACTCCTACCGTCTATGTTTTATTCTATCAAGGTCGACAGTGCATTTTCAACCCCTTTTTATATTATTAATAAGCCATCTATCATTCAATTTTATAAAAAAAAAAACTATCTGTTGCACGCGACTTCGTCCGCGTAATTATAAAATTTAGCCTGTTGCAAGCTGATAATAAAGCTTTCTATACGTGAAAGAATTTTCAAAATCGGTTCAGTAGTTTAGGAGGTCGTCGCGGACAAACAACGTGATACGAAATTATTATATATAGAGATATTGGTTAAAAAGTACTTACAAAACTTATGTAAAAAAAATGTAGTTTTGATAAGATTTTGTACACGTATTGATTAGTTGATGTCCTTACAGGTTGAACTGTATACATTTTACATACATATACATTTTATTGTATACATTATGGAGTACATAATTACATTACGAAACGCCACACCTTACGAGTTGTAAATGGAAGGAACGTATGTGTGCTTTCCGGCTTCACCGTGTGCTGTAAAAAAAAATTGGAATCTAGATATTGCTAGTAAAATTTCTAGAAACAAACCAGTACAAAGTGACCCAGTATGTGAACAGGAAACAATCTAGACTCCGTATCACGTGTCTGTAACATAATACTAGCAAAACCGAGGGGGTATAGGTTTACGCTACCGTTAAGAAAGTGTAGTTAAAACAATTCTGCATAAATCGATTAAAATTTTGTTTTGTAAAAAAAAAGATATATTTTTAACGGCTGACGGTCTTGATATTAGGTGGCTATCGTTGCCTATTAACACTAGCAACCGTACAGGTGCTGCAAATGTGCTACCGATCTTAATTGGATTAAGGATGACGGATTAGACATTGCATAGGGAAATTGGACTCTAGCATCCCTTACTCACTTACCGAAAAAACAACATCTTCTCTGTAGGTCTTCTGTAGGTGTTTAATTTTATTTAATAAATGAAAACAATCCTCGTCTATTTAATAATTGTTTGCTTTGTCCTTCTTATTATTATTATGAATTAGAAAGGTTTCAAGGGGAGACCACGGACCGCTGCTTGTGACCGGATCTATGTCTGGCCTATGGGGCCTATGCCCAGCAGTGGACATGTTCAGGCTGAGATGATGACAAAAATATATTAATATTAGGGGTTAAAGTATGAAATTGCCGATTTGTACTGAAAAATAAAAATTCGTTTTTTTTTTAATTTAACATATTTATTTAATCAAAATAATTACCATTATTATCTATACATTGCTGCCATCTAATAGGAAGCCCATTTATGCCTTTGCGATAGAACTCTGGTAATCTAGATTCGACAAACTGTGTGAAAGCATTTTGCACTGCCTCCTGAGAAGAAAACTTTTTATCACGCAGAAAATTGTCCAAATCACGAAAAAAATGGTAGTCCGTTGGAGCAAGGTCTGGCGAATACGGAGGGTGACGAATGGTTTCTAATTGCAGTTCCTGTAGAGTCTGCAGATCAGTCAAATCATGAGGCACCCATTTTTCATATTTTTTTATTTTATTGATTTGACGCAAATGAGTCAATATTGTTGGTAAGGTAACGTTAAACCATGCCGCTAATTCCTGGGTAGTTTGGCTCGGATCGGCTTCCACCATCTCTTTCAAATCATTGTTATTCACCTGTGTGGGCGGTCTTCCACGTGGTTCGTTCTTCAAATCGAAGTTTCCATCACGAAAGCGTTTAAACCAAAATCGCACAGTGCGTTCATTAGCAGTCCCCTCTCCAAACGCAACATTAATATTGCGAGCTGTTTCTGCCGCGTTAGTTCCGCGTCGGAACTCGTATTTAAAAATCACACGAATTTTCGAAGTATCCATCTTTATTGTCTAAGCTGAATAAAAAAAACAACTGAAAGTTGATAATCGAATGTTGCACATTTTTTAAAAGAAGAACTACATAGGTACCGTACGTATGAAAAAAGTTTCACTCAAAAATCTCAAACCATGAAGGTTCTATGTCAATTCGAAGTACCTATTACAATAAAACGGCAATTTCATACTTTAACCCCTATTATATGTAATTACATATTAAAATAATTTTGTTTACATAATAAATTGTATAAATAAAATTGTTTTAATAGGTTTATGAGAAAGAAAAATATTTTTGGAGTTGAGGAAACAATTATTGGTTAAAATTTATTACTCAATCATTAGACTGGATTAACCTTCTGTAATATTTGTATGAGGAGATCTAAACTATAGAAAGTTTAGTAAATACCAAGCTGATTTATCATCGGTGGGTAAGCAAAACGGACACAATAACGTTTCGACACCATAATTGTGATTTATCTTTCTCCTATTTTAGTATTCATAGGCGAAACACCACTTTACGGCTAACCTCATGCAACAAGATATCGTAACTGTTAATAATGTCACTTTAAAGACAATGTGTCGTCACTCTTTATTATGGCTAATAATGTGAATGATCTTGTTGAGCTAACCAAAGATAATGCAGATGGATTTAGGTCCTACTAAACTTTACAACCGGTTTAAATAAGTCACAGGTGCATATGACACGACTTTTGGTAATAGCTAATAGCGAGACGTAAAAGACAAGAGATTTGCCTTCGATCCATTAGGCAAATGTATAACGCATTTGATCATATGCTACGCTAACGAGGAGTCAAGGATAAGAGTCACGAGGATAATGGCCCTGGGTACGATCATCCTCATAGGTGCCTGCGTAGATACATAGGGTGTCTAATGCAAGATTTCATCCTCGAAGAGCAGTATGCTAGATGATAGGGGAGCGCCATCCTTTATTAATATGTTAGAGGAAAATATGTTAAAGAAAAAAAGAGGAAAACAGGAAAACTCATGCACTGAAACGTGCTTGCTTATATTTTATGATGATATTCTGTTCACCGATTTGGATAGCTGCTGACAAGTTCCAACAAAACGGCTATTCAGTTTGCAATTGCAGAACGTAGATGCCAAGCCACCAATAACATCTATCTTCTATATTTATACGTACCTACTCATTATAGATAGATAGTCGCTTTGATAGATAGTTGCTTTGATAGTCCAATTTGTTTGTGAACCAATTTTCTTTTTTTTTTTTGTTTAGTAATGAAGTTGTGGTATAGGTAGATATTTGTTACCTTCTTTTGATATCGGATGCAGTCACACAATAAAACTCAACCATCAATTACCATGAAGTTATATTCCAATATACAGTTATAATTTACAAGGCCTAATAAACACTAATTTATTTATTTACACGGCTTGCTGACATATATAATATAGCTTTTTTATTATAGAATTTACACGCACACACCATTTATTTTCGCTGTCTGTTAGAAGTCAAAATCTTCTAGTGCGTTCCACGCAGGCGTTGAAAAAGGTTGGTTTTGTATGGTGTATGGCCCAAGTTGAAATGCAATGCATTAGGGTGGTGGTCCAAGTTGGACACCACATATTCCCCCCAGCCAGACCATGACTATGGTCGATAGTAGTCCGGAAATCTGATCCGACGACCACTGCGCGATCTCTTCTCCTCAGGCACGACATTAGGTACTTGACTTGAAGAGGGCTCATCGGGCAGCTCGCATCTGTTTTCATTGAGGGGCGTCGCATCTCTCATTAAAAATGCGGGTTTCAGCCTGTCGACGGAGATGTTCTGAATCTTGCCGCGGACATCGACAGTAAAGAACTTAGGCTGCCTCTTTAATATCTTAAAAGGTCCAGCGTACGGCGGTTCTAGAGAACGTCTGACATGGTCTTGACGAACGAAGACGTGTGTAGCTGTATGCAGGTCTCGGGGAATGTAGAAAGGTGAATTGCTGTGCCATGTGGTAGGTCGTGGAGTCAGTTTCGCCATGTAGGAGCGAAGTCGGTTGGCGTACTCGGTGACGTCTCTAACGTTGCAGTCGTCACTGGGTGTGAAGAATTGACCCGGTAAACGCAGGGGTTCGCCATAAACGAGTTCAGCTGGAGACGACTGTAGATCTTCTTTCCAGGAACTGCGCATTCCCAGAAGTACTAAGGGCAAAGATTCAACCCAGCTGGCTGTGTTGTGGCACATAATGGCAGACTTGAGTTGGCGATGCATCCTCTCGACGATGCCGTTCGCCGCAGGATGGTATGCTGTGGTGCGAAAGTGGCGCGCACCAATCAAGGCAGTGAGGGCCTTGAAGAGACTGCTTTCGAACTGTCGACCACGGTCCGTAGTCACTCGAGCAGGACAACCGTACCTGGCTATCCAGCCAGAGACGAGGGCAGTTGCACAGGATTCCGCTGTTATCTCCTTCAACGGAAACGCCTCAGGCCAACGAGTAAATCTGTCGATGACTGTAAGGCAATATCTGAAATCATAAGACAGAGGTAAGGGTCCTATGATGTCGAGGTGTATATGGGAGAACCTCGAGGAAAGAGTTTGGAAACAGGAAAGAGGTGATTTAGTGTGGCGGAAAATCTTGCTTTTCTGGCACTGTAGGCATTCTCTTGTCCATTCTCTGCAGTCCTTTTTTATTCCTGGCCATACGAATCTCTGCGTGACCAGTCGCACAGTTGCAGATACTCCGGGATGATGCAGGCCATGAATCATGTGGAAAACTTGTCTACGTAGATGAGGAGTGATATACGGTCGAGGAGTTTCTACAGAGGTATCACAGTAGACAGGTAAGTTATTCTCCATATATTTCCTTTTTTGTAGTTTCAAGGCTGAACCGTTTAGCAGGAGGTCTTGCAGTTCAGGGTCTGATTCCTGATATCGTGCAAGTTCCTCGTAATTAATGGAAGTTGCAATCTCTTCCACTCGTGACAGTGCGTCAGCGACGACGTTTTCTTTCCCAGGCAAATATCTAATGTCAGTTGTAAATTGTGCAATAAAGTCTAGGTATCTAAATTGGCGTGGAGTACATGTGCTCTTGTTCGTAGAAAAAGCAAAAGTCAGCGGTTTATGGTCAGTGAACACTACGAACGTTCTTGCCTCCACCATGTATCGAAAGTACTTAACTGCTTCATAAATTGCTAATAGTTCACGGTCGTAAGGACTATATTTCTTCTGTGAGGTAGAAAGCTTACGCGAGAAGAACGCTAAAGGTTTCCAGTCTTGATCGGATTGGCAACGTTGTTGGAGTACAGCACCTATAGCAGCGTCTGAAGCGTCCGTGATCAACGCTAATTCTGCAGACGGATCCGGATGGTTGAGAAGGGTAGCTTCTGACAACGATACTTTACAGTCTTCGAATGCACGTATCAGTTCCGGAGTCATTTTGATAGGCTGTGATCCTTTGACTTTGGGTCCGGCAAGCAAGGTATTAAGAGGAGCTTGAACTTGTGCAGCATTTGGCACAAATCGGCGATAAAAGTTAAGCATCCCTAAAAAACGTCGAAGTTCCTTTACAGTTTTAGGAATGGGGTACTCCTGTATAGCCTGAACTTTGGTATCCAGAGGCTTGATACCAGCTGTCGACACGGAATATCCGAGGAAGGTGACTTCTGATAGACCAAATTTGCACTTGGCTGTGTTGATCAGAATGCCATATTTTTTAAGTCTCTCGAATAATTGACGCAGATGTTCTTTATGCTTCTCTGGAGACTGCGAAAACACAATTATATCGTCAATATACCCGTAACAGAATTCGAGACCACCCAAGACTTCGTCAATGAACCTCTGGAAAGTTTGCGCAGCATTCCGAAGTCCAAAAGTCATATAGGGAAATTCGAACAATCCGAATGGTGTCGTGATTGCGGTCTTGGGTATATCCTCAGGGTTGACGGGAATCTGGTTATATGCCTTCACAAGGTCAACTGTAGAGAAGATTGTAGCTCCAGCAAGCTCGTAGGTAAAGTCCTGTATATGTCGGATGGGATACCGGTCAGGAATTGTTCTGGAGTTTAGTGCTCGATAGTCACCACAAGGTCTCCAACCGTTGTCTTTCTTCTTGACCATATGTAATGCAGAAGACCATTGACTTTCTGAACGTCTAGCAGTTCCGCTCTCGAGCATGTCTTCAAATTCCTTCTTGGCTGCTTGGAATCGAATTGGGTCGAGACGTCTTGGCTTGGAATAAACTGGAGGACCGTGCGTTGTGCGGATGTGATGAAAAGTGTTGTGCTTCACTGTGGACTGCAAACCTGCTGGTCTCATAATTTCGGGATAACTGCGCAAAATATTGTGAAACTCTGATTCTCCCGAAACTACTTTGACAGAGGAGATACCATCTGCAGTTTTTGACAGTTGGGCATTTGCAGTTAGCGACGTAATACTGTCGATCAGGCGTTGATGTTTACAGTCTACTAGCAATCCATAGTAACTCAAGAGATCCACTCCAATGATGGGTTTTGAAACGTCAGCGATTATGAAATTCCAAACAAAATCTCTTCTCAGTCCTAGATTTAGATGAAGACGGATTGGTCCATAGGTGTGTATCACTGTACCATTAGCAGCTACCAACTCGTAAGATGTTTTGGTACAGGGCGTCTTGACTGCTGCTCGCGGAAAAACACACAAGTCGGAACCAGTGTCCACCAGGAACTGCATTTTTGAGGCGCGATCAGTCATATATAGACGGCCTGTAGTAGATGATGGGCAGTCGTTGGCCGCTACTTCCGACTGCCCTTCGAGTTTACCGACTCGAAGCTGCATGGTTGCTTGCATTTTCTAGCCTTGTCAGCGTATGTGTAATGGTAATAACAATGCGGATGGTTCGGTGGTGGCTGTCGTGGTCGGGAGCGACTTCGTGAGCGAGTTCGGCGCATATCCGTATTCCGGCGGTAAGTGGTGTGACTGTGGTCTCTTCCGTTTAGTCTGGTAGTAAGAGCTGAGACTTGTTTTGTGAGCTCTGCGATCTGTGCTACAAGTTCATCTTCTGCTGATGCCATTTTTAATTTATTTGAAAAAACGCTTCGCTATTGTTTGTACCACACCTCAAGTTGTTTTTTCCGAATATGTATATTTGACAAATATTCCGAATATCTTATGCGTTTTTCATTAACTCACAAATAATTTGTGAGTCGTCGGTGGTCACCAGTTTGTGGTATAGGTAGATATTTGTTACCTTCTTTTGATATCGGATGCAGTCACACAATAAAACTCAACCATCAATTACCATGAAGTTATATTCCAATATACAGTTATAATTTACAAGGCCTAATAAACACTAATTTATTTATTTACACGGCTTGCTGACATATATAATATAGCTTTTTTATTATAGAATTTACACGCACACACCATTTATTTTCGCTGTCTGTTAGAAGTCAAAATCTTCTAGTGCGTTCCACGCAGGCGTTGAAAAAGGTTGGTTTTGTATGGTGTATGGCCCAAGTTGAAATGCAATGCATTAGGGTGGTGGTCCAAGTTGGACACCACAAAGTTTAGTGTTATTGATAAAAAAAATGTTGGACATTGGCTGTTAGTTTTTTTTCCATCGTGAGGGTTGCCATACATAATAGTCGGGCCGGCATAGCCGGGCGGTAGAATCGAATATGTGTATATAAACGTTTCGACAAATTTCGGCAAAGCCAGGCGGTAGACATTGCCGATTAAAATGTGCCTCCGACTATAAGGGAGATTAATTATTGATCAAATCGATACACCGGATATTAACTAACAAAAGAGTAAGTGGAATGAGGCCTTTAAAAAACGGAATCAATCTGAAGTAGATCACTAGGGGTGTATTCAGTGTTAGTAGGGTGTATTGTTTGTCACCCTCGTAGCAGACAGGCATCGCTATTGAAACTTGGTTTGTTGATGTCACGTACTTATCGACGTTACCACACAAACTGTTCGCCATCCCTCGTCAGTGATATCCAAAATTTACAAAATAAATTATTATCATTAAATGCTAGCTGCTGCACGCGAATTCGTCCACATTTGAAAAAAATATATAATCCCTGACAAAATTTGTAAAGCAATATAACGCCTGATAGCCATCTAAAAAAAGTGTGTGTTTCAGCTCCGACACACGACTGAAGTTTACTCCTTACGAACGATTATAAAATTTAAGTTTTCAAAATTCGAACACGCCGAAAGGACAACATTTGTCTTTTAAATAATATTGTGTAGATAGCACAATATCTCTGAAACTTCAGATATTCTAAAATATTCAACAAAATAGAACGTAACTATAACACGTAACATAACGCATTCGTGTGACATCGTGTGACAATTTTGATTTTACTCCCATAAATTTTCATACCACGGGCTTATATATATATATGTATATGCAAAACGATACTTAAGGAATAAACTCACATAAATTCGATCTATGTTTAGGTAGCTGCTGCCCGAGGCTTCGCCCGCGTGAAATATGTCCAATTCCATCCTGAAATTCTATTGGTGAAAGAATTTTTAAAATCGGATGAGTATTTTCGAAGATCCTACATACAAACATACAATACAAACTTTACCTCTTTATAATATTAGTATCTATACTTAAATTAAATAAGAAAAGTTGACACCCCAAATGGCATTACGAAACAGACCCGAACTTTATCGCTTTAATTGGGTACAAATATCTATTACGAAACTTCACACTGTCCCTTTGTGTTACACAAATACATTATTGAATATTTATTATACATTATCTAAAGGTATGGCCGTTGGCCTACGCGACATTCGATTACTCGTGTGTCCCTGTGATAAGAGATACGTTGTAAATTGAAATGTAATATGAATTGGTTCGGAGAGCAATGAACTATGATGGCCTACAATTAAATTTCTTCTATTTCACGCCCATTTTTATAGGGCTATACTTATTTTGTTTTATTATTCTTAATTAATATTCCAAATATGAATAATTTTAAGAGCTGCATTTAATATGTGATGATTTTAGCAACATTTGCAATAACTAGCTAGCGACCCGACCACGGCATCGCGTGGGTGTAATTTTTATTTCAATTTATGTACTTATGACGACACGTTTGGTCTAGTGGCTAGTAACCCTAGCTGTTAACCAAACGGTCGCGTGTTCGAATCCCGCTAGGGGCAAATGTTTATGTGTTATTTACCTTTGTACCTGAGTCATGGATATTTGTATTTATAATATGTATGTATTTACAAAAAAAAAGTAATCTATGTATTATATCAACTGTCTGGTATCCATAATACAAGCATTAAGTTGCTTAGCGTGGAACTAGATGGTGCTGTGTGGAATGTGTGAAGATATTATTATATTATTATTATTATAGAAACCTTCTACGTTTATCTCTCTCTCCATTAGTAAAAATCGTATCAAAATCAGTTGGGTGGTTTAGAAGCAGCTAGCGGAGAAACAAACAGTGGTGAACAGCGACTTATCGGCTCGCCTCCAGCTTTGCATGGATGCAATTACATATATACCTCCCGTGAAAAATTATCTGAAAATCCGTTACGTGGTTTAGGAGGAGTTAGCGGATATATAGACAGACAGACAGTCACGCAAAGCGACTTTTACACTATGTAGGAGTGTATATTATATAGGTATAGATTTAGATCTTGCATTGTCAATGCTAACGCCTCTTCTGCTCTTTAAGTCTCTTTAGGTTGTAGTATGTATGTATATTAGATTTCGTAGTTTGGATAACCCATATTATTAAATAGGTATATTGTGTGTGTTACTAATTAGATGTAACTGACATAGTTTTAAAAGTTTATAACCTACGTTAAGAATGTATCACAAATTTGCACGAAGTACAAACTCGTAACAGTTTTCAGTGTTTCAGTTACGAACACTAAACTTGTTCAGTAACGCACTGTTTTAATTACTTTTGTTACTGTTCACTAGAACGGTTTCGTTGTATTTTGACTGTGTCCTATCTAGCTTAATCTTTATACCTTTTAGGTGGTGCTATGTTGCAAAGATCCAGTAACATATATTTTATGCATATTAAAAATGTTCCCGCGACCTAGTCTATCTCCTTAGTAAGTAAGCGGGTAGGAGCCCTTCGCTGCTGGCCATCCAGGCTTTATTTTTCAAACTTCACACATTTTTATACATAATATATGTTATGTTTTATATTTAAATATTTTTATACAGAGTTGTACACACGACAAACTTTCCCCTCGCATCACGACACCTTGGCATGCTCGTGTGCTTGTTGGCCTGACTGATGTAGCTCAATTTCGCAAAAAGACTAAAACGTAAAAATTTTTTATGGACATGTATGGAAAGGAGGTGGACAATGTCGGTCAAAGACACATCTACATAAACGACGAACCAAATAAGCTGCTGAATTCACAAGAACTTAAAGCCGTTTCATTTAGTAAGCCTTAATATCACCAAAGGTAGCAAAGATAAGACAAGTGGTTGAGTGGTTGAGGTGCTTGCTTTAACGCTCTGTCTCAGAGGTCTTTGGATAGATTCCCGACAGGACCAACTTTGGAATTTTTCATAGTTGTCTCTGGTCTTGATCTGGTAAGTAGTGGCAGGTAACACTGTTTCGCAGTCATTTTGGGCAAACCATCTGGCGGCAGTAACCATTCCTTTACAGAAAACCATTGTGACATAGTAGCATGTGTGCTGTATTGTTTCGATGAGTGATGAATTCCAGAGATCATTCTCCAATCCTTTACATGTATTATTTTATCAATCCCTATATTTAATCTCCAGGTTAACAGCGCAACTCGCAAATACACTCGCCTATGTGCTTGTTTTAATAGGCGACGGTAGCCACCTACCAGCAAGTGGACCATTATCCATCTTATATAAGCAAGTCGACAAACAAGTGACGACTGTCAATCTTACCGGACAATTAATTTTCAACCATAAAATCTTAAAGGACACTAATGCAAAAAAACATAACATTCTCAATTTTTTTTTTTTCATTAGCGTTCTTAAGATTTTAACAATTAATCGTATATTTGGACAAAAAGACGTTAAGGTGAAAAGGAATTTGATCTGTCTATAGATAAATGAATGTAATAACATGAAAAATCGTTCTACAACTTATCATTGGCAACATCTCACGGCTACATAATTTAGAGGCAATACTTTGTAATAACCATTTACAGTTTCTAGTAAAGATTCTCAAACTTTTAACGTCCACCGTCGACATGGAGAACTATTGTGCAGGGATTACTTTAAAAAAACACTAGTAACATTAAAGCAAATATACTTTTGCCTAATGCTTCATCGTGTGATGATAATTGCTGATTCTGATGCTGCTCACAGTATCAATGCTTATAAGATCAATCTTAGGTTGTATTGCGAATTCTTATCCCACGACACGTTTGGTCTAGTGGCTAGTAACCCTAGCTGTTAACCAAACGGTCGCAGGTTCGAATCCCGCTAGAGGCAAATGTTTATGTGTTAACATTTACCTTTGTACCTGAGTCATGGATGTTTGTATTTATAATATGTATGTATTTACAAAAAAAAAGTAATCTATGTATTATATCAACTGTCTGGTAGCCATAATACAAGCATTAAGATGCTTAGTGTGGAACTAGGTGGTGCTGTGTGGAATGTGTGAAGATATTTATATTTATTTATATATTATATTATATATAAGTTAGTTAGTTTCCAGCGAAAATTTAAACGGATGGCTCGCATATTAATAAATATATTTTCAATTAATACTAGAGCCGTTTAAATTATCGCATTATGCTTTTTAATTTTTAATTTACAGAAAAATTTTAATATACTGTAAATAATTTAAGTAGTAACTGGGCACACTGCATTTCGCAGTCATTTGAACAGCTTGTCTTCTGTAAGGGGGTATTACCTGTGAGGACAGCCCCTCTGGCGGCAGTCACCACCTCCTTACAGAAGACCATCGTGAAGTAGCACCATGTGAAATTGGTATTGTGTTTCGTAGTGTAGTTACGTGTTAAACAGAATTTATGTTAACAAAAGTTATACTGTGGTGTAATTACTATGTTCAGTGTTCTAGTGCGGATTTCCTTATTACACGCATTTTGTCGAGCGAAGAAATCACGCGATGAAATGTTGATTGTACACTTTCTTACTTACTGCAAATAAATTTTTTTTAATGTGTAATTCTTGTTTCTTTTTCCCAAAAGATGTAACAGAATAATCTCGTGAACATATTTCATTTCAATGTTTTCATTTTTCGATTTCGATAATTTCATTTTATTTTATTTTTTGTTTTAATTTCTTATTCAATAGATGAAACAAAAAATAAAATCATAAATTAATAAACAATGAAAAAAAAAACTTGAAATCCCAAACCATGATAGAATTTCAAACAGTTGGTGAACAATACGATTTAGGCGCCTCGTCTTTTATTTAAATTTAGAATTTGAAATTTAATAAAATGGAGTCCAAGTTTAAATTCAAAATCTAATATTTAATGTTACTTTGTATCAGTTCAAATAAATGTTATTAGAAATACATTTCATTTAATTTAACGTTAAAACGTAAGACATGCTTATTAAAGATTTAAAAAAAAGAACAGAATTTAATTAAATAAAAACCTGACATATTAGCCTACTTTTGAATTTTGATGCAATGACACACATACCTACACAAATTGAAATCGCCAGTTATTTTGTAAGTGAAACTGTAAAATGTCGATAAAAATGTTAATTTTCACTCGACATTGTTGAATCCGATCTCATTTTGCATTACGATAAAGTCTTATAATTGCTTCCAATGTCGTTTTGTATCGATGCTGTCGATAAGATCGTTTCCTTATTGTGGTTAATATTTTTTAGTTTATCAAACTTCACCTATAATGTACATACGAACATAAAATATACATTTTCTGGTAAAATAATTGTCATAATATACAAAAACTTAATACATATGTCCAAAAGTTGGAATGTATAAATAATTAATTGGATTATTAATTAATTAAAAATTAGAACTGCCCAAACAGCTCTTTTTGTTTCAAATTTCCCTATTTTAATATATTATACTAGGACTACTGCATGCGACCAGTCGCGTTCCAGTAGTTTTCGAGTTTATATATTTAAAAAAAAAATTAATAAATAAATAATTAATAACAATATGTTTCGTGAATTTTTGTATTTTGATCGTTTACAGCAGATTTTCATCTTAATGGACGAAAAATATAAGTAGTCGTGTCATCAATACTAGTAATAAATCTGTAAGTGTAGGTATTGTACGTATGTGTGTATGTATGTTCCTCCATAACTCTTAAACGAATTAACTGATTTTCATGAAACTTGGTAGATAAACATTTAGACGTACAGGACACAGGATAGCTTACTTTTTTCTTTTTCAACGAGGACGAAGTCGCGGGCGAAAGCTAGTAAAAAAATAAAAATAAATAAAATAAAGTTAGCTTTGTCTCTTGACTGTCGAAACCATAGCCGTCGGTGTCACATCCGCTTTCCTTGACTACAATTGACACCTACTTTCAACATTGTAACGGTTGGTCAGATTTTTAGCCCAATAATAATGTATAGTACCCTTGACTCGGTTTCCGGTAGATATAAAAGCAGGGTGATAAAAATTAATAGGGACATAAAATTTTAGTGTCATTTTGTATTTAAATACCAAATTATGTATGCCCCATTCAATTTGATAAAATTCACTGAACATGCCTTAAGAGTCATTATTATTTAGATTTAATATTAAAATTAATAACAAAATATATCAACATGTCATAAAAGTCAACCTTAAGTTTTATGGTATTGGAGTTTGTTATGTAATTAAAAGTTGGAGATATAATTACAAGTTGAAATTCGAAAACATTTAGCCACAAATCTTCAAAGCGCAATTGCTAAACAAGAGATTGTACTAACACGATTACTGGGTAGGGAATGTACAGTTAACCGCAATATTTACTATCACAACACCGACCTGTGCGCCCACGCATGCTCTCAATGGAGCCGACTGTCGCAATCGCGATGTGTGCTCGGTTGTACGGTGACCAGCAATATTCGATACTTTGATATCAGTTATATCAATAGCGACAGTGTTTCAATAGATAACGCTCTACCAATCTATATCTAATACTAATATTATGAAGAGGTAAAATTTGTATATTTGTTTATAAGTAGGAAATAATCTTCGAAACTACTCTTTTACCAATAGTTAGAATAGAATATTCCACGCGAGCGCAGCCATGTACAAAAAGATCCAACGCTTAGCAATAGTCTAATATCAGGCGTTATATCTTTTATTTTTCAACGCGGACGAAGTGGCGGGCACCACCTAGTGCTTAATAAATATTCCACTTGATGATTATAGAATATTTCACTGTAATACTCGTAATACAGGTTGTTTTAATAAATTTAAAACTTTGTAACTTGTTTTTCATGGTTTATAAGTTAAAATTGATCTACTTATAATTATTTAAAAGGCAAATAGGAATAATTTGTATTTCTTAAAAATATGTAGTAATTACTTTTTTATTAGGTAAAGCAACTTTCCTCCTATATCGACTTTTCCTCAGTGGAAACCGTATCAAAATACACATTTATACTCGTACTACTTTAATATCATGTTAATAGTTTATTAAATAAACTATTAAAATCTAAGAAAAAATTGTATTTCACTTTTAATCGACAATTAGTTAGAATTATCTACCTACGAAATACAAAAAAAGAAACAACATAACTCAAACGAGATATACAAGAACTTATCATAATAATTTTTATCATTAGTTATGATCTTAATAACATGTCATTGATTATTAATTTATTTTTAAAGTCAACAAATTCACATTATTTTGTTACAAATATAAATATAGACAAAATATGAAAAGTGGATTATAGCGAAGTATCAAACGTGCAAGTCGTACTATCATAATCCGCGCCAGCAAGTCTAGGGGAAGTGATTGTTGCCATAATGGTGCTTCATAATGCGTGTGTTGATTGTTGTGTTCTTGTTATGTCTACCCCGTGTTCGGTCTCATGGTTCGTGAATATATTCATGAATTTTAGTGCATGCAAATATCAACTGTAAAAATATATCTACTGAATAATTTGACCTGGCTTTTTTTGTAGTACTGACAAAATTTAAAATTAATTTTCAACTCTTGTGTGTAGGGACTCAAATAATTTGTTAGAAAATATGTATTTTTTTAAATATAACCAAAAGGACCTAGGTTAAAATACTTATACACACATATAACACGCTGTTTTAGCGTTATGGGTCAGGGTTTAAAAATACCCTCAAGGTCGCTAAGCGTCCATTTTAATGTTATACTTCTGATATTGGTCAATCTCTCAGCCAAAAATGTCGCAAAGAGTGTATCTGGGCTATGCAGTCCATGGTGTAAGTAGGCTAAAACTAACTAATTACTTCTGAACAAAGTTCTTAAGACCATTGGCCAATAATCCAGAAGCATAATGTACGCCTATCGACCTTGTTCATTTTTACAAGGACAATCTCAATTTTCATTCGTGCTAAGAAAATAACCAGGCTAGTTAATGTAGCTCATAAAATTATTCATTACCCTATTTTACAGTTTAATCTTGAACTAAGAGTTTATCGCAAAAAAATAATTACATATATTAATATCAGAAAACAATATAATAAAAATATGTTTATTACACTTCATTCATATCTATAGATATGATATGGCATCGATTATAATAAAATTAAACTTGACTTTGATAAAATTTTAATGTACACAAATAACTTAGGTACCTTTTATTAACAATCTTTTAAAGGCGATGCACGGACGTTGAAGGTCCGTTTAATTTTTTTTTTATGTTACAAATCGTAAGGCAGGCTGACGATTCTGTAGATTGTTTATGGGTTGCTACAATAGTCCCTAATCTCAAAAGGGATTAGGGTTAAGGCGTATAACGTATCTATCTATAGAAAAACCTGTGGATCGAATAGATATCTGTATCATAAGATAACATTTCATAAAAAAGTATAATATGAAAGAACGAGGTACCTACGAATGATTTTTTTCTATATATTTGTTTTACTGCGAGCTTCTGATGAGTCTCTGATGAGTTTTGTAACCCCGATATCGAAAGAATATCTATATATATCTAAGATAGATATATACTTAGATATAAAAGACACATGAGTTTGATGTCGATCAGAAAGCATAAGTATGTGAAAAAATGCGGAGGTATAAGTGCCTACACATTATTAAGTATATTGAAACAATAAATTAGTGTGCTATCTGTACAGCAATGTTGGCAATGTCCTCAACAAGACCCATTGATCGGTATTTATAGAAATGTCTTCTCTGATTTATTAATGGCCGCTCTTTTGTACTGCGGTCAAATTGTACATTCGTTTTGATTTATAACTGCATAGACAATAACAGGCTTTTGTAATGTACAGTTTAAAGACGTGTGGTCACACAGAATTAATTGTGTTCAAGATCTGGTGAAAGCATTATGTTCACCTTTGGTCTATTATTGCAGAAATCACTTTTGTTCTACTGTATACGCGGCTTCATGTATTTCATGTATTGGTTCATTTTACTTTATCGTATGAATATTCGATCTGATATGATTTAAAAGATTTAATTCATGTCAACTGAAAACATTTTTTAGATTATTAAAAATTACAGATAAAGAGGAAGAAGATAATAAGATAAATCTTTATAAAATATATAAATATGCATTTTATAAAGTTCCCTATAATTGACTCCAAAACAACTCGATTGATTTTAATGAACCAAATTTCAGGCAATCTTCAGATTACAAAAGGTGATTCTATGATTGGATAAACAGATTTTTTGTTCCTTTTTTTTTTGTATTTTTTTGTAATAATAATAATAAAAATGGATTCAATGCCTCGCAAAAATATATTGAGAAATAAAGCCTGAATATATGTTATTACACTAATGAAAAAGGGGCGCGGACGAAGCACGGCATACTTCAGTCGTATACTAGACAGCTAACCAATCTTTTACCAAATATCACCGTGAAAAAACAGTACTGAAATACACTTACTTGTAATTTTTTTGTGAATATATGTCATAAAAGTAGTTATTTCCATAGAATAATAATACCCAGTAAAATTGTTACTATAGTTAGAGAATATCTAATAATACATTTTAGATATATTCTAGAATCGTATGTTAAAATTGTGCAATATACGGATGTACAAAATATAAAGTCTGCATATACACAAACTTTGTGAAGTCGTTGTTTATCGACTGTAAATCACCTTGTGAAATGCTCACAGTATTTTAGGATGATGGGTGCACGTTTCCATAACACGGAGAAAAGTCACGTGTTAACATTATTAATTATTACAGCTGGTGCTCAAGTCGCCGCGTTGAAAAATAAAAAATATACAAGAAATACAACGCTTATTGCTATAACACTATGGTCAGGCGTTATTTTTTCATTTTATTTTAGATAATATCTCGTGAACAATACTTTTTCGGGATGAAAGATACCTTATGTCCTTTCCTGTATCCCTGACAATGTTTATGCAAAATTGCATAAAGGCGTGAAAAAGTAACAGGATAGTATGGATATACAGGCTACTAGAGTAGAAACGTCATATTCTTGCCTTTTTATTAAGTTATAAAAATATGTATTGCATAGAAGTCCTCCCAACCCAATTTCCGTGGGCTATTTATTAGTTTATGTGTTTAAAAATCGACCAGTAAAATTTTGTAATATACATAGTAGTGGCAGTGAACACTGCGTTCGTTGGTTAGTAAACTGGGTTACCTATCTTTATTCCCTTAAAGAAGATCACCGTGAAATAATATCAAAGATGCTGTTGTGTGTCGATATGTGACTTTCAACAAATATTTGGAAAAATTTTTTATTGGTTGGCGAGCTGGACACGAGAGATTGAGACTTTATTTAATTTAAGTACAGTGTTAATTAATATTATATGACTGACACATGACATACATTCTAGTTCGAGCCATAGGCAAGGCAGTGTTGCCCGCTCAGTGATGTATAACAATCATGACGTCCAGTATTTTAACGTGACGTTATAAGTTTTGTAAACATGGCCTACTAGCCTTCTCCACGTGCGGTTCCTTTTTATTGCTTTTTAATTTATGCCAGTTTCGGGTGCTTGGCGTTATATTTATTATTTGCTCTAAGGGGGCACTCAACGGCTTAATGGGGGTCTCGGCAACCGACTAAACGCGATGAAGTTTTACAAAATATAGCCATGTCTAATAGCCAAGTTTACCGACCGTAACTTTACAAAAGGTTAAGTGTGTTTTTATGAATCGTTACAGGAATAAAACCTATTATTACCATATTCATGGCGATGCACTTGTTGATAATAATGCAACAAAATATGTAAATAATAAATTGTGACACATAAAATAATAAGTACACATAGTTATATGTACCTAAATTATAAACATATTACATGATATAACAGCAAGTAGGTGTATCTATATAATCAGGTATATAATTGCAAAATGGAATTGAGCTGATATATTTTCTATTTAGTAAAATTAACAATTTTATTCTTACAAATGAAATGAAAGTATTATTTTTTCCTTTAATTTGATAATAGTTTTAGATAAGTACGTTGCAGCGCTCAAACAGAAATTATGAAGTCTCAAACGATACACATGCTACGCTTGATCAAAAGGTAAGCACCGTGTTTTTTACGGCGCTTACGCGTTTTTTTCAAAGCCATACTAAAATAAGGTGTTCAGAGTACAGTAAAGTATGGACAACAGTGAGTGTTTTGAGTATTAAATCTAAGAAGAAGAAAGAAAAGAAGAAAAGAAATCTAGTACGTAGTACTTTTATATAGTTGAAGAAGCCTCATAATATGGATAGCCTCAAAAAGCAAACGTTACTTGGCAAGTGGCCAAGTAACGAAAATTTGGCAAGTGAATGAAATATCCATTCTTTGAAAAATGAATCAATTTTTTTTGTTGTCAATTTAAAAAAAAAAAACATATAACAGTAAGATGAAATCATTGTCCAAATGGACGAAGTAGTAAGGTAGTAAGCATTATAATATATAGCCTTGGCAAACTTACAATAAGCCTTTCATACATACAGATTTTTTTTTATTTTTCTTTGCTGCCACAATAAGAAACAACCAATGATCGAACTCATAATCATGTCCATATATATCAACGTGTAGGAAACGAACCACGCTTGACGTAAATGCATGGGATCTTATTTGGAGTTTATAAATACACGTAGCCATTACGTCACAGTCTGGCACGATTGGCATTGTTCATATACTTTCTCATCGCATACATGAACAGATTTGGCAAGCGGTCGCAGCGGTTCAAGTTCGAATGCGGGTAACAATGCCAAGGTGAATGGATCAATAAAGAGAAACACGATACAACGCTATCTATGATGATACACAATTTTATAGGGAAAAAAAATTAGTAGGTACTTCAACACAGGCTTACGAAAGTAATACTACATGAATTTTTAAACCATATATTCAACTTTTATAAGTTTATACTCATACTGAACTTTTATACTGATTAATGTTTCAATAGTGTAGGAGTGTGTTGTAAAATAACAAGTGGGATGTGACCGAAAAATTACAAATTCTGATTGTAATTACAAAAACTGTATGGCTTATACTGTAAAGCTGTTTTTTACAGAATTCTGTGGGAATTTGATTTTCTTCTCTCTTTATAAAATGTAATTTATCCATATTTTTAAAACTTAAACACTTACGCAGAAAGCCTAAATAATAATAAAAAATGGTAAACGAGTTAGAAAATATGTATAATATTATGTCAATCTGTTGTCTATGGATAATACGACAGATGTCATGAGTGGAACAGACGATATAAAATGCCCTATAAGTGTGGGACATATACGCTAGTAAATATATAAGTCAATAGGGACATAACATAAATTACAATGGAAATGTTGTTATATAACAGACGAGATATCTCAGAGAATTTCCATACGAACTAAGGAGTTATGTTACGACTATTTTTGTAGTAAACTACTAAAAACAGAGCATATCATTACAAAATTAGAAAAGTATTATATGAGCAATATCTGAATATTAGCAGCCCGGACAAATTAAAAATTGAGAATAACAATAAAGAAATTTATTTCAGAATAATAACTTTAGTTCTAGCATATTCCCAAAATGTCCCACAAATTTTCACATTTTGGAACTTCAATAAATATTTTTATTGTTGCCAAAATGTCCCACACTTTAATTATTATCTTTGTGGACATTTTGCAACTGTCAAAAAATATTTAGTTTACTACTTACTCTCAAAATGTCCCATGGAATTATTATAAAGTGATTGCTTTAGTATTTTTGACATTGATAGCGTGATATTATCTCACGACAAATAAGGGTCTAAATTGCCACTTAACTAAGTCCTATGCCGGACAGTTTTCCGCCTGTCAGTTACTCTTTATCTTAACACATACTTTATTGTAGTTAAAAGCTGTATTGAAAACAGGTTAAGTATATTATCTAGGCTGGATTCTAGCATTGCGTCATACCAGTTCGTTAGGCAACTCGTCTGTTGATATAACTCGATTAGGCTCGTTCATAAACGAGTAACTGACCTTATGTACAATGACACGCGACCACGACCAATTATTGATTGGTTGCGAATTTAATTAAATTAGTTTTTGTGTTTGATAAATTTAAACTCTTAATTTTTTTAGCGATGCTTGATTTCTAGAACTATACCCCACTTCAGATATGTATATTACGCAAAATTAGTTAATATAAATAAACATGAATAGCTATATGTTGCTAATTATTATTGAAAATATTATTATGGTGAAGTATTGAAACATATTATTGTTGCTAACATAATAATATGTTGCTAGGTTTGACCAACATTAGGGGTTTTTTTTTGTTGAAGTTCCAGTAAGTAAGTATTATGAAAAGAAAAATTGGAAAAATTGCCAGAAAATTACATCTTTGCGAAACAGGTGACGGATTTACAATAAAATTATAGTTTCTATCAATTTAGTTAGTCTTCGAAAAGCAGTCGAAAAGCTTCGAAATTAAAAAAAAAATACTCTGATGTTGCTTCCACGGTAAGCACTGTCTGTCGTTCTTTCTCATAAAAAAATATAATCTCCATTTTATACATTTTATAAAAAATGTATAAAATGTTTAAAAGGGATTTTCAAAAAATATATGATCTTAGTTTACATTGGGTGGGCATATTATTAGGGACAGTACTGAGATTATTGAATTTTCTAGTCTAAATGTATTTCTCTAACAAGTGATTGTATTTTATTGGGATCATAAAAACTACAAAAAAAATACAAAACTGTTTTATATTTCTCGTTTGAGTAATATTAATATTGATAAAAATTAATAAAACAAGTTTCAATATTTAGTGATGCCTCCCTTTACTGCAATAGCTTCTATGCGTCGGGGCATGCTCTCAATACATGTTTTTGCATTTTCTTGAAGTGTAGATTTATGATTCCAATCAGTGATGAGACTTTCAATCAATTGGCGTTTGTTGGTAATCAGTTCTTTCACCATCGCCCGTTTGGTGAGTTCCCACATGTGTTCGATGGGTCATATCTAGTGAATTCCCTGGCCAAGGCAAAACAGTGACATTTTTTCAGCCAAGAATGCAGTAACACTTCTGGCTTTGTGACACAGTGCAGAGTCATGCATAAAAATTTAGTCGTCACTACCAAGGAACCATTCATTGACCTATAGGAGTAACCGGGTTTCTAGTACACGCTTGTATTGGACTTGTTTCATTGTCCCTTCTACAATGTATTGGCATCCCATGCCTTTGGCTGAGATGACAGACCACACCATGATATAAATACTAACCCGGTGTTTAACCCTCTCCACAAGGCAATCTGCGTGGAATTGTTCTCTAGGCGTCGTCTTACAAAAGAACTTTTGTCAACTAAAATTTGAAATGTTGATTCGTCGGAAAAGCATACTTGTAATTTAATAGAATTGATAGTAGAAACCAATTGCGTTATTTAAAAAAGCTTTACTTACTCGACTCCAGTCTGCAACAGTCATATTTCGATGTTGTCCAGCTCATTGCAGTCGTTTCTTTTTCATACCATCGGTTAAGCGTGGTTTTTTGACTGCCTCCTCTTTGTCCTTTCCGAGATCTTTAAACCCTCGTCGATAATCATCGTAGTCAAACGGGCAACGCTCTTTTTACGATTTTATAGGCAGATGTCCCTGATTTTCGATCGGTAAGAGGAGTCACGATTTACGATCACAGTCACAATTTGCCATAACGATTTGCACAGAAAGGTTTTTTACTGTCAATTTTTATTTTTATTCGATTGACAACACTTTCTGAAACCCCAGCACTAGCTGCTATGTCTCTCTGGACGTGTCTGAAGCCTGGCCCATTTTAAAAAGTAGAAAATTTAAGATTATCGCGTCGAAACACTAATAATAAAATGTAAATTCATAGACAAAACATAGCAAAAGTATTGTTATAAGAAGTATAACTTACCTTTTGATTATTTTAGACACAAAAGTCGGTTGTATGATAATTATTCTCGGGATTTTTTTTAATACTTTTTTCATGGTTTTATGATTCAAAAAATCTTTTATGATTTTCAAGGACATATTGCAGCTTTCACAGCACTTCGTTATGAATTTATATAAAAGGTATATGTGTAAAAGAATATTAAATGAGAATGTAACTTTGATCGATTTAACATCGCGAATGCGTCGATGCCAACGAGCGATTATATCGCCTTTCGACGTAGACTACATCGAGGAAGTAAAATTGTCGCGACGGACCATGGCCTTTAATTCCGTTAGCTTGAGGCATCGGAATATTACAAATGACACCTCTGCATCTTGATTTTATTGACGTTGCAAGGCTAAAGCGATACAACCAGCGGTGTATCTGTAACGCCATGCCATCTTAGCCGCAGGACGTCCACTGCTGGCTGGACATAGACCTCTCCCATTTTTTCCAATAGGACCGGTTAGAAGCAGCCTGGATCCACGGTCTACCCGCCGCCTTTACCAGGTCATCTGTCCACCTTGTGGGTGAACGTCCTGAGATGCGCTTGAGGGTCCGTGGCATCAGCGGTCGTCGGCTCTACGTACTCGGCCCAGTACCAGTTCAACAAACCGCATTAAAATCCCTTTGCGTGGTTAAGGAGAAGTTCAACAGGAACTTCAAATTATATTATCTTCTATATATATAAAAATCTCGTGTCACGATGTTCGCGATAAACTCTGAAACTACTGAACCGACTTTGATCAAACTTCATAAGTATCTGTTATTTGGTCCAACTTAAAAGATAGGATAGTTTATATCTCATTTTGTTTATTATTTTGTTTATTATTTTAATGCAAATTATATAATATTATTAACATAGCGCCATGTGTTGATACTTATTCAATACAGCAATTATTTATCTGTGAGTTCCGTAAGGTTCTCACAGATGGCGGTTCAAAGTAATTTATCGGCTGGATTGTAAAAAAGCACCCCGGGCGAAGCCGGGAGCGGGCCACTAGTGTATAATATAAAAATTACGTGTCACATTGTTTGACGCCAATGAACTTCTAAACTACTGAACCGATTTTGATAAAACTTCGTAAATGTGTGTAATTTCTCCCAACTTAAAAGATAGGATAGTTTTTATTTTGAACCCGGGCGAAGCCGGGAGCGTGTAACTAGCGTAAAAATAAAAATAAAGAAGATTATGATTTTATCTCTTGTAACAACACTATTAGTTATTGCAGTTTATAATTCAAATTACTGTGAAAATTTACAGTGCCACAATACAGATTTTTAACACTTGACAACACAGTCCTTAATTTGTAAAACGCCTGCCTATTAAGGCGAAAACATAGCAACATACCAAGCCATTAAAGATTTTATAAACGATCATACGAAATAATCGATTGTCATTAAAATATTTTACATTGTCACGAACATGATCTATACTCGCACATAGTTGTTGCACTAAAACGGGATCTCTTGTAAACGAACGTGTGCAATTTGAATCTTAAATTTTGAACGCTTCATCTGACGCAAATCCTTGATACCTGAGTTTACACTTTAAAACCTAAGCTTTAAGAGTCAAAATATTATTTCACAGATCTAGATAGACTGGTTAAATTCTTAGATAGCAGCTGCATAACAATTTTATTGTGATGTATAGCAATTTATCTGTGTTCATAGATGCATTTTACATGTTCATAGATGCGATGAAAAGATAATTAGTTAATTACAGAACAATATAAAATTCACATAGCAACCAAAACAATAGAGGAAGTGGTATTTGGAAAGGCAATGTAATAATCAGTTCTTGTAATATCTAGGCAGCCTGTTTGATGACAGTAACCACGCTCTTACAGAAAACCACCGTAAAGTAACAACTAGACAGACACCGTAATTGTTGTTAACGAAAACTATGTTAGGAACAGTCAAAACGTATTGACTAAACTAAGTAGGTATTACATGTAACACGAATGAATAATCTGCTTGTCTTAAAAAATGAAGTTACACCACTTGCCTTCAGCCTCCTATTTATAATTCCACGTTTAAAATATTATTAATTAACCAGTTGTTAACTTGGCGTTGATTAGTGTTTTGAATAATTCATGAACACTTTCGTAGGAAACGGAATTTGAAAAACGAAAGTTAGCACAAAAAGTTGTTACGCTACCCACAAACAGTAAAGTAGAGTGAACGAGGTCACCAGAAATATTCTGAAAACAATCACAAATGTATACAAAAAATCTGCAAAGAAAATTGTTCACTTTTAGAAATGTACATCGTAAGGCACTGGTCTAGTGATGTGCTTTGTGTTTAGTATATATCACATAAGTTAAGCTAAGTGTATTTTATGGTTAGGTTCACATGCAGACTACTCAATTTACACAGCGCACTATATATATATATATATATATATATATATATATATATATATATATATATATATATATATATATATATATATTTAGCGGGAGGGTTTGCATGTGGCAGCTCACTGTCGACGTCAAAGTCGATTGACGTTGACTGTGGTATCGGGACTTGACGTCTGGGTGATGTCGTCACTTGAAATCAAGAAACGGCGCGCTTAACCAAAGAGTATATAATCACTACGTTTTCGCTTAACTTTTTAAAAACCGGTGAATTGTTGGATTTTGTTGAACATTTTTATTATACGAAGATTTATTTAGTGTGTGAGTTGTCCGAGCTACATTGAGCAAAGAAAGCTACACCAGCGGTCGGAGCCTTCACAGGAACCAGTTGGCGGACACGAGGAAGCCAGGTGAGTCTGCCACAAATTAGGGCCAACTATCATATTGTATGTACACGTGCAGAGCTTGTGCTTAACATAACACTTTGTGTGAGGATAAAGAGTCAAATGAGGTAATGTCAAATGAGTAAATGTAATTTGTCATTGTACATTATCATATATAAGGAAACACTACAGTTAAATTAACGCAAACTGTTAATTTATAAATTAAACAATTAATTACTGTACCTTGATTATTATATTCAAAGGGGCTATGAAATAAAATTTATTTTTATACATTAATATATTATAGCAAGAACAGTAAAAGTAGGTACAGACAGTATTCCTACGATTTCTAAAATAAGAGCATCTTCAGTTTAGAAGCCAATGTGACAACATAATATGTAACTATCTTATTATTATTATGTGAAGATATTACTTATTGGAAAAATTGTAATTATCTATACATATGACCGTCAGTTTGCCTACGACATTAGTCGTATTATTATTGATTGCCTTATACGTATCGTTAATTGTTTTATTCTGTCTATATAAATAAATCAAAAAAAAAAAACGAATCACTAAATGAGGTGTTAATCACAAAACCCAAAAAACGCTTTTCACAGAACGACGTCTCTGGTTTCTTATATAACTAACTAATGTTATCCATAATAATAAATGTTTGCATCATAAACGAGTAACTATAACGACCTACTCTCGTTTGAGTGATGGATGAGGAGCCGAGACACAATTCTAAACCACTAACTACCGTTTTAACAGGCGTATCGCGAAATGAACAAATAACTGTTCTGCACAACGGTTATTTTTTAACGCGTAATTAACCTGCGATTTTTTTTCGCGCGGGCAACCCCAACACCACATCTTTAAGAACTCTCGTGTATCAATAAAATCTACTCGAATGCGGCTCATTTTAAAATTGTTACTGTCGTGACTCATCGAGAAGAAAATCAATTTAAAAAACATAAGGCTATCTTTTTTTTTTCCATTGAATCGTGATAAAGAAATCAATGTTCAATTGAAGTTAACCTACATTTTTACTATGATCCACACTGTGAACATGGTCTATTCAATATAACAGAAAGGGCAATTATATTGTAACTTTTTAAGTAACATATAAATCGTACGTTAGAATCGTTGGCTCTTTTTTATATTAAAAAAAAAAGTATTAATCGATAACCATGAATACTTTTGTATTCATGCAGTTCCTTTCTAGATGAGTCACTCTGACTGACGGTAATTCCATCACCTGCCCATACAATTATTTTGCCAATTAGACTGTATTTAGTCTCATTTCGCATAAACCTTTTATTGCCATACTTATGGATCATTAAGGCGATAGTTACGGCGGTTGGTTGAATGCTGATATTACTAGCAATGAAACATTAGACACGGCAGTAAGGGATGCTATGTATGTTAAAAAGTACACTCATGAACAAAAGAAATATTCATTGACAATAAAAAAAAACTAATATACATAAATACATATATTATACATATATAACATTTAAGCCCCATTTTTTATTTTATTTTAAGGTCGTCATACACTGACGCTCCACTATCGTTCGCCTGTAACACAGGCTGTTAGTTTTTAATTTTATTGCTGACTGTACAGTGTACACTGTGCTGTAGACATGAACACGGCCAGATAACACTTAACATGGTCGTGTATCAAAAATCTATGTCTTGCAAAACAAATAACAACCGAGTAAGGTCATGTTTTGAAAAACTAACTGTAAATGTGACTAAGTATAACAAAGATCTCAAAAAGCTTATTCAAAAAAAATATTTTTTTTTAATTTGTCTGACAAGTACCATTTTATGCCGATGTGTTGTGAATATTTTAAAGAATTAATCTTCGATTGAATTGTTATTGAAGGGTAGACTATCCCCTTCTACCCTTATAACTTTATTACTAAGTAACTTACTTAATAACTTATTAAGTTACTTATAACTTACTTACGTATACTAAGGTGAGCAACGCACTCGCAGCACTTAAGGCGTGTAATTTAATAGCCGATGGTAGCTTTATTCATAAATTAGTTTATTCTTATTCAAACTTTAACCTGTTGAAAGTTTTGAATATTTTTTTTATATTTATGCTAAGTAGTTACTTAGCAAGGTAACTAAAAAAATAACGACAATTAGATTAGTTAGTTTTATATTATAATAAGTAAATATATGGATGTACCGCAGGGCTCCATACTGGGTCCACTTTCTATACTTAAAAAATGTACGTAATGTAAATGCGGTAATGGTACAATGTACCTAATGTAAGTTTAAGTATAATTAATAATAATGAAATTTAGAAAGCATAATTATTATAAGTCACGTTACACCAGTTCAGCAGAAATTCCTCCGACCGCAACGAATGAACAGAATGCGAGAGTGCATTAGTCTGCAAAAACATATAGCACGTGGAAGAAAAGGACAATTTTAATGCACCGATGTGCATTGTGCACGGCACTGGCAACTAAACAACAGTATGGATTTGTTGCTATACAATTAAATAGTATTTAATTAGTGTCATAATGGATACCTTTTAGATAAGGTATTCAGAAGCATAATAAAATGACATTCAGTGTTATTTTTTACATATAGAGACAACTACAAAATATTCAATGCCATTTGACGACACGTTTGGTCTAGTGGCTAGTAACCCTAGCTGTTAACCAAACGGTCGCAGGTTCGAATCCCGCTAGAGGCAAATGTTTATGTGTTAACATTTACCTTTGTACCTGAGTCATGGATGTTTGTATTTATAATATGTATGTATTTACAAAAAAAAGTAATCTATGTATTATATCAACTGTCTGGTATCCATAATACAAGCATTAAGTTGCTTAGTGTGGAACTAGATGGTGCTGTGTGGAATGTGTGGAGATATTTATATACAAAACACATAATATTTATAAAAACAAATATAGAAAAGTATACATAATTTAAATAAAAAGTATTAGCTACATATATGTCCAGAAAACAACCATAAAGATCGTACAGTAATAATAATACTTACTGGTTCACCGTAAAGGTAAAAAGTATTAAGTTGTCACAGAATAAGTTAAAATTTCTGACAAAGTTTTCGGAAAATTCGACTGACCTTCATTAAAAAGAGAAAGGTCGAGATGTCTTTAATTGATTTTTCAGAATTTTATTTGATACTAAGCTGAACTAGGTTATTATTAGCAAGTAACATAGGCTATATTATTTTCAATAAAATAAATAATTAATAGTTATTCGGTAGCAGTCCTTGGACATATAATATGGGCTACTTGGCGCTAATGAAAAAAAATACAACGGTCATTTTTAGTTTTTAAATCCTTTACTTGCACCTAATCCGCTACTGTTTTTGCTGTATACTGTGTAAGCGTACCTCATAAAAGCGTTACTGTAAAATTGCAGTGGAATGAAATGTGGAAATTACTTTTAATGGTGTGCAGTGTACACAGGAACGTATGAAGAAAAATGTTTAATTTTTTTTTAATCAACGTTTGAAAGTAAATTGCTCAAATCATTCTTATAAAATAATATTGCAAACGAATTGTGCAACTCGATTATTATTATGCCAAGTTGTGTACAAAGTTATTGTGTACATAACATGGTTACATTAAATATTGTACCGAACTGATATGAGCACATTTAACTGGAATAATTAGTTAACAGTGAAATATCAGATTACGAGTCAGTTGCAATAAAAAACATGGCATGTTTCTGTGTGTTACATAATTAGATACCTACTTACTTATAATTTTTACACCAAAACGGCTATTAGGATATTTATTTATGTCTTTATTTATTTTAATGTTTTAAATTATTTTTCTTATGGGTTCTATAAGAAAATTAGTTTGAAATATTAGAAAGAAGATATTAGAATATAGACATCTTATAAAATAGTCTGCCAGTCTAATCTAAATAAATTATCTATCCTATAGGACTTACTAATAAATAAAAGTGTATGTCTAAGCAGTTGTGTAAGCATTTATGTCAAAATAACTGTTTTTTAATACATTGTACGTATGTCAAAGTATATATATGTATACTATACTTTATAAAAATTAATCAGTTAGTTGTCTTTCTGTCTGTTTGTTCCAAATTATCTCCGAAACTGCTGGACTGAATTTGACGGGCTTTCACTGGCTGATAACTGATGTTATCAGTCAGTGACTAAGGACCTAAGGAGTAACTTAGGTTAGTTTTGTTTTAAAAAATAATATATAGCAGTGTCCAGCACCGCGCGCGTCCAACGCGCTCAATGCAGTGAATGAGTCTGGATTCAGCTTTGTAAAATAAAGTCGCTGTCCGCCTCTATTTCTCCGCTGGCATTCTAAACTACTTATAAGATTTTGGTACAGTTTTCACTAATTTACTAGCGCAAAGAACGACAAGGCGGTTGGTGTGTAATTTGCAGAAAAAATTACATCCGTGCGGATCCGACGAAGAGTCGCTAGCTACTTTATACTTATGTTTCCTATATCAAAGAAAAAGGTAACAATATGATCAGTTCTACTGATCGTGGAATTTAAACGACTTTAAAATTGTCGAACCTATATTAAAATAATGTTACCTATTATACTTTCTGAACGTCATTCGTCATTAGTTATATGGAAGCATATAAAAACAACACATCCTATTATAATCCCTTGGTCAGGATGTGTCGAAGTTATAATGATATGGTAATCGGGTGTGAGGACGTTTTTGATATATTTGACAGCAGGTTTTCTCGTGTCAAAAATAGATTAAGACTGATATTTAAATAGAAAATAAGAAAATGTTATTAATTAAGAACTAATTAAGTAGTTAAGACATGTATTAATAACCATTAGTAGTTAAGTTAATTTAAACATGTTAAGTACACTGTTTAGGAGTGCAATTTAGATTAGTCAATACACTTGTTATTTATAATTATCATGTATATAATTGTATTCTGTTTGTGTACTTCATCAAATAAATAAATAAATAATTAGTCTTAATTTAAACTAATGATGAAATATTAATTACGAAAAAGACTGAACCCTCCCCATATTATTTTTGAAGTGAAAACTTCTTTATGATATTATGAGTTGATGTAGCTGATATTAATTTAAAATAATTTTAAAAAACAACAATAAGCAGACAGCTGCATATGAAAGTAAACTTATTACATATGATAACAAGGATCAATCAATATGGTATACACCTCTGACCAATAATCTAGTTTCATATCAACATCAAACCTTTTTAATGGTCTGTCATTATAAAGTTCATCTATAATATAAAAATGAATCCCTAAATGTGTTGCTAAGCGCAAAACCCGAGAACGGCTGGACCGATTTTAATTCTGTCTTCATTCATGGACAGAGGGATAATCAGGGAAGGTTTTTACGTAAAAAAAATGCACCTCGGGCGAAGCCGGGAGCGGCCCGCTAGTGTTAAATAATTATGTCCTATTTATTGTCATTGTGTGTCAGTGTCATATATTTTCTCTTGTATTTCTTGCTATCAATAATTTTGTGAAGCTTAGTTTTTCACTTCTGACGTGCAGTCCACGACTGCCATTTTTTTTATCTTACCATGATACCATAGCCTTCTTTTAACGTCTATTAAAACAAGCTAGCATTTGGTAGAAAATGCGCTGCCAATTTGATGGGATAAATGACAAGGGATTAGGATAAAAAGTATCCTATATGTTAATCCAGATAATAAGCTATCTGTGTGTCAAATTTTATCCAAATGCTTTCAGCCTTTTTTGCGTACCTAATTTATTGAGTAACATTCCAAACATACAAACTTTCGCATTTAGATATAATATTATTTGTATTTTCAGTAAATCAGTTTGAAGTGTTGATACTTCATGAACATACCTTTTAGGCTTCCACCTCCTGATGAAAACTCCAAACATATTTATCTGTATGTAATAAGTATCACTCACATCACTATCACTATCACAATTTAAAACACTTCTCTACACATAGGTATAAAAATGCAAATTTTTATACCATTTAAATACTATTCAGCTGCTGTTTTATCGTTATATGTATACTTGTTTTGATCAACACGCGATAATCAAACCGTTTAGAAATAGCTAATTCTAAATATAAATGTTACTCCCACTGTTTACTAACAAACTTGTTCGATACACATCGATATATCGTCGATTAAGTACACAAGTCGATCTATCGTCGAAGATTTGTGATCGCGGAATTCGAAATTCAAATCAAAATGAATCACAAAGCATAGACAAGAAAAACACTAGTGTTTTTAATGCAACTCGACACGAGCGGTTCGTGCGAGCAATGCACGGCGACTGGCTGGCTCCCGGTTGCAATATGCAGCTGGTGTTTGGTGTATATCCCGCTTTGTATTAATAAATTTTAGATGTCAACCGCTTCGCTTAGTGCTGGTCTCGTCAGCTGAATAGGGTCTCTTGTGCTCGATTTCCCTCTAAAGGGTAATTTTTTAGCGTTCACTAAAAAGCTCACGAATTAAAAGGACTATTTAACTTTAAGTCCAGCACTGACCTGGCTATAGTATAATATGAATATGCAGAAATATAAATATATGGATATAATAAGTCAGGTTTTGTTTATTTATTATCAATTAATAAAATTTTGTATACTTAACTGTATTATTAAATTTAAGTTAGAACACATAATATACTACAGACTGTAATATATGATATAATATAATGGAATAATGTACCTTTGAAATAGTACAAGAATTTATAAAAAGATATGTTGGTTCACATATGAACAAATTTAAAAATCGGCTCTGTCTCTTAGTTGTACTATAGTAGTATAGATATTAAAAACACATTAAAATGCTGTTCTGACGCAGTGAAATTTTGTGAACAGCCTTAAAAGTTTATATAAAAAAAATGGAATTCTAAATAAATATTTCCTAAAACCAACCTAAGCCAATTCCGATATTATTATCTTTATAATAATATCCGAATTGGCGGATCTTTATTGAACTAGAATAGGTAAACGTAAAAGAATTCCAAGTGGAATTCTCAGCAAAATAAGGATAACTATCCTCAATGAAATTGAATATTTCACTTACCCAGCGAATACAGGCATGTCAAGGGTTCTTGTTATCAAATATTTGATATTCAAAGGTCATGTCACGACTTACCTGTGAAAGAAGGTATAAGATTTTATTAACACGTGGATGTGGGAAAATGTATACAGAAAATAAAGTATAACTACGAGAAGAATCACACGTTTAAGTTATATATATTTACTAGTGACCCGCTCCCGGCTTCGCCCGGGTGCAATTTATATATCCTATCTTTTAAGTTGAGCCAAATTACACATAGTTACGAAGTTTTATCAAAATCGGTTCAGTAGTTTAGGAGTTCATCGCGCACAAACACGTGACACGAAATTTTTATATATTAGACTAGCTACACGGTTACGGCTTCGACGGGTTCAAAATAAAAACTATCTTATCTATTAAGTTGGACCAAATTATACATAGTTACGAAGTTTTATCAAAATCGGTTCAGTAGTTTAGGAGTTCATCGCGCACAAACACGTGACACGAAATTTTTATATATTAGACTAGCTACACGGTTACGGCTTCGACGGGTTCAAAATAAAAACTATCTTATCTATTAAGTTGGACCAAATTACACATAGTTACGAAGTTTTATCAAAATCGGTTCAGTAGTTTAGGAGTTCATTGGCGTCCAACAAAGTGACACGTAATTTTTATATACTTATATATATAAGCCCGGGGTATGAAAATTTATGGGAGTAAAATCAAATGTCACAATTCCCTTTTTAAAGACAACAAAAATGTTAAAATTCCTCTTTAACAGGCCACAGAAATTACAAATTCGCTTTTTTTAAAAGACCATAAAAATGACAAATTCTTCCTTTAAAAAACCACAGAAGTGATAAATTCATTCTTTAAAAGACCACAGAAATGACATAATCCCTCTTTAAAAGACTATATAAATAACAAAATCACTTTTTAAAGGGGAAAATCTAAGAGGCCTTTTAACTCTTCAAAATTTCCCCTTCAAATGGCCCTCTCTTTAACCCTTTAACCGCTTGGTTTTTTTTAGGAGATGTCTTGCTCCTTTTTTATTAAGAGAAAGCAACGCAATGATTTAAAAATAAACATTATACAAGTGGAGTTGTAGAATTTGTCGTATATATATATATATAACACGTCAAGAAAGTACCGGGAATCGGTCAATGAAACACAAAATATGTATAATTTATCAAAATTTGTTGTATCGCGTTCAAAATATGCTCCTCCGAAACTATACACTTCGCCAACGAATAACTTAATCATCAAAACATTTTTTAAACGATTTTTTTAAATCGTCTTTACTGCTCTCTGCGAATTTTATTTTGTCTTCTATCGACTGAAAACGGGTGCCTCGAAAGTGGTAATTGAAGCTTTTGAAAAAGAAAAAAGTCGCTTGGAGCCATATCAGGGTTGTTACAAAAGATTTGTTGAGTTTTTGGCCAGAAATGCGTTCACAATGCGTGTGAGATGCCGCGTTATCGTGGTGCAAAATCTATGAGTTTCCTTTCCACAAATCTGGACTTTTTCGACGAATTTGCTCTCTCAAACGTCGAATAACGCCCAAATAAAATTCCTTATTTACTGTCTCACCTTCTCGCAAGAATTCCGAGTGCACGACACCCTGATAATAATAAAAAACTGTCACCATCATCTTCACTTTTGATTGAATACGTTGATGGCCGACCAGTCTCTTGAATCCACTGTACCTCTCATGCATACGTGTTTTTGATAAAGTGGATTCACCGTAAGGCTTGTGTAATATTTTCAGCGATTTGGCACACGAAATTCTACTTGCAATGCAAAATTTAAGACATATTCTCTGTTCGATCAGAATCGGTTCATCCGTATGGAAGCCACGATTGCACAAACAAATACACAGATACACAGTCACACACGTCAAAATCTGCCGGAATATTGTAATGTTAAATGGAAATATCAACAACGCCTGTAACATTGATTGAATAATTTAATACGAATATTTAAGTATAGTAGATAGTGCCCGCGACTTCGTCCGCGTTGAAAAAGCAATATATCGTCTGACATCATTATTGCTATTACACTTAGCCAGGAGTTGGTTTCCTTAATTTTGGATGATCCCTCGGGAATAGTCCATTTTCTGGATGATCCCTATGTCCTTTCTGGTGTCCCAGACAACGTGTACGCAACATTTCATGGTGATCGGTTCAGTAGTTTTTGCGTGAAAGAGTAACAAACATCCATACATCCAAACAAACTTTCGCATTTATAATATTATATTAAGTACGGATTTTACACGCAACGTTTTGCTGACCTAGAATTTCACAAATGGCATACGTTTTTTATTTATTTTGACCCAATTAAAGTTACCTACTTGATTATTTACTTTTGTTTATTAGGCAGTAAATCACAAAATGGTTTACCTTTAATATATAACTAACTGTGTTATGTTGCTGCTGCTAAATTGTAAATAAAATTATAAAATAAAAATCTATTGAAAAATGAGGATAGCTTAAAGGCAAAAATACTTCACCGAAGAAGCTCAAATCGATGACGCGGCATATCTAACCCCTACTTATATAGTTTTCCATCGATTTTCTATGGGAATGTAAATCTGCAAAGGCAAATGAACCCTCTGCATGAGTGTAGCGCACATGCACGAACATGTTTCGGAATAAAATCCGAAATGTTTGCATTTACGCAATTATTTATTTAAATGAGTTTTTATTGATTTATATATAAAAATATGTCATTTATAGAAATAATTTCAATAACTATGTTTAAACTTTAGATTTTATTTTTTAATATAAGTGATTTGTTGACTGATATTCCTATACAACTATTAAATTAAGTAGTTTAAATAACTATTTAATTCAAAACTACAGTTTAAATAAACATTAAAATGGTGTTTTTTAATATTATAGTAAGGGTACACAATATTTTAGTAGGAGTACTTACAAACAAGTGTAGCATACGGTTGATTTTTTTTTGTAGGTCAGTTGAAGAATTGTAAATAAAACTGTACAGTTAGCTGTAAAGGGGCTCGCTGATTCCCGGAAACGTTCGACGAAGCAACACCTGACATTTTGCGTAATAACGGGCGAGGCGAGACGAGTGACGCTTCAGGCGGCGCGTGCGCATATAATGAAGATCCGACGCCGTGTAAAGTAACATGTCTGTTGTGTGTAATTTTGTCTTTAAATTTTAAATTGTTATAGTGTATTGTGTTCGGTATTGTGGCTGGCTCTCATAAAGTGTACGTCGGCGGCCGAACGTACAATCAGGCATACCACGATGTGCCTAGGCTGGTCACGAAATCGCTGAAAGTCATGAGTGTGCCCAATCATTAGTCACTTGTTATAGAATAAACAAAAATGATAATCTAAAATTTTATAAGGCTTTTTTCATATAAGTTGTAAAGGGTTTTACTTATTATTATATGTAGATTTTTGCAAAGTGTCTAAGCACTTCCGACGGATTATATTATATATAATTTTCAGAAAAAAAAAATGAATTATGTAATTTGTAAAAAAAATAACAAATGAGCAATAATAAAAAAAAAAAAAAAAAATCGTTTTATTTTACTTTAGGTATCTTTTGCTCTCTATGAATTATATATTTAATAAGTCTCATTATTAATCTATTAAAGGTCGGCCTTTAATAAGTAATTATTAAGTGTTCGGTAATATACGTCCCTATGATGTATTTTTATGTAATCATGAAATACTCCTCGTCATAGAACCGAGCCCTTACATAATACTATTAAAGTATTAAAGTATATATTAAGTAACATAAGACTTGCACTCAGTTCTTTTTAATTAAGTTAAACTTGTGTTATTATCCTATTTGTAACATACAAAGAAAATTGTGAAAAAGATGTCCATTTAATCTTATCATGTTTGTAAGTAAGGGCTGCGTAAGATACCTAATTGATAAATAAATATATTGATTTTGATTTTTTGATTTTGATACATAAGTAGAAAGAACTACTTAATTTAAAACTTTTGACTTAGTCCTAGTTTTAAAGTGAAATATTTTATATTAGTAACTACGCTCATTTCAGTTATTTAATAATTTAATTTAAATAGAACCATTCTAATTTTAATATGCAAATTTTTAATTTATAAATTGAAATATTTTCAAAAGTCAGCTAGAAAGTTATAAGAAACTAGCTTTCCTTTACCCTTTTTTTCTTCGGTCTCATACGTTTTTTCAGGCGTTGATTTTATTAGTCGCTCTTTTCTGTAACCTTGACAAAGTTGATATACTTAACATTAAAGTTAGGATTGGTCAGGGTCATTCTAACAACAATCCTGAAGAATTTCTTCAAGCACGATTCGAATAATTATATAATTAATTGAATTAACTAAAAAAACAATCGATTCAAATTGCTGTAAAGCAGATGCTATAATATATATAGAATATTGCAATCTAACATTGCAGGTGTTGACGTTTTTGTTAGCCTTCTTTGTCTTTTTGTCAGTTGGCTCTTGACAGGGACCGGTTCAGGATGTTGACTGCTAACCTATATGCTACTGCTACACCTGCGTTAATGTTAACGTTAGTGTTAATGTCCAACTACGCGTTAATTAAGGCATTAAAAATACGCTTTGGCTACATTAAGGTTCTAACGCCGTTAAAAGCTAATTCATCCCGTTAACGCGCTAATACAAAATGGAAGTTGAAGCAGCTGCACTAGTTGCAGCAATGAGTGTAATTAATGATTATATGCATTTATGCAATTTAATAAAAAAGAAAAAACAAAAAAGAAGAAGATGGTGGATGATTCAAATGCATCGTCGTTGAACTCGGTCCTGCGGAATGAGACGATGTTAAGCCGTTAATGTAGCCAACATCGCGTTAAGCGTTAAATTACGCGTTAAAACCCTTTGATGTGTCAAAAAAACCGACACCCGAGCTATTGCTTAACGTCTAATGCCGTTAGCAAATTAACGCATTAAAATTTTGGCCACATCTGCGTAATGCCTTATTTAACGCACTAATTAACGCGTTAAGACGCAGGTGTAGCAGTAGCATCAGGATTGAAGAGGCACAGAGAGAGAGAGAGAGAGAGAGAGAGAGTGTTAATATTCGCGAAATGTGAAGCTTAACATAAACATTGACTTTTTCTCCTAAACTAAACAGCACTTTGCAAATTTCGAGTACTGGAATCGCTTATCTATTTCGTGCGTTCGCATAATGAGTAAGATATACAAAGTATCTGGTGGTATCGTGTTGCAAGCCCATGGTAAATGAACACAGGTGTTCACAATGTACCAGTGTGAAACTAATTAGGGTCTTATTTAGAATTTGCTACGCGTTAAGTAAGTACTTGAAGGTTTCTTTCGCTAATTTATTAAATAGTATTTTCTGTGATAGTACCTTTTTGTTAAGTAATTCTATAAGGGAAATCTATTTTGTATTTCTATGAATGTTAAGGGCTTCGTCACAAGTCCCCTAAGGACTGAATAAAGACTGAATCTCGAGTTGGAGTTTTAGTGCGGTAAAAATCCCACATAACCTTATGCCATTTGCATTGCATGCGGCATTTGTCATATAAGGTACCTTTTGAAGGTTTCTTCGCTTGTAAAAAAAAAGAGATAAGGAAGCAGAAAGGAATAGAAAAAAAAGCACTGGTATCACTTACACCGAAACACAACAGCACAAATGCTGTGAAATAACATTCTGTAAGGCGGTGGTTACTGCCACAAGGCCGGCCTATTACTGCCCAAATGACTGCGTATCGCAGTGTGCCTCTATTATCGAGTTACTACTATCGATTCACTGAATCGATTAATTTGGTAATTTTTGGCACTTTTGTCATCTTTATTGCGAAGAATTCTGATAATTTATAAATCCAAGAAAAACTAGACAGATTTGTGGTACAAACAGCTAATTTTTCACGAGGCCTAATTAAAAATAGAAGTTATTTATAAATAAATACTGACCTTATTTCTATGCGTGTACGTATTATGTTCCCAATTAACATTTTGTAACGTATTCCGATCACGAACAAACTTCTGTAACCCAATTGGCGAGTTAATCCTCTTGGGTCTCTACCTTTGAATTGTTTGAGGTCAGTACTTACTTGTAATTTGGTTCATTTTCGCCATTCGCCTAGTAACTAGTCGCATATTTGTAAAACAGTTAAAATCGAATCGCCCTCTCTTTTATATAGATCTATAAAAATCGCATGTAACTTTAAAAAAAACCTATTTTTCCAAATATAAAACGACGCATTTTGCAACAAAATGTCGATGACACAATATAGCGTTCGTACTGCTTATTCGTATTAAAAATGACAAGTCATCATTAAAGAATTCCTTGAAGTATTATTACCTGCGACTAAGCATAATAATTGCTGAAAAATGTTTACCTAATAATTATAATAGCTATCAGAGACAAATTCTCATCCAAGGTCTAGTATCTAGACCTAACACAGGACTAAAACTTGCTTGAAATATTAATATGTATACTGTTTGTATATTTAGTTAAACAATGTTGACTGTTTATAAAATAATAATAAGCACAAATGTTGCTGATATCGTCTTATCTTTATTGTTAGCCGGGACTGATATATCATGTAACGTCAACAAGATAGCAATGTGCATTTTAAAAATAAAAAATTGTGATGCATCTTTATTTTTAGATAAGAACTAGACACAACATATCACCAAAAATATACAAAAAATAAATCAATTTTCATGAAAAAGTTTTAGGTTTGGAAAAGTGAAATATGAGAGGGATCATAATATTCTCTTGTGTAATGTTTATCTATTCTAGGTATTGAAACCACAAAGCCCCAAGGCCTGAAAAATGCTTTATACTTGAAACTAGGTCGCACTGAATGCTAAGGCCGACATCAAGAGGATTATATTCATAGGGATGGTTTATTGTGGGCCCACATTTCAGTTTTGTTTTCAACTTGGTAAGCAGTGTTTTAGACTTTTCATGATATTTTTGTACGTCATATTTTGCATTCCAATTATGCCACATACACTCTAAACTTTTCTGCAAATGCGTGTTTCCAATGTCATCAATATTTGGTGCTGAAACGCGGTCTTTTAAGTATGAGCCTCGTAAGAAAGCGCAACGAGTTTAAATTTTAAAAATAAATTATTATTAACATTAAAATTAAATAATTTTCATTATTTTACGTCCGCAATTAGTATTTGAGCGTACCAACAATTTAATTAGGTTAGTAGGCTTAAAAAGTTCAACAGAAACACGTCCTATCGGACTTATTTAATTCAAAAATATTTAAGAAAGTCAATTAGCAATGGCAAGGCAAGCTGCGTTTCGCATTGAGAATGGGCAGCCATCAGTCCGGCAACAGTAACAATTTTGTATAGAAGTTCTCGCATAGGGCTATTATGTTTCTTTGAGTGACCAAAAATGCCAGAGCCCATTTATCTAATCCCTCCTGATTCTTTATCCTTTAACCTAGAAAGGTTACCTGCTCACTTGAAACACCCATGACGTTGCTTGCGACGATAGCCACTTGCCTCGAATGGCTTATATAAAAAATAAAAATAAAAAATCTCAAATCTCTCCTTTTCAAAATGGTTATTTCACTAATTACTTAATCCCCGAGAGATCGTAATATTCAAAATCAGTTTAAAATGTAAACCGTCACATTAAGTTAAGGGGCAGCCCTGGATCATTGTTGGGCTTCACATAGATGTCACTTAATATAAGTAATTCAAATACTTTGAAGGAAAATGCATTTACCTCTAGCGACGTGAATTATATAATTCGCTTAACGTTCAAGTTTTCCTCTGGCTTGGTTCCAAGCAAAATAAAACTCAGCTAGGCTAACGTAAAACGTACTTTAAAAATTTCAGCTATTTTAGCTTGAAAACTCGTCCAAGTATTCATGGCTTGCCCATATTCAAAAGCAGCTATATACATTGGTGTTTCAGTTATGCAAACGTATAGAAAATAAATACGATTAATAAGTTTGAAAGTAATTCATAATCATATAAAATTATGGACAATTCATATGACTAGCTTATGCACGCGACTT
This sequence comes from Synanthedon andrenaeformis, assembly GCA_936446665.2. Taxonomy (NCBI): domain Eukaryota; kingdom Metazoa; phylum Arthropoda; class Insecta; order Lepidoptera; family Sesiidae; genus Synanthedon; species Synanthedon andrenaeformis. The sequence goes on along the minus strand of OW387780.2, from coordinate 1,600,835 downwards.
TATCCGCGCTCCTTTGGAACTGGACTTTTTTCTGGAAGTATTAAATTCTAAATGTTTCTGTTAGAAAAAAAATTATTAGCAATAACGTTTATTCAAAGTTTATTGCTCACTAGCTGTGCCCGCAACTTCGTACGCTTTGTATTTCAGTATTCGGTATAACCTTTTTTTATAAACCGATTGAAATGAAACAAACACTAAATGTTACAGGAAGCTTGCTACAATAAATCAGTGAAAACCGCATTTAAATCGGTTAAGCCGTCTCTGAGATTAGCGTGCAAAGACCAAAAGACAAAAACTTTATAACTATTTTTTTTTCATCTATAGATATACTTATTTTTAGGGCTTTTTTATATCTATATATTTTCTTACTGATCGTTCGGAAGTAATTAATACTTTTTTCTCTATGTCTTTTCTGTGCCCCTGACAACGTGTATGTAATAATCAATACTAATAATAAATCTGTAAGGGTCGGTCATCGAGTAAGTTACCGAATTAACTGATTTTCATAAAACTTGGTAGATAAACATTTGAACGTACGGGACACAGGATAGGCTACTTAATATTTTTCAACGCGGACGAAGTCGTGGGCACCAGCTAGTTCATAACAATCAAACCAACAATGAGTGTCTTCAGACTGTGACATCGCTGCAGTGTCTGTAACCAGCTTTTTATTTTATCAACTACAGTGCATGTATACCCCATCTGTATCTAAGCAAACAACAAGTTAAACGAGAATAAGTCGTGATTGTGGGCAATTGGCATTAACGAGTTCCGTGACCGGTCCGAGCATCGAACCTCACAGCGCCTGTATACGTCAGTATAAAACACATAATAATGATCTACGGCAAGAAATAAGTTTATTAAAATAGGTCTCCTCATATTGTATTAATTTATTGAGATGAAATCCTATAATCCTAAATAATTATAATTAATAATTTAATAACTAATGTTATATACATATAGGGAGTACAATAATTAAAGTTAAAGTTATTAAATAAAAATAGAGAAAAAATGAGAAAAATGCATCGGCCGGGAATCGAACCCGGGCCGCCCGCGTGGCAGGCGAGCATTCTACCACTGAACCACCGATGCTCCACAACTTCAGTGTTAAATTAGTGATATAGTTGTTCTCACATAGAGTTATGCTGCTAGCAAAGTCAAAATAAACAAGTAATAACAAGTCTAGCTGGTGCACGCGACTTCGTCCGTGTCGATAAATAAAAAATGTATATGCACAATAACGCTTTGACACTGGCCAAGCGTTAATTTTTATTTTATTTTATTATAGATGATCCCTTGGGAACAGCACTTTAAGTACTCTATGTCCTTTCTTTTATCCCTGAGAACGTATATGCAAAATTTCACGGTGATCTATTGAGTAATTAAGGCGTGAGAAGGTAAGAGGCAGAGTTATTTCTACTATGGATCATCGAAATAATTTATCTTTTGCATTCAAGTTCACTGGTATGGATTAACAATTATTATTTGTGATTGAATTGTGTTTATAAAAAGAGAGCAAAAATCAAATTACGTCAATATAGAACTTGCATCGGCCGGGAATCGAACCCGGGCCGCCCGCGTGGCAGGCGAGCATTCTACCACTGAACCACCGATGCTCGTGACTAGAACATTAAATTTTGTATATAAATTCAACTGTGTCTGCGCATGCTTGTATAGTTGGATAGATAGATCATGATGACCTTGAGCAATAAATTACGAGGCGATGGTGCAGACACGCTCCAGCTGGTTAATGGTCAAATATCTAAAAAGTACTTTCCCTAGTGAGTTACGGTATCAGATTCACAATTTAGTAATTATATTGTATTTTTAACTATATTTTTCTCGGGCAATCTTTTAATTAGGTTTAGGCAAAACCTACAGCTAAAAGTCTTGTGGTCGACAGAAATACATTCAATTCATTAGAATTTATTTGTACTTACTGTATTTTTCTGTACCAGCAATTATTAACACTGGGATGAGAAAATCAATTTATGATATTATAATCGCTTCCGTTAGGATTACAGTTTAGAATGAACAAAGAATTTTATACCTATGCGATGAGACGTCATGGGATTATTAACGTAACAATCCCAATTAGCAACTCGACCGGTGAATGGTTTTCTAGAGTTATATTTGTTAGGTACTAAGTATTGTGAAAATTTAATAAGGCTTATCGTAATCAAAGATTTTATCGTAAACAAAGATAATTTTTACTTTTGTTTCTGAAGAACATTTTGACTGCAGCAGGGCACGAACGTGTTCTCAACTTACTAACTATAATGTGAATAACCGAAGACAGAACCACACACTCTTTTGTACTTGCGAAAATAATAAAACATACGTCAACAATTCAAGTACTTTAGAAAAACCTTTATACAACCAAATTATAAATGTAGTTTATGTTATCGTTTTTAAAAGTTGTCATTGTCACCCTTAGGGGTTAGTTATAGCTAAGACGTTTTCATGGAAAATATCCTTAGATTGTAGTCAGTAATTACAAAAATTTTTAGAAATTAATTGTTCTTGATATAAAATTCGTTTCAGTTTTTTGTTTCCATTTCACACCTTCATTTATGTCTCAGAAATGTCATATTTTTATGGTTTGGTCCCATAACGTCAGAGTTTCAAAATGTTTGCTACGACCAATAACTAGTAATCATGGAATTACGTAGTATGGAATGGGTAAGCAGCTTTAGCTCTCATTGGAAATTGAGCTCGTAAAATTAAATATTTACAAAACATACTTCTATCACAACGTCAACAAGTCCAAAATAAAGCACCTGCTTTCTGGAAACCAATTAGCTGGGTACTTCTTACTATTGACCCTGTTCTAATGCTATTTGCTTGTGCTATTATTATTACTGACCACAATTACCCTATCATTGCGTCGACAGTTCCTGGTGTGCAGTTCACTGATGGGTATCGAAGCATCGATGGAACTGATGCATGACGATCTAGTGATTAGATGGGTTGTCTTACATTTCCTTACGCGTTTATGAAGAAAAAAATGACCGTTGCTATATTTGTATTCATAAACTGGGTAGGTAATTCTGGGGGCAGTAATCGGTTAGCCTTAAAGAAGACTAAATTACGGTACATAAGTTGGCAATGGGTACACAGAGCCTGTAACCCTGTCATGAGACCTTATACATGTTTTATAAAGGTTGTCAGTACACAAGCAACCCGAATGTCTCTTGTGATGGTAACCCAATAAGGGTAATAATCAACCATGGCCGCCATGGCCACTTACATGTTAAACATTTAAAAAAAGCTTTCAGCAATGTAGACTATTTAAACTCAATCTGCCCCATGTAGTTTATAAAGGTGGTTTCTGAAGTCTACAACCGTTTGTCCTGAGTATAAACGTACAGCCAAATTAGAATTTTACAGTTTAGAAATTTTACTTATAAATAAGCATACCGTAAGAAATGATTTTTGAAAAAGAAAGCATGAATGGAAAATAAATTACTTACATACGAGTATAAGTAGGTTTTATTTTAGACTAGCGGCCTGTTTCCGGCTTCGCCCGGGGTCCATTTTTTTTTACATAAAAACCTTCCCTGATTATCCCTCTATCCATGAGTGAAGACAGAATTAAAATCGGCCCAACCTTTCTCGAGTTTTGCGCTTAGCAACACATTTAGGTATTCATTTTTATATTATAGATAAAGAAATGTGTAATAAAGTCCTTCAAATGAAAGGAACATTAACACATTATTGATACTAAGAATTTTGCAACTATTATAATTCGTTAACGTCTCATTATAAAACAAAATGGACAGCAGGATGAACAAAAAGAGCCACCGGAAAACGCATATCAATCAGACAGCAGCGACAGAACGAGTCTTTTGAAAAAAGAAAGCAAAATTTTGTCACAAGTCACAACGCAACGTGCGGTAAAAAAAAATAGGCACAGTGCCAGACACTATACGCCACAACGTCTTTGTCAAGATAAACTAAATAATGCATATTAATCTATTTTATGAACGTTATTATTTGGTGCATTTTTTAATAGATATTTTCACCTGTCCAGATTAATTAATGTGAGGTCCATTAATGTTATAAATAGTAAATAACGGACTTGCACCTGAATTTGGCAATGCAAGGTTGGTTGGTAACAAACAACAAACTATTTAGAAACTTTTGACAAGTATATGTAGAAACCAGTAGGTATTTTAAAATTAAATTAAGATTTGAAATTACTACTTTTTTTTTATCAAAACGTGGTGTACAATGTAGCAATACCAGTTTTTCTTTTTTTTTTCGCTTAAATATATTATAGGTAACTTTCAAGTAGGTAGAGGAACACATAAATTAGCTGACAGGTTTTTTCTCAGCAATAAGTAAAATATATGAATGCATCTAAGAATAAATAACAAACCAGAATCCTCGAGAGAAATTATTTGATGTACACGTAATACAACAGAGTGAAATTTGTTTATCAGGGCACGTTGCATTCCGCAGATTGAAACTCCGCCGCCTGGCGGCAGGAACCACACTACTATAGAAGCTCACCGTGAAATAACAGTACGTATATGTTGTGTTTCGGTAAGTGAGTAAGAAATGCCAATGCCTTATCCTCTATCCCTTCCTTATTTCTTATTCTATTAAGGTCCTCTGCGCATTTATGACCCTAGTAGCGTTTCTTATAATAGGCAAATGTGGCTACTTACAATTAAGTGGTCTACATACAAAAAAGAGACAGCTCCCGTGTTACGTGAAGCATAGTTTTATTCTTGCTTGGTTACAGTATTTAAAATTATCTCTAGTATTATTAAAATTTTACGATATTTCAAATGGTTAACCTATTACTAATTTTTATCGTAAATATTATTATAATTTTTAGACACTGTCATAGAACGCGTCTTCTGATTATTTCTGTATTCCGAGGATTCAACGGAAAACTACATGGTCACATTAAGAATAATGTCGTATAGTTAGGTATTTATAGGTATGCCTATATATTATATTATTTATATATTATACATTCTTATATTGACTTACAGTTATTTTAATAACAGTAATTGCCTTATAACCATCGATGGTTTTGTGTAAATAACTATATTTCAGTAACGGTATTGTGTTATTTTTCGCGTGTAAATTAATAACCTATTGTTCAAATGCGAAACTCGCATGTAGGTATAGTATACATACCTATGCATATGAAATATGTGCTGTGCAGTCGTCTATTTGCATAATTTCGACACGCTATGCAAAGGTTTGCTTTCTGTTTGTATACAACGACTCGTAAATTATTTCTCACTGACATTTACTCACCATTAAAACTCTCCTTATGTTCCCAATTCGCTTGAATCGATAAATTATTTTTTTACGTAACATTTATTCCAAACAATACTTTAAATATTAAAAAAAAACCTTTGCAGCATTTAATAAATGAAAACACAGCTACTATAAATTCATTCCTTCATTCCGTCAAGGTAAGTACCTAATTAGACAACCGAGTTTTTACAAGCATTAAAAGATGCAAAACAAGATAATTATCTCGATCTCTCTCAGCGTGCTATGAGCATAATTATTTAGGCTATGATATGCTATGAGCATATCGACCTAAACTTGTGAATCAGTCCTGCCATGAGAGGCTACGATACTAAAAAAAATGGACAATAGTCTGAAATAAACGTTTACTATTATTATAATAAAACTAATGACAATATTGAATATTTTTTATGTATAAACTATTTAGATATATTATAACGGGAAGCAAAATTGATTTTTTCTCGAATGTCTTGTAGGTACGCAACCATTAAGCACTTGACAAAGTGAATTTAACTTGACACAAGTTTGTTCCAAGTTGTGTTCAGGTACTGAACAATGACAACATAGATAGAGTGTCATTAAACCTAACTTGAACATGGCAAACAAACCTTGGCTTCGGTAGTCGGTACAACGATTCTTGTTAGTTTGAATATACACTCGTTCGTATGCTAACGAGATGGTTTTGTATATACGGAGACTTAATTTTAAATATTTTACTTAATAAGCATTATTTGCACACATAATTATGTACTGAAATAAAAGATAGTTATTCTGTAACAAAAGATTTTCGCTTCTTGTATTATTGAAGTGACCGAAAATAAATTGTTTAAATTTTTAAGTAAATTGAGTCATCAATCAATCGCCAACGAGCCGTGTCTGTAAATTAAATATTTTTTCAAAAAAAAAAAAATTGTATGTACACATTGTCCTTATGTTACCGAGGTCAAAAAAATAGTTTTGAGAATTTTTTTCTGTTTGTCTGTACGTTTGTGCACGCTAATCTCAAAAATGGCTTAACCGATTACAATGCGGTTTTCACTTATGTATTGTAACAAGCTTTCCGTTACATTTAGTGTTTTTTTTTTTTTCATTCCATTCGATTTACAAAGAAAAAAATATAATATATACCGAATTACCAAGTGTGTGTAAACCGCGCATTACAAAGTTGTGGGCAAAGCTAACTACTTGTTTATATTCAAAAGCATAGCACACCGGACACTTTACAAATATTTATTTTAATATTAGTACATACTAATATTTACACTTAATTATCTCAATATTAATTGAAGACATCTCAGAAGTAACTGATTTTTTTTTTATTAGAGATGGGTTTGCTGTTGGCCAACATCCAGGTGTGTAGCGAAGATGAGGCCTATGATGGAGCGAGCTCACCCAGAAGGTGACTATTCACTCGAACTTTGAATAGATTCGGGTTATATGTGCTCGGAAATACAGACACCGGCAGGGAGTTCCAAACCTTGGCAGTGCGCATGCGCATTATAAAGGATGTTTTAAAGCGCTTGGTCCGAAATAGAGGGATATCGACAAGATGAGGATGGTAACCAGCCGTATGTCTGTATGTCCGATCTATAAATAATAAATAAAAACAGTATCTAGAAATCTAATCATTGCTATTGCCGATTGTACTTGACATTCGCAAATTATACTGATCATTAACTTTATTCCTTCGCAATAAGATTTCAAATCGCCTACCACGTGACAGTAAACAACGTCTATTGTAAATAAATGACAGAAACGTGTTTTATTATTATGAAAATGAGGACATTTAGCTTAATTTGAGAGTTGAACTAAAGACAATACATTTTGTAGGCATTCGTACTAAGGCTAATATTTACATAAGAAATTTCATAGATGCTGCTAAAGATGAAAACAATAAAAAGATACAAATGAGGAGGAATTCTTCCAATCTTATTTTCATGCTATTACAGCGAGAGAATGAACACTCATTTGGCAATACGAGAGACGTAGGTTCGAAACCTGGTTAGACATGCAGTACAGACCGCTTAGATCAAATTTTCGATTTAATCTAAGCGGTGATCTATTTCAATGACCCTTTAGAATTTTAGATTGAACATACTAGATAACTGATAGTTCTGATTGATGGTAATATTTTTTTATAAAAATGTTCCCTACTTTTACCATTTTCATGTAGGTTTTCATGCAATATTTTTAATTAAAAATAAAAAACAGTTTTATATGTTGGATGAAGGTAGCAATATTTTTATCGCATTTTCTCTCCTGTCGACCACTCGACCTCGTCGAGGCAAGCAGGCGGAGAGTCGACGGTTTGAGAGCTTTTAAAGTGCTGAAGCGACGGAATATTCCAGACTTTCTTACTATTGAACATTAAAAAAAAGATTTTTTAAATTTTAGTAGGTAATAGATTTTTATCTACCTAAATTAAATAATTATAGATAGAATTTTTTTAATCATTTCTTAAATCCGGCACCTATTCAAGTTTCTGTATAGAACACATTTCCACTGTTATTTTTAAATAAAAATATTATTTCAATTATGATATCGAAACAAATACTTAAACAAAATTCAACCTTCCCAAAGTATTCCGGTCACTGCGCTGTTCTTCCTATACAAGAACATTAATATTATCAACCTTATCGGTCGTACGAGTTGACGTATGAAGTAGTACAGATAGGTACATAAAGTCTATTATAGTTTGCATAAGTAAGTAATAACAATAACTGTTTTTAGATAATAAATCGCATAGACTTCCTATTTATCTTTTTATGTGATGGTCACCATTGCTTAGAAGTGGCAAGGTACAGTATAACTACAGAATTAAAGAAGACCACCGCGAAATAACCGCATGTGTGTTGTTCTGATTCGCTGAGTGTGTGAGGGGCTTAAGCCCCTTTTCCATTATCCTTCATCTGAATCCTTCATAACTTATCCTACTAGTGTAAACAGCGCACTTGCAACATCATGGCGTAGCTTGTATTAATAAGCGACGCTATTCTCCTACCATCAAAGCGACCGTCAGCCTTCCCGCCGACGAGCCCATTGGATGAGTGGTTAAGGTGCTTGGGATAACGCTCTTTTCTAGGGTCCCGGGTTCGATTTCCGGCAGGGTCAATTTTCAAAGTTGGCACTGGTCTCGATCTGAATGTAGTGACATCGGCAGCCCGTCTGGCGGCAGTAACCACCCCCTTACAGAAGATCACCGTGAAATAAGAATACGCTATTTGGCCATTTAAAAGAAGCCACAGCGCGTTGTGGGATATTTTTTCGCTCAATGATCGTTTCCGGTCTTTGAGCCTAACATATAAAATAAGATTACATACATAACAATTAAAATAAAAGACATTTAATTTTGACTCCAGTATTTTACTTATTTACTTGCCAACTGTACTTTACAAGATAAATATTTACCGTTTATCTCACAATCGATAAAATGCGACATTGATGCCACGCGGTTATAGTTCGATGTATAAAACGCACATTACTCGAGTATTATAGAGTGCGTCAATTTATAGAGGATGTTGTTGATTTGTTACTAACACCGTTGTTGGAGAATGGGTGAATGGTTCTTAGACGATATTTAACATAAAGTGGAAAACTGGCTTTGCTGTAGCCTTTTTAACACCCGACGCAAAAACGGGTGTTATAAGTTGACGTGTGTGTGTCATTGTATGTGTGCATGGGTGTATCTGTGTGTCTGTCTATGGAATCGTACCTCCCAAAACGATGAAGAGATTTTGATCCAGTTTTTTCGTTTGAAATCTGATGGAATCGAGATAGTTCTTAGAGCAATAGTTTATGAAGATCTGTTCAGGCGTTTGAACTTCGGCCCATTAACTCGGAGTAAACCAAATTTTCCAATAAAAGAGTATCTAGATAAGTTGGTATCTATGTCGTAGATATTTTGAGCATTTGACTCATAACAATGACAGTGGCAACTTACCTTAGTCTCGCTTGAATAGTGATCACTATGAAATAACTAATCAGTTCCTTGCCTGACGACGGATTAAAATTAAAACTGACGTAATGCTCAATCTAAAGGGACTTTTACATTGGCCATAGTATTTTTTTAGTTAGCCACACAAGTACAACTAATTTTTATATGTTAAGGTCGACAGACAGGCTGACGGGCCACTTGATGGTAAGTGCAGTAAAAATACCTATGTTTTTATCAGTGTTGATTTTTTAAATAATCAAGCTCATATTTTATTATTTTACCTCACCATTTTGACTGTTTAAACTACTTCACCATCTCAACCAGTTAAATTTTGTTTAGTTAATTATTTTGTGGATTTATTGTTTATATTGTTTTAAACTTTGGCTTATTAACTTATTTTATATTAATATAATTTCAGTTTGTGTACGTAATAATAGGAGGGCACTTTATTTCAAGGGAGGCGGAAGTATGGGATGAAAAATGAATCCAAAGTATGCAGTAATACTTATTCAAACTACAATATATAATATAATTAATCGAATTTATAATAAATTAAGAAAAATGGCTTTGTTTAAAATAATAATAATATATAATTGTATATCAAACTAGCGGTCCGCTCCCGGCTTCGCCCGAGGTGCATTTTTTTAACGTAAAAACCTTCCCTGATTATCCCTCTGTCCATGAGTGAAGACAGAATTAAAATCGGTCCACCCGTTCTCGAGTTTTGCGCTTAGCAATACATTTAGCGGCCCGCTCCCGGCTTCGTCCGGGGTGTATTTTTTCTAAAATAAACGTAGCCTAAGTTACTCCTTATTACATCAGCTACCTGCCAATAAAATTCCCGTCAAAATCGGTCCAGCTATTTCAGAGATTATCCGGAACAAACAGACAGACAGACAAAAATTGTAAAAAATGATATTTTGGTGTATGTACCGCAATTTACATAAACAAAAAGTAGCCTATGTTACTCCTGACGACCCCCTCTTCATGTCTGCAAAGTTTCATCGAAATCGCTTCAGCCGTTTCTGAGATTACCCCGAACAGACAGACAGACAGACAGACAGACAGACAGACAGACAGACAGACAGACAGACAGACAGACAGACAGACAGACAGACAGACAGACAGACAGACAGACAGACAGACAGACAGACAGACAGACAGACAGACAGACAGACAGACAGACAGACAGACAGACAGACAGACAGACAGACAGACAGACAGACAACAATTCTAAAAAAAGTTATTTACGTTTTAACAGCATGCGAATGACTCTCTAAGCTTAGTTTGAGGCAGTTTTTCGCAAATCACAGACAGACACTCTGATTTTATTTATATAGATAATAATAATTAGTTTGCTTTACATGCCTATTCATCTTTAACTAAGTTTGATAAAAACTTTTAGTTTTTATTAAATAATTAAATAAGTAGTGGCTGGGCACACTGTCATTTGGGCAGCCCGTCTGGCGGCAGTAACCACCGTCTTGGCAGTAATCAAGACCACGGTGAAATAACAGCACTTGTGCAATATCCCTTCCTAATCCCTTAATCTAAATGCTACTATAATCGGCACCTTACTTAAAACACATGTGGCGTTCCTTGTGTAACTAATAGGCGACGGTAGCCACAAACGATCAAGTTTACAGGCTTTACATAAAAAAGACTAATATTTACAATGCTAGTTTAAGTCTGATTAAAATTATAGAGTATTTGCAAAGTCATGTGTAACTTCACGATAAAAAAAAGAAATATTTTGTTGTTTTTATATATATTTTGTTTTGTGTAAAAGTCAAATATTAATGCCACAGTGTAAAACAAGCTTTATACAGAACTACACATTATAGTGTATTGCGGTTTACCTTGAACCTAGTTTTTTTTTTTGTAGTTTTCACAATCAATTAAATATTGATAGGACCGTGTAGTGTCATCGTTTACTTGTGTAACAAAATCGTTTTAACAAGTGTCTGGCGACTGTTGCGCAAATTGATTTTTTATTATTGACAAGTCGACAGGTCAACCTTAAATCAATAAATAATAATATTTATTTATTATTGAATTAGTACTAATGATTTTAATACGCACTAGTTGTTTATACAATAATTTGCATTTCACGGTTTGAAGTAGCAGTTGATAGTTATACGAGTATGACTGCGACATCTTTGTATATAAAAATTTCACGTTGTTTGTCCGCGATGAACTCCTAAACTACTGAACCGATTTTGAAAATTCTTTCACCTATAGAAAGCTATATTATCAGCTAGCAACATAGACTTTATTTTATACAGTTACGCGGACGAAGTCGCGTGCAACAGCTAGTGTTATAATATGTTTAGTATAATTGTGACATGTAGTACTTACCTAATTACTTTGATTTTGTGTTATAATTTATTGTAATTGTTATAGTTATTTATTATTTTAAAGATGACAAAAATAATGATATCCTGAGGTTCTTTCGGGGTTTCTTCTCGTGATCGTCATCTTATTGGCTTTTTTTTTTCGAAACATTGAAAAAACTTTAATTTAAAATGACAATTGAAAGAGTTTTTTGGAAACCTATTTGATGAATTTTGATATATTTTTTTTTTTAATATTATACATACCTATATTTTATCTATGTATTGTATAATAACACGGACTTCTGTTTTATTTTTATGAATATTTTATTAATATTCTGTTCTATGTATATTATATTATTTCTGGACTCACTTTTATAAATGTCTAAAAATATATGAAAAAATCGGCGCCACTGTCGACAACAGCTACCATAGTTAATTTTTTTACATTATAAAAGCTATAATTTTTGGGAGTGCTTAACCCCAAACATTGTAATCTATCAAAGATTGTATAAATTCAATAAAATGTTTCCTATATGGAATGTAAAAGACAATTAATTGAAAACTTGTTAAAAAAATATAAGTACATGGGAAAAGAGTTTCTCATTTTTGATTAATTTATCGTTGAACCAGTTGTCATCTTATTTCTAGTGTATTATTTATAATATATTCTAGTTTCAATAACTTAAAACATTTTATAAATACTTAAACTTTTAATAATATAGAAAACATCAAAAGTTATTCTACTATAAGTTGTATATTAATATGAGCTTTTAATAAAAAAAATTAGACGACCTTGTGACGGCCACATTATTCTAGCAACATGACTGCACGCATGATAAAATTTAAAATAAAATTTATCAAGCTAGCTAGGGTGACCACACAGCGTGAAGCCCTGCGAGGTTGTGAGCATTACAAATAGAGAGGGCCAATTCTCAATTAAAATCACAGCAGGTGGTCGAAGAGGGCAACACCAGAAAAATTGAACGCTATTTCTGAATAGTTGCGGGAATGAGCCAATCAAATGTTATCGATAAATTTACGATTCACTCTGCTATCCTTTAGCATCGACATATTCACGATTATTATCATTCTTTTTAAATGTTAAAGTGGATAGACAGGCTGACGGTCCGGACGGTCTGACAGCTGAATATTGTTATAATATCGTAATAATATTATTTAGTAGTGGACCAGTTATTTATTATTACTTTAGGGATCATCAAAAGGATCATGTACGTATTTTATCTTTAGATACTACCAATGCTTGGCTGCAAGAATAATAACACAAATCTTATTTTAATTCGATTTCATGTAAGTAAGTATCATATATGTGAACACCAAAAATAGATTTGTTCATTAATAAAAAAAAGAGTTTCTCTAATGAGTTATAAAGGAATTCCAAAGTAGGGCTAATTAAGGGCACTTATTTATCAATTTTTCAATATTATTTTTTAGTTTGGACAAGCCAAAAACAACCGCCAAAAATGTATCGATACTATAGACTGACACAGTTAATAGCAACCGTGCCCTATAGACATAAGCCACACAAAGGACTGTCGACCTTAATAGGATAAACTGTAGGACACAAAATGAGGATACAAGATAGAAGATTTTCTACTTTTCTCGTCTTCCCCTCCAGAGGACATAATAAGTGAGGACATAAATGCACAATCACAGATCGACCTGAGTCAGGACTGAGAGGGAACCAGCTTGAAACCTCAACTTTCTTTGTTTACCACTCACTCTGAGGCTGGTTAGGGTCAGAAAATTGAAAGATATATTAATTAATTAATAAGTACCACCGTCTGTAAATAATTGTATTAATTCATGGTAATATAGGTCTTATTGTTTTTATTTTTTTGTAAGACGTTGTATGTGACTGTTTTTGCCTAAATAAATAAATAAATAAATAAATATCAAGCTATCACTCTACTTAAATGTTAATTATATAAATCCTAAATCATCGCTATGAAGTGCAACCATTCGTTTTGTTGACAGACGATGAGCGTTTAAGACTCAAGACACTCATGAACTCAACACTCATGACTTCTTATGCCCTAACAAAATCTATATGCAAAAAGTTTATATACAGCTTTCTTCATGGTCAACTGGCATTGCAGAAATAATAGGTAGGTAAAGAGAAAAATTCCGCAACAGACCTTGAGAACAGGTGAGACCGCAATAGAATTTATTTATCGATAAATCAAATATCGACACTTGAAAGCGTTAACTTCGACGAAAACCGTGAGATAAAATGGCGTTTTTTGAATAAAAAAAAACATTAATTAATAACCTCGCCATATTATGTAAAATATATTAATTTTAATTGGATATATAATTATTTCATATAATATAATATTCGTTTACATTAACTTGTCAGCGTTTTTAGTCGGACGGAAATGAGCGGCGATACGCATTCTTGATAATTGTCGCGGGTGTTTTAAATTAAGCTTATCATACAAAAAAAAAGAATTATTAATTTCGATTTCGACACTCCGATTTGTAATAAATAAAAACAGGCCGTTACAAACACTCAACTTTTTTGAATTTAAATTTGAAATGGTCACTTTAAAACGTTTTCAAATTAGTTCCATAGACATATCAATATCAATACCATTGCCATCAAACATCATATTTTTATTCAAATTCCTATTAGAATGTTAGAAATGTAGTGCCTAAAAGTATATTTTCTTGTTTTTGGTTTACGATAAGTGACAAGATAACAATATATATAATGTCAGATAATGGACAACAGAAAGGACTCACTAACAGAAAAAAATTACTAGTTATTGATAGTTATTCTCTTTAATTCAAATTTTACATATTAGGTTTCGCACAATACTAGCTTTCGCTCCCAGCTTTTCACTGAAGAAAAGTTAAAAGGTTAAAATAATCTAAATACCTATTGGGGAAAGATTTTTTTTGAAGTCGCATGAGCATTTTCAGCAATAAGTACCTTCCACATACAAAGTTTCAACCCCTACTTCATACTTCATATAGGTACTAATATTGGGTCTAATTTAAACAATCTGTATTCATTTCTATTTGTTAATTCTACAAAAACATAAGCCCAAATCTATATACAGGGTGGGCAAAAAAGTGACGTCGAAAGGAAAAAAATAGATCCCTGATGTCGTGACGTATCCGAAATGACCCCATGTATGTTAGACGATATTGCTTAGTTTAGGAGCTACGATTTTTTTTATTTAATTACGGCGTTTTTCCACCACTAGCTAGTTTTTATTTTTTATTTCTTTTTCCTTAACCTTCATTGATTCTTTTCTACATCAATCACAGTGCCCATATAGTAGGCTGTTCTGCGAAAAAAAAGTATGACTTAAACAGTAACCTAGGTACCTCAAATATTAAGCAAAATTAAAAAAATACGTTTGTGTCGAACAAACACTGAATTTCTAGTGATTAAGAAAAATACAAAATCTGGATGTATTGACTTCTACATAATTCTAAGAACTTCTATAGACTCTTATTATTTAAAATTATACATAAAAAATATGTTTTATTAGTTGACCGAAAATAAAATCTATGATGTGTATATCTGCGGGTGGAAGCTATTTTGAAAATCTATTATGAATAAATATAATTAAAAATGATATTAGTCAGTAGACTGCTATTTATTTCAGTAAAATAAAGAAAAGTGACATTTTGTGAAATTTAATAAAACACTTATTTATGTACTTTCTCGTGAATTATTCAAAAAATACCCCCCTTAAGTATAACTTTTTATGTATAATTTTAAATAATAAGAGTCTATAGAAGTTTTTAGAATTATGTAGAAGTCAATAAATCCAGATTTTGTATTTTTCTTAATCACTTGAAATTCAGTGTTTGTTCGACACAAACGTATTTTTTTACTTTTGCTTAATATTTGAGGTACCTAGGTTACTGTTTAAGTCATACTTTTTTTTCGCAGAACAGCCTACTATATGGGCACTGTGATTGATGTAGAATAGAATCAATGAAGGTTAAGGAAAAAGAAATAAAAAATAAAAACTAGCTAGTGGTGGAAAAACGCCGTAATTAAATAAAAAAAATCGTAGCTCCTAAACTAAGCAATATCGTCTAACATACATGGGGTCATTTCGGATACGTCACGACATCAGGGATCTATTTTTTTCCTTTGGACGTCACTTTTTTGCCCACCCTGTATATAAAAATCTCGTGTCACGATGTATGTTCGCGATAAACTCTGAAACTACTGAACCGACTTTGATCAAACTTCATAAGCATCTGTTATTTGGTCCAACTTAAAAGATAGGATAGTTTATATCTCATTTTGTTTATTATTTATATAAATAGCGCCATCTGTTGATACTTATTCAATACAGCAATTATTTATCTGTGAGTTCCATAAGGTTCTCACAGATGGCGGTTTAAAGTAATTTATCGGCTGGATTGCAAAAAAGAACCCCGGGCGAAGCCGGGAGCGGGCCACTAGTTAGGTATATATTTGTTTACAATGGCGCTTACAGCCGGTGTCTTATAACGCAGCCGTAGAGTGCAAGAGACGGTGGAACACCTAAGTACTGCTCGAGTGTCCCAGGTTCCTCGCAAGGCTCGGATTTAATTGAATTTCACACATTAATACTGCCAGAATTAATGTGTGAAATTTAACACTTCAAAGAATTTATCAAATATTGTCATAAAATTATCGATGTGGCGTCAACGGCAAACGCGAAAGAAGTAACATTACTCACATCAAATTTCAAATCCATCGAACCTGTGGAAGTTAGTGTCAACTAGCTAATGAACTGATGCTCTTCAAACGCCTGGATAGATTTTCATAAATTATAGCTAACAACCATCTCGATCACGTCAGCTTTCAAGCAAAATAAACAGAATCAAAATCGATCCATCCGTTTGGGAGCTATGATGCCATAGACATACACAGGTATACTGGTTAAACTAGACGCCCCTCTTATGGGTCGGACGTAAAAAAATAATAATAAAACTATTAAGTATTAAAAATTATATTAAATACCTCTTAGGCTTCCAACGTTTCATGAAGACTCCAAACATTATTGCGAAACACTAGGTAACTTATTTATTTAAATAGGTGTACACCTTTAATCTAAATTATTTAGTACGCGCACTATTCGCATAAACACAAACAACACTAAATATCTAATAATAAACAGCTTCGAGACACTGGTAGTGTAACACTAATGATTTCTTTTATAACTCACTTAAAACCTATAATAATTAATTTATCATTGACTTCTGTTTTCGTTCATTGACAATAAATCACTTAAATAATTGCACCGTTTGTTGATAAGATAAACAAAGTTACGTTATCCCATTCAGAAAATGCGACATACTATTGACCTAGACACACTGACTTGACTCTAGTTTCTGGTAGCATCGAAATCAATAATACTCCATATCTACAGCTGAGCTCTCCGTATAGTTCTTACGTAACACTCGATAATGTGCTCAGTTAAAACTGAATTAGGTTTAAATTACATTTTATGATTTTTCATTCGCTAGCACATCACATCATCGATTTAATAAATATAAACATGTACACGAAATATCAGCGCGACGTGCAAACAGTCTGTTGTTTAAAAGAGACTAAGTTCGACTGACTCGAGTCTCGAGTCTCGACTCGTCCGTCAACGGTAGTGCTCGACAAATCGAGTGTCTCAGACTCGTTGAGTGTTTGTCCTCAAAATCTAGCGACTAGTTGTACGACCGATCGCATTTCCCTGTCAGGTGCGGTCGATCAGCTGCTCGCTTTGCGCGGTATTTGTTGTGTACATTTCAACGCCATCTGCCGGTGACCTTAATAACAAACTTTCATTGCTCTGCATCATCACATCACATTTTCTTATCTTAATCTTAATATATAAAAGCCAATTTGGGTATGTATGTTCCTTATGGACCAAAACCAAAACCGCTGAACCGATTTTGATGAAATTTTCAGACAATCTTCAGATTAGTCCAGCGGGTGATCCTGTGAAGTTTCACCCGCTGTGAAAACCGTATCAAAACCTTTACGTCTTTTAGGCAGTTATCGGATAGGTATACATAAAGAAAGACAGATAGAAAAATACAAATCATTTCTCTTTTTAATATTAGTATAGTTAAGATAAAGATAAGAATACCGGGTGGCCCACTGTGAATCGGCAAGTATGTCTTTACGCCGATCATTTCAAAACACGTCTACACATACCTTTATGAAGCATTATTGCATTCTGAGCAGTATTGCTGACAGAACAGTTTGATTATGACGCGACCTGTGTAACAAGCATTGGAGCCACACAGGTTGCTGTGTATTTTAATTTACTCGTAATATTTAATATAATTTTTAATGTTTTTATTACAAATAACATTTGTTCCCCGAAAACATTATAATTGCAGTTTTTTGACTGCAATGAAATTTTTGAAATTAGTAATAAATTTGAATATACAATCCTATAATTGTTCCCTCGTGGGAGGTCGGGAACATTTTTTAAATATGTTGGAAAATATGCGTCTAATCGACATAAAATATACTAATCGAAGTGTCTTATAAAATTTCACGCAAGGAATTTTCTTTACAAAATGTGACGACCGACGCGCCGCCACAGCGAGAGTGGCGTCCAATTCTTTTCTGTTTTAGTCGTTCCCTCGGGACCCTTACATTTTTTTTCAGGTTAACAAGTATCCTATATGTTAATCCAGGTAATAAACTATCTGTGCGCCAAACATCCAAATCCTTTGAGCCGTTTTTGCGTGAAAGAGTAACAAACATGCAGGACATGATTATCCTCACAAACTTTCTCATTCGTAATATTAGTAGGATGTGAATTATATAAATTATAATGGAAGTTTACTATTCCGTTTGTAATGTCATTAAACTCTTTGTTTACACATTGAGTTTACATGAACTAAATTCCAAAGTACAACTGTGTCAACAGAAGTAAGTATTTCTAAAGATATGTTTAAGTGAAATTTAACAGGGACAGTTGTGCAAACTGATTTTAGTCTTTCGGTTCAAATAGTTGTACTTTAGGGGCAGCATGATATACGTTCTCATTGAAAAATATGAAATTTTGCAAAAAAAAAAAATTTTGGATTTACTTTTTAATTACATAAATGTATAAATAGTATTATTTTTTTCTGCATACCATTAAAAAAAAAATTCGATTGTGCCTTTATAGATAGCCATTCTTTTGCCTGCGATTTAGTCCGCGCCCCTATTTTTTTTTTTGAAAATTCTTGAACTGATGACAAAAATATATGAGCAAGGCTGACAAAATATTTATTTCTTTGCTTTCTGTTAACTGTTAAATGTAACTAACAGATATTTAAGCAAAAAAAAGTATTATAGACTGGAAACCTTGGTGCACTAACTAGAATGACAAAAACGGAGTGCCGATTTACAGAATCCTTAGGCATTTGTATATCTACACATGGAAGTGCGTTTGAGACGCACTTGTCGGAGAAATCTGCAAAGTATTAGTTGAAATAACAGTAACACTGAAAAAACAGTGAATATTTCCTATTCTCGTCATTCCAGGCCATAGTATACTAGAATCCTAGGAAATTGCCTTTATCCTTTATATGATAATTTGACCGTCACGACCACCCTGCCTATTTCTCTATCATTACAAAATATAGTAGACACAATCGTATATAAACCTTCCTTCCAGAGAGATAGCAAGCATTCTTACTAGATATTATCGAGTTCCATCTTATAATATCGCCATTGCCTCTTTTTTTTTACAAAATCAGTACAATGATTAAGAAAAAATACTATTCGAACGAAATGCATTGTTACATACCAAATTAATTTCTTATCATTTCATATTTGAACAGTTATTACTGAAAACAATCGTAAAAATAAAATAACTCATTTGCAATAAACTTATTTGTAATTTTCAATTCATAATGTGGCCATTAACAGAGAGTTGGTTAAATAGAAAATTATCTGTGTTATTTTACTTCAAACTGTTTGTTTATTTAATAGTTTCAGCAAGAATTACAAATGCAGGTAAATTTTATATTGACTGTCGTTCTTGATTATGTTGATATTCACATGGTTTTCGATAAAGTTTAATGGGATAGAGGACCTGATAAAAATATCATAAACCTAGTCCGTTCCACCTATCCCTGTACTGTTTGTAGGAATAAGTGGTTTTATTTTTTCACGAAAATTCAAAAATTAAAAAATATATAAATATATTGATCCTGTTAAATTTGTAAAATCAGGGGTAATATTTGACGAAAATATCTTGGTTTCCACTCTCCCTTTTCCTGGCTTGAGAAGGAATATTTGCTGGTGGCGATAGAGCCATTACAAGAACTACTAAATCGACATCTTCCCCAACAAAAGCATCTTACATAACTTAACTGTTAACGTACATAGCCTCTAGCTCCTAAAGTATTGATCGTAGAGTAAAAATGAACATATCCAAATTCGTAGACAATTTTATGTAGAAACTTTTGTCAGAAGTAATCATAATGTTATTCGTACAGATATTGGCGATATGAGCAAAAAGCTGAAAAACCTAAAAGTCCTAAAAATTGGAGAATTTCAGGATTTTAATCAATACTAATAATAAATCTGTAAGAGTTGGTCATGGAGTAAGTTACTTTGTTTTCAGAGATGTCGTGTTTATAGGCTCTATACATGATACTGAAACTAAATTGACGATTTTTAGAATTTTTTTCTGTATGTATGTATGTATGTATGTATGTACCTCCATAACCCTGAAACGAATTAACTAATTTTCATGAAACTTGGTATATAAACATTTGGACGTACGGGACACAGGACAGGCTACTTAATATTTTTCAACGCCGACGAAGTCGTGGGCACCAGCTAGTATAGACATACATTGTCACAATATTTAATTTGAGACCGCATAGTATTTAATTTAAATTTAATTATTATTAAATAAATTATCAAAAATTTTACAAAGTACAAAATTTTAAGGAATATACTCAGTGCTTAGACATATTTATAATTATTTACAGTGGATTAATATTTTTCTTTATTACTTATTTTCCAGTTATACCAGAATATTGCTTAAGACCTTTAAACATAAGTGATTGCAATTTGAAACCAACCTTAGTATTCTCATATTACAAACCCGGATCAAGATGCGAAATTAAATCTTGGAAAGGATGTCCTACTACGAATAAGTTCAAAGACGAATACGAATGTTCGAATATGTGTATCGGTAGATTATGGGATAATGCTGTGCAACAATCAATAACAGATGAAACTGAAGATGATATCGATGATTATGGTATTGACGGTTTTACACATTTTAATAATATACTAGGTACATAAATAGTCCTGAAATTGTTTTTTGTTTTGTTAAATAATGAAATGGCAATTTAACTTATATTTTGGAGAATTTGGTAGTAAAAGTATTTTTTAATATCAGCAATCTCCTGTGAATATTTCAGATTTATTAAATACAGATTTGATAAATAAATATGAAAATTATGACTTTTATTTAGGAAGTGCACAGTATTTTAATACTTTTAAACTTAAATTACTATGAAACGCCATTACCAAATTACACGATATTTTCCCAGTAAAATCTATAATGGTACAAATTTGAATCGTTAAAACGAAAATAAACTGATATCCCGATCTCCGTACAAAACTGATTGGTCTTCTTTCTTTTCCAGTTAATGTATGCATTGAAAATCTAAATACCAGTAAATGTAGTAACGTTGAAACTACTGTATTTACTTACAATCTAGAGAACGAGACGTGTACGAGTGCCAAATATTATGGTTGCGGAGGAAACAATATGTTTGATAGTATTGAAACTTGCAAAGAAATATGTAGCGAGAAAAATGAACTCAAAAATCTTCCTGTATCTGAAATAGAAAAACTAACAGCTCTTATATCAAATTTAAATGTCAACACTGATACAGTACTATCGGAATCAGATAGATCAAACGTGAAAAAGGAGAAAAAAAATGAGGAAATTTCAGAAAATTCCGATAAAACCGAATCAACTATTGTTCCCACTTCAAATACGGACCAAAATATAGAATCACAAAAACTTATTCAAATAACAGAAGGAAACACTAATTATATTGCATCGAACTCCGGTGAAGAATTGACCTCAACCGCATATACTACATCTAATACCGGTAAAGACTTGGTCTCAACTACATCTACTTCTTCAGACGCGAGTACATCTACTGACAAAATGTATTCTAAAGTGACTAAGCAAGATTCAACAACAACATCGACTCAATTAACGACTATAATGTCAACATTAACTTCAAAACGTCCCTTCCAATTACCCAATGAAGTTATATTTGAAGGACACTTCACACTGCCTCCGCAACAGAAACAATAAAAGTCGTAATTTTTATTATAATAAATGAATACTCAAAATGAATTAAGTATAGAAGTGTACATAAATCAAAATCAAATATTCCATATTTATTACGTTTAAAAGAATCTAATTTTAGATTCTTTTAAACGAAAATATCAGTACTATGTGTGCTGTTATGTTTTGGAGTTTCCTTAATCCTTAATCTATTCCTTTATCCTTAATCCTATTATAATAAGCAGCTCACTGTGATGGTGCTTGTGTCAACTGTCATATGTGACGGTAGCCGCCAACCATCCAGTGGATCGTTAGCCTGTCTGTCGAGCTTAACATAAAAAATTTAGTTGTCACAGGACACATTAAGTATTTAAGTCATTTGAGCAGCCCGTCTGGCGACAATAACCACCTCCTTGCAGACGACCATGGTGAAAGAAAAGCATGTGTACTGTTTGTGTTTCGATGAGTGAATAAGGGGAACCTGTGATGTTGCTACCATCAAGTTGACCGTCAGTCTGTCTGACGACCTTAATACTAAGAAAAAAAAATCCAATTTTCATACAATTCGTTCTCGAGATATCAACAAAAAAGCCGTTCCATACAAAATGTATGAGAAAATGAATTTTCTTCATATTTTTTCGTTGTTTTATTAGTTCTTCTGCTATTCGGGTCGTAGACAAATTCAATAAGTCGCTGCTTAAATTCAAAAGTACCACAAATCAAAATTACACTTTTTTACAGGAGAGCTAATCGAAAAAAATGAAATTTTTTTTGTCTGTTTTTTTTTCTTATTAGATATATATCAAATATATGCATATTATACATCGTTAGAAGCATATTTTTAAGTAGCATTAAATGTTTAAGTACTTTTATAATAAACTGAAAACTAGAGGAGATATAAGTTACTCTTGAATATAAGAAAATTTATCAAAATATACTAAATATGGAATAAAACAACCATAAGTCTTTTTGCAACATGCAATATGAAGGATTGTGATTGTATTTTTGCAATAAAAACATTTCTGAAATTTTTTGATTTGTGTCACTTTTGAATTTAAGGAACGAAATCAAAAATAATTAAAATCAGTCCAGCCGTCCTCGAGTTATAAATAGTGTAAGTACGAGTAATACGACTTTCTTTTATGTATATAGACTAGCTGTAACTTTATAAAATATATTACTCGCTTATAACGTAGTTTCTATAGGTGAAAGAATTTTTAAAATCGGTTTATGAGTATTCATTACAAACATACAAAATACAAATCTTTTCTCGATTTTATTTGTATAGCAAAGGACATTTAAAAACATACATAGGTAACATATATAAAGACAAACACAAACGTCCACATATTAGTATAGATAGTATAGATTATTTATTATTTCATTAAAATAAAATCTAAAAAAAAATGACATCCTTTGACATTCGTAAAAGATTAAAATGCATTGCATCGGCCGGGAATCGAACCCGGGCCGCCCGCGTGGCAGGCGAGCATTCTACCACTGAACCACCGATGCTTATGATAACTATATTCAATAATCTGTACATTAGGCGGGCAACTTAAAAATTTATATGAATTTGTGTATTTGTGTTTATTATTTTCATTTGTTATTAATAATAAACCACTTAATATAACTTTTGTTTATGCAATAAAATGTCACTATACTCATAACTTTTCTTATGAACATCTAAAATAGAATTTTCTCCTGATTACTTTCTGCGCCATCTGAACGTTTCATGAGTAATTTAGAATGCTTAGATTAGCAACTTCGTCCTTCTTTTAAACTGAAGATGGCGCCACGGAACGCAGTGATAATGAGAAACAAATAAATTCATTAAGACATTTTTACGTTATTAAACTAAAATATTTAAATAAATTGTCTTGAATTATTATCAAACAAAAAAATGCAAATAAAACTCATAGGAAAGTTTCATTAGGCTTATTTAATAAGTGTCAATTTTTACTAATATGCTGTTAAAAAGTAGATAAATTTATCTACTGAGTTTATAACCCTGCAAGAAATACTTTTATAACCAACAATAATTTAGTAAAAGACGTGACCCCTAATGACACAGAAATAATAATATAAAGTTGTTTAAAAGGATCAAAGGAACTCATTATTTTCTGTGGAAAGTTTCAGTTGGATATTTTCAAATATAAGCCACAGATGTCATTCCTTGCGTCTTGAAATAAAATCGTATTTCAAGATTTGGTATTGCAATTATTCAAAATCATTGAATAATTTTTATGAGACATGCAGAACTTTGAATAATATAGTTCTGCAAATTCCGGGACATGAATTGTTCGATTACCTATGTGCTAAATAATACGAGTGTCTAAAGTGCATAATAGACATACAGGGCAATCTTTCACCAACTACAAGTAAAGTGTTGATTAGTTACTTTTCAAGTAACGCTAATTGGCGAGTAAATGTTACGAGTAGGTATCTTGTTTCAATTTCATTGCTTTCATTCAAAACTCGTACGCTTTCTTACCGGTGACTTTTAATGGCGGTTAGCCTACTTGACACTTTACTCAGAGATGGTGAAAGAGGCCTTTAATGTTAATGTTAATCATAATAAATAAAAATAGATTATTGTAATTTAGTTTCCTTTCTTAGTAAATGTTTAGAAATAAATCAAGTATCTTGAAATTAATTAGCTAAAAAT
Source organism: Synanthedon andrenaeformis (assembly GCA_936446665.2). NCBI lineage: Eukaryota > Metazoa > Arthropoda > Insecta > Lepidoptera > Sesiidae > Synanthedon > Synanthedon andrenaeformis. Next base: position 1,576,319 of record OW387780.2, on the reverse strand, counting down.
GACTTAATTAATTAAATGACACAAAAATTTGTAATTCAGAATTTAAATAAACAACAAAGTAAATTAGATAATCGAATTATGTAAAAAAAATTATTATATTTAATGCTCATAAATTTCTATTAGAACCCGACAAATAACTATTAAATTTAATTTGTACATCTAAAACGTTTTTTTTTTATAATACTTGCAACCTTATAATGATTATTTAAATACGTGTCATTAGAAATTCTCATAAGAAAATAAAGACGATTGTGAAATATGTGGTGAATTTTTTTTTTAAATTTATTACAAAAGAATGAAATTTATTGCATCGGCCGGGAATCGAACCCGGGCCGCCCGCGTGGCAGGCGAGCATTCTACCACTGAACCACCGATGCTTGTACAAGCTTATGCCAATAAAACATATATTATAAAATTAATAAATTTTATTTTATTTTTTATTTTTATTTGCATATTCCAATACTTTAGATCTATAATACAAACTAAAAATAAGCTTATTTAAAATAAAATATAATCCTTAGTTATAATATGCTGGCTGCATTACCTCGTTATATGGCAATACTAATCTGTAAACCGAGATAATAAACAGCTTTAGAATCGCCGGTTATGTCGACCAAACGTTTTGTTAAAAAAAATTAAGAGCGTTAGGTTAGGACTCCATGGACCCAGAGATTCGACACCGAAGGGAATAAATATGTAGCCGGTGCCGATATCTCTATATTTGTGAATTTTCCGCTTTTCGGCCACTTCCGCAGCAGCACCAGCTGTGGCAAGTGTTCCATGAAGGTGAGACGGTGCCAAAGTGTCGATGCAGGTGGCATCCCACACTAGTGGACGACCATCCTCCATGGAACTAGGACATCCTATCAGGCTCTCTTGCCATCATCGTGTACGATACCATTTGGTTCATGAATCAAAGCTATATTAATGGTGGCAAGAGACCGATGTATGATGTCATTTATGCTGTCGTGGCTTGAAATACGACCTTCGCTATTAATGCAAGAAAGTCCCTGATGTCCCAAGTGGTTGACATCCTTACTACAAGTACAAGTGTGGGGGATACATACCTCCGTACCTTCGCGAGACGGAGAGTGTTATTGTCCAGAAAAGTGCCCAAGTTAGGTGAAGGCACGACTTGGAGCCGAACCCCGACTCTCGGATTTTTAGCGCCCTCAATCTAGCAATATCGGGCCCCGAAAAGCTCTCCAGTAAACTATCATAAGTAGTTTGACATTTTGACTCGGAAAAGCCATATTCCAGCGATTCAACTCTCTTCCTGATATGCAACCTCATTGATGTCAAAAGGACAGGTCCCAAGATTTTTCCAATGAGGTTACATGACGGCATGCACTGAAGAGGGGAAGGTCAGTAAGGCGACACTAGTAATTTTTCGAATCCCTAGCTCACCGAATCGAACTGGTAAGGATGCTAGAGTCTAGACATTTTTACTATTAAAAATTTTATTTGTAATTAATAATAAACTGCTTAATATAACTTTTATTTGTGTAATAAACTGTCACTATAGCTACTCATAATTTTTCTTGGAACACTAGAATTTTCTCGTAAGTAATTTTGAAGTGATTAGTTTTACAGTTTAGTCCTTCTTTTAAACTAAAGATTACGTTAAAAATTTAAAATATTTAGATAAATTGTCTTTAATTTATCAATCTAAAAATACAAATAAAACTCACATGTTTCGTTTCATTACGATGTTTTAATCAATTGCGATTTCTACAAATATGCTGGGATGTGGTAGATAAATTATCTACTGAGATTATAACCTTATAAGAAATACTATATGTAACAAACAATAATATGAGTTTAATAAACGACGTGACCCGTAATGACTCAGAATTTATAATATAAAAATGTTTAAAATTATTTTCTATAGAAAATTTCTGTGGGATATCGTATTTTCAAATATAGGCCACAGGTATGTAAAATAAAATTTATTTATTTCGGATTTCGTAATGCAATTAATCAAAGTAATTTTGATTTATTAGACATGAAGAACTTTTTTTGCAGTTGTAACTTTATTCTATTTCTACAATCATCAGGTACCAATATTAACGAAAGACCAAATCCTCTATGTGTTTTTTTCTTCAACTTTTATTATAACTTTTCTTCTTATATTTCTTGTTTTTCATTTTCGTTTTCTCTTTGAAGTCTAACATTTTTGTTCAATCGCCGGTAAGTACACCCCGCCGAAACAGCAAGTAGAATCTGTAAAGTAATAAAATCAGTAATTTTTAAAATAACCGAATACAGAATGCGACTCAAGACATTCGAGACACTTCCAACATGGGCCAGCAATTTCAGTATTTTAGAAAAATTATAGATGGCAGCTATTGACAACACAATTTAAATGTATATTATACATTTAAAATTACAAGTAATTAGAAGACATCAAATCAACCCGCGAAAATGTCACAAGTTCTGAACATTTTAGAAATTAATTATACTAGATATGAAATTAATTTCAGTTTTTTGTTTCCATCCAAACCTTCATATTATTTCTCAGAAATGTCATGCTTTTTATGTAATACTACGACCAATGAGTACGGTGTAGCAATCTTGCTGACAAATGTGGAAATTTTTTTGTACAATCTATAAATGAACGATCTATAATGACTTGTAACAATTAATATATTAATCAAATAGCTCTGAAAAGATACCTGTAAAGCCATAAGGCTTACTGTGACGCCGAGTACCATAATGGAAGTTTCATTAAACACTTCCAATACTAATTTATCACATCCTACGTCATGGTAAGTCTTTCTCGCTCTGCATATCTGTCTGTCTCTCTCTTGCACCAGCTCGGACCTGTCCGGGTCGTAGGAGCGGCAGCATGAGATGGGCACGTCTGCCGCGAAGTACGGATGCAGATTAGGTGTTCTGTAGTCGTCTGGGCCGTAAATACCGCAACACGACAGCTGTTATAGGGTTTTGACACATTTTAAACATGTCGCTTCAGTAATTACCATACCGGGGTTGTTATGAATGCAGAATTTTCAACATGCGCGAACGCAGATTTAATTTTTAAAATGATTGAAATTGATAATTTTAATAAATTTTATTTAAGTATAATCAAGCTTATTGAGACAATTTCATAATTCATCCTGAGGAAAACTGTCAGATTTAGAATTAGATTTAGATTTAGAATTTTACTGGGTGAAACATTTTCTGGGTGAAAAATACATACACTATGTATTTTTCTGTATCCATGACGACGTTTAAGCAAAATTTCGTGATGATCGATTCAATAGTTAAATGTTAAAAATACGAGAGTGAGTATATTGCTCGCGTGACAAACAATCTTAATAGTAAGTAAAATAAAATAAAATAAAAAAACTTACATCGTACTGTGTCATAGCCCATAACTTCAAATGTCTGGGATCGTGTTCGAGGGCCAATTTGAAAGATTTAGCAAGCGAATGTCCAAGATTAAGTTCATCGGCTTGAGTAACTCTTAGTGATATCATTATTATAACGCCTTGAATCATTGTTAGTAACACTAGGATTATGGCGGCCTTAAAATGAACATGTACCATAAGAAATTAATTATATACAAAACCTTAAAAGTTTATGTTTTCCTACACAGGGCACAACATGGACGATTTCCATTTTGTAATATTGAAATAACCGTTTTTTACTACATGCATATGAATATACGGTACATACACCAAAATAACATTTTTTACAATTTTTGTCTGTCTGTCTGTCTGTTTGTTGCGGCTAATCTCTGAAATGGCAGGACCGATTTTGACGGGACTTTTATTGGCAGGTAGCTGATGTAATAAGGAGTAACTTAGGCTACGTTTATTTTAGAAAAAATACACCCCAGGCGAAGCCGGGAGCGGGCCGCTAGTACATTATAAACTTACTAGTATAGACAGTCGAAACATATCGAACACTTCCTAAAAATAAAGACGACAACGCCTTTGAAGTTCGCGTGATATGCCAATAAGCACTTCTTGTTTCACCGAACTTGAATTATTTCTTTAAAACACCCCAAGGTTAAAACCCTTAGTGCGAACGACCTTCAGCTTACATTACCAGCTAAAATATTTTAATATTCAAATTAGTAATTATAGTTAAACAGCACTAATAACTTTTACAAGTTTACTAGCTGATACCTGCCTACTTAGTCCGCGTTGAAAAAAAAAATTACAAGGATGATCCCTCGAGAACAGAGCTTTTTTACTGGATGGAAAGTATCCTATGTCCATTTCTACGATATATTCCTGATAATGTATTATCAATATTTCATGATAAACGGTTCAGTAGTTAAAACGTGAAAAAGTTCGATTCGGAGTGAAAAGGTAACAGACAGACAGAATTACTTTCACATTAGTAGGTATGGACTTTTACTAACATTATTTTCTGTTTATATATGAAATATGAGTAGCGTCTATGTAACAGTACCGCATTACAAAAGGCGCATTAAATTTGTAAGAAAATTATTGACCTTACTCTATGCACAAAAGAAACATAATTTTTAACGGATTAAGGCAACTTACTTATAGGCTACTTATTAAGCTATTAAGTAATGAAGGAAAACTTAATATTGTTATTGTTTATATAATCTCAATTGATTTGAATTTCTGTACAGAGAACAATGTAGTTTATTAAGTACTTAATTTCAAATAAATATAAAAATTAAAAAAAAAATTATTAGGCTTATTTATTGCATTATATTTTAGTCTCTCTTTACATAGTCTCGTAAAAAAGCTCTATGTCACTCAATGATCTATGGAAATTAATCTACGACATTGAATCACAGGAAGGAGAAGATCCGTGGACAGACGACAGTCACCGACATAACCCGGAATTAATAAGCTGAAATGGGGGTGGGCAGTAAACACAGTTCAAAGAACTGACGGTCGCTATTGCCGGAAGTTTCTCGTCCATCGACATACACCCATAAGATGGTTTGAAGACCTAATAATGGCCGCGGTTTGACGATAATAAACAATCTCCTACAGGGTAGGCAGCGCACTAGCCCTCCCCTTGGTGTTGCTTGTGTCCTTAGGCGACGGTAACCACCTACCATCAAGTGAGCCGCCAGCCTGTCTGCCACCTTTATATTATAAAAAAAAAGTTCCAGACTGCTTTTGACTGGTTCTATTTTGAAAAATTATAGCGAAGACATGTCCATGACATAGCGGTAGACGTTCTACGGCTGAGATGATGATGGCGATGACTATCTCTTTAGATATAGGTAAGTTATTGGTTTTTTTTAAATGCGTAAAGTAATAGTTTAACGCATAAGACTAAAAATTGCTTATAGGATAAAATTTGATGAGATTTAATTAACATTTTAATTCAACTTAGAGGTGAAACATACCGTATGTAAAGGCTTTTTGTGCCTCTTGAAGGCAGCTACCGTGGTATAAATTGTCACAGCTAGTGTTATAGCAGCCGTAAAGGCCACCACTATCATGGCCACTAATCGTCCTGACTGCTCCGTGTTGTAAACTTTTGACGCTATCGCACTCGACACTGATACTGCGATAACTGCTATGCACGAAAACTGTGGAAACTCAAAAACTTTTAGAGCCAGTCTTAAATGAGCGCTTAGTTACTTTCGTAGCTAAGAACTTCAATTTTCAGCTTGACATCATCATTATACTTCCCTGTAATCTCTTATAGAATGTGGATACATACGCCTAGAAACAGGCAACACCAGAGGATACCACAAGTGAATAAGGGTGCATCTCTGTGGCATCTCTTCACGCAACAAAACAATAGATACATGTGATGTTACGTCATTTTGGTTTTTACACGAAGGTGTTTACTGACCCTAATATTTCCACTATTAGAAGATAAACTATTATATCCACCTTAAGACTGTGAGATTTCAGGATTATTTATTTGGTGGTCGAACCAAATCTCTTCAGGGTTTAAACGATATTAAGGTTTTTCACTCATAGATATTTACGTGTTGAGACTGTTTCACATTAAGTTCAATGTTGGCTTTCCATTCCTTTATTCTACTGAGATAGTCACTGCACTTGTAGCACTTATGACATAGCTTGTGTTAATAAGCAACGTATCATCAAGTGGTTCGTCAGTCTGCCTGCCGACCTTTAATAGAAGAGAAGCCTACTTTCAGATAAGTTACTCTGTGCCTCTAGTTGCGATCTTTTTTTATTGTTTAGTTTTGCAAATTTTCAAATATAAGAAAAATCCTTACCACAGTAACAACGGACAGAACTACATAATAGGTCTTCTGACAAACTGTAAGACATTTCTTCTTTGAGTTCGGTTTGTGACAAGATAAATTCAGTTTCTCTAGAATTCCAACTTTACGTTTAGATTTCACTTCTTCAGTAGATGTCTGTCCTTCCAACTCATTGTCGTCTTGAGCTGAAGTTCAAACAAACAAATTAAAGACCAGGGGCCCTAGCCAAGATGCAAACGCAGTGCTTTCTACAGTCGTAAACGCTACGCTACGCTACGGACAAAGCTTTGTGATTGGTCAAAATTTTATGTGGGCGTTACAACAACCAATCACCGGGCTTTATTTTGTTCGCTTCGTAAAGTTCGCTAGGGAGCGTTTTCTTTAATGTACATCTTGGCTAGGCCCCCAGGTAGATGTTCTGATAGCACGCCTTATGCCAAACATTCTACTAGTATATTATAATTTTTAAATATACCCAAGTACTGAAATAAATTATGGGCTGTATCATGTGCAGAAATTACCGTCTAACATAAGCTTATGTACTGTTTTGGTGAGTGACTAATGACTAAGGGATGTCACAGTCACAGACCATTTTGATGGAATTTATCAAAATAAATCTGTCGTATTTTTTTTTAACAAGTAGTTTCAGTTGAGGCTTACCTAACAATTGTAAATTAAATTTACAATCAAATTTTACAATCAAATAATTATGATAAGGATGATATAAATTTTAAGTCAATAAATTTATAAGTAATGTTTATTTTTAAGATAAATTATATTTTTTTATAGACATCATGGATATGGATATGGATGTAGAAAAGTAACGTCTGAAATAAAATTTTATTATTGTTATGTATAACATTAACATTACTTTGTTTTGAATAATCATAGTTGAAGAAAATTGTGTACCTTTTTCAGAGTTCCCCTTGCTGTCATTGTTGCTCTTCACCATTTTGGCCAATATTGCAAACAAATCTAGGAACTTAGTCATTCCACGTCAGCGATGTCGAGATGGTAGTGCTGGAAAAATAAATTAAAATATATGTATAACATCTGAAAGCACAAAAAAAAACCAATAGAACCTACTACATTAGGTACCACTACTTAAGCCAAAGTAATGTGTAAGTACTTGTGAAAAGTGTGACAGTTTCTGTCTAACAAAGTTGATGATTATACATATATGATCCTATTTGGGGCGAGCTGTCTGTTAAACGTTGTTTGTCTGGTTTGTCTGTTAAACGTCGTACGCATAACACATACTGCACTTGCGCAAATAAAACAATAGTACCCACTATGCCAACTAAATGTGATAACTGTAAAAGATTAATTACAAAAACATGTCCGGGTGTGGAATGCTGCAAATGTGAAAGTATTTTTCATCTAAACACCAAATGTACGGGATTGAGCAACAAGCAGCTAGCTGCTCTAAAGGCCGCCTCTAGTTTAGAGTGGACATGTTTACAATGTCAAAATGAATCGCCTAAACGCAGCTCATCTATAATTGTTCCGGAAGATAACGAGACCGATGATGAAGATACTAATATACCAATCAATGCAAAAAAACTGTTGAGCAACATATCCAGAGAGGTTGAGAAGGCTATCAAAAAAGAAATGAGAGAACTAAATGAATCACTGCAATTTCAAAGCGATAAATTGGATGAATTTGTAGAATGTATTGAATCATTTAAAAAAAACATGAAATCCCTAGAGAAAAAAAATTTAGAGCTTACTAATAAAAACACAAACTTAGAAATCAGGGTAGGAGCAATGGAGCAGCGTTTGCATGAACTGGAGCAGGAAAAATTAAACAAATATATAGAAATAACTAATGTGGCAACTGATAACAATGATGAAGCATTAAAAGTGATAGAAAATATTGCGAGCAAATTAAAAGAGCCAAAGCAGGTAATAAAGAGCACTAGACGATTACAAGAGAGAAATGGCCAACCACCGATAATATTAGTTGAATTAAAAGATGAGGAGACTCAAGCAAATTGGTTAGCGTCATCTAAAAAAACAAAAATTTTGGTATCTGACGTAAATCAGACACAGGCCACGAACAATAACCTAGTGTATTTAAGGGAAGCTATGACTAAATCCAACAAACAGCTATTCTGGAACGTGAAACAAGCGTTGAAAATCAAGTTGCAGTTTAAATACGTCTGGTTCAGGAAAGGTTTGGTTCGAGCTCGTATGGATGACAACGAGAAGGTCTACACCAGGGTTCCCCAAACTATTTTGGACAAGTGACCCCTTTTCAACAATGAACTGTTACCTCAGACCCCCATGGTCAAATTACCTACTTTTAAGACCAACCCCCTTATTCATAATGGTCCGCTAACTTAAAGCAGCTATCTATCTTAGTCTATCTTTAGTTTTTTCCTATTGGTACAAAATACCTAGGTACTAAGGTGCCAATTAGAAAACTTTGCACTTGGTTAAGTGAGTGAAGTTGATTTCATTTTCTCGTCAAAATTTAACAAAATAAAAAGACAATCCAATTCAGTAAATATCAAGTTTAATTTATAATTATTACAAATTAATACATAAAGCATCTTAAGTTGGTAGGAAATTATATTTTAAAAACTATTAATTCGCAAAGAGAAAATAAAACATTCAGTGCGATGGATGAACCTGGTGACTATCTACCAATCTAGCTACATCCGGTTCAATATTAGTGAGTTGCAGCCTTAAATCTCCACGTTCGTTGATTTTCAAACGGTTTCTTTGTTTTGTCAAAATGTTTGTTACCACACTGAAGCTTTTTTCAACTAGATATGATGATGGAAAAGCGATAAGGTATTTTTCAGCAATGTTCCACAATGTAGGATACTGTGTTTCAATTTTGCGTTGCAACCAGAACTTCTGATAGCCTTGGTTGAACTTTTGCTTAAGCTCTTCGTCTGTGCTGATGGTAATCAACTCTTCTTGCATTATCACATTGGCTTCTTCTATGGCTGTGGTGTTATACGGATTTATTATCCATTGAGGAATTTGTAAATTTAAAAGATCATCAAACCTCTCCGTAAAATCCTTGTGTAATGCGTCCAAGTGAGTAACATATAATAAAATGTCATCATCTTGAAGCATTTTTGGTAATTTTGACAAATGCGGAAACTGCGAATATTCTTTTCTGCCTAAATTTTGTTTATAAAGAACTAGTTTACCCACGAAGGCCGATATTATTGATTTTGTTTTAATCAAGTTAAGATCATCACCCTGTAGTTGCAAATTAACTTTGTTGAACATTCCAAAGATATCAGTCAAGTAATAAATATCTGTTTTACAATTGTTCAGATTTTCTTTCAAATTCGGATCTTTTTCTTGTAAAAACTCCAACACAGATTCAAAAAGGGCTGAAAATCTTTCTAAGCAAGAGCCTCTTGATAGCCAGCGAACTTCAGTGTGCAGAAGTAACCGAGTAAAGACTTCGTCGTTTTCGTCACATAGTTGAGCAAATAACCGAGAGTTCAAAGAATTGCTTCGAATCTTGTTGATAGCATTTATTACATATTGTAAAGACTTATGCAATCTAGGACTCAGCTTTTTTGCTGCTAAATGCTGCCTGTGAATCACACAGTGAATAACCAGTACATCAGGCAGTTGTCGCTTTAAGTGAGCTATAAAGCCACGATGACGACCAACCATAGACGGTGCACCATCAGTCGCAACAGAAACAATATTCTTCCATGGAATAGCTTTATCAGTAAAAAAATGTTCCACGGCCTGAAAAATCGATTCTCCTCTAGTATCAGTCTCTAAATATGCAGCAAAAATCAGTTCTTGGCACATATTTTCATCTTTGATAAATCGAACATATCCTAACAATAGAGCTTCATTGCCGGGTAATGTAGACTCGTCCAACTGGAGAGAGAATCTGCGGGTCTGTAAGAACTTGCATAAAATGTTTTCCACATCGCGTCCCATCTCATCTATGCGTCTCTGAACGGTGTTGTTGCTCAAAGGTATTCTCTTTAAAATATCATGTGCGGGTTTGTGCAATACATTGTTAAGGACCTCCGCAATGGCTGGTAAGATAAGCTGCTCTCCAATTGTATGGGGTTTCCCCGACTTCGCTATTAGTAAAGATATATTATAGGACGCTCGTAAACCATCATTGTCTCGAATAGATGATGACGCAAACATCGATCCTATGGATGGCCTTTTGTCTAGTTTTTCTTTCAGTGCTTGAAAATATGACAAGGGCTTACTTTTTTTGTTAGCATGTACTCTTGATAAGTGGTCATCCATTTTTGAAGGCTTCATGGCATCGTTACTAAATACTTTTTCACATATGAGACACATCGGGAAGTGTTGATTTGATGGAGATGCAATAAATCCGAACTTCAAGTAGTCCAAACTGTATTGTCTGCATTTTTTTTTCGTGTCCGCCATCATAAAACTTTCAGTAATTCTGCAAACAAAAAAATAAGGAACCTAAATAAAAAACAATAATAAACTGTTAAATTTGCACACTATCTTATTTTTATCACACTCAGTTAATGGATTCTTGTTAAGTATTACTGACTTACTCTTTGATAAACTTTGATACCTATATTGGGAAGTAACTACAGTAGGTAATTAGGTATAGAAACTTCGTATTAGGTAATTAGGTAGAATAAGAACGAAAACCAAAGACTTAAGTGTTAGTAATTTTTACAAATACAATTATACATACCTATTTAAAATATGTTGTATGTTGTGTTTAACACTTTTTCAGTCACTTTACTTCACTTAATTTAGCTTTGTAATAAGTTTGTAATCTCTTGAAATAAATGAGTACTTAGCTATATGAGTTTTTATCGTTCAAGCTCCAACGAATTTCAAAACGCAAATGAACTTTCAACCTAAATGCAAGCTCGTTAAATAGTAAAATATCAGGAACATGTTTGGACTTGATCATGAATTCGTTCGTCTTAATTCGCGTAAAGCCGCTATCACACTATTCAATTTGAACGATTCCAATTTAGGAAATCGGAAGGTGTGATCGCAGTTAGAACAGATTGGATTCAATTAAGAGTTTATCCATTTTCAACTCTATATCTTCGATTTAGAAATCAATTTAGCGTAGTGTAATCACGAGCTCACTACTTAGATTCCTAAATAGGAATCGTTCAAATTGAATAGTGTGATAAGCACTTTATCGTCAAATAGAGAGCAAGTCAAAACGCCGCTGAAAGACGTACGCTCCAACTCAATCTTGCACAAACTTGTCCACATAGACTTGCCGAGTTTTTCATCTTGTACGAACTTGAAACTTTACATTCCTGGAACATTATTTCCTACAAAAATATTAATTATTCTTAGTACACGTAACACAACATAAACAATACAGTAACTACCTACTTACCTATCTTGAAAGTTTTAAATAAGAACTTGTGTTAATATAATAGGGGTCGATTTTTAGACCTCGTCGACCCCCAAAATCACTTTTCGTTTATGTCGACCCCTAGGAAACCGATATCGACCCCAAGGGGTCGATATCGACCACTTTGGGAATCCCTGGTCTAAACATAAATGATTTTCTGTCTCAATTACCTACATGTAATCCTAATCTATTGTGCCTACACATTAACATAAGATCAATTATAAAAAACTTTACTCTTTTTGAACAATGTATAAATACTTCCAATAAATGCATAGATGTCTGTATCTTAACAGAGGTAAATATTACTGACAGCGTAAGCTGCTTGTTCAACCTACATGGCTACCAAATGTTCGCTGTTTTACGGAAATATCGTAGGGGTGGAGGTATAATTGTATATGTACATAACAAACATAAATATCAAATAAAAAATATTACTAATGAATATTTTGAGGGTGTCATGTGCTCACTAACCACACAAACTAACTACTCTGCCAATATATGTGCAATATATCGGCCACCTAACTGCAGCAAACGTCAATTTATTTTTGAGCTATCACTATCACTCAACTCTTTAACTAAGCAAAAAGATGTATACCTAATAGGAGATATTAATCTGGACCTAAAACAAGATAACCCTGTAAAACATTTGTACATTAATACGCTACACAGTATGGGTCTTGCATGCGGGATTTCTGAGTATACTAGAATTGAATTATCTAATAAAACATGTATTGACCACATATACGCTCGATCCCGCTCACAAGACTTATACACAGCGGCGGCCATCGGAACCACACTGGCAGATCATCGCGCAATAATCATTGCCGCGTTTGGTACGCGTATACAGGTTGCTCCAAATTACAAAACATGTTTGAATAATATTGTGGTTTCCGAGCTATTAAACCAAATCGATTGGGATACCTCATGTATAAATGAAGACTGTCCAATAAGTATCAGCGATTTTCTACATAACAAATTTAATGAATGCTACTCAAAAGGGAAACATACAGTAAAAATTAAAAGTAACTACTCACGAAATAATAATTATTACGTTACTAATAAAATTAATAAATCATGTGAACATAGAGATAAATTAGTTTTAAAATGGATCAATGATGCCACTAACATGCAACTAAAAAGAGAATACAATACAGTAAGAAATTATACGAATAAATTAATTCAGAAACACAAAAACAAAACACTAAAAGCTAATATACTAGAAAACAAACAAAATCCAAAACAATTATGGAACATATTGAACGAATTAACAGGCCGAATAAAAGCATCTGTAGATAATGTCATCACAAACGCATTCGGTAATAAAGGATTAAATGACTTAGATATAGCTAATAATTTTGCTAAAACTTTTAAAAATAATGTGACAGCTATAATACCAAACTGCGCAACACCTTTATTAAACAAATCAATATATTCTAATCCTTCTAATGTCACAATGCGATTTAGACCAGCTACAGCAAAAAACATTGAACATATAATCAAAAGGATTAACACCAACAAATCACCTGGTATAGACGGTGTTAGAGCTGTTGACGTTAAAAGACTATGTACAAAAATTAGCAATATTGTAGCTAAACTTATAAATAAAAGTGTTGTAAAAGGTATATACCCTACTTCTCTAAAAACAGGTATTGTTAGGCCCATATACAAAAAAGGTAAGCATTCAGATTACGACAATTACCGTCCAATTACAATACTGCCTGTGATTGATAAAATAGCCGAAAAATATATATGTAACGAAATACACAATTTTTACAAAACAAATAATATACTAACTAATAAACAGTATGGCTTCCAGCAACACAAAAATACAACACAATTACTGACTAAATTCACAGATAAAATATATGAACAATTAGATGCTAAAAAACATGTGATGGTTGTATTTGTGGACTATAGTAAGGCATTTGATACCTTAAAACATAATGTTCTACTAGACAGACTTAACGAAAGTGGAATCAGGGGGAACATTCTCAACTGGTGTAACAACTACCTAAAAGACAGAAAATATATAGTAAAGATCAATAACACTAGTAGTGAGCCGGTAAAGGTCACAGAGGGTACGGCACAGGGATCCGTGTTAGGACCCTTACACTACCTTACTTATGTAAATAGCCTACCGAATTTAATTACTGAATGTGACATTTATCAGTTCGCCGATGATACATGCTTATTGGCCTACGGTGAGAATCCAAAAGAAGCCATTGACAGGCTCCAGATAGACTTTACTAAACTAATTGCATGGTCACATGATGCTGGTTTGGTCCTCAATGTAAACAAAACAAAACTAATGTACATCAGTACTAGCCAAAATAGAATTAAACATCAAGTACAATTAATAGCGCACAACCATGACTGTCTCCACAAAAATTTTATAAGTGATAGTCCATTTGCGTGTGATTGTGAACCAATTGAGGAAGTAAGTAAACAGGTCTATCTGGGGCTTGTTATTGATAACCGGCTGAATTGGAAGGACCACATCAATGGTGTATGCGACAAACTGAGAGCCATGCTTGCTAAATTTGCTATTATTAAATGGAAAATTCCCTATCATACCTTATTGATGCTGTATAAATCACTGGCTGAGTCGGTGATTGGTTATGGACTCTCTAGTTATGGTAGAACATACAAAACGCATCTAGACAAAATATATTCCCTACAACTAAGAATTTTAAAAACAATTATACCACACAACATTAAAAGACAACTTAATGACAACGATAAAACAATATTTGAACTTTGTAAAATTATTCCGGTCCATAGAAAGGTACAGCTAACACTATTATTAGAAGAATACTTCAACAACGAACTGAAAAACGCTAAAATAACTAATCCAAACAAAATAAATACACGCAGCAGCAAATATCAAAAACTAGAACTGCCAAAATATAATAACTTATATGGCAAACGCAGATTGGGTTTTTTAGTGCCTTACCTTATTAATAATCTGCCAACAGATTTAAAAAATAATTTAAACATAAAAAATATTAAATATAAATTAAAAGAATATTTTATCCGTAATATGTAATATAACGCAACTATATATTTTTATGTGTATGCATGTGTGTGTATATGTATGTATGTGTATGTATGTATGTATGTATGTATGTATGTATGTATGTATGTATGTATGTATGTATGTATGTATGTATAATATATATATAATTAATAATAATAAATATAACTAATATAATATAATATATCTATAGTGTAAATAATTTCATACTAAGATATAAGATAAATAAAGATAATATAACTAATACTAAGAAATTAAAAATATAATACCTAATTTATACATCATTTATTAAGATAAAATTTAGTAAAATTAAAACACCCCGTAGATAGTGTGCATTCTTGTTGTCAACAAGGATGCGCTTATATGATTCAGCTGCATGTAAGAGTGGGACAGGCAGGTTCGTTGTATCAAAGCGTATTAAAATTGTATCTACCTACAAATATCGATACTTTTTCAAATTCAAATTCAAAGCATTTTATTCGAAATAAGATTTACAAAATCGCTTTTCGACTTCTTTTATTTGTTTGTAGCAATGTTTATGTTTTATATTTTTGTTATTGTGGACAACTCAGGTGTACGCTAAAAACCTAATTGAGTTTATAGTACACCTAAACTGTGTACCACCATTGTATTTTTGTTTTGTGTGTAAATAAAATAAAAAAAAAAAAAGCTAAAATGAAATAAGATCTCTTCCAAATTTTTGGGAAAAGCGCATCCCGTTTTTGGTATAATTTAATTTAAAATAGATGGTTTAGAAGAAGTTAACGAAAAATACGACAGAATTGGACAGAATTGACTTTATTTTATAATATTACCCGCTCCGGCTCCGCAGAGAATGCTATTTCTTATTTACACAAAAAACCTTTATCGTTTATTCCTCTTTCCATCAATGAAAACAGAATTTTAGCGGATTGAGCGGTTTTGCAGTCCATAGAGGACAAACATCGTCAATACTAATAATAAATCTGTAAGGGTCGGTCATGGAATAAGTTACTTTGTATTCAGATATCGTGTTTATAGGCTCTATACATGATACTGAAACTAAATTGACGATTTTTAGAATTTTTTTCTGTATGTATGTATGTTCCCCCATAACTCTGAAACGAATTAACTGATTTTAATGAAACTTGGTAGATAAACATTTGGACGTACGGGACACATGATAGGCTACTTTTTTCTTTTTCAACGCGGACGAAGTCGCGGCTGGTGCCCGCGATAAAACCACGTGAAACGACGAGCAAGTGAGACATTTTTCTATACTTTTACTAATACGATATTATAATTAAAGAAGATTTGTATTTTTGTATTTTTATAATGAATAAACACAAAAACTACTTAACAGTTTTTGAAAATTCTTTCACCTATAGAAAGCTACATTATCAGGGATTAATATAGGTTATATTTTATAAATTTACGCCTACGAAGTCGCGTGCAACAGCTAGTTTTATAAAAAAAAAATGTATTTATATCTTTTATACTTTTAGATAAATTTAAAATTTTATTTGTACAGTTAACAATTTTAATTAGAAGTAGAAAAAGAAATACTCACACGAAATGTTTTATATTATATATCCTTCATGTCTTTGCGTCGGCCTCAGGTCAGGTCACCAATAAATGAGGAATCAATTCACCTGAATATATATAACAAAACACAATACATCCACGGCCGAACGCTCCACCGCGCGGTTAACTTCGGATAATGGACAATAAAGTTATTTAGTGGCATAGCATTTATCGCTACAATTGTTTTAACCACAAATAATATTTAATTTCAATACTAATGCGCCACATAATTTTATTATATTGTACTCATGTGAATTATTTTAAATTTATTAGAATTCAGACATATTTTTATTGTTTAAATTGAGTTTTTAATTAAATTTTTAATAATTTTATTTAAGTCTTTTGAATACATCTCTGTATTTTTTATCGAAATAAATAATAAAAGAGCCATTGAGTTGTTATAAATATTAAAAAAAAACCGTGCCAATTTTAAATATTATACTTTTTCAACAAAATCACGTCTTTGAATTTGGATATTAAATTTAATGATAAGAGTTAAAGGAGAAAGATTTTTATATACAAACTAGTTGACGCACGCGACTTCGTTCGCGTAACTTATAAAATATATCCTATCTTTTAAGTTGGACCAAATTACATATAGTTATAAAGTTTGATCAAAATCGGTTCAGTAGTTTAGGAGTTCATCGCGGAGGAACATGTGATATGTAATTTTTATATATATACTAGCTGACCCGGCAAACGGTGTTTCGGCACACAAAATTTCATCAAAATCGGTCCAGCCGTTTCGGAGGAGTTTGGCAACAAACACCGCGACACGAGAATTTTATATATTAGAGATAGAGATTTGCAGAAAAAAATGCACTTGTGCGAAGCCGGGACCGGGCCGCCAGTACTAAACTGATATAATCGATTTTTCTTAAATTAATTCCCAATAATTGTCTTATTTTAGGATTATAAACCATTTTCTATCTCTACAGATTTCTTCACAAATCAATTACATATTTATATGTTTTATATGATTGTATCATATTTACAAGATTAGCGGTTACTCACCACTTATGATATGACTAATTTCTTGTCCTTGTTTTATATAAAGTACTCCTCTCTTTCGCCCTTCTGCATTAAACTATATTAATTCACATTGTAAAACACTTTAAAGCGAGAAACGCCTTCTTACAGTGTCCAACTCACATAAAATTGACTGAGGGAATGCGAAGTGAATTCAATTTGTTCTGTTAACACTTGAAGGTGTGCCTGGAAGTGTTAATTGTATTATTGACAATAACACAGCAATCACAAGATTCTGTTTTGCAATAAAACAATAATTATAAATGACGGTTACATGTATGTAGCAAACTCGTGACTCCATATACTCTCCATATCGCTGTGTATGTACTCAAATATCTAGATAGGATTTTTAGTGTTATAATAATAATAAATACATATAATTAGAACATATTTTCATGTCCTTGTTGGAAAGAACATACTTTATATTCAGTATATTAACGTTAACTTAACTTAACTTATTACTTTAACTTCTAGGGGAACATTTACACATTTTGGGGCTAAATTGACAATGGGTTAAAACATGGTACTCAGATGCGCGGGAAGTCCCGGAAAATCAAAAAACAGCTTTTTGTGCAAAATTGCGTTTTTAAAAGAAATACAATTATATAGGTAGACTTAAAAAGCAAAAGCTTATCTAAATAAAAAAAAACATTAATATAATTAATATCGGCGGAAAGCAAATTCAAAATATACTATGTAAAAAAGAAGAAATAGAATCAGATGTAGCAAAATAAGGAATGGGACAATAATTAATTAGTATGACACCACTGTCGAGCCTGGAGTTGGTCTTGTTTATATGTTAGCTACTTGCAATAACTATTATATGAACTATAATATAAGCTTCTCATGGACAGCTAAAGCAACTGATGACCAAAAATAAGTAGGTATAAATATTGCTAATTCTTCTGAAAGGCGGAATAAAAACCTATCTATTTTCTTTACACCATTAACAAAAATTTATGATTCCGCTAGTAAAATACAATTCACTTCATTCCAAGAGTACAGGTGTGTACAAAATAAGTTACCTTAATTGAATTAATCAATCTTACAATATCACTTAGATAAATATTGTTATGTAGAGCAATTTCAAATTGTGAATAATTTTGGTTAAATACGTGTAAAAAAATCACGATTGAATATGTTTACAAATTTCAGCCATAATTAATTAGAAAAAACCTACACTAAATATAGGTAATTTTAAATTCATACATTACCAGAGCGACCCGCTCTCATTGTATAGACCAAAAATTTATCCAAGTATAAGTTCAAGGACAGGTATTCTACCAGAGCGGGACAAATTGGGGACAAACAACCTGAAGGGCATCTCACAAGATGCAGCTGGATGAGAAGGGCAAAGGATCAATTTCGATTTAACGAAATGCTGTACAAAGTTCTAAGTAATACTGCTTAGTAACTTAAAAAGAAAGAAGAAATTGACAAAACTATTCGAACACTTGTACACGTGACTGTACTTCCATAGGTCATAGTTATCAAGCATGGCACTGGTTGCCACTCATTGGTCATCGCTATGGTAACGAAGTCACAACACTACGCACAATAAAATGACTGACAGTGGGTGTTGACCACCATAAGTACTAGTCAAGGGCGACCTACAATTTCGCAATTGGATTTTGAACAATAAAAGTCGAATACAAATTGAATTGGTATATTATATCCCCTGTTAACAAGGCTTTTTATTGTCTAGCTCCATACAAAGTTATTTCATGTATTATAATTCTATTTCTAGGGAGATTTTTTAAAATTTTTAACTATGTTTTAGGTCGCCTATAAGTTTATGAGAGGTAATAAATATACCTCTCCAAAACTTATAGACGACCTTTATGGGACATTTTTGGCACACAGATAGTTTATTAGCTGGATTATCATATATTTTTTATCCTGGAAAAATGTTTCTGAGGAATTTTCAAACAACGAACTAAAGCCCGAACGAAGTCGCAGGCACAGCTAGTATTGAAAAAATGTTTTAACACCTAAGAAAAAGAGAAGCGGACGAAGTCGCGGGAAAAGCTAGTAGACGGTTTTGGGTAAGGTACAAAATGAGGGTACAAAGAACTTCCCTTATTTCCTTATTCGTACACTCACACAAAACACGTGTTGATTAACAGTGCCCTAATTAAAGTCCCCGGGCGTAGATTGTGATCGCACCAGGTTGTGTATTAACTATAGTTAATTTAAAAAATTAAAGAAAGCTATTTTCTTTCTTAAAATTTAAAGAAACTTAAGAATCCCTTTGGTTCTCAAATTGCATTCTGTGATCACTGATTACAGTATTATACCTTTTGAAATAAAGGAATTTTTCTTTCATAAATTGTTATGTACTCGAGCACAACTTTAAAAATGTTTTATTTAAATAATTTTATTATAATTCTTATTAAAAAACTCATATTTAATGCAATAACAATTTATTTATTTGATTTAATCAATGAGAAATGAACTCAAAATTTGTTTTGCAGTTTAAAAGTAATTCACGGAATTTTGTAATTTGTTCATGTACATTGTACTCATTCTTGTATCGAAAGCGATGGCGATGTTGTGGTGATCGATCGATTTGTAACATTATATAAAATTATTAGTTAGTCGTGTCGTTTGTTCGTAAAACATGATATTTTACAAAAAAAATAATAATAAACCAGTGCAACTAATTATTGCTATTGTAAAAAATATCATCATCATAATTCAAAAAGTATATCCAAAATCGTATCAATATCTGAATAATATTTCATGAAGAATGGGAATCATAAATGGGTGTATTAACCAGTATCAACTTTCAGAGGATATCCTGCAGAAATAGCGCCCGTTTGCTTGTATTTAGGCGCTTAAGGGGTGCTAAAATCGGTCCTGCCTTTTACGAGCAGTACACATGTACCTACAGAAAAATATATGTAAAGAAATATCCCTAGGTACTAATAGATGTTTGCCAATGATCTAATGGAACTCAACCATAGATATAAATTTAAAAAATTGAAATCATGATAATATCCTTTGAAATTTACTAGTTTTGCTAAGGAGAAAACAAACATATGGGTCCACGTGATTAATGGTTTCTATTGTTGGCATCAACCGCCATTCACTAGCAACCTGTATTGAACGAATTCAATACCTTAATGACTTTCGTTTGTGTTTTTTTTTTTTACCTTAGTACACTTTACTTTACAATAACTTTACAAGGTACTTAGTAGAAAATTTATATTATGGGTGGGTGTCCTTGAAAATTTGTTTTAAAACTTTTTATAGAATTTTTATAATAAAGGGCATAAGACATAAAGCATTGAGAATAACTTAAAAATATACCTTATATAAGACCACCATTATATAAAAACATTTATGTTGTTGTGTTTCGGTAAGTGACTAAGGGATGCGCAGAACCCATTTCCTTATCCCCCCCTAATCAAGGGATTCTAATAAAGTCTACCAAGAAATACGATCTACGGTCGGCCATGCTCTTGTAGATACATTATTGGTGTAAATAGATAACACAGCACTTTATGTCTAGGCAGGAGGGCCTAGACTTAGTAGTTGAGAGGCCTAGAAAATTGATTGCGTATAATGATTTTTTTATGTACTTATTATTTGGAGTGATCGCGAGAGTAAAAGTTTGAGAATCGCTGCCCTAACCTTATCTTGTCTCCTGTCCTGTATCCCATTTTTTGCATTTTCTGCTTTCTTAAGTTAGCATAGGTCTTTAGATAACTTTATATCTATGTCTAATAGCTAATAGACTAATCTATTATGTAGTAGCGTCGATAAAACTCTACTTAATCAGTAGTAGCAGGCAGACAGTCAGTCTCTCTTTTCACAGATTTATTATAAAAAATACACACCACCTATGATTTACATGATAAATGATATCTAAAACGGCTTGTTTAAGATATTTTAATAAAATTCTAAATTTAAATTGTAAATTAAATAGGTATTAAATAAGTTTTATATTTTGAAGGCATTAATTTTCAAATTCGACTAAGTATTATCAATTACTTATTCAAATAAAAATATTAAAACTTGACTCTAGTTAATATCTTTAGTTTTGAATTAGGTTGCGATTAAAAATATATAGTTCATTTTACAGTTCCAGTTCTAGTACTATCTGATCAAAATAGAAAAGCTAAAAATACATGCTCTAGCTCTAGTAGCTCTAAAATCCAATGTGTCAGTGTAAAACATTAAGTCCTTAACGACCAGAACGTAACTGATCCATTCTATTATAAACCTTATTACGAAAGCGCAGAGTGTAATATGTGTCATTATTGAATACTTATTGTATTTGGAACACAAAGTGTAAAGGCAGTGCCGTCTTAAGTCTATTCGGCGCCGGGGTGCGGGGCTCAGCCTGCGCCCTCGTTTTCTTTTACACTGCAGCGTGGCACGCGACCGACGACACACTGCAGTATGAAAGGGGTCCTAGTCAACCAAGAAAACACAATACACGTAATTTTGATAATTTGTTTATTTTTCTAAAATACAAAACTAAAATTAAACTTAAATTATACAAATTAAACCCAATTATACAAATAAAAAACAAAACTATTCTCCATTCGAGACATTATGTCCAGTTTCTGGAATTAACACTCTAGAAAAGGTACCTACTTTTTCAAAAAAGTGAAGAATTATACTTTTATTTTAACATGAAAAAGAACATGATGCAAAAACAAAGAAAAGAAGGAACCTGTTAGTTGAGAAATCAATAGAATTATGAGTTAATTACAATTAACAGTGATTGTAATGGCGAACTTACACAAAATCTCAATAATTTCTGCACTAAGATCTTCTGTGCTAATTCGGCGGTTGTCGCAAATGAAATGAGCTAACGAATTTAATTACTTAAAAAGAAGATATCAGATCAATCACTGACCGACACTACATAGGCGCCGCGCGCCGCGCTGTAAATTCAAATGAACTTACACCTAATTGTAGTGATTTAGAGATCATTTCTCTTTAAGTGCGAGCGCTCGGACGGCTATATCAAAGGGAGCAATTACTCGCCTACGAAAGACGCACAGGTGCCGCTCCGCCGCCGTGCGCCCATTTCAAATGAACTTACACTTTATTGACTTAGAGATCATTTTGCTTCAAGTGCGAGCGCCCGGGCGGCTATATCAAAGGGAGCAATTACTCGCCTATGACAGACGCATAGGTGCCGCTCCGCCGCCGTGCGCCCATTTCAAATGAACTCACACTTTATTGACTTAGAGATCATTTTGCTTCAAGTGCGGGCGACCGGGCGGCAATGTGCCAAGTTTTATACACTCTCTTTGGATTAGAGATTTTGCCGCGCGCGTGTTGTATTAAATAAAATTTTTATTTGTGTAGTAATAAGAGTCATTTTAGCTTGCACATCATGAGCGGTATGACAAGCGCCGAAAGCGTAATAAAAGTAAAACAATGATTATTTTTGATGACTATTTTTTTTATATTTACTTTTGGGCATACGTATTTGTCGTAACAAGTATATTAAACTGTGCAATGGCGTTAAATTCAATGAAATATCTAAATATTCAGGGTTCGGCAAGGCGCCCCCGGGCGCTCTGCGCCCGGGTGCACCGCACCCCTTGCACCCCCGGGTAAAGACGGCCCTGTGTAAAGGTATACTTAAAATGAAAATTACTTCCTTAGTTTCGGTCTATGACCTTTACTAAAATTGTTATTTGATGTATTTCATATTGATTATTTGTCTACCTTTGTCTTAAGTAAACATGGTGACAACACGAATGTTGTCACCATAATTTGGTAAAACATCTTATCGAAATAAGATCTTATCGAATCTTATTGAAACCATACTATCCATACTATATACTATACTAAAATGTGCTCCGGATTAAAATAAGGGGTAATGATAAAAATTTTAATATTAGTTATTTTATGTGACACTGAGACACTGTATTCAGCAATCTAAGCCATTTTTATTTATTTATTAAATAATTTTTCGTTCTAATTTTGAATTAAACAAGAGAAAAAACACTTACTTAATTTGTCGATTGTGAAACTCTATTTGGTAACAAATTCGTAAGACTATAACATCAATAATGCAAAAATATTTTTAAAATTTATTAGAATAGAAATATTATTACCTTTCTGACCATACAATGTATATAATTAGTTAGTTACTCGAATTCAAAGATTTTTCGTGCGATAAGCTGAAAAGAAATAGAAAATTATACTTACTTTTCGTGTCAGGTTCAATGCTATTAAGACCTAGGTAATATATTAAATTAAAACTGTACCTAGATTTTAGCATAAACTTGACATTATTTAAGTAAAACCGAATAATAAACATGAGGAAATGTTGGGAATGAAACGTTTCAGATTTATTACTATTCATTCAGGGTCCCTTAATCATATTTGAGTAAATCATTATTTATTTGCCTAAAACATTTAAATGATCATTTATTGTAATTTATTGCAATTACTTAAGTGAAAAGTATTTACAAAAGTATTTTTTATCCAAATAATTAATTCCTATCTGTTTGTTTGTCCGTATTATACGATATACTTTTACATACTGATCAGTATAGAGAGCTGAGATTTTTTTCTCTGCAAAAATTTAGATGTCTGCGTGAAAATTGAAAAAGGGTGATCGACGAAGTCACTTCGTATAGCCTAGTAAAAGAAAATGTTTATAATGACAGATAAAAACACTTAATTAACAGTATCGCACCGTCGAAGTGGGTTTTCGAATGCGGCGAAAGCCCAAGTCACTGAACTGAGATTTTCTATAACTACGAACTACGAAGTTAAAGACATGGGGTGAGAGAGTTGTTGACCTGGGTTCAAAGTACCTATTGCACAAGTTTTCAAATCTGTATCCATGGTAACAACGCCATACCCATCAAACATCATGCTCGACATGCAATTATTTTCAAAACCCTTCGATTTTTATTATTGTTTTTTTTTTTTATAAAATAGTAATCACCAAAGGGAGAAATTTACCGATTACTATGAAGGGTGTAAATGTGGCTTTAGCCTAATGCACTCAATTAGGAATCTCGCTTACTTTCGTGTTGTACATAGTAGGTACTCTTCTTCTGAATACATGAAGGCATGTATAGCCTTCGAGGGAAATAATATTTAGCCATTTGTTTTTAACAACTTTTCTTTTCAACAAAAAAATAGAAGGAAAGAAGGGATGGGGTAATGGGCTCTAGCATCCCTTACTCTATCACATAAACAATACATCACGTTATGCTGGTATTTCATTGTGTGCTTAAAATAAAATATTTTTCGCCTCATCTAAACAATAAACGGGTTTGAACAATGTAAATAATTCATGAGGCTGGTTCTAACAAAGTTTGTAATAATAATAATATTATCATTGTAGTTTGATTTTAACTCAGTAATAACGTTAGATAAAGGCCACTAAATCGAAAAAGGCATTATTATGCCTGGCACCAACCTGGCACTGATTTGGATACAGAATTTTATGTATCCTACGCAAGTCAAGTCAATTTGACATATAATCTAAAACAAACCATATTTTCTTAAATATAAATTTTCTAATGTGAAAATTTATATTTAAGAATAAAACAACTACAAAACCTTTTTTATGCAAAGGTCGTCAGACAGGCTGACGGTCCACTTGATGGTAGGTTGCTACCATCACCTATTAATACAAGCGACGCCACTGACGCCACCAAGAGCTGCAAGTTCGCCGCTGAAGTAGGATTGAGGAAGGCATTGTGGCATCTTTTAGCAGAGTACAGTTTCGTTAGGCGCGCGTTGGTAGCGTACATATGTCGTGGTCAGATTATAAAATTGATCACTTCATGAAATGGCCAGCTAAAACTGGCCATATCAATAATGTAGAGTATCAAAAGTTTAATAAAAACTCGAATTAAAGAAAGAAGCTATAGATAAAATTAAAGTTAAAAGCTGGTTATTCAATAATATGGCCAGTTTTAGCTGGCCATTTCATGAAGTGATCAATTCTATGATCTGGTCACGATACATACACGGCGTCGCTATAAAAGACGATAGAGACAAAGAGAATATTGGGTGCACCCAATACTAAGATGTAAATACAGTATTAGTTTTTTTTTTTCCAGATTCACAAAAAATGTCAACCATCTCCACCAAATTACGTTTTTTGGAAACATTTTATTTTTATCATCTGGATTTGTCATAGATGGTCGCTTTTGGATTTCATCGATAAAGAAATCGGTATCAAAATGGTCAATCTCCATTTTTGTACGTCATGTGTCCACTTTACACGAAAGCGCGCGGTCAAATGTACAACCAAATGGCGACCCATATCTCAAAGTACGCTTGAACAGAAAGGTGAGGCTGCTAGAAGCGCGCAGTAATGTATACACAGCCGTACTAGAACTTCATAATATAATTCTCAAAGCGCGCGTTTAGCAAAGCGCGCGCTTCAAAAACGCCTAATGTGTACAGACTGTTACTCATCGAAAGACAACAGTACTTACACATATTGCTATTGAAAGGTGGTTTTCTGTAATGCTACTGCTACACCTGCGTCTTAACGCGTTAATTAGTGCGTTAAATAAGGCATTACGCAGATGTGGCCAAGATTTTAGTGCGTTAATTTGCTAACGGCAATACTAATGGCATTAGACGTTAAGCAATAGCTCGGGTGTCGGTTTTTTTGACACATCAAAGGGTTTTAACGCGTAATTTAACGCTTAACGCGATGTTAACTACATTAACGGCTTAACATCGTCTCATTCCGCAGGACCGAGTTCAACGAAGATGCATTTGAATCATCCACCATCTTCTTCTTTTTTGTTTTTTCTTTTTTATTAAATTGCATAAATGCATATAATCATTAATTACACTCATTGCTGCAACTAGTGCAGCTGCTTCAACTTCCATTTTGTATTAGCGCGTTAACGGGATGAATTAGCTTTTAACGGCGTTAGAACCTTAATGTAGCCAAAGCGTATTTTTAATGCCTTAATTAACGCGTAGTTGGACATTAACACTAACGTTAACATTAACGCAGGTGTAGGTGTAGCAGTAGCATAAGGGAGGGTTACTGATGCCAGACGGGCTGCACAACTTATTATTAACAGCATTTATTACTTTTAATAATATTTGATAATAAATTAATTAAATCAAGATTAGACTTAAAATACTTTTTAAAATTCTAATATAAAATATACTGTAACACTAAATACATAATAGGCAAATTTATACTATAACCGCTCAATAAGCCCTAAAACGGAGACCAATAACCGATAACTTGCTACCAATGTACGCGATCTATATCTTCGTATAACGACTTGGTAATTGGGGGTCAAAATTATTTGGAGTTTGGTCGTGCGTGACTCTTCCAACTCGTGCATGCCGCTTAACATCACATCACAGTGGTCGAAGAGCCGACAGTTAATAAAGCTGTGAGTCAACTCTTCAAATGAGTCATTTATTCCTCAAACGTATTTTGTTACCTCTTTACAAGTTTACCTATCACACAAAATTATGTTAATAGTTATACTAAAGGAAACGTAATAGTATGTAATGATTTTTAAATACAAAAATACAATATGTTAATTACATTGAGATAAATGTTTTTTTTTATGTAAATAAATGAACTATTTTTTATTTTATTTTATTTAATTAAAAAATTAAACATAAAATATTTAATGGTTGATTATCTGGTTTAATTCAATTGGTATCTAATGAATCTACTAATTGCGAGTAGTAATGTTTCTTTATACGAATCAATTAACAATAACTGTTGATTAATTTATCTTATTTTACATTTATTTATCTTTCTTTTATTTATCTAGAGGAGGCCTTTATCAGTGATCACGTTGATGGGAATGCTGAAAATTATAGAAACATAACATTTTTCAAGCAAATATCGGCAGGCAGTAGGCTGACGGTCCAATTGATGGCAGGATTATATACTCTTTGATGGCAGGTATCTAGCGTTGCTATAAACCTTTGATTGTATACTGTTTATATATTATATTATATAGTATATAATATAATCAAAGCTATTAACACAAGTATGGCGTAGTTGCGATACAAGTAATGCCGCCGACTTTGATTGGATAAAGGATTAGAAATAAAGAGGGGATGGGAAAACAGACCCTGGCTTTATTCATTCACCGAAACAACAATTCTCGTATTGTTATCACTGCGGTACGCAGTGTGCCTTACGTAGTATAGAAAAAAACGAATGCTAACGAAAAACCAACACCTTAAAAATTTAATTGTAAAAGGATTCCTCATTTCATAGAAGTCTGCAAGGCGATGAGCACAACACTAACATAGAGTACTAATAGCTAGCGAAATAATTTATTTTCTGTATTTAAATAGGAACAGCACTGGCCGAAACGTTGCCGCCATAAACCAAAACATAAACTTACGCGCTCTGACGCCGCACGAACGTGTCTATAAAAAAGTTCCAAATTCGATTTCGTTTCGCGTCGAAAGCGATTGTAATTTTACGTTGCTGCCTGTGCGTAAATTTTGTTTGTTGAACCTTATTGTTTGTGACTTTCGGTGACCCTTTTTCAAAAATGGAAGGCTGTGGAATGAACTGTATAAAGTACCTTTTGGTAGTCTTCAATGGGTTGTTTATGGTGAGATTTTTTAAAAGTTTTCTTTTATTTTAATAACTATTTTTAAAGGCAAAATTAAAGGATATTTTGATTGTTTAATTTTCTATAGCATATAAGCTAGACTTCGTTATAGTTGCACTCGTAATATGAAGTTATTTTCGTAATTGTGTTTATTAGTGTTGTCGCGTGATATGAAAATAAATTATTCTCGTTTTGAATCATTCATGATTTTTATTACTTTCTTCTGATCTTGTTATGTCACATTAATGATTTAATTGGCAACATTTTCTCCGCGGAAATATAATTGCGATCACACAGAGACTTAATAAAAATATTATTTCAATCCTTCTATAGTTATATAAAATAAAATAAAATAAATCGAGATATATAAAATAAAGTTACTTTTATTTACTGTCTATTTCTTAGCTAATTTCTACTAAACCACTCAACGTATTTTGATACAATTTACACAAATGGAAAGAGCATTAAACGAGGAAGGTTTGTGTATATAATTTTCAGAAAGAAGTTGCATCTGTGCGAAGCCGGGAGCGGGTTGTTAGTTTTGTGTTTTGTTAATTTGTATATTTAAACCTTTTGCCTTCATAATGGAAAATACATTGAAGAATACATAATATATTATTTTTAACACATCAATCTAATTTTATGTTGTAGTAGATTTATGTTTGAATTGTTTCTTTTCATATTTGGGTATTATATTTTTTACTAAAGTGTTATTACTTACTAAGGTGTTTTATACTACTTTATGCTAATAAGTAATATAAAACTCATATTCGTAAAGTTAAAATGCCTTTACGTAATACGTTAGGGCTAGTGCAACTATGTATGGAATACAAGGTTTACACCTTCATACTAGTTTAAGATTATCTCATATGCTTAATATGGTATAAGCATCCATACTAATATGTATAATACAAGCGAAAGTAATTCTGTATGTCTGATACGTTTACACATCAGATACATATGCCAAAACAACATCGAATATTAAAGATAGTAGTAATACGAATAATTTATAGATTAAAACATAAATTTTAAGAATTAATATTTTAGTTTGTGAAATAACTGTCAACAGACTCATAGATAATTCAATACTAAGCTGTTTAATTAAATTGATTATATATTAGGGAATATAGGCATATAATAAATTTAATTCGAACTCATAACTATTGGATTGAATTAAACTTTTTGAATTAATATTGAAACTCGATCATTTAATAGATAATTTAGTGTAAATATTATTAATAGGTACTTAAGTACACTATTGTATTAGGCTTATCAACGTAGATTTAACTCTTCAAAATTATTTGAATAAATAAATAAATAAACTAATGAAAACTAACTAAATAAATAAACAAATTAATGAACTTTAGAAAAAATATCTCTAAATATAATATTATAAAACGTATCTTTATCCAACTGTCTTTTTGTACGAATGTTTTAGTGTTTTTAATGTGTTCCTTTCCTCATCCCGATCCGTCTCGCCGTCTGGCGTCAGTAACCACCCTTACAGAACACACACGGAAGATGTGTGTGATTGAACTCTTACAGAAGACCACTGTGAAATAACAGAACGTGTGTTGGTGTGTTTCGTTGTGTAAGCAAGAGATGCCAGAGTCCACAGGCCAGTTTCTCTATCCCATTCTTATACCTTATTCTTAATTCTGCAACTGCCATCAAGTGGACCATCAGCCTGCAAGCTGCTAAGGAGTTGGATAACTTGGAGGAGTTGCTAAGGAGTTGGTTGCAATGTCATCCATAATAATAAAATGAATCCCTAAATGTGTTGCTAAGCGCAAAACTCGAGAACGGCTGGACCGATTTTAATTCTGTCTTCACTCATGGACAGAGGCATAATCAGGGAAGGTTTTTACGTAAATAAAATGCACCTCAGGCGAAGCCGGGAGCGGCCCGCTAGTTATGAATAAACTCCTTTACTTTTTTTTATAATATAAAGTTGGCAGACAGGCTGGCGGCTCACTTGATGGTAGGTGGTTACCGTCGCCTAAAGACACAAGCAACACCAAGGGGAGTGCTAGTGCGCTGCCTAAAGTATTATTATTAAATAATTAAATACTCTACTTACCTAAATAATGTTTTAACTATATATAGTATATGGAGATCACTTCTTAAAATAATACCAACATTAATACAAACTAAAAGAGTTTTTCTAGACTTTCAATATCTTTATTTTATTTTATTTTTATTCAATTTAAATTTTTAGGAACACAATTTTTTTTTTTTTTTCTCTTAAAAACGTGATTACACTTAAACACTAGTTACAATTATAAATTAACTAAACACAATTTACTATTTAAACACAACTATTAAACAACATTTTCTGGTGAATTCATAACTTGAACTAAGTACGCTAAAAGTGACCTGCAAGTTGTCCTATTAAAAAGGTATTCTTGTTTGCCAAATATTTTTCCGTATCCAAAGGGAAAAACGGTTACAAACTGTGAATCGTAATACTCTTTGTGGAAGTTTTTCATCGACGGGGATTTTTCATTGGACGATATATAGTTTTATTTTTTTCATAAAAAAAAACTTTTTAACATAAATACATCCATAGTGAGAGGCTATTCGAAAATCTGATGATAACAAAATCAGGGGAAACTTTTTGGTACTGTACCTATATGTATATAATATTATATCATCAACATACAAAATTCAATCACACAACTCCATAGCAAAAGGATAAAAAATTTTTTTGGTCATATGGTACATTCTATATGTGTAAATATTCGTTGGATATATATACATATATAATACGTACAAAGAAAATATTACTCGTAACGTGCAAGCATTAATTAATTGGTGGTATAAAGAATGAATTGAATTAATATTGAAATATGAAACAGAATTACATCAATAACACTGCTGATGTCCTATTTAACTTAATATATAAAATTTAAGTGTCTGTTTGTAATGTCAAAATAATTGCTTTTTACTTAAGTAATGTATACCAGTGTATACAGTACTTATATAAAAAAGTGTGTGTGTCAGCTCCGACGCACGACTGGATTTTCTCAATTCACAAATAAATATCAATGGGTATAAATATAAATATATTATATGTATTATATTATATTAATATGTTTTGAGGCATATTGTAGCCTGTAACGCGTAACGTGTGACATGTGACATTTGATTTTACTCCCAAAAATGACGAGCTACCTTGGTGTTAAAAACACTACCTTAGTATGACTTGTATTAATTTATTGGCGACCGTAGCCACACATTTATTAGGCATATTTTATTAGACAATCATCAATTTTTATATTATGTCCTCAATAATTTTTTTTATCTAATTCTAATTTTACATTAAATGTAAAAACACAACATAGTAGTTATTTTGGTTATCCAATTAATTTTCTATTTTATTACCCATTATATATCGGAGCTTTAAATCTATTAGCATTAAATATGTTGTAAATAGAAATACCTGTTAAAGGAAGTTGACGTAATAATGAGTCAAACGTGAGCATTATTCACGCTGATTTTATAATCGCCATAAGAAAGGATTCCACGTTACGCACTTCAGTATTACGCATTAGTGTAGGTAAAATTATATTATTTTGTCCTGTGGAAAATTAATTACATTTTCTAAGTTCATTTTAGTACTGGCAGGTCACACTGCGGATGTCGTGTCATAATGTTTCCACGACCCCGCCTATCTACGGCCGCGCTAGAAAGTCGCTTCGTACTTACCCCTTAAGCAGTTATCACACTTTAAATTTTGAAGGATTCCAATTTAGGAAATTTGAAAGTGTAATCGGAGTTAGAACAGATTGGATCCAATTTAGATTTTATCTATTTTCAATTCAATGTCATCGATTTAGAAATCAATTTAGTGTAGTGTGATCACTAGGTTCACTACTTAGGTACCTAAATTGGATTCCTTCAAGGATTCCAATTTAGGAAATTGGAAAGTGTAATCGCAGTTAGAACAGATTTGATCCAATTTAGATTTTATCTATTTTCAATTCAATGTCTTCGATTTAGAAATCAATTTAGTGTAGTGTGATCACTAGTAAACTACTTAGGTTCCTAAATTGGATTCCTTCAAGGATTCCAATTTAGATAATTGGAAAGTGTAATCGCAGTTAGAACAGATTTGATCCAATTTAGATTTTATCTATTTTCAATACTATGTCTTCGATTTAGAAATCAATTTAGTGTAGTGTGATC
This sequence comes from Synanthedon andrenaeformis, assembly GCA_936446665.2. Lineage (NCBI taxonomy): Eukaryota > Metazoa > Arthropoda > Insecta > Lepidoptera > Sesiidae > Synanthedon > Synanthedon andrenaeformis. The sequence continues at coordinate 1,544,391 of OW387780.2, read as the reverse complement.
ACTAGGTTCACTATTTAGGTACCTAAATTGGATTCCTTCAAGGATTCCAATTTAGAAAATTGGAAAGTGTAATCGCAGTTAGAACAGATTTGATCCAATTTAGATTTTATCTATTTTCAATTCAATGTCTTCGATTTAGAAATCAATTTAGTGTAGTGTGATCACTAGTTCACTACTTAGGTTCCTAAATTGGATTCCTTCAAGGATTCCAATTTAGAAAATTGGAAAGTGTAATCGCAGTTAGAACAGATTTGATCCAATTTAGATTTTATCTATTTTCAATTCTATGTCTTCGATTTAGAAATCAATTTAGTGTAGTGTGATCACTAGGTTCACTACTTAGGTACCTAAATTGGATTCCTTCAAATTGTAAAGTGTGAAACCGCTTTACCATGAAATAACAGCATCTATGCTGTTCTGTTTCAATGTGTAAGTAAGTGATGCCCAGAGACCATTTCTAATTCTACTATCCTAAACCTTAATGCTATTCCTAATATGCTGCACATTTGTGATAGTCATTATAGCGTTGCTTGTGACATAAGTGACGTGGCCACCTACCATCAAGTTTACCATCAGCATGTCTGACAAACTTACCGTATAAGAACAATTAGAACAGATAAAAAAATGTTGCAACTTCAAGATTTGCAATGTTACATAGATGCTTACAATATGTGGGTGTATTATAAGTATGTGTATTAAAGAGGGCAAGTGCTACTCTAAATTAATTCTAAGGTCACGAACCGATCAACAATTACAGTTAATGTAGCTGCTACTGTGCTAGGTATTATTAGGTCTATATAATATTCTGAGCTACTACTTGATTGTTACGTCGCGTGACTCAGACAATACGCCATTTCGCTTTCTTTGAACTTGATTACTTGAGAAATAATTTAGCACTTCTATATAAATTAGAAAAAATACTGAGAAGGTATAATATTGTATACAGTTTCGATACTAATGTCTTTTGGCAGTAAAAGGGAGTTTTTATTGTTAAAAAGTTTAATTTTAAAGTAAGTATATATTATACTAGATGGTGCCCGCGACTTCGCGTAATATATTGCCTGACATCGTTATTGCTATTACACTTAGCCAGGAGTTAGTTTCCTTAATTTTAGATGATCCCTCGGGAATAGTCCTTTTTTTCTGGATGAAAGGTACCCTATGTCTTTTCTGGTGTTCCAGGCAATGGGTATGCAAAATTTCATGGTGATCGGTTCACTAGTTTTTGCGTGAAAGAGTAACAAACATCCATACGTCCAAACATCCAACCAAACTTTCGCATTTATAATAAGTACGGATTTTCCCAATTCTATATCCACAATCCTACTATAGTCGGCAGCGCACTTGCAGCACCTGTATCGTTGCTTGCATTATAGGCGACGGTAGCCACTTGCCATCAAGTGGACCGTCAGCCAGTCGATCGAACTTAACATTAAAAAAAAAAACAAGAGGTCACCTTCCCTCCGGCGACGACAAAGTTTCAGTAGATCGAAAAATCTCCTTACTTGTAGCATGTGTAGTAACGTTAGATTATAATAATACCATCATAAAGTAAATATATATGTGATTCGTATTTAATGCGATCATTCTCGTTAAACGATTAGGATGTGAAGGTCATCACATTTTTACACAGACAGACAAAAGAGACGCTTGCTATTGTAATAAAATAAGATAGGGTTGCCACGATTATAAAATATATTAATAAATATCCTACAGCTGCAATTTCAGGCCACACCGCCGCCGGTGGTTTTGGCAGTTTTGGCCTGTGCCATGTAGGCGATATTTCTTTGGCATGTCGCATACAATTTTTGGCAATACTTTAAGAGATATATGTTAAAGTTAGCACAATGCACGAAAAATCACTTAATTTGCTATCAGAAATGTGTTATTTTATAGATTGGTGACGTCAATTTGTAATGTAACATCATTCAATTTTATTGATTGTTATGGAGTATCACAATACCTATATCTCTTTCCTTATTTAAAACAAACTTACATTTATAAACAGACAAATATATTGTGAGTTGCACATAGTATAAGTGTAGCCTATGTACATCTGTAATCTGGACTAATACCTTTCAAAGTATTTTTTTTTAAATCGGTAGGTACAGGAGTCATTTTGTCTCTATCTCTTCTCTCTCCTCTCTCTCACTTTTCTCTTTTTCTCTCTAATGTAATTGTAAAGATTACATTGATTGAAGTCACAGATTCAGAAGTCTCAAACTTAATTCTGAACACTCCAAGTAATTAAATATAATATAAATAAATATAAAATATAAATATCTTCACACATTCCACACAGCACCATCTAGTTCCACACAAGCAACTTAATGCTTGTATTATGGATACCAGACAGTTGATATAATACATAGATTACTTTTTTTTTGTAAATACATACATATTATAAATACCTATAATACATATTATAAATAGTCATGGATGTTTCCATGACTCAGGTACAAAGATAAATGTTAACACATAAACATTTGCCCCTAGCAGGATTCGAACCCGCAACCGTTTGGTTAACAGCTAGGGTTACTAGCCACTAGACCAAACGTGTCGTCAAGTCAATTAATATTCCAGTCACGATGTGATTTATAAGAAACATTTTCCATTGTATCCGACTGCGTATGTCATTAGAATTTTAATTAATAAAATTTTTGGTAACCCTACGAATCAGATCACAAATCCGTAGCGAACTATATATGTATACATGATACTTATATTTTATAATCACACTCAGTCGCACTACACTAAATAATCAAATACGGTGGTTAAAAACTAAAAACAACGTTTTCTTTAGTTATTTTTAACTTTGTTAGTGTCTATGTTATTGTTTTTGAATAAATATGTCATCATTGCAGGTCTTAAAATCTGTGTTACTTTCGAATTTCAGATATTTTTATTCAAATCCACAAAATATATTACTATATTTTTAATATTCTTAACTATATATTTAACAACAATTAATTGTCCTATGTAAGAGAACTTATAACGGTATAAAAAGTATCAATTGTTATAAAATCATAAACATGATATACCTACCTGTGTTATAATCAAGAACGTGATATATATGAGTGCCATCAAAATCCGTTGAGCGGTTTTCACCTGATTCAGGAACAAATCAACACCTTTTTTTTAAAAAAAAAACGGCAGGTAGGCTAATGATCCACTTGATAGTAGGTAGCTAGATATTATATCGTTGATTATCAGTCTATAATATAAAAATGAATCCCTAAATGTGTTGCTAAGCGCAAAACTCGAGAACGGTTGGACCGATTTTAATTCTGTCTTCACTTATGGATAGAGGGATAATCAGGGAAGGTTTTTATGTAAAAAAATGCACCCCGGGCGAAGTCGGGAACAGGCCGCTAGTTATTAATAATTCTCAAAATAAAGAAAAAATATAGCTTCAAAAGAAATATATACTACACCAAAATAATATCATTTTCATAAATAAAAAAACCAAATCCTTCAATAGATAAACTTTATACTTTTAAGCATAAGAAACTCAAAAATTCCAGAACCATTCAAATCCACATATTATAACTGGATTTGGACTGGACTGTATATAACTAATAGCACTGGACTGCTGCTTGGGATATATTATACCAATTAGAATATATAAATTCCCTAAGTTTAGGTTATTTTGTCAATATGAGTTATTTCTGAAGACCTGTATATATATATATCGCTTCCAGGACAATAGACCTCGCCGTCTACCGTTATTTCACGGTGGTCTTATATTCACAAACTTTCGCATTTATATTAATAATAATATAGATTAATTCTAGATAGGTTACCTAATGTAGTTACTTTGCCTAGTGCTGTTCTGCATTAGCAACGATGTGACCGAATATAATAATAATTTTATTAATAAATTATTAAAATTACTTGCCATACTCAGTCATAGTAACACTGCCTTTTTATTATTTTTGAATTCATGACATTTTCTGAACTCGCAAACATATTATTTCCGCGTTCATTCAAGCGCAACCTTCACAGAGGCGCCTAAGTATCTCATTATAATCCAAAAAAGATATAATGACACTCGTGTCATTCATATTATGATGGTATAATGTTAACCACTTAACCTGGCAACATTATATGCCATGTGGAATTATTGTGCAATATTTATTTAAAATAGTTTTAAACGCTTGACTCGAACATTTTAAATGATGTCAAACGCTTGATCTTGATTCAAGATGGACGTTCCATCGGTAGTGATATTGATATTGAAAATATTATATTTGATTATAAATATTAAAAAAATTATTTAAAAATAAAAATTTTAAATTTGTCTAATACCTGTACATCATCATATAACGTTCAATTTTTTTATCAATCTAGTAGTAATTCTTTCAATTAAAAATGCATCAAAGAATTAGTTGTTCTCGTGAACGCAGTGATATCATTCAGACCAATTTAGATTCTTGAATTGTAACAATTATACCAATCTAGACTAATTGCTGCCAGCAATCATGTAATTTCAATTAAGTGTCAGCTAGAATAAAGAAAAATCACACCTGAATTGATCTTTCAATTTAAGAAATGAATAAGTTTAATTCGCATCTATATTTTTCATATCTATATCTAATTGTAAATATTTATGCAAATTATAAACTGACTTTCCGCCTGTGTCTGTTTCTTCGCTAACTTCTTCTTAACAATCTTGATTTTGATACAGTTTTCATTAATGGAAAGAGCGATAAACAAGGAAGGTTTGTGTATATACAATAATTTGCCGGCAAAAATTCCATTCATGCAAAGCTGGGCGCGAATCACTAGTAAATATAATATTTGCAATTTATGTAACTACTAGCTGGCGCCCACGACTTCGTCCGCGTTGAAAAATATTAAGTAGCCTATCCTGTGTCCCGTACGTCCAAATGTTTATCTACCATGTTTCATGAAAATCAGTTTTCATTTCAGAGTTATGGAGGAACATACATACATACATACAGAAAAAAATCTAAAAATCGTAAATTTAGTTTCAGTATCATGTATAGAGCCTATAATCGCGATATCTCTGAAAACAAAGTAACTTACTCCATGACCTATCCTTACAGATTTATTATTAGTATTGATTACGTTTCATCACGATAGCAGGCACTAAACTAGTAATTCAAATTTTAAAAATACTATGTCCGCAATAGTAGCCACCAACTGTCCAGTCAGCCTCTCTGACGATCTTTACATTAAAAAATATAGTTTTTACGTAACTATTATTATCACATTCTACTTATAATAATATAGAAAAAGCGAAATAAAAATAAATAAGCAACACTTTAGAAAACTTAGTGAGCAATTTATTATAAAGATACATAGGATAAAGACGCCGGAAAAGGCTAGTATACAATATCTTCTTTTATGTTAAGATCGGCAGACAGGCTGACTGTTCACTTGATGGCAGGTGGCTACTGGCGCCTATAAAACAAGCAACGTCACAGGTGCTGCAAGTAGCGCACTCCGACTACAGTAGGATTAAGGATAAAGGATAAGGATAAGGGAAAAGGGCGCTGGTAACACTTACTCACTCACCGAAACAACATCAAACGTGCTGTTATTACACAGTGGTAGGTATTCTGTAAGGGATAGTTGTTAGGTACACACAATAAGACAGGATAGTTGTTAGGTACATAAAATAAGACAGGATAGTTGTTAGGTACATACAATAAGACAGGATAGTTGTTAGGTACATACAATAAGACAGGATAGTTGTTAGGTACATACAATAAGACAGGATAGTTGTTAGGTACATACAATAGAACAGGATAGTTGTTAGGACACACAATAAGACAGAATAGTTGTTAGGTACATACAATAAGACAGGATAGTTGTTAGGTACTACCCGCCGTGAGGATATGAGCACATGTATCACCTAAAAACTAAATTGGTTTTATCATTGACCATAACAGGAAGTAACGCCTGCATGAACACAGTTGCAATACTATTTAACACAGGATGTCTGTCAAGGTTGTGCTAAAACTGAACAAGATTTCTTTGTTGATTATAATTATATAAGTTAAATATACTTAAAATACATTTAATTTATTAAAAGCTTCCTGCAAATAGATAACAGCACAAGTGCTTTTCGAAACACAAGAGGCTTTATTAGGGTTCTGCAAATTAAAAGGAAAAACGAAACTTGTCGAAAGGTTCATTTCCTACCTTGTCGAAAGGTAAGAAATTCAAATAAAATAATATTAATAATGTTACTTGGAAAACCAATAAATTAATATTACTTGGAAAACCAATAAATTACTTGGAAGTAGAAAAAAGTTGTAAGCTTCTAAATCATACAATAAAAAAATTACAACTCACATATTTATCTACTTTACACATATTTAACTACATATTTCAAATAAGTAAACGTAACTAAGTTATCCATCGTTAAAAAGGAAAACATCATATAACCTTTTTGTCTTACTACCATCTAATCTTCAAAATCCAATAGGTCCCCATGACACTCGAGTGACTCCACATTTAGCATCGTGGGCTCCCCTCCTATTACTGTTGACTCAAATCTTTTGCCGACGCCCACGAGTAATCGCATCTTTCTTAATGCACCACACTTATTTCACGCATCATTTCATCGAGACTCCGTACAATAATGACCTACATAATCATCCTTCAATTACACAAGAGCGTGAATTTATTAACTCTATGGCCTGTTCCGAGCACAAGCCTATCTTGCAGATTCTTTAGAGGTTCTTTATAATGTTTCTACCTCATTCCAAATAGCGACTCTATAGATCATCAATAACAATTACTATATAATCTACAGTGTACAGTGAATAATATCGTTTATTTATTGTGCTTCAGACACCGTGATTAACAGGATACATTGTTATTTATTAACATGTTCTATTTATACTTAATATCCGGTTCTAAACAGTAAATAATAGTTATTTGTTACATAAGGATTTTTTTAACATTACTTATTTAGGTTAAAAAGAATTAAAAAGTTTAAAAAAAATGACTTAGGTGTGCTAAGTCTGTTCCGTTTTACAGAGAGTTCTGTACCGTTTCTTTCGTAAGGGAGTAGTTACTGTTATCAGATGAGCAGCCTCATTTAAGGTCGCCGAATGCAGTTTGCCTTACCCCCATACTAAGGTAAGGGGGTATTATAAAATTAATATAAACTTAAATTAATATAATTAACGAAACTATCAGCCACCTGCTATTAGAGAGTCCTCAATTAATTTGGGCACAGATAACCTAGATAAACCGGTGAAGCTTTGTGGTGGTTGAAAAAGTGGATGGCAAGAGCTCTCGTGGCCGGTCTTAAAGGCGTCACAGTTATGATGGTTACGAGGAAAGCTGAGGACAGGATAGACTGGTGTTTGATAACACCAAGGCATTTCAAAGTGGGCACGACCTTCAGCAATGAATGCCTTTGATTGATTGATATAAATCGAAAACTGTAATTGAAGAGGGTTAGTTGAATTTTTTAAATTGGCAACAGGATTCGTAGTCATTAGCCATCTGTCCAATAGAGATTTTTTATTATGAATAAATAAAAAACCAATAAAATATATTAGTAGAAGTAAAGTTACCAATGAACCGACTTATTTCACTTGTTTTTTTAAAATTATTTTACACATGTACTCTAAATATATTTACAATATCAAAAGGCTCGTCATAGCTTATTCAAATCATAACACGAATACCAAATTTATACCCAAGTTAATGCAGTAAAAGGCGGCCCTACACATCAACCATATAAACGTAGGCGTTAGTTTCACGAAGACGTATTGATAGTAATTGATACACGCCAACTTTAACTCAATGTGGGCGAACCGATTGCTTCTTTCATAAGTCATTTACTGGCTTTCGAAATCTGTGATTGAACAAACACCGTCAATATCTCAAAAATTAACACCTGCCAGTCACATTATAAGATTGTAGTAGGTACTTCTTAAAAAAAAAACATATCCCATTTGAATTTACTTTTATTGGACAAACTTTTGCGTACTTAAGTTATGTTTATTTATTTACTGCCATTAAAGACTAAGTTAAGTTATGGTACATTGAAGAGAATATGATGTTAAAGATTTCTATCAAAATATGGCATTAGAAACTTAGTGACAAACCTCGACAACTTGTATGTGAACTCAACTTGCTAGTTAGTAGGATTAATTATTGCTATGGTCGAATCATTGTTATTTGAAGGTTCGAATATCTAAAGTAGGAAAAATATATTTTAAATACTGTTCGCTTTCTTCCGCAGGTGTTTGGCATCGTGATAATAGCGACAGCATGTGTGGACATGGGCTTAATCAAAGGTTTCGCCGGCATGGAGCCATCCGGCCACGAAACCGACGCCGCCCTGATCGCAATTGGTGTTTTAATCATCATCATTGCTGCCTTCGGATGCTTCGGAGCTTGGAAAGAGAGTCCCAAACTCTTATATATTGTAAGTATTTTTTAAATAGATATACAAAAAAGGGTACTTCCTTTTTTGTAAAGTTTTTTGTATGAAATAGTTAATCGGACAATAATCAGAACAAATGTAGGCGTCGAATATTAATAATTCTTAATGATTTAAAATCAAAAAATTAAATAAATGATTTTTTTTTAAATAACAACAGATTTTGAAAATGGTTTTTGAATACATATTTAAAAAGATTTTATGTTAACAATGAAAATAGTTCGAGCATAGTTTATCTAGGGACAATATTTATTCTATAGTGTTAGTTATCTATTGCACGGAAGACAGTTAAATAACATTTTCTATATCACGTTTCCGGATCGAAGTATTACAAAGAATTGGGTCACATAAAACCGTTGAATGAGGACAGTAACACACACACACGGACGAAGGATTGGGTAAAAATAGAAATGTGTATGTGTGGGTATATTTTTCTTCGTACTAATGACATCATCGTACCGACAACAGAAAGAGACCAGAGACTCGATTTTAATCATGTTATTAGCGGCCGGAGTGTGAAATTTTGTACACTTTAAAGTTCATATTTAGAAGAACTGGAGAAAGACAATATTTTTTATATAATGTGCATTAGAAATATATTAAATATAGTTAGTTCTACGTGCCTAACAAGTTATTACTTTAAAAATTCATAACTAAAACTAGCTGTTGCATGCGACATTACCCGCGTAACATTATAAAGTAGGTGAAAGAATTTTTGAGTTTATTCATTACAAATATACAAAAATAATTTTTTTTCTCTCTTTACGGGACTACTGGGAATAAAAAATTTAATCTACTATTTAATTTAATCGTAATAGTTGACCCGCGACGAAACTAGTGGGAAAATAATTCTCACTAGTTCCGCCACGGAACTACTTCAACGGAACTACTGGGAAAACCTTTATAATATAGTATAGATAAACACACATGTTAAAACACACAGTGGTTCCTAACTTCAGGCGTTTGAAAATCATCAGCACATTTTCTAATTGATGAAGGGATCTCACTAACTTCCAGGTTCATGTGAAAAACTTGGTATGCTGTTACTTCGGTGATATTTCCATGACATGGTAACCTTGACCTGGCGCTACAGCATCAAGTAGTCTGCGGGATGTCCAACTCCTCAGCAACTTACAGCAGATATAGCGTGTTTAAGCTCAATAGAAAGTCGGGGATTTTAGTTTATAATGTTCAATTTTAGCTTGTGTTTTTAAATTTAATTATAAGTGAAACAGTGGAATAAATAGCCAAAATGACTAACTAGATTAATTTACATCCCTCATTTAAGTTTTAGCCAAATCGTGACTTTTACTAATGTAACTTCGCTGACCTGAAAGTGTAACTAGGTCGTTGTTATGGTGAGTTGTTAAGCGGTCTCTGCAAACACCATTAGAATGCTTGTTGACTTTATTAAATAGATGCTTTCAAGTGTCATGTTTTGATAAATACAATTGAAAAATTATTGAATAACAACATAGAAAACTAACTATTATAGGCATATTTACGATATAATAAATTAGTTATTACCGATATCAATCAATACTAATAATAAATATGTAAGTGTTATTGCATGTATGTATGTATGTTCCTCCATAACTCTTAAACGTATTAACTAATTTTCATGAAATTTGGTAGATAAACATATAGACGTACAGGACACAGGATAGGCTACTTTTTTCTTTTCAACGCGAACGAAGTCGCGGGCGCCAGCTAGTTTATAAATAAAAGTTGCTCAGAAATATAAGAAAAGAAAGTTTTTATAGCATAATAGTTTTTGCCTGCGACTTGACTTGCCTCGCGCTTCTTTTCTCGCTGTTATTAGTATTTGACAGACGTTGAATATTTATTTGGAAAAAATTTCAATTTCGAAAAAAAAACACGTTTAATGGTTATCTTGAAAAGGGGTTATTATTTGTGCCAAATAAGGGCTGTCCAGTTCTTTCGATGAGGTTCGCAATGTGGCCTACTTAACCTGCTTTATGAATAGCCTAATATGTCAACATGCATTTGTTAAAGCCACGAGTTGTCGAATTATATAAATCTATATTTTGTATGATGTTTCTTCTAAATTTTTTAACTAATACACAATACATAAATCGTTTAAAAAATAGGGTATGTACAGTACATGCATATTTATGCTACTTGTATATTGATACTCCAAATAAAAAATATAAATAAACCTATTTTTTTACAGTTTGCAGGATGCCTCATCGTCATCATTATCCTGGAACTGTCTGTCGGTATAGCGGCAGCTGCACTTCGTCCCCAAATTGAAGGAACAATGAAGAATCAACTTCGAGCTTCTTTCATAAAGAACAAATCTACCAGGGAAGAAGATTCATACTACAGGGACTTTTGGGATCGCATTCAGACCAATGTGAGTTAATTATTATTTTTTTGGTACTTTTGAAAAGTTAATACTAGAAGTATTTACTATAAAAGGCAATCTTTTTTAATTATTTATAATTGAAGACGTGAGTGGATGAAGGTGATAGGTAATGTCCATATTACAGACATTAATTACATACATTACAGACCTTAATCGTCGATTTAAGACATATTTTGGAAAATAGAAAGTTGAAAAAGTATGTTCACTTTTTATTTTAAAAAATAATACAAGTGTTTAATTGCTAAATTAATATTTTAGGTTGTTTACGCATCTTTGCATCATAATTTAGTACAAAAATCAATTTCGTGGCGACTTATTTCAAAAATTAAAACCTCGATTTACTCAAAATTGGAATAATAAAACCGAGAGGAAAATAATAAAAAATATTTGTCAGGGCGCTTGTTACTCATTCACACAAAAAACCACTGAACGGTTTTCATGAATACATATGGTTTATTTTTACAAAATATTTTTTAAAATGACATACTATAGGCTATATTTATAAATAAAAAAAGAGTCGCTGAGTGTCTTTTGAATGTCTGCAGCATCATTTCTGTCTTTTTTCATGTTTTCACGCCTATTTTATATTATTTTGTGTGTAGAGATAGATAGAACCTCGGTGAAGCGTATAATTTATTTTTTATCGTGAAATAAATACACAACTGGAGTGAAAATAAGGGATGAAAATTGATATAGAAGGATCGAAAAAAAAGGCTACTCGTAGTTGGTACATGAAATAGGTACTCGCAGCAAGCGTCAGCTAGTAATATTTTTTCAGAAACTGTTATGTTTTGTGATAATTATAAAATAAATGAATAAAGCCTTTATTTCTGACATTTCACAATATTTCTGTTTTATTTTTAGTTACATTTTTTTTTTTCAATTTTTTTTTTTTCTTCTTAAGAACTATTATTTGGTTTTCCTTTTCCGTGTAATTTGATATTTATTTGATTTATTTTTGACAAGAACCTTATGTTGATATACTGGTACATTTCAGTTGGAATGCTGTGGCGTCAGCGGTCCCGAAAACTACGTAGCCTCTGAGCCTCGTCTGAATCCGTCCTTCAGCTGCTGCCCTCCAGACAGCTCAGATCGTACCGTCGACATCAAGCGATCTGACTGCCTCTCCTTAGAGAAATTTTATAAAGAGGGATGCGAGGAAAAGGTCTTGAACACAATTCACACCGCTGGCATGTCGGTTATCGTCTGCGGAATTCTTTTCTGCTTCTTGGAGGTGATTATGCTTCGTATTTTGTTTTATATCTTTACTAGCTGGCGCCCGCGACTTCGTCTGCGTTGAAAAAGAAAAAAGTAGCCCATCCTGTGTCCTGTACGTCTAAATGTTTATCTACCAAGTTTTATGAAAATCAGTTAATTCGTTTCAGAGTTATGGAGGAACATACACAGAACACAGATTTATTATTAGTATTGATATACAGACAGGCTGACGATGCTGTCCACTTGGTTATATTGGGCTACAGTAAATTATAATTATAATATGCAAAGATATATTATTTCGGTGATATTAAAGTAATTAATATTATTAAGTAATTACTTCTTTCGGCTCCTTCCACTTGGATCCACAGCTTGGCTCCACATGTGGATCCGCGGATACATTTATCTCCTCTTAAATCCACGTGTGGATCCATGGATAACTTTTTCTCCTCCTAAATCCATGTGTGGATCCATGGATACTTCTTTTTCCTCTTCTATCCACCAGGTGGATTTCTATGTGCCTAACAAGTAATAGAATTTTAAAAATTCCATTCCATTTTGTTGAATGACGTAATCTTTACAACTGGGTCATATCGTAGAGTAGAAATATACGTGAGTCCACTGTAGTGACCTCGTCGTTAATATTTTGGACAAAAACGTCATAAATTACCTGTTTCATGTCAGAACTCAATTTGGGCGGCATGGAAATCGTAGTACTTATTGATTTTTTTTTAACAGAAAACAATTTTGTTTATACAAAATGTATGTCACTACTAATTGTACTAATAGTGTAGGCATCGCCGTACTTCTTTTCTTAGTTACTATGATATTAATTTAGTCTTCTTCAGTTTTCCTAGTATTTGGGTCGTTATCAAATCTTTATTAGGCGTAGATTTTTTAATTTGTATATTATTTAATACTAGCTGACCCTGCAAACGTTGTTTTGCCAAAAAAAATTTTTTGGGGTGGATCACCCTTAACATTTAGGGGTATGGAAAATAGATATTGGCCGATTCTCAGACCTACCCGATAAGCACACAAAATTTCATCAATATCGGTCCAGCCGTTTCGGAGGAGTTTGGCAACAAACACCGCGACACGAGGATTTTATATATTAGATATAAAAGGCGATGTGTGTGTGTATGTTCCCTATGGACTCCAAAACCGCTGAACCGATTTTGACGAAACTTTCAGACAATCTTCAGATTAGTCCAGCGGGTAATCCTGTGAAGTTTAGTAGCGATCGGACGCGGACAAAGCCGGGAGCGGGTCGCTAGTGTTAGATATTTAAGGCTAGCCAAGATTTTTAAATTACTTCAAAATCTCTTATAAATATGGATATCTCTTATTTTTTTATTATACCTTTTTTTAACATAGACTAAATATTCCATGCGCATGCATAACATCCAACACTTGGCAAAAGTATAATGTCGTGAGGCGTCAATGTGTGCCACGCTTTATGTGTTTTTTATATAGTCAGACTTTATATCTTTTATTTTTCAACGCGAACGAAGCCGCAGGCACAAACTAGTTTATTATATTTATATATTGATGTAAGTGTTTTTACTAATTATATTCACATTATTTAAGTATTCAACTGGGCACACAATGGCACGTTACAAGGTTACTTCATGTTATCGTGTTATGCTAATCTGTAAGTCTAGGCTAGATTGAAATCGGCTAGAGGGTTATAGCTTTATGGATTTGTTCTATTTATATCAAAAAACGAATGACCTGTGTTTTCAATTAGATATTTATGTAGCTTCTTTTATTAGGCTGGCACTTCACATGGCTATTTGTGTTCGCTATTGGGTGTTTGTTGTATGTGGCAAAATATTTGACGTTTTGGTAATCATGCAAATAACGGCAAATACCACCATCCACGCATGGCAGTCAAATAACAAACACACAAACATTTGGCAGCAGAACGCAAGGTGTTTACCAACACTATGGACGTGTGGTTCCATGCGTCATTAACACTCTGTCTGTTGTTATGAGATTCATTCTGGGGGTCCCATATACCTACACGAATTCATTTGGTACAACTCCAAAAATTTTAGCACTGTTTCATTGTCCCAATTCATTTTCAAGAATAATTATTTTCTTGCTAACAGCACAAACACAAAAATACTGCACGCCCGTACAGGTTTACGGCGCACGCGCTTCTGAATATGGCCATTGTGTGGACGGTTTATTTGCGTATTTGCCTATTTGATCCCATTGATGTGTCTCGAAAAGCGACAAGCGCACGGATCCGCGTATTTGGTATTGGCCTTATTTGTCAAATAGACAAATAAGGGCAACACTTTGTCAAATAAACTGTCCATACATGGTAATTGTTTGCCAAATATGCCAAATACACAAATACAAATAGCCATGTGAAGTGCCAGCATTACCTACAACCAAACCGTACCCAAGCCGAGTTTGGTCCGCTCACGTATGCAACAAAATTGTGCCAGACAACTACTGGTTTAGTAGTTTTTCTGCAAACTATATACCTACCTCGTTTATCTCTTAATCCATTAGTGAAAACCGTATCAAAAGTTTTTGGATAAGGGATTAGAAGGAATCAAGCCTATCTGCCATCCTTAACATAAAAAATACAGCATGTATAAAAAATGGTGGTTATTTATGAATTTATTACTTTTTTATTTTAATGTCGGCAGACAGGCTTACTTACGGTTCACTTGATGATGGCAAGTGCGCTGCCGATTACAGTAGGCCTAAAGATTTGGGGAAGAGATACAGAAATAGACTGGTAACGTACGTAACCTGAGTTTCGTAACCAGTTACGATCGACTACTTTTTCAGCTTTGTACGAAACCAGTTGCGATCGAAAACTATTTTGTTTTTATACGAAACAAGTTACGATTGAAGACTCTTAGTCCTTGTATGAAACCTCTCGACTGTTTATAAAACAAACAAAGACTCTTTTATTGTTATATAAATTTTATCTGCAGTAGTTGGATTTAAACTTATGTGAAGTAATTTTAAGTGGCCAGTCACTTGTCATATTACTGTAAAGTTTTCATATAACAATAAAAGAGTCTTTATTGGTTTTATAAACAACAACTTGTTGGTTTTATAATATAGTCGAGAGGTTTCATACAAAGACTAAGAGTTCGATCGTAACTAGTTTCGTATAAGAACAAAATAGTTTTAGATCGCAACTGGTTTCGTACAAAGCCGAAAAAGTAGTCGATCGTAACTGGTTACGAAACTCAGGTTACGTACGAGACCGAAGGGAATAGACTCTGGCAGCCCAAACAACACGAAACGCAGTGTGCCCTACTCTTCTCTTATTAGGTACAGTCAAAGGTACACTTTTGAACATGCCTATGAATATTGCCTGTAACTAAGAAAATAGCATTCTTTATCAGTATTATCGAACTTGCTAAACATCCTCTTATTGTTTTTTTCAGGTCATCGGCATAGTTCTTGCTCTGTGGCTTGCGCACTCCATCAAAACTCAAGGGAAAAGCCGGGAGACAGCTTAGATTTAACTCAGCTTAATTTTTTATTAAGTCACGCGAGTCTCGTGTTTTCACATTGAACTTAGAAGTAGTATTTATTTATTATAATTTCTAAGTACTGGTCCGTTTAAGCTGTGGAACATCACAAATTTAAATTACTCATAGGTATTTATTCCTCCTGATTCAATTTAGTTTACGTAAGGAATTATTTAATTTAGAGAATTAAATATTTTTAACTAAAACGCACTGAATTTAATATTGGTGCTTCTAATTTGTAAAAACTACTGTTATGAAGATATTTTAAGTTTTTGTCAACAGAGTCAACAGAATCAACTGATAAGCTATCACAAAAGTTAAACATATTTAATTTAAGATTACTGTTAACATTATATTTAATTTGGTTACAATATTAATTTTTAAATATCTTAATATATAAAAATTACGTGTCACATGTTCCCCCGCGATGAACTCCAAAACTACTGAACCGATTTTGATCAAACTTCGTAACTTTATCTGTAATTTGGTCCACAACTCAAAAGATAGGATATATTTTATAAAGTTACGCAGACGAAGTCACGTGCGTCAGCTAGTTTTTTATATATTCCACTATTGGAAACTGCAGTTATCAGCTTACAAGATTCTTATAATAAAACTCTAATGCAGTGGTGCTCAAACTTGAACTAACACTTGGTAAGAATACACTTGGTAGATTCCTTAAGTATGTGTGATGCACATACTTCCGTGCACATACTTAAGTAGTGTAGGTAGGTAGAGTGTATCATGGCATAGGTAGGTAGGTACACCTACCCACCTATGCATGGTGTAGGTTACTGTCAGAATTTTCCAAAAGAATTGGCAGAAATCAAAGATAAAGCTGCGATTTTGCCGTCAGCAGACGGTTATTTCAAAATAGTAATATATGAACCATAAATATGAACCATGTCGTCATAAAAAAATTGTGGATCGACAATATCGGCCAATATAGCCTTAGCTAGATCGACTCAAAGAGTTGAGATGTTTGAGCACCATTGCTGTAATCCATAGTTTAATTATATTTTTTACTTTACTCATTAGGTATTTATTAATTATTTAAAAAATAATAATATATAAGACACTGCAGATACAAAAAAAAATGAAATTTTGTTAGTTAATTTTAGAATAAAAATGATTTTTGTATTTTAACTCAACAGTTTTCCTTACTCTACAAACAAGTTTTTCAATCAGTTTAATTGTATTAATGAGATTAATATCTCGTGCTAGTCGTATTATGTGTAATAAGTATGCTTAATTATATACGAATATGTCAGATTATGAAAAAAAAATCAGAATAATTAATTTGAGTTTTAAATTATATTTCTTTTGGTCCATAAACATTATATGCCTTATTACAGAAAGAAAACTAAAGTCTCTTCATTCGTATTCCGAGATCATTGTTTAATGTTTTTTTTTTTTCAATTCATTTTTTTTTTTGTAAAGTTTAAGCTTTGAAAAAATGTATTGGTAATATTTTTATGCGTGAATATATTTTTACATTATGTATTTTATAGGTTCATTGACACCAAGGGGTTATTTTTAAGTTGATAATCGTATATCTGAGTTAAGGGGGGACGATTTTCATACTAATAAAATTTACCAAATATGAACAAACGGAGCAAAATTTTACACTGAAATGACATCCTGCAGCGTTTAATTTAATCCCTATTTCCGCCAAATTATATTTCCCCAAAGAAAACAATAGATAAATAGCTTAAATGAGACCGTAATTTTTGTTCATTTTTGTCAATGTGTGAGTGAACACCGATAGTGTCGTACGCTTTTAGCTACGATCACGTGTACAGCAAACAAGTACGTTGCCAGATCGCACTTCGCCGTCCGCGCATAGTTGCCAATATTCAGCACCTACTACTGTTCATTGCTGTAGTCAGAGCGAGATAGCAGGTATTGCACTATTTCACAGTTCACTGTCTACATTCATTACAATATTCATCGACTATTCTTTCGACGACTGGACACCTGTGTTGCTAACTGCAAACATTTTAGCAAGAAATAAGGGGAAATACATCACAACAAAAATCCGTTTCTCGTTATCTTTCGTATATTGTAAATAATCTTTTTATGACTTTCCAATCATATTAGTCATTTTAAAATATCACAGACACAAAATTTATACTTTTCAAATTGTTTTGTATGTGGTTTAATATTTGTATCAATTTATTTAGGTATATAATTATTAAACGATAATTGTTGTAACGACTCCGGGCTATATGACGTAATATTACAATTTTATTTTCCAAATAGAAATACCTAAAATAAATATTTTAGCAAAATATGTTTAGGGAAGAAGTCTTTATAGATACGGCAACACTGAACTGAATCCATTTGTCTGTAGTGTCAACGTCACTTTATTTATAATTGATAATATTGCTCACGATTATTATCTGTTATTATTAAATAAGTTATTTATTTGGTAATTTATTAATCTGAGTTTTTATTAGTTTTTCATTTAGGTATTAGTGTTTATATGTATCTAAACTATGGAACTGTTCTGCAATCAAGTATTGAAAAATCATTAGGCAATGTTTGGAAGGGCGAAGGGCCATCTTACGGCGGAATACCAATGGTTATACCACGATACCACCAAGAATCGGGAACAGGAGGAGGCTATAATAATGGCATATCGTTGGCTCACTATTACAAGGTTCTATATTACAATTTTTGCACTTTCTGAGTTATGAATTTCACAAAGTTCTATGTATTTTTCTTTCTATCCTTTAAAAACATGGAACTTTATAGTGCTAATTAATCTACCAGAAAAATGCATTTGAACATAGTTCTATGTTGAACAACTATTGTTGCGACTCTCTCTAGTAGAATTTTATTTATATTGGTAACATACCATTATTGAATAAGTACATTTATTTATTTAAACGAGTAGGAAAGAAAGTTTGTAAGGTAAATTAAGTTTACATGTAAGGACAAAATTTCTAATCACATTTAATAGTTTAATACCTTATTTTTATAGTAAAATTAAATTTAAAAGATTGACTTTATTTCAAGTTTGCTGCATGAATTGATTAAAAGTGTCAAAATATGCAACATCAAGTAATAATAAAAACATACTAATTAATTACTTATTTCAAAATCAGTGTTTTTATTACTTATTTATTAATATTGTCAGGCAAAAGTATTGTTTACAAATCAAAATATTTTACATGTTGTAAACAGAAACAAACTATTCGGTAGTAGCATAGAGAAAATAGTACTTTATGGTAGTAGTAAGGTTGTGTCCTCGGTTTCTCAAAATCACAAAATAAGAGTATTTTAGCAGATATTTTAGAGACAAATAACAGTTCTTCAAGTTTAGATAATTTAATCTGTAAGATAATTGAAATAATAATTTGAGTGGACTTCTCCACAACCGAAGTTCTCACATAGACCTGACGTGGCTCATAGGCAGGCATACAATGACCCCATGTAAACCTTCCCAATCCGCTAGTGGTGAGCTCTCGCATATTATACATATACACCCGTAACATTCTCTCTTGTTTCAGAAGAAGACTTCGACAAATCCGATGGACCGAGATGACAATACCTCAACACAATTAGACGTTTATCCTGTCATAATGAATAGATTTGAATTATTATTTTTTTGTTGGGTTTCTAAGGACCTAAAATAAAAATAACCTATTAAAAATTGTGGCTTTTTTATTATTATTTTTTACTAAAATACTATTATAATAAAGAGAGAAGATTTGTATTTTTGCATGTTTATAATGAATAAACTCAAACTACAACAACAACTAGTCTTTTATAAATATAATAGCACGTGACTTCATCATGTAACTTTATAAATAATATATAGCCTATGTTATTCACTGATAATGTAGCTTTCTATAGGTAGAAGAATTTTAAAAAATCGGCCCAGTAGTTTTTGAGTTTATTAATTACAAACATACAAAAATACAAATCTTCTCTCTTTATAATATTAGTATAGACAAGCTGGTGCCGGCGATTTCGTCCGCGTTCAAATTTAAAAATAAATAAGCGATATAACGCATGTCATCTCTATTGCTATAACTCTTCTGCCAGGTGTTAATTTTTATAATTTCATATGATCCCTCGGCAACAGTACCTTTTTCTGGACGAAAGGTACTATAATATGCCCTTTCCGGTATCCCTGACAACGTATGCAAAAATTCATGATGATCGGTTGAGTAGACGTAAAAAGGTAACAAACAGACAGTTACTTTCACATTTATAGAATAGAATAAGATTTGATTGGTAGTAAAGGACATTTAAAACATACATAAGTAACATATGGAAAAACAAACACCAACATATAGAAAGCCACAAAGCGGCTCCAACTTAGCATAATGCAGATATAACCTGCGCTGGTCTTCCGTTGCTCGAAAAACAAAGAAAATTTCCAAAATAAAACCTATGTACAAACAAAAACACCTATATTTATACAAAGAAAAAGAAAATATAATCTACTACAAGAAGTAAAAATATATTCAGAAGGCACTGGTGTCGTTCCGCAGTTGCTTCTCGCTTTTATGGTGTTCGTATATGGATGGATGTTTTGTATGGATGTTTTGTAATTATAAAGCAAAAAAATAATAAAAAAAGAAATAAGAAAGGACCTACAGATTGGAACCGGTGTTTCCTTATTGTGAGCGCATAGTCAACTCGCTGGCTCTAACACGCGTCTTAGCTAGCCGACGAAATTGGCAAACACTTTAGTACGTAATAAGTTCTTAAAAGTGTGCGTGAGTGACTACTGCGGGGATGGCGATATTGTCCTTACCAATTACAAGTAATTTAAAACTAATATATACTTGAAATATACTAAAATACATTACTAATATTACACTTTAACCGCCTACCCTATTCCATTTAAATTATATGCTCATTTTCATTCAAAAAAAAATTAAAAACATCAATTTAAAAAATCAGCGCCATCTATCCGCGCTGCAGTTTGTTCGGAGCGAGAGAAACCACCTTAAACACACGAAATGTATTTTTAATAAAATTATTACAGAGATAATAAAACATAATAAAATAAAATTAACCGGAAATGACTAAAATGTGGTTAGTGTTCTTATTAAGAGGACTCTGACTTCTACTTTTGTATGGATGATTAATTAAATATTAATTAATATGCGAGGACACTATGGTAGTATACTGTGGTAGTATAGTGCTTATAATGTTTCATATTTTATGGTAAAAATAAGTAAGTATATTAATTTGATGATAGATAAAACATTAATTTGCACTCTAAGTGTCCTTTTAGAGATAGTTTCAAGATAGAAACAATATAACTTAACCATAATAAGTTTAAGTAACCTACAGTGTTTTTGGTATGAACAGCTTTGAAATAGATTTCTAAATTCACCCTTTTATTTATACCTCATTTATATAATTTTTATTTGCAACTTTTGGTATCTATTGAGGCGAGAAATTAAGTTTTCTTTTTGAACTTATGAGTCGTGTATCTTAATATTCTTACTATTTTATTTTCGCTACAATTTTCTCTGAAATTTATCTTACCTTTACTCTTATTATTATTATTATTTCAATAAGATGCTTAAAATATAATTAATTAAGATTTTTTTTATTTCGCCCTAATCAAGTTCATTTAATGTAATAAGCATTTGCTAGTCAATAATTTAATGAAATGCGTGTGATAACTGATAAGACATATCTATTGAAACTTTGCCCCACCACATATTAATTTTTTGTTGTCCGTTCTGCATTAGACATAAGTTAACAAACAAATATTAAGCCTCCCTTGAATTTTTAAATGTTTAAAATGGATGTTGTCATAGATTTTCCTAATAAAATGTATGTTGTTCGATTAATGCTCTTTTCATTTCTATATCCCTTCCATCAAAAATGGACCGTCAACCTGTCTGCCGATCTTAACATAGAAAAGAAAAACAATACTTGCAAATAAAGCCGATTCGAATGAATTAATAAGTAAAAAATTATGTTAATGTGTTCGAATTGTTTATTAAACATTATTGCATTACATACAATTACAAAAACATACAGATATTTTTAACATCGAACTTATTTTTAAGTAACATTTATTGTTACAAGCTAAATGACATTATAATATAGTAAAACACTACATAGTTACACCATATCAATATTCAGAACAAAATGACTATTTTTATCATTAATTACTTAGTTGTGATTCGAAATTTGCAACTACAATTTCAAATTGGATTTAAAAAACTAGAATGAAAATACATAATTAGAGGGTTTATCGGGTATCTTTAAAAAACTTTTTAATTTATTTCGCTCGTCCTATATATTCCTAATTTTTAGTTTCACCAGACATTTTACAACTTTTATATTGCCTATGAATGCAATAGCAGTGTGCAGCAGTGTTGTTGAATGACATCACCCACTTAACACACAAGCGGTATATTAAGTAGCGCTATAAGAGCCGATTAACAGGTATTTTTAAAGGCTTAGCCCTCATAAGTTAGCGCTACAGTAGCTATAGAGAACTTCTCCCATACCACCGAAAAATCGCTCTTGTACATCCAGTAGAACACACGAAGGTGACTAAAAGAATTTAACTTTTTGTATAGGTAATAATTTTAAGTGAATTATTAATTAGGAAAATGCATAAGCCAAAAATAATTATATTCGTACTCGTATGCTCTCACATCATACAACCGGATGGTACCTAATTCTTATGAAAGTTACAATGTAGTATGATTTGAACGTATGTGCGAATGTATGTACGAAAAGACAACGTGTATACATGTTGTATGTGTATATAGTATGTAGGGGCCGGGCAAACTGCGTTTCACAGTCATTTTATGTCTAGACAAACCAATAATGGTTTACAGACATTGTCATCATATTGTGTGTAAATACGTGTTAGATAGTAATAAATAAATAAATAAATAAATAAATAAATAAATAAATAAATAAATAAATAAATAAATAAATAAATAAATAAATAAATAAATAAGTCAGGCAGCTCGTCTGGCGGCAGTAACTACTCCCTTATAGAATAATAACAATATGTGTGCTGTTGTATTTCGGTGAGAGTGGGTAAGGAATGTCAGCGCCTATTTCCCTATGCCTTCATAATACGTTATCCTTAATTCCACCAAGATAGGCAGCACACTTGCAGCACATGTGGCTTTACTAGTGTTTAGGCGACGCTACCTATGACCAAGTGGATCGTCAGCCTGTCTGACAACCTTTACATATAAAAATCATTTAAAATTGGTCCCAAACGGTTAAATTGACCACAGCTGTTTTATTCTACTTATTATCACAGAATACAGCTATTGTTGAAAAGTATAAATTCATGAAAGTTTTGTTGCCTAGTAATAACTATTGGAAAAAACACACAGAAAATTCGTTATGATGCGTGCTGCAGATCTAATATATATTACTATATAGTACGATGGATTTAGTAAATGAAAATATTTATTACTAAGCAGTAAGTTTTCATTGATTTTGGAATGCATAGAAAATCTAAATGGTGGGCACTAATAATCTCCTACTAAACAATATTGTGGATTAAAAACCGTCGCTACTGTTAGGTATACATGTTATACTGTATATAAGTTACCTATATATTATAAATTGTGCATCGTGATATGTTATTATTACTGCAGAATCGGTAGATGAATAATACAATATTAATTGCTAATATAAATTGAGTTGTGCTTCATGAGATTAACTTTCGAAGTGTGCTTGTAGATTTTGCTGAAGTTTTCGACGCTCAGCGGTCAATGTTCTTGCCATCCAGAATGCCAAGATGATACATATAATCTGAAAGATATATAAGAGTTCTATAAGATGTAGTTCTAATAAAGCCAAATTCTTATTTATTTATTTATTTATTTGATGAAGTAGACAAACAGAATACAATTATATACATGATAATTATAAATAACAAGTGTATTGACTAATCAAAATTGCACTCCTAAACAGTGTACTTAACATGTTTATATATTTT
Source organism: Synanthedon andrenaeformis (assembly GCA_936446665.2). Lineage (NCBI taxonomy): Eukaryota > Metazoa > Arthropoda > Insecta > Lepidoptera > Sesiidae > Synanthedon > Synanthedon andrenaeformis. The sequence continues at coordinate 1,520,887 of OW387780.2, read as the reverse complement.
TATAGATATGACCGCAGCTCTGAAAACTTGTGCCTGTCCTGGGCTGGACGGAAGATAATGTTCAGCACTGCATATCTCGTCTATTACCTACCTGATTTCTTCCGTCTTCCAGGGCGCCGTCTCCTTTCTATTTTGCCCAACGTAATTTAATAGAATAACAGAGTTACCTCAAGCAAAGTGAAAAGAACTCCAGTAGATATGAAAATGTTCCCCTTCAGGGCTTTCTTCTGCCGCATTGCTTCTTCACAGCCTCTGGTATAGTACGTTCTGTCTGTCAGGCAGGTAGCATGAAGGTGTCTACGGGCACCTCCTTCACGCAATGGATGCGCTCGAGAACAACACGAGGCGGGGATGTCCCGGTGAATGATGGCGTAATCTTGAGGGCCGTCGACACCGCAGCATTGGTTCTATAAAATCGTAGTATGAACTTTTTATATAATAGTTATAGTGTATTTTAATTAACACTGTTAACGTAATATAAAAAACATAATATTATATTAGGTATATTATGATTGTTAAGGCGGCTCCCTCCAAAATTCGTCATACAATATCATAAGATTTTTCTATGAAACGCTAATATTTGTAGATGTAAAAATATATATATGAACATTGAAAAAAATACATAGATGGTGAAATCGATTCTCCACAATAGAAATATATAATTGAGAATGACTGAAATATACTTTTGTGAAGAGAAACTAGGAGAATTTATTTAGAACTCTATATCTGCTAGAAAATTGTCCTATTGTATAATGTATTTACAAACCTCGGCTTGCAAATTATCCCAGAATGTATGATGTCTAGCCACATCGTCTTCGACTGTAGTGTTCCTATAGAACTGGACCCTCAATTCGCTTCCACTCCCAACCCATGCAGTGAGGACCGCTCCACCTACTCCAACTACCACTTCTATTGACACCAGGAAAATGAAGAAGCACGCATGCTAGAATTATAAGTATCATATTAACTTCACCAAATAAGCCTCTACCAAAGGACGACAACAGCACTCGATAAAAGCAGTGTAAATCTGGTGTAAATAAAGATAGGTATTATATATCCAGTCCGCCATAAAGTAGGCAAATAACAAAACTAGTATCGATTTTTTAACGTTTGATGCCTGTCTACTGGCTACGTTTACTGGACAACAATGACGTCTATAACATGACAGCCTTATTTGACCAAATATGATTTTACTATCTTTAAGTAGAACATGAAGATTCTCAATATAGAAATTAATTTATTAAAAAGTAATAATTGCAGCATTGCGGAGCCAATTATTAAGTAAAGGATGAACCTTCATTATTAAGTACCCAACTAACAAAGTAAACCATTAGTTTTAACTATGCATAATATATTATTATCTTCACATAAATAAGAGAATGCTCGAAACAGCCGCCAGAAAGGTTGCAAAAATCACTGCGATTCACAGCATGCCCTGCCACTACTTTTCAAACTAGTGCCAACTTTGAAAAGTTCATTTACAAAGTTGATGCTGCCGGAAATCGAACTCGGAGACCTTAGAACAGAGAGTTAAAGCAAGCTAGGCAACCATCCTAACCTTTGTTCTGACTTCTGTAAAGTTTGATGATTAACACTCACCACATAAAGAATTTTAACGTTTTCTCGAAGAGCTCCAATACATCCAAGGATAGCAGTCACCACCAATCCCAAGCCCAGCGTTAAAAGAAAGGATAAAACTCCCCTGGACAAAGCTGACTGAGATTCAGGGTGAGATTTCCGATCCTTCATATTCATTACGCATACTGCCATCAATATTAATCCGAACAGCTGGAAAATTGTTTTTATTTTTTATTTATTTTTTTATTTTTAAAAAGGTACACCAACAGCACATACAAAAAACTTACAATAGGTATAGGTTTTAAGGCAGTTTTAAGGCATACACAGATAAACTACAAACTAGAAATTGAGACGAACGATAACATACGCATAGCAACTAAACAATAATTATTATAAGTGAAACTTAAATAAAACAAGAACAAAAAGAAAGAAAATGAAAAGAAAACCGCTCATCTAAACAGTATAGCCGTCAATTTACGCCTAACTTCCGCCGATTTACAATTAAATATATCAATATCTTTTTTTTTTTTTTTTTCCGGTTCCGGCTGTCAAAGTGTAAACATTGAATACGAGCGGTGCAAAGAAAATTTAAAATAAAAAATAGTTTAATACATTATTTGTAAAAAGTGAGCTGAAAGACAGATAGAATAAGTGCTGTGATATAACATAAAGAAATTATAGAAACTGATTGCTAAGGTAATTATCGTAAAATAAGAGTTGAAAGTTAGAAATTAAATTGGAAATAACCAAAGAGGGTAGAAATCATACTTAAAATACGTGTCAAAATTGCGGAGTGTCGCAGACCTCCCTCTACGGTCGCAGACTATCCATTTACTTTGGCCACAGAAAAGGTATCATATAGTACTAACACAGGCTATCAACTGACATAGACCACGAAACTTGTGTTCTCACAGAACTGAGTATATACCACCATATACAAAGTATAGTTAAAGACCACAGAGTAAACGTGAAAATCCTATTGTGTATTGTCAATTGATATAACGTTCAGACAAAAGAAAACAATAAAAAACAATGGATAAACAAATGCAAATATGGTTCGAAAAAATGGAGAATGTAATGAAAAAACAAACGGAGGAAATAACTCATAGATTAACAGAAGCTTTTGAGGAAAAAATAAATATAATAAAAGGGGAAAATGTGGAATTACGGAAACAAATTGAAACACTTAATTCAAAGGTTAACAAACTAGAAGGAATGGCAAGAAAATATAATTTAATATTACACGGTCTAAATGAAACGGAAAAAAATTCAAAAGAACTAAATACGCTCATAATTAAAACCATCAGAAGCATGAAAATAGATTTAAGTGAATCGGAAATCAGGTCGGCATATAGAATTGGGAAACCAAATGAGAAAAGCAAGAGACCTATCCTATTTACAATAACAACTGTATGGCGCAAAATGGAGATTTTAAAAAATAAAAAGACCCTTCCAAACAAAACTTACATATCCGAAGATTATCCAAAGGAAGTATTGGCAAAGAGAAAAGATTTACAGGCACAGTTGCAAGAAGAAAGAGCCAAGGGAAAATATGCTTATATTAATTATGATAAGCTGATAGTGAAGGAGAAGAAAATAGAAAAAGCCGAAAAAAGAAAAATGATACTTTCACCGACATCTTCAGGGGAGACTAACAATAACCCACAAAAAATAAACAAGATCACCAATTTCACTTACACGAGGAGCCGTTCTGGTTCCCTTTCGAATATCCAACTGGAGAAAAACCCTTAGCAATCAGATCGCAGTAACCGGAATCCTATCAACCAAAAATTAAATAACAAGCGCAACAAAATCAACAACCCTTCCCCAAGCCGGTTGGTCACCGTGGGGAAGTATGACCAAACCCCTCCAAGAAATAAAAGTAAAGGCTTACAAATAGCTACCATAAATGTGAGATCACTAAGTACCTCTGAAAAACTAACTGAATTCGAAATAGCGGTGGACAAACTGAAATGGGATATAATAGGTATTAGCGAAATGAGAAGAATGGGTGAAAAGATTATACAATACAAGGATTACATTTTGTTCCATAAAGGAGAAACGCCAGGGCTGTATGGAGTAGGTTTTCTAATCAAGAAACATCTTGCACATATGATTGAAGAAATTACAGGAGTTACAGAAAGAATAGCGGTCCTTCATATTAATATTCCTAAAAATCAAAGCAAAACAGAAAAATGGACGATAATTCAGGCATACTCACCGACTGAACAAACCACAAAGGAAGATATTGTTAAAATAGAGCAATTTTATGATGAGCTTCAAAATACCATTCATGAAGGACACAAAAACATAATTGTAATGGGTGACTTTAATGCAAAAATAGGCAAACAAAAACCCGGAGAAGAACATATTATAGGCAAATATTCCTATGGAACCAGAAACAAGAATGGTGATAGAATTATTAATTTAGCAAATCAAAATAATCTATTTATTTTAAACAGTATGCTCAATACAAAAGAAAATAAAAAATGGACTTGGATTTCGCCAGATGGTAAATATAGAAATGAAATAGACTTTATTATGACTAACAATAAAAAATACATTAATAAAATTGATATCATTAACCAATCAAAATTTAACTTTAACACGGATCACCGAATGGTCAGAGCATCTATGAATACAACTCTTATAAGGAAAAATAGATCATTGCAGCGATTAGGAAAACCCTTGACTTGCGAAGGAGATGAAAGTAAGCTTATACAAACCCTAAAAACAGCTATTAATTACAACACACACACAAAAACAACCAGATATCAAGACACGGTACAAGAAAAATATGATTCATTCATTAAGACACTAACAACAGAAACAAAAAAATTTAATAAAACATATAAAAATGAATTAACGGATGAAATCAGGGAGTTGATGCAGCATAGGAGATTGCTACTGCAGAATAGAAAAGAAAACAGGATAGAAATAACAATGGTAAGTAAAAGAATCAATGAAAGTATTAGAAAGGAAAGAAAAAAGAGAAGGTTGAAATTATTGCAAAATCATATAGAAAAAACAGGAGGCGTCAAGAAAGCTTTTAAAGAATTATTAGATTCGAAGGAATGGATGCCAAGATTAAAAGATAACAAAAACAGGGAAACTGGAAATAGACATGAAATAGTAAACATAGCAGCATCATATTACAGAGAATTATACGGAAGAATAGAAGGAAAGGACGAAGAAACGGAAAATAGTAAGCTATACACACGAGTAAAAGAAGAACACACACCTAGAATACTACTTTCAGAAACTGTAAGGGCTATAAAAACACAAAAAGAGGGTAAAGCACCGGGTGAAGACCAGATCACAAATGAATTGCTAAAAGCAACAATAGAAGAAACTGCTCCCAAATTAACGGAGATATTCAATGACATTCTAGATTCAGAGATTATACCAACAGATTGGACGAAATCATCCATAATATTATTGCATAAAAAAGGAGACAAAACAGATATCGGAAATTATAGACCAATAAGCTTAATGACAAACTTATATAAAGTATTTGCAAAAATACTGCTATTTAGAATAACAAATACTTTAGACGAGAACCAACCTAAAGAACAAGCCGGATTTAGAAGCAAATTCTCAACCTTAGATCACATTCATGTTGTAAAACAAATACTCCAAAAATACAATGAATACAAAATGACGTACTACATTGCTTTTGTGGATTATAACAAAGCTTTTGACTCTTTAGATCACAAAGCTATATGGACAGCATTAGAACAACAAGGAGTGCAAGGAAAAGTCACCCGAATTCTGCAGAAAATATACTCAAATAGCACTGCAGTTATAAAATTAGATAAAGTTAGCAAAGAATTTCCTATTCTAAGGGGTGTCAGACAAGGGGATCCGATCTCCCCAAAAATATTTTCCGCTGTGCTAGAGATGGTATTCCGCAACCTGGATTGGGAGAAACATGGACTGAAAATTAATGGAGAAGCTCTAAACCATCTTCGCTTTGCTGATGATCTAGTGTTATTTTCCGAAACCAGTAAAGATTTAGAAAAAATGCTTCAACAATTAGCAGATGCAAGTATGAGGGTTGGACTCTCTATGAATGCCAAAAAGACCAAAATAATGACAAATTCAGAAAAAAATAATATATATGTAAATGAAGTATTAATAGAGTATGTCGAAGAATACGTATATTTAGGACAAATAATTGCTACGAAGGATGCCATGCGCAAAGAAATAGATAGGAGAGTGAACAACTCTTGGAAAAGATATTGGTCTCTGAGAGAAGTGATGAAAAACAATGATTTACCGCTGAAGGACAAAAAGAAAGTATTTGATATTAGTATTTTGCCATGTTTAACATATGGATGTCAAACATGGGCTCTTACAGAGAATCTATTAAGAAAATTGAAAGTATGCCAAAATTCAATGGAACGAAGTGTTGTTGGAATAAAACTGAAAGATAAGGTGAAGTTGCAAGATATCAAAGATAAAACAAAATTTAAAGACGTAGAAAAAACTATAAGAACTCTTAAATGGAGATGGGCGGGCCACATTATCAGAGAACAACTACCTAAATGGACAAAAAATATCACAGAATGGTATCCCAGAGACCAAAAAAGAAACAAGGGAAGACAAAATATGAGATGGGACGATGAACTGAAACGTACGGCAGGAAAGCTATGGATAAAAGTGGCAACAAACAGAAAAGAGTGGAAAATCTTGGAGGAGGCCTATGTCAAAAGACAAATTGTTAACAAAAAATAAATAAAATGGAAGACGTTACTGCGAATTGAAATTAGTTAAGAAAATTAGATTAGATATAAGTAGATGTGTAAAAAAAAAAAAAAAAAAGAAAAAATGTTAACAGTAATAAAGGCTTTATTATTATTATTATTCACATATATTTATTTCCTATCTTAATTTTAAATTTTTACAATATATATATATAAAAACAATAAATATTATAAAAACTTAAAACTAGTTTGCCGCTGGTAGCGGGGCAGGGCCCAAACTACCGGCGGTTAGGGCTGCAGACTGAGGAACCTCCTGACAATACGCGCCGTGTCAAGGAGTACTGCCTTCTGTATCTGCCCCTTGATCCAGCCATCTAGCGAGAGCCTCTTGAGGTGCTGGTCGAGGCTCTTCGCAATGAGTCCGTTCGCCGTAACAACTATCGGGACAATGATTGTCGAATCGACATCCCACATGTCGGTCACCTCATGAGCCAAGTCCAGGTACTTACTTAACTTGTCCTTTTCGGCTTTCACGAGGTTTCCGTCGTGCGGGACAGCGACATCGACAATTACTGTCCGGCGTTGAGATCGGTCGATAACCACGATGTCAGGCTTATTGGCGACAATATTCCTGTCCGTAATTATAGAGCGATCCCAGTAGAGCGTGGCATGACTATTTTCGAGAACTGGTGCAGGAACGTATTGATAATATGGCACCTCGGTATCTACAAGTTGATATTGAAGAGCAAGTTGTTGGTGGATAATTCTGGCTACTTGGTTATGTCTGTGCAAATACTCTCCGTTAGCAAGATGAGAACAACCGGAAATAATATGTCTCAGTGTTTCTCCGGGACGGTGGCATGCTCGACATATGTCGACCGTACCGTCCTTGAGAATATATTTCCGGTAGTTTCTCGTCTTGATAACTTCGTCAGCTATTGCACAGACAAAACCTTCGGTTTCCCCAAAGAGGTCACCAAAGCGTAGCCAGTTTACCGAAGCGAGTGGATCTACGTCGGGTCCGGTGAGGGCTCCATAGAACCTCCCGTGCAACTCCTTGCTTTTCCATATCTCCTTGCGGTCCTCGGTGCTTAATATTATTGGTTTTTGCCAGTTCTCGACAGATAAGGAGAGTGGAGTGAAGTGTCTATCAATTGCCACAACATCCTGATGTATCCCGCACTCAATGTTAAGGAAATATTCCCTAAGGCTGCATATTTCTCGGTTATGGAGGTTCTTGGCATTCAAGAAGCCGCGACCCCCCAATTTCCGAGGAATATACAGTCTCATAACAGACGAGCGCGGGTGTAACATCCGGTATGTGGTGAGCAGTTGACGGACCCTTCTGTCCACGGCATCTAGTTCAGTCTGACTCCATCTTAGTATGCCAAAGGAGTAGGTTAGCAAGGGCATAACCCAGCTGTTGAAAGCTTGCACTTTATGGCCCCCTGACAAAAGACTCTTAAGTACTTTTGTCAGGCGGCAAAAGAAGCGATCCTTCATCATCTGTTTCATGTCCCTGTCAACGATACCCAATGACTGTGACATACCAAGATACTTATAGGTTTCGGTTTCAGAAAGAGATTTAAAGGTCATCACATCATTAAGTTGTAAATTGGAAGAATTTACAACTTTACCCCGCTGTATATGCATGACCGCACACTTATCCGTACCAAATTCCATCTTTATAGAGTTACTGAAATTTTCTGTTATTTTCAGCAACTCCATTAGATCTTGGTGTTTTGGTGCGAATAATTTGAGATCATCCATATACAGTAGGTGAGAAATGACCTCTCCCTCTCTCCGTAACCGGCAGCCTAGAGTTGAATCTTTAAGCAATGTGCTAAGGGGATTCAACGCTAGGCAAAACCAAAGTGGATTCAGGCTGTCGCCTTGAAAGATGCCTCGCTTAATCCTTATCTGGTCCTGTAGGCCAGAGACACTCCCTCGACTGCCCGGTTGATGAAGAACTGTGGTCCACTGCGCCATGCATGTACTTAAGAAGGATTTCAGAGTTGGATTAATCTTATACAACTCCAGAATCCTTCTCAGCCATGAATGGGGCACTGAATCATAGGCCTTCTTGTAGTCAATCCAGGCTGTGGACAGAGTTCCTCTGTTCCGCCTAACTCTTTGACAAATGGTCATGTCTATGAGGAGGAGCTCCTTAGTACCACGGGACCCAACTCGACATCCATTCTGAGCTGAGGCCAAAATGTTATTAGAATCGATGTGCTTATTAATTTTTGATCTCAGAATGGATGTGAGCAGCTTGTATAACGTAGGTAAACATGTAATGGGTCTGTAGTTCTTAGCTTCCGTGGTACTACCGGACTTGTGGAGCAGGAAGGTGATGCCAGTTGTCAACAAACAAGGTAGGGTACCGAGGTCGAGGGCTTTTTGAAATTGCATTGCCAAACATTCATGTGAGCATCGAAACCACTTAATCCAGAAGTTGTGCAATCCATCCGGTCCAGGACTTTTCCAGTTCTGGGCCGTTTGGATAGCACAGCTAACGTCATGAGGGCTGATGGTAACAACCCCCATGGGTTCGATGGTTTCACACGTCTGCTTGACAATGTTTATCCAATCGCCCTCGGTGTGTTCGTCGGACACCGACCAGATGCCACGCCAAAAATTTTTCATAGCGTCTGCATCTGGTAGCTGTTCAGCGTCCACACGTGTATCGGCTCCATCCCATTGCCTGTACACCTTCCTTTGGTCACTTCGGAAGAGGCGGTTCTGATGAAATCTGTCCACACGTTTTTTGTATCGGCGAATTCTGTTTGCCCACGCATAGACTTTCTGTTTCAGGAAGTCAATGCGTTCAGTGACACAGGTCATATAGTCTTTAGGTTTGATGCCTGTGTCTGCAAAGGCCTGTGTCACGAAACGCATGACCCGAGGTCGATGGTTTCCGTTCCTGAAACAGTGCAACTTTGCAATGAGAGTTCTGAACGAGTCGATACGCTTCTCGATACGTATCTGCCACGTCGGAGCTCCCGCGGTACGTCTCGGAGCCTTGTCAGATTCCGGGAATCTGACGTGAGCAACTTGACACACCGCGATAGCTCCACAGTATAGTATCGAGTGCGTATCAATTAGATCTTTGCTGGTCTCTATGTACGGAACCAGCAAAGCGTTCATGGCTCCCATTAAGGCAAAGCTACGTCTATTCGCGGGCAAACGTGGTAAGCGCGGTTTACATTCACGTGTGGCATGATATCTCAAAATCGTCTCCTCCAAAGTCCTCCCCAATTGCTCTTTTACCTCGGTACTTACTTGCATATTTGCGCAACCTTCCGCCTCGTCAACGCGATCCCTAGGCATCGCTGCCGATGACGGATGATTAGTAGGCTCCGATGTCGGCAGCGTAGCATCTGAGATCACGGGTGATGTGGTAGCTACGCGAATAGGCAGTGAGTCCAGGCGTAGCCGATCAAGTGAGGACTCGTCTAACAGCTTGCACCGTTGGATAGCCCGCACCTGATCCGACAGTCGTTGCGCGGAGACGGTGACGGCTGGTTCAAGGGCCTGAAACAGAGACAGCATCCTGGCTCGGTACGCAGTCAGGTTAGTTCCCCCTTCTGTAGCCCCGTAATAGGCGCGCATGCAGTTTTCATTTATGGACTGAGTCCATCGCATGCGGCGCACTACACCACCGGTAGCGGGGGCCGGGCGCGAGGCAGTTTGCCTCGCAGGCCCCAAGCGTGCCGGCAGCGGAGGTCGTCCTCGTCGCGCAGGTCGTGGTGGCGGCGAAGACGGCTTCGGCCCGTCATCGTCACTCGACGTGCTCTTGTCGTCGGCAGTCAAAAATTCCTCCGCCGTTGAGCACGGAGACGACGAGACGGGCTGTGGTGGGGGGCGTGCGCTACTTCCATCCGCTACGGGTCGTCTTTTTCGCAGTTTCATTTTCTTTAGTTATTATTTTCACTTAAATTTTGCGTGTCTAATTTGTCATTTTTGACCAAAATATTTTGTTGGTTTTCGATTCGCATGTTGAATATTTTTGTTTATCAGAGTATTTACAATCTTCTAAATGATATTGCTAAATTTATGTATATATATTTATTGTATTTACAATTTTCCACTGATAGTTCCAGGTATATATTTCCAATTTTCCAGCGAAATTTCCAGTACCAAAATGATACGACTGTTTACTTGTCACTTGTGTTTGTCACTATGCAATTTTTTATTAAAACGTTTGCACTTTCAAAAGCGATCTGCTGTTAATGTTTTAATATTATTATACTTTACAATTTGTTTATATTTACACATAAATAAGTATGAAAACTAAGATTTTATAAAGTATATGTAAATTATAAATAGAGATACAAAAAAAGACGTCCGTCAGTGTCAGCGGTATATATATATATTTTATATATATATATAAAATATATATATATAAAATTATATTATTATTATTATTATTATTATTATTATTATTATTATTATATATCAATATCAATATCAGCACCCAGCCCGCCGAACAACATGTTGAGGTTCCTACTAGCCCGCCAAAGAAAGCTATTCTGCCGATAATTAGAACAAGAATTTGAGACTCTAATTGAGTTGTATGACCTAATAGATCTAGTGACTTTTTTTGTTTTAATATCAGCTGAAGTCCGAGGAAAGTTTACATAAAGAGAAAATTTGAAAAAATTTGAAAATTTTGCGTCATGCGAAACCGTTGGCGATCAGCTAATTTTAAATAAATTTATCTTAAACTAAGCTTGTGACATCACTTTAAAAATTGAAACGCTATTCTTATATTAACTTGCAAAAGATTTTAAAAACACACACAGAGGTATTACCATACAAAATTAATAATAATTAATATCAATTACAAAACATACTTACAATGCAAACAATATTAAATAATGTAAGAAAAAACTTCATGCATCGTATACTGCGTGGCTTCATTTTGATTATTATTTTAATAACAAAGGAAAACGTTGTCCGATGCTTGCTACGTGGACAGGGGAAATGAAAATAGGCTATGGTTTTGTATCGATCATTATTTGACGACCCTTTATTGTTGGTATGGTTTTATAAAGTAGTGGTCACAGTGAAGTTGATATAGCGAATCAGGGCGATGTATCCACACAAAATTAAAGTTAAAGGTTAACTTGACATATATAGCAAACTTGTTTTAATCAAAGTAATAATTTTCAATAAGATGACAATGATACACTTTTAGTGTTTAAACTAGATGCCACTTTTTGCTTCTATTTCTGACCTTTTTTTTGTAAAAATAGATATATTTTTATTTATTTAAACCCACCACATCGATCATTTTTAACAAGGAAATCCTCAGGAATAGCTAGCGTTAAAAGTACATATATCCAGGAGTTTGAGAATCAGTTGGCGCGTCGTATGTTTGACCGCATCTTATTTCCAGAAACCTTTTCTTTGAGCATAAGAAATACAGATAACAGAAATCGAGTCGCTAGTCGACCTCAGCACTAACCATCAAAGGACAGTGGGAGTATTGTCTTTTTAGGAGAGAATGCCCACCGAAAGAGTTTCGCCTTATTACCGTGCCTACAGTGAGTCGCGCACTTTGATCGAGTCAGAAACGAGAAGACACGCAGGAAGAGCTTATTATAAACTAGCTGGTGCCCGCGACTTTGTCCGCGTTCAAAATGTTATATAGCCTAAAAGAATTTTTCAATTCGAGCCATAAGCGATTAGCGCGTTCAACCAACCAAACAAATAAACAAACTCTTCAGCTTTATATAATAGTGTAGATTAAAATGTTTAACCCCTTCTAGTGCCATATGTCTTTAAAAAGGTCGATCCTAAAAAAATATATCTGATATGTTTTTACAAAAAGGAAGATAAAGGTCTTCCCTTACCCTAATACGCTTCCGCTTGTTACTGTATCGCAATATACAGTAAAATGTATAGAGCGTGGGAACGCAGATGTAAACTTCCCCACACGCCACGGTTCGTCTTCAACCACAATTTTCTTTGTTTTATTCATTGCTACCAATATCGCTTCTATTACAACCTGACACAAGATCTAAATCGCCTTGTTCAAAACGCAAATTAAATTCGGTCAGTCACTGTCCACTTTATACTAAGCACTATAACTTTATATCAATGCATAGTTATCAATTCAGAGACATACAACCTTATTTACTGTATCATAGAGTATAGTTCACATTACTTTTTAACTTTTATTTATTGGCTTTTAGTACTGCAATTATTTCGACTTATTTATATCGATCGGGGTTTGCAAATTAGTGCGATGTTTTAAATATTAAATAAGTCATTGTTCGTATTTGTATCTAGGTTAGCTTTGGAAATAGTTTTTAAAGATGAATTCTAGCATGTTTCAATCTAGAATTTTCTTAAGTGAGAAATTTAATTATTTTAATAATCATAATAACAATTATTATTAAGTTAAGGCTGCAGATAATTAAATTAATTAACCGACCAACTCTTAATAATTTGATATAACTTCGATTTTGATAGTAGGATTTATTACTGGTCATTTAGAAAAGACAATTTTAACAAAATTTCTCTTCAGATAAACCTTCTTTTGCGCTTAGTTAGCTATAAGCTATTTATTTTTATTTATATGTTATGCGATATTTAACGAGTTAAATTTTAATTTAGATAAAAAATAAAATAAAAATACTTCTTTATTATTGTAAACTTTTATTATATTCAGATTGTGTTACACATGGAATTACAAAAGCGTTTTTTTATTGCAATGAATCACAACTTTATTTGTTTCCCAAATTCACTTTACTAATATTTTAAGAGTGTTCAAATATTTTTGTCTATCATACCTTATAGTATTCGCAACATACATTGCCAGTAACATTCCTAAAGCCTGTAAAAAAAGTAGATAATAAATCAGTTATGGTTCCCCTTTGTAATACATACTTATAAGTAACTCTTTTGTATAGGTACTCGGATATTGAATTGTTAATACGAACGTCCAAGGCCGAATCCCTTGGATAAATAATAAATTGAAAAATATTTATCAAATGCCAGCACTTTTGCTAGTTGAATTTCATGTGAAGTTACAATATTATTATTTATTATCATATCATAATCATATAATATGATTATGTTCATGGAAATAAACTAAGATATGCCTTGACTTCGCTATTTTCACTTTTCAAAATAGGCTCTGATATGGATCTGAAAGCAGTGGGAGTTCAAACTGCGTTTTGCAGTCTTTAGACTATTATGTTTGGCGGAAGTAACCACCCTCTTGCATAAGATCAGCGTTTGTGCAGTGAGTGAGTGAGGGATGCCAGAGCTCTTGTCGCTTTCCCTTCTTAATCAGTTATATTTAATCCTACTATGATTAGCAGGTCATTTACAGCGCCTCTGATCTTGCTTATGCTATTAAGCCAGCTTCAAGTAGACCACCAGCCTATCTGACAGTCAATACATAAAAACATATGTAGGAATAGAAACCACTAATTTAAAAATTAATTCCTTTGGTAAAAAATAAATAAAAAAAAGTGATAATGGAACCCTAACGGTGGGTCTGTTAGACAAGATATGTTTTCTATATTTATTTCGTAAATGTTATTTTGTAACTAATTTGGGATATTAATTAAATATTAAAAATTAATAGCCCAAAATTAAAACAAACCTCAAACCAAAAAGAGACCACTGCAACGCTAAGTAAACACTCAGCTGAGTCCCTGAGTGCATAGAGTACTTCGTCTTCACAACCATATGTATTGTAACTCTTAGAACTGTATAAGACAAATAATAATTTAAAGACAATAAATAAGACAATAATATAAGACAATAAAGACAGTGAAAATTAGTAAAATTACTAATAATTGATTGTGTTTTTATCATCATTAAAATCCCAATATACTTTGAAAGTTTGCAAGGTTTTGCAAACCTTCGGGAACATAAAAAAAAATTCAGGATAAAACTTTAAAACCTTTCTCAGGAATCACTCTGTTGAAAAATGAAAACCGCATGAAAATCCGTTCATTAGTTTTTGAGATCATCGCGAACATAATACACACATCCAGATAGGCAGAGATCTTAAACTCTAAGACCTATATGAAGAGATAATTTTGGATATTTTAGACTTGCCATAATACCGAACGTACTGCATTATTTATTTATTCATGAACAAACTATAATTAAATTTGATATTTTGGCCCTATATTTAAATAGCTTTGTCATTTTAAGCACGTTAATAATGCATCAAATATGTAGTTTAAACACTGCATGTTCTACCTTTTAGATTTATCAAAAAAAATATAACAGTACAAGAAGCTTTATATCAAACCTTAACCGTAAACCAGGCTTACTGCTTGGTGATATCACATTAACTATTAAATAAGAATCCGACCAAATTCAACGAATTTTATTATAAACTTGCTGGTGCCCACGACTTCGTCCGCGTTGAAAAATATTAAGTAGCCTATCCTGCGTCCCGTACGTCCAAATGTTTATCTACTAAGTTTCATGAAAATCAGTTAATTCGTTTCAGAGTTATGGAGGAACATACGAGTATAAACATACATACAAAAAAAAATCTAAAAATCGTCAATTTAGTTTCAGTATCATGTATAGAGCCTATAAACACGATATCTCTGAAAACAAAGTAACTTACTCCATAAGCGACCTTTACAGATTTATTATTAGTATTGATTAGATCAATTTGATGAACAGGCGTTATGTAATAGGGGTTAAAGTATGAAATTGCCGTTTTATTGTAATAGGTACTTCGAATTGACATAGAACCTTCATGGTTTGAGATTTTTGAGTGAAACTTTTTTCATACGGTACCTATGTAGTTCTTCTTCTAAAAAATGTGCAACATTCGATTATCAACTTTCAGTTGTTTTTTTTTATTCAGCTTAGACAATAAAGATGGATACTTCGAAAATTCGTGTGATTTTTGAATACGAGTTCCGACGCGGAACTAACGCGGCAGAAACAGCTCGCAATATTAATGTTGCGTTTGGAGAGGGGACTGCTAATGAACGCACTGTGCGATTTTGGTTTAAACGCTTTCGTGATGGAAACTTCGATTTGAAGAACGAACCACGTGGAAGACCGCCCACACAGGTGAATAACAATGATTTGAAAGAGATGGTGGAAGCCGATCCGAGCCAAACTACCCAGGAATTAGCGGCATGGTTTAACGTTACCTTACCAACAATATTGACTCATTTGCGTCAAATCAATAAAATAAAAAAATATGAAAAGTGGGTGCCTCATGATTTGACTGATCTGCAGACTCTACAGGAACTGCAATTAGAAACCATTCGTCACCCTCCGTATTCGCCAGACCTTGCTCCAACGGACTACCATTTTTTTCGTGATTTGGACAATTTTCTGCGTGATAAAAAGTTTTCTTCTCAGGAGGCTGTGCAAAATGCTTTCACACAGTTTGTCGAATCTAGATCACCAGAGTTCTATCGCAAAGGCATAAATGAGCTTCCTATTAGATGGCAGCAATGTATAGATAATAATGGTAATTATTTTGATTAAATAAATATGTTAAATTTAAAAAAAAAACGAATTTTTATTTTTCAGTACAAATCGGCAATTTCATACTTTAACCCCTAATATATAGGTAAGTACTTACTCAATGCAATTTTTGTATAACTGTTTTTGGGCGAAATCAGTTCGGGCACGATATGCTCTTGGGCAACATGACATGCTGATTGGTTGTTGAACAGCTGGATAATCTTCTGGGCCGTTTAAACCGCAGCATTCGTACTTAGAAAATCATCAATAGAAATTAATTTAAAATAATAAATTATATAATTAAAAAATAAATCTTAATTCCATAAAACCGTAAGATAAAATCATTCATACTGTTTCAATGGACAGTAGCCCCCTAGAGTTGCTTTTGATTATATGTTGCAGTAACCACACCACATACCATCAAGTAGATTGATGTAGATTGTATCAGAATGCATTCCCCTGATGTATATACTATAGTATACTACTATAACTATACATTACTGCAAAGTTTCAATAAAATAGTTTTTGTACAAAAGAGTATTAAATTAAGTTAACTTCCGATAGAAGTGGGCACAGAAAAGAGAAAAACAAAACAAATTTATTTTAAAACAGTCAGATGGGTTTGTGAATTAATTACTACCTCATCTGAGTTTGGTGGCTGAGTTTTTTTGTTCGATGGCCTTAAAGATTCTAAATCATTCGTTTAAAAAAAAATGAACTTTTCAATTGCAAAATTATTTTAGCTCATTTCGTGTTCATGTAGTAAATATTTACCCAAAATCAAAAAAAAACCATTACTGATGTACTATGTGTTACCAAAATTAATTGTATATTAAAATGTTAAATGTTAACATTAACAAATAAAGACAGGTTTCATGGGACTGAGTTCAAAACAAGAGACTATGATGGTTACTATACATGTTACACAAATGTAAGCAACACCAGTATCTATTATATCTTCGTCCGCGTTGAAAAAGCAAAATATCGCCCGACATCGTTATTGCTATTACACTTATCCAGGGGTTAGTTTCCTTAATTTTAGATGATCCCTCGGGAATAGTCCTTTTTTCTGGATGAAAGGTACCCTATGTCCTTTCTGGTGTCCCAGACAACGTGTTTGCAAAATTTCAAGGTGATCGGTTCAGAAGTTTTTGCGTGAAAGAGTAACAAACATCCATACATCCAAACAAACTTTCGCATTTATAATATTTATAATCATTTATAATATATTATATATTTATATATTTACAAATTATACAATCTTTCTATAGTGTGAAAATGCTCCAAATATAATCGAAGTATTATACATAGAGTATAAAATATATAAATATATAAAGAATAATTATTATAAAAAATTTAGAGAAAATCCTTTTTGTTGTACAAAATGTTGTAAGTATTACATATTTGTTTGATTTTTTCTTTCAACAGACAAAATTAATTCCTTCTAGACTAAATATGTTATTAAAAATATGTTACTACCGATACTAACAGTATTCTGTAGATTATCCCACAATTTGTTGTGTTCATCTAAAACGTCTCCGGTGTAATTTCCGAAAAAATCTTCTCGTAGGCGGTCTGTTACTCTGAACTCGAGTCCATATCGCTGTATCGAGACATAGATCGCTATCATCAGTTCCAGTATAATTATAATCATCAGAAAACCGACATACTGTTGAAATATTAATAAAACGTCATTTTTTATCAAAATCAAAAAGTTGACGTACTCGCCAACTTTCTTGTTTTGAATACTTTTGTAGTTACTTGTACATGTAGTTCTGTTTTGCCAACTTTTGTATATCTTCATAGAAAAAGTTCCATGTTGTCAAATTTCTTATTTCGCCAACTTTTAATTATGTTGATTTTTATTTTATTTTATTTTATTCAATCGAGACACCAAAACCACATCAAAATTTATTAAGTCACATACATAAGTTATACATACACGTTTACATTTGCGTACCAATTATTGGTATCTACAGCTACATATATCTTACATGTTGTCTCTGTTAAAAAATTAAAAAAATTATACTAATAATAATACCTACTAATATTAATTAATAATAATTTAATATTATTATTATCAGTGGGTATTATAATTTATTATTATTAATATTATACCTACTCGAAACTTAAGCATTAAAATAAAAAAATAAAAACAAAAATTTAATATATAAATATATTATACAAGTATAAATTCAATCTTTTGTTTCCAAAAAGAATATTTTTTTAATTATTATTATAAATTATTCTAGTTTTATTGCTAATCGTTCTTTTTTTTAAAAAAAATATTGGTTGGCGAAATATTACAAATTATGCATTTTTTTTCTAAAAGTTACTTAATTAAGAAATAATATTCATGTTGGTGTAATAATTGTCGAAATAATAATATTAAAATACGAATGCCTACAAAAGAGAACATGTGTGAGTTGCTACAAAAGTACTCAAAAACAAGAAAGTTAGCGAATACGTCAACGCTCGTTTTATGTAGTGTCTTAGTTTAATTAGAAATAACCAAATGAAATCTGGTAATAATTATGCTTCAAGTGAGGGATAAATTTATAGCTGGTGCCTGCGACTTCGCCCGAGAAAATATCTGACATCGCTGTGACGATGGTGGCGCCGCCACGAGGACAGTGGCGACATTTTTTATAAAAATAGAAATATTTTTAGACGATCCCTCGGGAACCTAACATTTTCCAGGATAAAATGTATCCTTTATGTTAATCCAGGTAGTAAACTATCTGTGTGCCAAACATCCCAATCCGTTAAACCGTTTTTGCGTGAAAGAGTAACAACATCCATCCTCACAAACTTTCGCAAAATTATGATTTATTGAAAGTTAAGAAGTGAAATTTTAAAAAACAAATAAACACAATTACCTACGGTGCAATTTTTTCCTCAAAATATATATAAGAACCTTCCTCGTTTAACGCTCTATCCATTATTGAAAACAGTATCAAAATCCGTTCAGTAGTTTTTATAATAATCGCGAACATGCATAATTGCATACAAACTGACAGACGCGGCCGAAGACTAAGTATTTTATAATATGTAAAGAAGTTATTACTAAAAGATAATTATACTTTCCAAGTAAAGATATTTGGCATTATTCTTAGCTACAGCGACGCATCCAAACACGGCTACAGCAACCAACAATAAACTTGCGCCAATAATTATTATGTCACTAGCGAGGGTCCCAGACGCTTTGTCGCTGCCGTACTGATGGAGAACTCTAATGTCTACAACCGCCAAACCGAAGCAGCTTATTGCCACGAACTAATAAAAAATGTAAGACAAAATAATAGGTAGTTAGAGAAAAAAAGAAAAAATGTTTGGATCGGACAAGATTTTCTCTGTGAGCGTTGTAGTTCAAGCTTTTCTGGAAACGTGTATTTATATAGGCTAAAAAATAGACATTTTTTCGATCTCCACTTTCCACTTTTTACAATTTGAATATATTTTACTCGTATGTCGTATGATATTGTATATAGTATATTTAGTGAAAATTTTATCCAAAACAAGATCAACTTTGAAAAGAATGTTTCCATAGTCGAACATAAGGAATCGTATCCAAATTTCTTCAGTTAGAGGACTTAAACCATAACCACTCAATTAATCAATCAATATGGCTAAATTTTCCAAATACAAATACTATTTTTTCCAAATTCAAATACTAAATTTTCCAAATACAAAACAACGAAATATAAGTAAGGTACCTAAGTGAGGTTAGTACTTACTATACATAGCGAATTCAAGCCCAGCAATAATCCCTTGGCACATCCCTTACTACATTCTAACCAATTAAACATCATACTTCCACAGTTTTCGAAATATCAGTGCAGCAACTACAAAATTACATATAGGTATTATGTAAATCTAAAAACCACATTAATAATCATCAAGACAATGTAAGGAAAAACAGCTTATTTCATATTCTATATGTAATATTTTATGGTAATTTATATTAGATAAATTTACAGTTATCCATCCCCATAGATAACATACATTTTGAAATATAGTTATTTCAATTTTCTCGAAATTTTATAAACGATTTACTTACATTATTAATTAAACATTACTTAATTCATACTTACAAATTCAATAATAGTTGGTAATTAATTTATTTCCAAGACCCAGACCAGTTTGTCCTGGGTTAAGTGAATTCAAAAATTGTTCGTATTCCTTTTTAGAATTTCAACATCACCAAAACAAGACCAGAAAGGTTAGCAAATTGACATTGACTAAGGTTCTGTTCAACAAATATTTAATACAAGTTTCTGGGAAGAAACAGGTGTTGCTTGCTCTATATAATTAATTCAATCGGTATACGCTTTTATATTATACACTTTACATTGGACTTTATTACTAAAGAATAAAATATCATTTTAAATAAATTTATATTTACTGTTTTATTTTTTTATTGATTTATTTCACAACGCTGCAGTAGAATGTTCTGATTATGAACACATAATATAGTTATATTATATAATAAAAAATTTTAGTACTAATTTCTGGAACTACCAGTCTGATTACATATACAGTACGGTACTAAGTAATTCTACTGTATTTTTAAGCCAAATTCTGGTGGTGTGTGAAACCATGGGGCACAGCTAGTTTTTTTTATAACTCTTAATAGTAAGTACAACAGTAGGTATATTAGAAATTTGTTTAGATACAAAACGCTGATGGTTACAGAAACCATGTCCATTAGAGTCAGGTAACAAAATGTTTGCTGAACTCGCTTAGCAACAAAAGTAATATTATAATAAATAAATAAAGCATAATATGTGTACATAACTGTATTATTATTCAATTTTCCTTAGCAAGATAATAATTATTGAAAGAGCTTAATTTAGTACTGACGACATGATACCAAGGTTCGATAATAGATGTCGCTATCTGTAGTAGTTCTCAAAGCTGTTACTAGATGTCGCGGTTTCTCGAGCTTATATCGCGCTATCGACTTGTACTCTCCGTTTGTGGAGACCGATTTCTCACAAAATGAAATCATACTTACCTGGCACAGGGGACACCGTGATCAAGAAGGCGGTTCCCCCAGGGCGAGGCCCTTCCATTGCACTGCGGTTGGGTTGACCCTTGCGATTACCCCTAATGTGGGTAACTCGGGTGCGTAATTTTTGGTAGTGGGGACTGCGTACGCGCTGTCCCTCAAAAAATCACAGTATAAAAAGGCAAAATGAAAGGAATACTATGTAATTTATAATCTTACAATCTTAGTGCTTCGTTGGAAATGTTGGAATGATGCCCGCCGCAACTTATTTCGTTAAAAAATAGAAATACAGTAGAAAGAGAAATTCGATTAACTGAACTAATTTAATTGTTGTCCTTCCTTAGGCATTCGGATAATCGAATGTATGAAGGAAAGCTGGTTTTGTTTGTGCATATGTAGTGTTTCTTAAAAACAACAAAATACATATCAACAAACGGGCGGGGTAATGCCATTTCCGACGCGTTCATGCTTGCATAAATTCTACTTGTAGATATTTAATATCCATAATTGGTCGCGGTTGGTAGTCCGGATAATCGTATAACCGATGGCCGGATAGTCGACTTTGTACTGTAGTTATTTATTTATATATCGTCTGGCTGATAATAAAATAAGATAAGTATTAAGTTAAGTAATGGATATACTGCTAGTGGGTGAAAACTGAAAGTTCTTCGCCTTAAAATGAGACTGCAATTTTAAGTAAAAAAAAGTTTTGATTTTTGTTCTTCACCAACAGAAGCGTCATAAAAAATTAAACGGTTTCTGAATTTTTTAAATTCTTTATTTTTATTTTTGACAAACATTAATACAAGAAATGTACACACTAAAAATCTTTGGATCTACTCTTGCGAAGAATATTATCAAAATATTTTTTGTATGGGGCAATTAATATCTATTATCTATTTATAAATAGATATTTGATCACATTAATAGAAAAATAAAATAAAAAGACACTTAAACGTTAAAATTTGAATTACAATTAAATGTCCATTGAAAGGCATATTAGATACAAAAAGCAAGATTGAAAAAATACAGTTTACTTTTTGTTACAAATAACTTTTTATATATTTTTCAGATATATGTATGTAAGTAAAATCCTATTTTCATGATATTAAGTTATCGGGAAGTGTCTTGTTAAAAATAGAAGCTAGAACATTCAAAATAGTCAATAAATTTTAAAAATATATCATTATGTACTTATCCATACAATCATTTGCTTAAATTATTTTGTGTTCACAATATTTAACTTTAATTTTAATAAAAATACAACTTCCAAATAAATTGAAAAACTATTTTTTGAACACATGTTCAAAATTTTGACACATTTTTTGACATAATATGCTTATAAAATACTTTGAAATCTTAATCATAAACATTTACAAAAAAAAAATTAAAAATTAAAATACTTAACGATCGTTACAAAAAAGAATTATATACTTACGATATGAAAGTGAAGAAGAAAGATTTTATTTCATTTGTTACACTCGTTATACAATACAATATAATTTATCAAGTGACAGTTATATAAAAAAAGATATTTATTTACTTTGACAATCATTATGCGTAATTATGTAAGATTTTGTTAAAAAGGGCTATATTATTTATTCATGGAGTCGTTATTTTAAGTAGTTATGGAGAGTTATTTATTATTTTAAGTAATTCCTTGCAGAGTTCTTCGTCATTGAGTTTCAAAATATCATAAAAATTGACTCGATAACTGAGTGACACCCAAATGCTGTGTCCAAAAATATTCAAGTCGCATAAGCAATATAACCATTTTATTAACAATACAAATTTGTTATTAAATAAATACTTATTTAATGTACTTACTAACACAGTTTCAGTACATAAAACTAGGTATATAATTTATAATAATAAAAAATGTGCAAAATTCAATATTTCAATGTGCAATGGAATTATTAAGAATTTATAACTTACATATAGCAACAAATACATTTAAAAAAGCAGTTCTTAAAAAAATATAGAATAATTAAGAGATACTAAGTACTACGTATAAATGTTAGGAGACTGGTATAGAAAAAATATACAAAAAAATTTCAATTGAATTTTAAAATTAGAACATTGATTTCAAATGTATTAAATTGCAGCTTAAACCAACGCCATTTCAAATTTAGAATTTTTTTTTATAATTCCCAGCATTGTATGTATGTAGGCATTAATATGTAGCTACATCGTCAAACTATATCCCCCGATTTTGTTTACTTATCTGAATAGATTAACCGTATTTATCGGAGATATAAGAATATATTAAAATGCATGTAAACTTAGCCTCAAATCAGTAAAAGATGGCGCTAATGGATGAGGAAGAAGAATGTAGCGATTGGGAAGATAATTGCACTTGCAATAGAAGTTTTAGGAGCGCTGTTAACGTTCCAACCGTTCACTGGATTCCTGGAAATAGAGAAAAGACATAATTTATATCTATTTTTATTTATTTATTTACAGGAACATAATTCATATAGTTGATTATGAAAACACACACTAGGCATGCAAGCCTGTATCGTGTGCTTCATAAAATGTAATATATTTTTTGATATTTAAAATAAAAATATTAATTATAATAATTAAAAATACAAATAATAACAAATTATAAATGACTAAATATACACTGAATTACCTAATGATAAGTAGTTACATATAAAAGTAAAAGACATAGGGATAAACATAAACAGTCTAAAGGGTTGGGGTTACTATAAATTACTATACCTACGTAATAATATGTTACTAGCGGCCCGCCTGAGGCTTCGCACGGAAATTGTGTACAGTACACAAACCTTTCCATTACATTGATCGCTTAATCCATTTTTGTAAACCGGTGGTTAAAAGAAGTTAGCGAAGAAACAGACCGACGCGGACAGCGACTTCAATTTAATAAAAAAAAAGAGTTAGGTACTGTGTCAACCGTAACAAATAGAGATATACCATCACAAAGTTTTCTTTAGGACTTTAATAGAACTACAATTCTCTAATACATCATTTTTATATATCTCTTAAGGTTTAGCCTACGTAAACCATGTAAAATATTGTTTATTTCTACCTATATAAAAACTTAAGTAGGTCTAACCCTAATAAAGTAATATATAAACCTTCAGTGAAAATTTATCTAACTGATGGTGAAAACTGCATTAAAATACGTTGCGTGACTTAGGAGTTAGCGGCCATACAGAACTTCAATTTACGCTATGTAAGGAATAAGGGATAAGGATATACCTGGCGACCAGTCTGGCGACAGGAACCATCACTCACTTACAGAACTAATAGCTGTGCTTATAAGAGCACCTAATAACAGAGTTCATAGAAGAAATCCTCAACTTGAAACCTCATATTTCTTCCCATACCTTTTTTTTTCTAACCATAACGTTGTGGTTAATTTGACTTGCCTAAATTTTCAAAGGCTTATAAGTAAGTAACTCTACTTGTAACGAGTTACCTGTCTGTCACATATTACATTTAAAAAAGTTAACATAACAGGACGTCCATTTTCAAATGAAATATAGAATTAGTTTACAATATTATAAATACTTTCAACATTTAAAAAAAATTAGTTGCCTCATAAGCCTATTGGTTTTTAAATAATAACACATGTCTTTATTGGTTTTTATATAAGTTTTTTAGACTTTATTATGTAGAGTGTTACGAAGCACTCTAATGACATTTAAATCAAATCAAAATCAAAATATTTATTTATCAATTAGGTGTCTCCAAGAAACTCTTATGATCGTCATTATAAATTTAAATTTACCAGGGTTTCGGAAAAAAGCCAAGATGACGATCCTGAGAAGAAACCCCGAAAGAAACTCAGGATACTATTCTTTTTGTCATCTTTAAAATATAAAATTACAATTAGGTACACTTACTTAATACATACATAATCAAGGTCCATGTACAATACTAAACAAAACATAGTATGAGCTCCGAATCCAAGCTTTAAATCCAGGCTTCATTGTCGCTTAAATAATGAGTGACCTTTCGAGAGAGTTTGGTTTTAATGACACCTTTAAATTTATTTATAGATCTCTTATCGTCTCAAGCAATTTATTATAAATGAATGCGTGGGTGTGAAATAAGAGTTAGATATCGGCTAAAATAAATTACTTTTCTTTCATAGAATTGGTTTGCAATGCATTAAGTTATTAAGTCTTTCCAATGTTATCGAGGTTCTAGAATATTATACCTACTGTGGTAATAAAACATCTTCAACTTTTACACCACATGTCACATATAGTGTTTTGAATATTTTTCATATTTTATTAATATAAATGCACAAAATTTCAAAAACTAATTATAGAAAATCTAAAATTGATCTGTCATTATGTGACGTCACTTTTTAGTAAGAATATCTGCAAATCTGCAACTAAATTCTGTAGTTTTTTTTTTATTAACAATTCTTTTAAAAATATAAGTAAGTACCTAAATTATTGCAAATATTTGTAATAATATTGTTTTTAAATAAATAGTCAGACATCTTTAAAATCTTTAAGGGTTTTATATTTTATTTTTCATATAAATGAAATTTATGTAAAATAGGAGTTACCTAGGTAGTTTTGTTAACTGAATAAACGTGATATTCATATTTTATTAGTAGGTGAATACTTTAAAAGTATTTCTTCCCAAAGAACCAAAATAACGGATTTCATTAATGGAAAAGCGATAAAATATGACGGAGGTTTGTGTACCTATATAAAACCTCTTTTGTGCGAATAGCTAGTATTAATAAATAAGTTTTGTGAAATCTTTTATCCTTGAACGTGTTATGATAAATCTTTATTTTTCCTTAACATTTGTTACGGAAATCTTCCATCAGAAAAATACCTCGAAGAATATTGTATTGAAATCTTATTATTTGTTTACCCATATTGCTCAGCTACGTTTTATACTTAAAGAAGACTTGAATAATTATATATTTTCATATTTTTATTAAAGTACATTTCATACATTAATATCCATTATAATAGAGGTCAAATGCGTTCTCTTTAAAGACTCTCCCAGTATTACGTAACCTTAAACCGGCCATGAAAGGAGATTAATGAGACAAGCTACTTGCTCGAGGACGTTCTGAATATATTATTTAAATGTTTTAGAAAGTACATTCTCAACTCGAGAACTTAATATGCCTAATCTAAATTAGGGAATAATAGAAAATGATTAGAAAAGATAAAACAGACGTCGACAAGATTTAATTCAATCAAAAAGAAAAAATACAAAATTTCTTAAAAAAAATTTTAAACTCATTACATGTTTGAAGATTCAAATCGTATTCTGAAAAAATAAAATAGTTTTCATCTTGCTTTTTTTTAATTCTTAGTTTAGTATAATATTAAATATCAATTACGAATGGTTCTTAATCTTTATTTTTTTCCAAATCTGTATCTAAATTTATATTTTACAAAAACTAATGCAAAAGAACAACAAACTTGCATCAAGAATAAAATACAGTTTTTTGAAGTCCTAATACGGAGGCTATATGGATTTAGAATTAACAAGTGATTTTCTTCATATATTGTGATATTTCTGGAAAACAACTTGTTTTGAATTGAACTGAAAATTGAATTTTGAAAAAAAAATTGAATTGAGACATTTAAGGAAAAAAATCACAGACATGTCATGTTTAGTTTTTGATATATTTATGTAGTTTGTATTAAAAAAAAATAAGTTAAATTAACAAAATCATCAAAATGCCTACAGGATCCCGATGACTCCGCAAGCCACGCGTCCACCGGCGTTGCCAGTTTTCCTGGAGTCGGGATGATCAGAGCGTCCGAAGTCATCGGCCTTTTCGTGAAGAACTACAGCCCTCCCAATGATGCTGTGAGGTCCGGTAAGAGACAGTTTGGAGTCAACGTAGTCGATTCTTCCGATGCGATTCTCGTCAAACTCAATGTTGCCCATATCTCCGACGTGACGATTTTCGTCATTGGGATGGCCGTGTTGCTTCTATAAACATATACTTGCATGTTAATAAAACTAGTGTTCGGCCACTACATTAAAGTCAAGGAAACAAAGCAAATTATACAAACAAACCCGCCCCTCTTTCTTTTCCCTCAAACGAAGCGATCAGCCATCTTGATAACCCTTGAAAGTTTGTATACATTTTTTGGAATTCTAACTGAGAAATAATTTCTAACTACATAGATGCTAGATGCCATCAATTTCAGAAACTAAAATGTAAAATATTATCCTTGTACTATAAAAAATCCTTATGAATTAATCCTGAAGTTACGCCGATGTGAACTTGCAGAACCTGTGGCTTTACTTGTGCTATAGGCTGAAGTGGACCGTCTCAGTCTGTCGAGTTTAATAAAAAAGTAAGACACCTTACCTCCCTGTGAACAAAAGATAGTTCACTGCTTACCAACTAAAATTTGTTCTTACGTTTTCTGGATTAAAATGACTTCCAGTCGAGCCGCATCCGCCGGTGATGTCTCCCTTCTCGTGAACGTGGAATCCGTATTTTCCATGAATCATTCCAAGAATTGTACCCTCAACGTGGACTTTGCCGTCAGCTAATTGCGTGAACGTCACATTTCCCTGAACATTTTCTCCTCTAGGTTCGGCGATTTTGGCAACAGCACGTAGCCCCGTCTGAAATATAATTTAAACACTTTTCGGTTGCTTTATCTATTTTTTGGATAAAATATTATTTCTATAATACATACATGTTTCGCAAATAAAATAACATTTAAATAAATAAATAAAATCAAATAAATACAATTGAAATTTAAAGAAACTACTTTTAATAAAAAATTTATTTAGCTTATTAAAATTTTAATAAGCTATGCGTTGTTCTGATATATACATACATACTGAGTTATCCACAAATCCATCCTCAATAATTTTCGCATTTATAATATCTGTTACATTGAAATTACAAGATATTTTTGCTACATCATCCTTGCACATAACCGTTCGTAATGTGAAAAATGGTTTAAAGCTGTGTAATGAAAACACAAAATGTTTTTGCGGTTAGGCAAAAAGAAACAATATATAAATCCCGTCGATAGCGGAAAGAAAATAAATCCAGTATCATTGTCAACAAAAAACGCATTGTTTTCAATGAGAAATCTAGTGATGTATTAACTAGAGTATTATATAAGCATATATATATATATTATAGGGATTGATATCAATTACCTGTTTTGAGATTGTCGGTCTTGAGTTATATAAAATAAAATAAAATAAATTTAATATGTACATATAAAAGCAGAACACATGTCGAGGAAACGAAAAAGAAAACTTATTAACCCTTAATTTACTCGCGCGGGGTCCATCTGGACCCCAGTACAAATTTAATCATTTATAAATAATTTCTCGAAATTTTATGACAACACCTAAAGGCAGGTGTGTAGTGTGTCCATGGTCTAAGGACAAGAAAATAAGACCCTAGTGCCCAAAATGTTCTATATTCGTCTACAAGGCCCATTTGATCATACTATGTCTAAATTGCCTAGAAAAAAAAAAAACAGTTCTTGAATCTTAAAGTAGGATTTCATTATTACCTTACTATCACATTTTCTAGATACCAAATGTTTATTTTTGTGTTTATTATTAAAGAACTTTTATAAAAAAATCTGATTTTCTACTGAAAGTAATTCTATTTTAGCTTTGAAATTGGGGTACATATGGACCCCACGCGTGTATTTACGTAAGTTTTTGGGCGCGAGTAATTAAGGGTTAATAAAACTTAATCAACCAATTTACTTTAATTTATTAAATTTCCAGAATAATTCTGTTTTAACTAAGTAATAAGCAAATCTTAGTTTTTAAATATAAATTAGTTTTTATTGCATTTAAAGCGTTTATTGCACATAACGCTACCGCTTGTGACGTCGTCACAGGGGACTGCCCTAAGAGTGAGTTCACAGTGACACAAGCGCGTAGCGTAGCGATTTAGTAAGCGTTAAATTAATTCAACCAGCGATATGAACATTGAACAATGCTTACCGAACGTGGACTGACCGGTAGATAGTACAGAGATATACTTACTTCCTGGGCGGTCACTAGGACGACCGCAGTAGCCAACAGAATCAAAGGCTTGTACATTGTTGAAGAAATATCTGAAAAGAAGTAAGAAAATGTAGTCACGAATGTTGAATGTAGTAATAGAAATTCCACGTTGAAGGTGTCAATGTCATTTGCCTAAGTGACTCCCTTAATAGGAGACAGTAGTCATCTACAATCAAGTGGACCGTCAGCCTCTCTAGCGATCTTCACATAAAAGGAATGAAATCTGAAACGAAACTACGACTTTATTTTGAAGTTCAGAAATCAGGTTCGAAATTGTTATTTTGAAGTAGGTATATATTTT
The DNA here is from genome assembly GCA_936446665.2 of Synanthedon andrenaeformis. Classification (NCBI taxonomy): domain Eukaryota; kingdom Metazoa; phylum Arthropoda; class Insecta; order Lepidoptera; family Sesiidae; genus Synanthedon; species Synanthedon andrenaeformis. Next base: position 1,491,798 of record OW387780.2, on the reverse strand, counting down.
TCGTTTGCTTCTAAATGTGTTGGCTTTTGAATAATTTGTGAAAATAAATAATATCGCTTTTCTTTTTAGAAAAAAATGCTATAAATATGGGAAAATATAATTTTTTTTTATTTTACAAACTTTTTTATTTTATAATAATATTTTCACTGAAAAGGAGAGTAATTTTTCTTTAATAACATTTAAGTATTAATTTAAACACAAGTTTTGATATACACTTTGACCTATCCCACCTTCGCCATTACTGTGATTATTTCATTATTTAAAATTTCACCACAATTCACATTATCAGTTTTTTTTTTACCATACAGATAGAGAAAGAAAAACAAGACGATATAAATAAACGCACGTCTTACCTTAACGACCTCGGATAGCGAATGGTCATATAGGCCAGTCAATAGGTGAATAAATCTACATGAGATGGCGTAATTTTCTCAGTAGTCTGATTTGATAAAGGGGTGTATTTAGAGCATAATGGCAGATTTGAGGGGTCGCCCGAGTGTCAGTGGCGCCACTATCGCGAAAAACGCGTTTTATTCAATATCTCGAGAACGGTTCATTTTACGCAAAAAACTATAAAGACCTTTTCTCTTATAAATTAAATTTCCTAACTTTTTTGTTTAAAACTTTTTTTTGTAGCATCAATATTTTCCGAGTTATTATGTCCGAAATGCACAAACTTCCCTATTTTCGTCCGTTTTTAGTCTTTATCTCACTAACCGTTCACTTTTATTGAATTTTACCTCTTATTAAACTTATTTATCATTTAATTAGCTACAACTTTTGTCTAAAACTTTTTCCTGTACGGACAATACTTTTGTAGTTATTGCGCAGTTTACTCATCGAACTCCGCGCTATCGTCAATACGCGTGTTCGACGTGCCATTACATTGTACCGTTGCTAAAGGGACATCTGCTCCATTGTCCGTCCTACTCCACACAATTCTGTGGGGCCTGGAAATCTATTTTTAGCCTAAGAAGGGACTGAAGGGAGGTAAAAGTTGAATTTTTGTGAGCATAGGCGTCATTCGTCAGTGTGTTCTCGGCTACAATCCAGTGAGGAGTATAAGTTTGGACATTTTATATATTTTACATATTTTGAAAATATGACGGCCACATGAAAAAAAATGGAAGATTGTTTTGTATGTGGAAAAACGTTAAGTGAAGGAGACGTGATTACTGTGAAAAAAAAACGAATTCAAACGCTTATAAAAGCCAGTGTCATAAGAGAAGAGAAAGAACATGAGCGCATGTTAACACCTCTGTCAAGTCTAAGGTAATATATTTTTCTGAATTTCAAAATTTTTTAAATAATCAAATCTCCTGAAGAAGCTGTTCCCTGATATTATTATTTTTGCTTCAAAAATGTATATCGAATTGAACCCTTTGAACCATAATTGAAGTATAACAAGTTTGTGCAAAAATTGTTATTTCGATTTGCATAGTAGATGAATAAGAAATGATTTTTTTTTCATGAAAAAGTAAAAAATTCTACTATTTGTTTATATGTGTCATTTGTGCAATTAACAAATAATGACTGTTCAAATCTCATAGAATGAAAATAGTTTAATATTAAACGCCATATTTATATACAGTCGACTCTCGTTAATTCGAAACTCGAGGGACTCTTAAAATATTACGAATTATCGAATGTTTGAAATATCAAATGATTCGAAATTTTGGAGAGAAAATAAATAAAACTTCGAATTATTAAGTGTTGATCAATTATTATTTATTAACTGCTATTCTTTAACAATGGCAAAAGTTTAAAGGTACATTCGTGTACATATTCATAATGTGAATATGTACACACATGTAAAAAACAAAGGCTCGCATACGATGATACAAGTTTGAACTTGCCTCAAAATGTACTTACAATCTTTTTGTCTCTTTCTCTGCAACTTTGAATTGTCGAGTGTTTGACGCCGATGAGTTCGAATTAACGCGTCGTTTTGTTACGTGGCAATGATTTTTTCGTTCGAATTACCAAGTGCATAAAAATGTATTGATTTAGTTCGAAATATAAAGAGATTTTGTAGGGAACTCGTGATAACTTTGAATTATAGAGAGATTCGAATTATCGCAGGTTGGAATTAACGAGAGTCGACTGTATTCTATTATCCAGTTCAGATGTATATTCCTTTTTTTCTTTATTAGGGTGCATAATGCATGTCAACAACAATATGGAGATGAAAGAGCTGCTACAGCTGCTGTACGGCGAAGACTGTCATCAGAGTCTCCGTCGTCATCGCGATCATCTACACCCTTGCTCGTATCAGAAAAAGAGCAATTCGATTTTCAAAATACTTGCTTCATATGCACTGAAACGATCCCGAAAAACGTCGACGAAATTAACAAAACCGTACGCTACAATAAACGAATAAGAATAAGTACAGTAAAGTCATTTTCAGCGGTGAAAAACTCGATTTTGTCAAAACTAATGGATCGAATTGATGAATTCGCCCTGTCGATTATTGCGCGTATAAAAGACGTTTCCGATGCTGTCGGTGCTGGTGCGAAATACCATCAAAAGTGCTGGCTTAAAATAGTGCATCCACCGAAAAGAGGAATAAAAAGACCACGGGGAATTGAAGAAATTGATGAAGTGATTGTCGCGATTTATAATTACATGAAAGCCAACAATGATGACTGTCAATTTAAACTATCGGATATAATCGACAAGATCGACGGTGCAGAAGTACTGGACATTCGTACAATAAAAAAATATTTGTTCAACAAGTATCGTGATAATATCACCATGTATGAAAAACCACGTCTTGGCACAATTATTTGTTTAAAAAATGCAGGTGCCAAAATTTTAACCGATTCGTTTTACAAAGCGAAAAAAGGAAACCCACAAGAAGAGAGATTACGCGTTGTCGAAGAATCAGCAGGAATTATATTGGAAGATATTCGAGCTCTCGTGCTTGAAGATGAATACCCTCCGATTGACGGTTACATGAAAAACGTTCATTCAATAATTCCGGAGTCCCTGAAAGTTTTTCTTCGTGCATTAATATTGAAATACAAACGTGCTATGACTAATAAATGGGAAAATAAATGCACTACCATCGCACATGCAATCATGACTGCAGTTCGACCTCGCCGTTTTCATTCGCCTCTGCAACTGGGAATTGCAACTGTACTGTACAGAAAATTTGCGTCCAAACAACTCATTGACATATTGTCGGCTTTTGGATTTTGCTCTTCCTACAGTGAAGTATTGTTATTCGAATCATGCTGTATCCAGAATCATTCACCAAAAATTGCCCTAGAAGGGTTTTCTCAGTTTGTCTTTGATAATTCCGATTTCAATGTTAATACAATTGATGGACGCAATACGTTTCATGCAATGGGAGGAATTCAATGCGTCACTCCTATGGAAGCCGTCAGTTACGATCAACCTGCCTCACGAAAATCGACAAAATTAACTGCCGAGGAGATATCAAATTTTGGACATATTCCTATCGAAACATGCGAAAAACATACCGGTCCGAATCAACTTTGTGCTCTGGATATCAATTCTATTCGGCCGATAAATCTAACGATTTCACCAACGCTTGCAGACTTTCTATGGTTGTATGGTAAGTGGGCTGTTCGACCCGATATTCCTGGATGGAATGGCTTCATGCAACAACTGACAGCTGAAAAACCGTTTAAAAAAACGAAGATCATTCCCTTACCATTCATCGATGCTCCTCCGTCCAATGAAGACACGATATATACCTCGCTACTTCTGGCTGTGGAAAAATGCAAAAATACCTGTCAAAAAGCTTGCATTGTCACTTTCGACCTTCCATTGTTCATGAAAGCTCATGACATCATATCTGGCACTGATGCTGCTTCTCCTGTCGGTAAAATAGTCCTCCGTTTAGGTGGATTTCATTTATTGATGTCCTTTTTAGGCTCAATAGGAAATATTATGGAAGGCAGTGGCCTCACAGAGCTTCTCGAGAGAATTTACGCTGGTAACAGCGTTGCCAAAATTTTGTGCGGTCATGCATACTCTCGGGCTGTCAGAGGACATACACTAATTCATCAATCGTTGGCCAAGATGATTATGGATAGCATGGAGAGCGAATTTACGGAAGAAGAGCGAGACGAACTTGATTCGATTTTGGCCGAGCCCGAACGATCCTACATCCTCACAGAGGACGAGAATCCTGTTCTTGAAGCTGCGTATAAGAAGTTCGAAAATCAACTGAAAGTACTGGAAGAGCAGAGCCCGACGGGAAGACTTTGGATACAATACTTTCGGATGGTAACGCTCATGAAGCACTTTATTCAAGCTGAAAGATCGGGAAATTGGAACTTGCATCTCGACACTATCCAAAAAATGTTACCATATTTCCACGCTAGTGGCCATTTTCTGTATGCTAAAGCAGCACACATTTATCTGCAGAGAATGATGGATTTGCAAGATAAATTTCTCGATTTCGAGTTGCAAGGCTTCATTAATGGCTTCTTTACGATGCACTTTACGGACAAATTTTGGTCGGGAATTATGTCGGACATGGTAATTGAGCAGAGATTAAATCGACCAATGAAAGTTGCTGGGGGACTAACTCATGGACGTGGGATTAATTCTCATACAATTGCTAGATGGATCCTAGCAATGATCTCGATGCTACATGTTTGTGATGAAGTGGAAAATTTTTGCGGCGTAGTAAGCGCTACTACAGAGCAACACGTAGATGCCCGATCTTCGCGGATTAAGCGAGATAACAGTGACACCGAAAAATTGGACAATTGGTTGAGAGATCATGACCCTTTTATCGAAGAATCCAACCTGCGGTCCCTAAGCACTGGCGTGATCGCCGATTCAACAATTAACTGTCACCTTTGTGATGAAGTTGGTGCGAAAATGTTGACTGACATGATTGGAAAACCATTCAGCACATACAAGTTCCAACGAAAAAAAAAGTTGTTCCGTTAGCAGCGCTGACCAGCAGCATCCGCATGGATGAAAATTCGCCACTTGTTCCAATTCAGCCGCTACTACTATTTCAACGAATGACTCTCTCTAACAATTTGCCAAAAGAATTAAAAGAAATATTAACGCACGAGCTGGCACCGTACCCATTGTCCTTATTCACAAACGAAGGAATGCGCCATGGCAAGAAGTCTTCACTGTATGATTGCTTCCTTCCGTTAAAAACACCTCCGGACTTGGGGTTAAATCCAAAATATATTTTAGACGGCGGATTTCTTCTACACAGAGTTGTCTGGGACAGCAACGTAACGTACTCAGCCATATGCAAAAAATACGCCACATACATACAAAATCACTATGGTAATGAGGTCGTAATTGTTTTTGATGGCTACCCCGAGGATATTTCTAACTTTGGAACAAAATGTGCTGAGCGCCAACGCCGATCTCAAATTAAGAAATGTGCAGAAATCGCTTTCACGGAGAATATGACTGTTACAACTACTCAAGAGAAGTTTTTATCCAATGAAAGCAATAAGACTCGCTTTATCGCACTGCTCAAAACTGTTCTAATTAAATCTGAGATAGAGGTCGAACAAGCCGTCGAAGATGCTGATAGTTTGATTATCAGTACAGCAAAAATAATGTCTCAGAAGCACAGTGCAGCGGTAATTGTAGGTGAGGACGTTGATTTACTTATTGTGCTCACTGCCACAGCCAGCAAGTATGGTAATGTATATTTGCAAAAACCTGGACGAGGCAAACTGTCGGACGCCATATATAGCCCACATTGCTTGAAACCAATGTATGGGCCGAATACAGCGAAGCACCTATTATTTTTGCACGCGTTCAGTGGTTGCGACACGACTTCGGCGCCATTTAACATTGGAAAAATTAAAACAATGACGACATTTAAAAACAATTCTGGATTGATCAGTATTCCGGAATTATTTTTACAAGAAAAAGTCGACAAGGCGTTGCTCGCATCATTTGGCGAAAAATTTTTCGTGCGGTTGTACTGCAACGACTCGGACATCAGTCTTGTAACCCTCAATGATCTTCGCTATCAGCGATATAGAAAGATGGCAGGCAGCGCTAAGATTAAATTAGAATCGCTTCCTCCAACTTCAAACGCGGCTTATTTTCATTCGTTGCGGTGCTATTATCAGGTACAATATTGGCGGGAAAATTATCTGGAACCAGAAGAGTGGGGCTGGAAACGAACCGCTCATGGATTACAGCCGATCCCAATGTCAATAAATCCAGCACCGGACGATTTATTAAGATCGATTGCTTGTAAATGCAAAAAACAATGTGGCAAAGCTTGTGGATGCAGAAAAGCTGGACTGTACTGTTCCGTTATTTGTATTAATTGCAGCGAAAATAATTGTTCCAATGCACCGAATATTATTGAAACAATCGACGAAGATGACGTTAGCCCCGAACTCGATTCCGTAGATGCCCCGAGCATTGACGACATTACGGAGGATACGGATGTATATGAATCCGGTCCATCCACGTCATGGGGTTAATTTTTAAAAATAATTGTCTTTTTTTGTACTAATAAATGTGTGAAACAATTTGAATCATTAATTTCCTCCCTTTTCTGATCCTCAATAATAATAATAATAATAATATTAATAATAGCAGTATCATTTACACAATGTGCCAGCGCGTCCGTGAACACGCGTAACGACGATAGCGCGGAGTTCGATGAATAAACTGCGCAATAACGACAAAAGTATTGTCCGTACAGGAAAAAGTTTTAGACAAAAGTTGTAGCTAATTAAATGTTGAATAAGTTTGATAATAGGTAAAATTCAATAAAAGTGAACGGTTAGTGAGATAAAGACTAAAAACGGACGAAAATAGGTAAGTTTGTGCATTTCGGACATAATAACTCGGAAAATATTGATGCTACAAAAAAAAGTTTTAAACAAAAAAGTTAGGAAATTTAATTTATAAGAGAAAAGGTCTCTATAGTTTTTTGCGTAAAATGAACCGTTCTCGAGATATTGAATAAAACGCGTTTTTCGCGATAGTGGCGCCACTGACACTCGGGCGACCCCTCAAATCTGCCATTATGCTCTAAATACACCCCTTTATCAAATCAGACAACTGAGAAAATTACGCCATCTCATGTAGATTACGTTCTTTTTTACGACGCATTGACTGGACTAATAGTAAGGCAACAACTTACGTTACATATTGCTAAATGACAATTTATTGTGATCTCTGAAGTGTCCCTCTATGTCTCCTACGTCCCCATAATATGGATAGCACAGGCAGGGGTGGGAAGACCATGTTATGCTGGTTTAAAAGACCGGTTTATTGAGTGTAAATTGCCAATGACTGGTACATAATATATTTATCTACTTACGAAGCAGACGGATAAGTTTTGTTTATATTACGTTTGGATGCTTTGTTCATATTGAGTTAAAGAGATAAGATGTTTTTAAATTTAAGTATGTAAAAGCAAAAATCAAAAATAGAATAGGTACCTAATGAAACATTACACATGTTACAATAAGGGATTCACTGCGATGGACTAACGGCCTAATTTCTTGTCGGTTTCTATTGAATATTTGCTTTAGTTGTCATCTCGCACGATTTAATTTCGTACGAAATGTGCGAAGAGCCAACTTTAAATTTTTATGGGGAAGGTCCAGGAGTGGACGTCCTACACACATGTACCTTTTTGGAAATTTCACATTTTTTTACTTTAGAGGTTACATTTGAACCTCTTCACTGCTTTCGAAATGATGGTATGTACGATAAATGAATTGACATTCATGGGAAAATCAGAAGAAAACAGAGTCCAAGCTGTATAACTTTCTCCTTTTTTTAAATCTGACTGGCGAACTTATACCAAGGTTTTCACTAATGGAAAGAGCGTTAAAAGAAAAGGTTTTTATACCTGCAATTTGCAGGAAAAAATTGAACACGTGCGAAGCCAGGAGCGGGTTGCTATTAAAATCATATAATATACGTGACACATATACGCAAGTGCATCGTTGCATTCCATAATTTAAATAATAGAAGGAAGACAATGCACTGAATTTTAATGGATACCAAATTTGAGTTACAGCTAATTAGTATTCGCGAGTGAATGCTACCATTTTGCATATTATTTTAGTTCTAACAGAATGTTGTAATTGAGATATGTCCTAACATATTATAAAGAGCTTCTTTATTTGCTTTCTTTATTTCTTTATGGTTACGATTCCAAGGGACAAATTTCAAATGTTAGTCTCTACTCCAAGACTAGTCTACCGCAAGGTAAGTAATATCCTATTCCCATTGCAGCTGGTCTATGTCTATATTTTGTGTTGACTATATTTTATTTTGACGGATCTATATATTTTGTATCACCTCCCTCAGAGAAATATCAAGTATAGTATCCATACTTCCCTGAGCTTACGATAAATTTATTGTTTATGTTCACGTTTTAGCACCGCAGTTCAAAACTGGTCGAGACTGAACAGTGACCATCTTATGAACACATTATTTTAGGAAAAAAGAAGTAATATAATTAATTTTAATATATTTGTAAGTCATCAGACAGGCTCAACTAGATGGTAGGTGACTTATAATATCCTCAACTTATACAGACTCAAACATCAAACTTATAAAACCTCGTTTTTGGGTTGGGCGTCAAGGGTTTATAAAAAGTGAGTACTAAAACTCAAATGGCTTGAAATTTGACAGATGTTCTTAAATTACCAGACGGAGAAGGGGAGTTAGGCACAGAAGCCCTGTCGATTATACCTACCTATATTAATTATACAGAAATGCGACCCCTTTTATAATACTCGAGCAAGTATTAAATGTTCATTGTTTACACGCAAACTCGTCATGCTAAATAAATATTATTACATTATACTTATGGATATATATTTGTCAGATCTCATGATAATGGGCATGATTTATCTCATGATTGTCTCAGTTAAAATACAAAACTTTTTCCAGGAAAAAAAGAAAAAAAAGAATTTTCGCAAAGAAAGGTGAAGTGATACATAAGTTTACTCTTAAAACCTAAAATATAGTTATCTCCTGTAGTTTGTATAAGAATAAAGAAATCAGTAACGAGTGGGAAATATTACTGACAAACACTGCAAATAGAATGAATGATACATTTAATGTCTTTGTGAGTATAGTATGAAAAATAATAATAGGGGTTAAAGTATGAAATTGCCGTTTTATTGTAATAGGTACTTCGAATTGACATAGAACCTTCATGGTTTGAGATTTTTGAGTGAAACTTTTTTCATACGGTACCTATGTAGTTCTTCTTTTAAAAAATGTGCAACATTCGATTATCAACTTTCAGTTGTTTTTTTTATTCAGCTTAGACAATAAAGATGGATACTTCGAAAATTCGTGTGATTTTTGAATACGAGTTCCGACGCGGAACTAACGCGGCAGAAACAGCTCGCAATATTAATGTTGCGTTTGGAGAGGGGACTGCTAATGAACGCACTGTGCGATTTTGGTTTAAACGCTTTCGTGATGGAAACTTCGATTTGAAGAACGAACCACGTGGAAGACCGCCCACACAGGTGAATAACAATGATTTGAAAGAGATGGTGGAAGCCGATCCGAGCAAAACTACCCAGGAATTAGCGGCATGGTTTAACGTTACCTTACCAACAATATTGACTCATTTGCGTCAAATCAATAAAATAAAAAAATATGAAAAATGGGTGCCTCATGATTTGACTGATCTGCAGACTCTACAGGAACTGCAATTAGAAACCATTCGTCACCCTCCGTATTCGCCAGACCTTGCTCCAACGGACTACCATTTTTTTCGTGATTTGGACAATTTTCTGCGTGATAAAAAGTTTTCTTCTCAGGAGGCAGTGCAAAATGCTTTCACACAGTTTGTCGAATCTAGATCACCAGAGTTCTATCGCAAAGGCATAAATGAGCTTCCTATTAGATGGCAGCAATGTATAGATAATAATGGTAATTATTTTGATTAAATAAATATGTTAAATTAAAAAAAAAAACGAGTTTTTATTTTTCAGTACAAATCGGCAATTTCATACTTTAACCCCTAATATAATAACTTCAGTCTAACTACTCGTATTATGTAACGAAATGTGAATACCTTAATATGCTCATCATACTAAGCATTAACATAAGTTTACTTAATTAAGTTTTAAGCAATTTTTAACAATCTCAACGCTGGTGGGGGATAAGCGGAAAAATATCCACTTGTTCCTACTAGGGGGAATACTTAGAAGGGATAGATGGAACGGACGTTAATAAATATGAATCATGTCATGAAACAGCAATGTAATCACGCGACAATTACTAGACTACCCATAAGTGTGTTTCTAGGTGTGTTGCGAATTAAATTAGTGATACCAAATGAACACGCGAACTTTAATCAAATACAAATTGCTCGGACTGTAACACATTGCTATGTCATTACTATCAGGCATTACTTTTTATTTGTGTTTCTCTTTTAAAGGGATTTACTTGGACAAATGTCATTGACGATTAAACCTTCAAAGCTTATATTAACTCTGTCTGTCCGCCTGTCTGTTACCTTAACACGTCTTAACTACTCAACCGATCATCGTAAAATTTTGCACACAGCATCCAGAAAAAAGTATACTTCCCAAGGGATCATCTAAAATAAAATAAAAAACTAACGCCTGGCCCAAATGTTATCGCAACAACAGGTCAAGCGTTATTATTTTATTTTCGCTTATTTATTTTTTTAATTTTGAACGCGGACGAAGTAGCGAGCACAGGAAAATATTATATGAGAAGTGAGTAAATGATGCGAAAGTCCATTGCCCTATCTCTTCATCCCTTATTAAAGCATTTGCAGCACCCGTGGCATTGGTTATGTTATAGGCGACAGTAGCCATCTACCATCAAGTAAACCGTCAGCCTTAGTCTGTCTGTCCGACTTTATTATTTAATTTGGATTATTTTTATTACAATTGAAATAAATGGTATAATGACTTGAAAAGTTTTTAACATTTCATTTTGTAAATTTTGTTGTTATATGTATAAAAAAAAAATTCAGTAAGACACAATTTTATTGGAAGTGGGCAATAGATTAATCCCATTATACTTATAAGCTGTAGCACAATAATTTTTTGCTCCACAGTATCTAAACAAAACCCATCAAGGACCTCTATCTATATGGCCTCTGTACTCTGGTATTCGAACCACGCCAAGAAAAAAAAAAAACTTGTAATTGAGGCCTGCAAAGGTTTTCTGTTTTTCATTCAACGTTGTTATTAGAGGTACGCTAATATTTTGTTATCACTGGTACATCATAATAGTGATGTTAACAGAACTGTGTCAATAAACTTTACCTACTCTGAGTGACTCAATGGAAAAATGATATCTACCACAGTGCGCATACGCATGTCGAAATCGTAGTCGACAAGGCATGTAAAGGTAAAACTATTGTTGGGGCAACTTACAATATATCACATAATTAAGACATTTATAACAAATAATAGTTTTATTTATTCACATCTGTCTGAAGTATACAAAAATTACAAAAAAACCGATTTTTTTTAAGTTTTTAAGTACTAAATCGAGTTAAGTCAAGATTTCAATGAATTTTATTTTTTTTAAATATATATGTACCTATATCATAAAATGAAATCTATAAAATTCTATCGATTTAATAATCGATTTCTATCGATTAAAAAATTCTTTTTTTAATGTGTCGGTATGTACCGATTTCGTTAATTCAATATCTTTATGCCTCTATTTTCTAATTTGTGGCACATTTTTTTATTTTGTTTTTATATCGTAATCCAGTTTACTAATGATGAAATAAGAAAATCCGAATTTACTGCCCCTCCACACTAGTCGCGAATGATCGCGAAGTGCCTCGACGAATTATTCGGGAAAGTTGACCGAAGCACAGAATAATAACTAGTAACTGGCGTTACAGAAGCTTTACTTCGCAATAGTTTTCAAAGAAATATGGACTCAATCTGATAAACAATATGATTTAATTTAGCTCGCGTTCCAGTCGAACACGTGTTTATTTACATGCCTACCAATTTATTTTGAGGGAATATGGGCCTTAATTCAATGGACTACGATTCATAATAAGTTATACGTATTGGAAAGAGCCGCGGACTAGGGTTGCTTACTTCGAGAAACTACTTACGCCATCTAGCGCACAGCACGAGCGTTTACTCCTACTTGTGGCGGGCAACGCGCAGCAGGCAGCGCCGAGTACGTTCATGTAGTCTAAGAGCTAGCTGCATAATTGTATATGCTATACGATTATTGCCAAAGATTTAATTTAATGAAGTAATAAAATAAAACAAATTTTGTTCATTATACTTAAATAGACAAAAGAATAATAGATGTTATGTATTTGTAAAAATATCTGGAATTGTTTTTGTTTCGGACGAATCATAATAATTGTATCATTATTACCTCACTAATGAATTAATTTATTACTTAACTGATCTCTTTTGAAATAATCCTACTAATATTAGAAAGGCGAAAGTTTGTGAGTGTGTATGGATGTATGTATGTATGGATGGATGTTTGTTACTCTTTCACACAAATACTACTGAACCGATTACGATGAAATTTGGTATGTAGGTAGCTGAAGACCCAGACTAAGGCGCGAACAAACCCGCGGGTATCAGCTAGTACCTAAATGTGTGCTGAGTGTGAACAGTGCTCACCGAAACTAACTCAAATTTTTTTATCTTGCACCTACAGTTTTACTGCAATATTGCAAAATATTATTTTATTATTAAAATTATTTATTTATTTATTTCCAAGCAAGAAATTTGCAATATGGATTCGCAAACTTCCTTTAAGTTGAATAGAATTCCATAGGTATCACCTATAGTATCACCGTAAATATTTTGCGTTGGGCTCTTAGTCTAAGTTCGTAAGTGAATACGACAAAATGAAATGCAACTCGAATAAAACGACTAAAATGTCTTTTTATTGTACTTTTGAATACTTTTAGGGTATTGGAATAGTACTTTGTTCAACAAGGGGAGAAAGGGTTTGTAGTTTGAATTAATTTCATTTCAAATAGGAACATAATGTAATCAAATCAAAGTAGATTTTACCTGTCAGCGTCTTTAGGTAACCAAAAAAAGTTAAATTTCGATCTTTTTGCTTTTTTTCGTTTTGTGTCCATCTTGCAATTATCGAGAAAGTTGAACGTGGTCGAACAAATAGCGCGCGCGTGTCTTCTTTCGCTTGCGGCAGCCTACTAGATTGGCCCTTGCGCAATGGCCGCCGCCTGTAGGTATGTTTTTAATAACTACACGCGGAGTAACACAGGCCTGACCGAAGTACGAAGTGCGTGGCTTCGTAATTCACACTCGTTCAACCTCGCGAGGAACTCATTCGCGCTGCTTGGAGTCCTTTGACTCGGGCGCAAAAACCGACAACAAATGGAAGTAGCACGAGGCGAGTTAAAGTTGGACGAGGTAAGACGAAGTGCCCGTCCACACTCTCGTATTCGCTTCACCTCGGCCTACTTCGCGAGTAGTGTGGAGGCCGGGTAAAAATGATTTCTTCAAAAGCTTCATTTGGAACTGTTTGACAATACATCAGTAAAGTAATAGGCCTCCCATTACTTTCTTGTGTAATGTCAACAGTCATACTAAACTCACACTAATTTTATTCAAATTAACCGGATGAATAAATTTTATGACTCCGTTATTGATCTGATTACAAACGGAAACATATATCGAATGTAATCATGGTTACGAACTTGGCATTAGTATAATGTGTAGATCAAGGGGAACCACGTGTAACACTGGTCTTATGTTAGGTTTAAATTTTTTAATTCTTTCCTTAGTCGAGTTAGTCGAGAATTTAATCTAATGCAGAGTATTGACATTGCGGTAATGTTGCTGAACTTGACATAGTTTTTTCAACTATGAAAAAACCATCGAAATATCTTCTAAGGCCGATCGAAATTAGACCACAACTATTTGAAACGTGGAAAAAATTATTGATAATAACGATTTAAATCTTTGGATAATACTTAAGCTTGTCACTTTCTAAATACTAAACAAACTAAAAAACCTACTAACATTTTGTTTGTCAACATCGGTTCACAAATAAAAATGAGAAAAATGTTTTGTATTTTGTCTGGTGGCAGGTTTTGTATTCAATGTTCAATGCAGACTTTCTGCACATTTTATACCGTTATTCTGATACCCTTACCATATTGGCTCAAGGTTTTCTCTATTAAAATGTGCAGAAAAGGAGTCTACATTGAATTGATGCAACGAAACCGGTCATAAACAACAGTTGCAATTATTGCAGGTTCGATGACACCCCTAAACGGTCGGCCACTCGTGCGCATATCCTGCGTATGCGCAGACAGTCTTTTGTTATGTAAATGTGTTCAGATGAAAGTCATTTTGGCAAACCGTTTTTCGTTCCAACTTATTGTCTCATTCATGTCTTTTTAGTAAACAAACCAAAATAAGTATAATATTCTATCAATTAAAACAGCTTTCGGAATCGGTGCCAGATTAATTTAGTCATATCTATATAAATAAAATCAGAGTGTCTGTCTGTGATTTGCGAAAAACTGCCTCAAACTAAGCTTAGAGAGTCATTCGCATGCTGTTAAAACGTAAATAACTGTTTTTCGAATTTTTGTCTGTCTGTCTGTCTGTCTGTCTGTCTGTCTGTCTGTCTGTCTGTCTGTCTGTCTGTCTGTCTGTCTGTCCGGGGTAATCTCAGAAACGGCTGAAGCGATTTCGATGAAACTTTGCAGACATGAAGAGGGGGTCGTCAGGAGTAACATAGGCTACTTTTTGTTTATGTAAATTGCGGTACATACACCAAAATAACATTTTTTACAATTTTTGTCTGTCTGTCTGTTTGTTCCGGCTAATCTCTGAAATAGCTGGACCGATTTTGACGGGACTTTTATTGGCAGGTAGCTGATGTAATAAGGAGTAACTTAGGCTACGTTTATTTTAGAAAAAATACACCCCGGACGAAGCCGGGAGCGGGCCGCTAAATGTATTGCTAAGCGCAAAACTCGAGAACGGGTGGACCGATTTTAATTCTGTCTTCACTCATGGACAGAGGGATAATCAGGGAAGGTTTTTACATTAAAAAAAATGCACCTCGGGCGAAGCCGGGAGCGGACCGCTAGTACTTAATATAAATTTTTAAGATGTAAAAGTTTATAGAGATAAATAAATAAACATTAAATATAAAAACTTATTCTAATAACAAAATCCCTATAATTTACTGTTACCAACTGTAAAAAATTCCTCACCAAGCCGATAGCGACCAAGAGAACGTGAGGTAGGTATGCATTTTTATTGCGTTCGCTACAGCTATACATAAATCATGCATCTAATTTTAAAATGAAGTCACTCTTGTATGACGGAATCGAATTATGTAATTTAACAAAGAGCAAAAACAATATGCACCGATATGTTATATTGTTTTCAATATCAGTGGTCCCATTGTTTTAAAAATACTTTTTGAATGTTATCAAGTTTCTGCGTCAGTTGAACATTTAATTTAATTTAATTTTCAAAGGCTTAAAAAAACATGAACAAAATACATTATATTTATCATTTTTCTCTCAAATGGGTCAACAGTTAACTTATATTCCCTTTGTTGTTGCTTGTCTTGTGTCTCATTAGAAATTAACCTTACGGTGTCTTACATCGGTGAGCGCAGTTTCAGTAACTAACTAAAAATATTTTACCCTAATACACCAAAAGAGGTGAAACTTTAATGAACATAAAATAGTAATACTATTAGTTAATATTAGAATCTAATTTCTATTACAGATGTAGTTTGCTCTTGGTCTTGGCCAGCATCTAGCCGTGTAGCGAAAATGAGGCTTATGGAGCCCCTCCCTCCACTTGGCTCCCATGGGATCATGGGATATAGCCCGAGCTCACCCAAAAGATGCATATTCACTCGAACTATGAAAAGATTTGGGTTATATGAGCTCGGAAACCCAAACGCCGGCAGGCAGTTCCAAACCTTGGCAGTGTGCATTATAAAGGATGTTTTAAAGCGTTTGATCCGAAAAAGACTTCTGAATGTCCGATGGAAGAAAGGGGAAGGCGGTATGAGCTCATGCAGCTCCTGAGCACACTCATTCAAAAATAACTTCATGGTGTCTTACATTACCATGTCCAACTTTAGTTACATATAAACAATACATTGATAATTTTAGCCTATGCTCCAAAAGAATTAAAAAAAGTATTCCTAATTCCACTCCAGCTGTTATACTGTGAGTAAAAAATTAAAACAAAAGCAATACAAAATTTTTAATTTTTTTCAACAGTGTGTAATATAAAAAAAAGCCTTTAAACTATACAATATAGTTTAATTATTAAGACCGAAGTATGTGTCGGCGACAAACTTGACAATTATGTCATCTTTATTAACGACTGCGTTCCTTAGTTGCTTGTGTGTGATATAATCTAAATATAATCAATTATAATCATGGGGTAAACATGTAACATGTATATCATTGGGTAAAATGATCGATGGTAAAATGTTTCAAATCTTAATAATTTTCTGTCTACTAACTTAATTATAATTCTGCCGTTCATTTAAATACCTACCTAAATGAAAAAAAAAAATTCACAAAATTCTAATAATATCCATTGAAAGATAATAACAAAAAATCTTACCGTTAAAATATTTCTGAACTCAAAGCACTAACACTGATACTGGCACAAAACAGAACTTTTAAAAAATTGGCGCGTAAAATGTGCTTCAAAGTAAGCAACCGCGTTCGAATTTCAAATGAGACTGAACGTTATTTTACGCAATATGCTAACGCACAACAAACCTGATTCTCGAGCGTACATGTATTGTGTCTTGGTGTCTTTATTCATTAATGTAAGTGTATAATAAACGTTTCAATTTCAAACGGTCAAAATGGATGGTATCACTTTTATTAATTAAAACTTATTTTGATAGTGCCTAAATAACACTTATATAGTAGGTATAGGTATTGTTTATAGGAAACAAATGAGACTTAAAAGTTAATGATTGTTAAAAAATTAAAGAAAAATCAATTCTTCTTCTTTATATGAATAAATTACTTTGAAAAAAATAAATAAAAAATACGCAATGACTTTTTATTCAACCTAATAATTAAATTGAATTTATTTATTTTACATTTTTTTTTTATTAATTATTACTCGTAGTACAAATATTTAATTTCACTCAGAATAATCCCGCAGACTTACCAGTACTTACTCAGTACATCAGCACCGAGGCAAGGCCATGTATTTTTTTATTATAAAGCCAAGTCAAAAGAGCGCGCGATATATATCTTTCCCTTTCTCTTCTTTCTTTGGGCAGGTATCCCCTTTTCAAAGACTGGGCCGAGTCTATTGTTAGTCCGACTTCCGATGACGAAAAGAAGATGGAGGAACTAAGTCATGAAGTTCCTTTGCACAGTGGATATATGTATATAATTTGAAATCTCATTCTCCCTTTTTCAGTGTTCGCTGAAATATACAACTTGGGACTAATTTAGAACGGAGTAAATAGGCTGTTAACGGGCAAGCAAACTCCATCTTCAACCCAACCTCATCTTCACGTACCATAAGGTGAGATTGAGGTCAATCACTTTTCTGTATAACAATTTTAATAAATCCGCTGCGCTGGCATAGATCCAAAACCAAAATCGATCCAAAAAATTGTAACACTCAAAGAGACTAGGTATTAAAGTATTATTTATTAAAATAAAATTATACAATAAAACTAAAAATATATACATTTTCACTTCATTGATTATAGCTAAAAATATATATTATCTATAATTTATCGAATTATAAAGTTAATAGGTAAAAAAAAATTAATAAAAGTTACGCCTTTAGGGATCTATTTGCAATGGTATAATCAAATGCTTATAAAGAAAAATTATGCTCAGAAATTATGCTACAGAATATTCCCACGAGATATTGCTCATCCAAAAGCTCTTTTAATGACAAACATCCTCAAAAATGTTTCCAAAACTTCAAGGTTAACAGGTTCAGACAGGATGATGGACGTGACGGTCCACCAGGTGGTCCATCCATTAACTAGGAAATTCGTCTGGCGCATGTAAATACCACTTTAATGACCTGTACCATACCATACCATCAAAAAATAGCAGCATGTGTGCTGTTATATTTCGGTGAGTGAGTAAGGAATGCTAGTAAAAGATCTCTCATTATAAATTTCCAGCGCCATTGAAACCTCCATGGCGTTTGTCATGCTAATATGAGACATCAGCCACCAACCATCAAGAGGATCTGCCTGTCTGTCGCCTTTTAAGTAAAAAACAGTCATGAAAGAGCCATTCAACAAATTAGGTATATATTTCTTGTTGATTTGGACGCTCTCAATATAATTTTGCCTACACTTCTATAGTGAATCCGTTTCGAGATTTTGTAACAAAAACTGGAACTAAGTATTGTTCGAATCTAATCTGAACAAACTTCATAGTGGAAAACAAACGGAACCTACTGCTTAACTTGTTTTCTTGAAGAAAGAATTAAGACTATATGTTATGGCCGTCATCCTGGTTCTTGAATTTGCCTTATGACTTGTATTTCTACGGGCAACGTGGGTGCAGGCTCTCCTTGCAGTTGTGAAAGCGCGCACCGGACGGCTGATAAAACTTCAGGCGTCGGCTTCCTTCCACGTGGCGCGTTGGGACGGTGGGGCCGATCAATGCGTTCTGATGTGCCGGTCGATTCTGAGCAACACATTCACATAGTTAAATGTCAGTTACTTTTAAAAAAATAATAAATTGAAAACAACAATGTAGTGTATTAGATTTGTATATGATATTAGCGGTCCCAACAGATGTCTGCTTCCCAGTCCCGATAACCCGATTGCAGCGCCACCGAACACACCCCACTCAAACACACCCAGAAGTCACATATTACACGGACAGAAGAAATTTATATAAACTATCTATTGCTCGCAACTTCGTCCGCGTGACTTTATAAAATATAGTCTATATGTTACTCGTTGATAATATAGCTTTCTACAGGTTGAAAGAATTTTTAAAATCGATAAAGTAGGTATATAGTTTTTGAGGTAGAAGTAATCATTACAAACAAATATATAAAAATACAAATATTTTCTCTTTATAGAGTATTAGTACCTATAGATTACAAATATTTTGAAAATATGACATCTTAGTATTTTAGCGTGTACATGATCTGTTCTCTGTCGGTTAGATAATTAATATATTACAATTGCGTCGGATAATTTATTTAAAAATGGTATATGATAACTAAAACAACGATGTGGATAAACACTCAGTATGCCAAAGTTACAGCGCCTGAACAAATTATAAGGCAATGCCTAAATGAATGTGGCATTACCTATTACAATTTTGCATAATTTACTCGTTAATCGTGTTGAGAGAATGGATAGCTATTAGTATATATAGGAAATATGACATTTAACTTCTTGGCTCGATGCGTAAAAACACATGTATAAGTTTTATATTGAAAACATTCTCCGAAATAAGGTTCTTTGCTTTAAAATTCGTTCAGGGGCTTCAATTATAATTGCTCCACGATAAAATACTATAAGATACTGAAAAGTTGCATGGATATGATAGATACTATAATATCCATGTAGCTTTTCAGTTATTTTACTATTTACCAAATGATTTAAAAACATTCTAAAACTTTTATAGTTTATAGCCTTATACTTTTATAGCCTAGTTTTTTTTGTACTTTACACGCAGCCTAAGTACTGAGAAATAATGTTTACGTAGGAGACTACTTTATATAAAATGCATACATTATCAATAACTAATAATAAATCTGTAAGGGTCGGTCATGGAGTAAGTTACTTTGTTTTCAGAGATATCGTGTTTATAGGCTCTATACATGATACTGAAACTAAATTGACGATTTTTAGAATTTTTTTCTGTATGTATGTATGTATGTATGTTCCTCCATTACTCTGAAACGAATTAACTGATTTTCATGAAACTTGGTAGATAAACATTTGGACGTACAAGACAAAGGATAGGCTACTTCATATTTTTCAACGCGAACGAAGTCGTGGACACCAGCTAGTATAAAATAAAGTCACTGCCCGCCTCTCTGCTGTCCCGCCTCTGTACTACCTGTTAACTAATTTGAACTAGATATACTTTCTTTAACTAAATAGAAATACTTACAGCAATTCACTCTGTTTAAATTTTAAAAAAAAACTGATTCTTACGATTTACTCTTTGCCTCTCACAATCGCCATTGTCAAACTTCTGACAACATGTGCAGAAGTAGCAGGGGACACCTGGAAGACCGCAGCAGAAGGCGCCCCAAATCCACCTGTTCAATGTACTCCCAGCCCTTGACCAAACGCTGGGCCTATCATCTTGAAAATTGTACACAAAATCGCGATTCATTTTAAAGTTTACTTCTTATTGTCTTTCTTGTTACAAACTAAAGAGAACCATTTTCATTTAATATAGAAATGAATAAGTAAAAAAAAATACTAAAACTGTGTATACACAATCCAAAGAAACGGTTATTTTAATAAGCTATTTTCCGAATAGATTATTTATTTATATGTTTGTTTTTGAATAAAATAGGTATTTTCTCTACTATTTAATTGACATTTTAATGACTTTGAAGACGTTGTCAGCTGACAAATTATTTTTTGGCAGTCTTTACAGATTAAATTTAATATTTATTACGTATAATAGGTCCTATTAGATATAAATATATCTAGGTTCAATACCTTTTTAAAACAATAACAAAAAATTTTTTTTGTTTGGGAATCTAGTTCCTCTTTTTTAGTAGCTATTGACGAGTTTTAGTATTATTATTATTTTATTTTATTGCATTTTTTTTTATTTTTTTTTATGTTCAGTTCAAATGTCGATACATTTGTTACAAGCCGACTTCAACTACTTATTGATTTTAAATATAAGTATCTACATAAGAAACAAAAAATAATTCACAAAAACAAAGCTTCTTATACTTTAGGATTAACCAATGTTTCATTGGTAGACTTCTGTGGTAATAATAGATCGGCTACACGTGACCAATTAATAATAACTAATAAATAAATGTTTTTATTGTGACGATAAAAAATTATAATTTATTCTTGGAATACTTTTTAGATTAAGATGTTTATGTCAGTAGACGTACGCTGACACATGTCAAACTGAAAAAAAAACTAGGTGTGTAGCAAAAGTCGCACTTAAAACTATATAGAATAGGACCAATCCTATATTGAATTTATTTCGATAACTAGCTGAACCCGACCACGCTTCTTTCCAGCTGTTTCAAAGATGAGCCGAGAGACAGATAAACAGAGACAAAAAAAATTGGTAATTTTAAAAAAGTACTATTCCCGTTGATGATCATCTAAAAATAATAATAAAAGATTCAACTGACAAAAATATATGGGCAAGAAAGAATGAATAACAGCTAAGTAATTGAAAGGAACGCAGAAAAAGTCGCGAGCAAAAGCTAGTACCTATATAATTTAAATCCAACCTCCAATAATGGAGGACACTTTAAGAAGAACAAAAATTCAAATAAAAATTAAAATCATAATCTTTATAATATGATATAATGGCCTTATCCCCTCGAAATAATATATCTTTGCTAGCAGCGATTTTGCTGAGGTTCGACTGTATCAGTACTCGAACCACTGTTGTATGCTTCACATACTAATTAATAAATGTGTGTAAATATAATATTAGATTTAAGTTTTTACTAACATAATGTGATCCTTGTTGATTGAAATAAATTAATTATTAATATAAAACTTACATGTATTTACACTTTGCGTCCAATTAAATGGTTCGTGAGGATATAAAAAATAATTACATGTATGAATTATTACCTCCTCAACGTAATCTCACAAAATATTATATAAACAATCGACATTCATTTGTTATTGACCAAATTTAGCCTGAGGCTTTGTCTGATGAATATCAGACTGGAAATATTTCTTTTTTTTATATATTATGAAAAGGGTGGCAGGAAAGTTGACCGTCCACTTGATGGTAGGTGGTTACAATCGCCTAAGGACAGAAGCAATACCAGGTCAGGTGTTTTTTTATATAGAAAACCTCCGGCATATGCCCCAGCCTGTTTGTAATGTTCCATTTTACTAGTTCTCGCTTTTGCTACTTCTTCGTCCTTCAGGTGTTGATGCGCTGCCAATCATGCAGGAATTTGTTTAAGTCTCGCTTGAAGAAACCCATATTGTAGTTAGGTGGAAACACCTTAGATAAGAAAGATTGTTTCAAAGTTAGCGCGTCTGTGGGATAAAGTTTCTATTCATTCAGACTGTGTGCAGCGGCACCTTAGCCAACTAATGCGAATGGACTGGACATCTATGGGGCACAGTACGGTTGTAAAAACTTGGGGTAGGCATTACTTGGAACAATTCATCAGTACACTCACCACTATGCAGCCGGTGGAACATCCTAAGAGAAGCTACATCTCTTCTTAAATTAAGGAGTTCCAACTGTTTGTCAAGTGGATCTGTATCTGGTAATTTGACGCGCCAGCCCAAAATCTTATCAATAGCCTGAAAAATGAGTCTTCATAGAATTTTCACTGGCCTTTGTATATGTAATAGATACACTGAGCTATAACGGGTCTAATTTGAAGATGGGAAAAAGAGCAACCGTTTTCATTTTCTTTTTCAACTACTAAGCAAAAAAAAAGAAAAATATCAAAACCTATTTCACTAACATTTTCAATCATATCATATCATTATTCATGTGATGAAGGCATATTTTTCATGTGATGACTCTGATGTTTTATGATTATCCAATTGTCATGAAATTTTATATATATAAATATTTTTTAATTAATAAACGCTTCGTGCTCGGTAGATGTTTCGCATATTTCCTACATTAAAGCGCCAACGAAGTCAACTTCCACTTAATATACTAAACAATGCCGTGTCTAAGTTATCATTACGTCATGCCTCTCAATTACGGAGCCTTGGCGTTGTTGAATCTCACGAAGAAGTAATGACAAGCCACCGTGCATAGTCGCAGGCTTACCTCTTAACGTATTCATTACACCAGCAAAAAGTTGTACAACCCACAAGTTTCAAGTCTTCAACGAAATCATTGATAGCAAAACACTTGGGAAGTCAGGACGCATCTGTCTTTTTGTTTGTGAGCGTAGTAGTATATTTCTTTTTATTTTATAAAAATGAATCTAAGGCTTCACATATTTTTCGGGCAATTCATTTGGCTCGTGGCCGCACTAAACGGTAAAACTATTCAAGGTATTCCGGGATACGGGAGAAATTTGATCATTAAAACTTTGCCAGCAATAGAGGATTATCAGAGCAATGTGTACGAAGTGTTCATGGAACCGTATTTGTATGTAAGTTGTGATGTTTTTATATTTAATGTTTATTTATTTAATTAATTAATTTAAATATTATGTTATGAAAATGCTAACTTAATCTAAGACACTTTATTAACTAGGAGAAAACAAATAGGAGAAAAGCGCGTTGGTGAAAAACCGTATCAAAATACAGACAGAGAAAATTGCAGACAAAATACAGACATAGATAAAGAAATAGATTTTTCTATAGAAGACATACTTATTATATATTTATTCATAATAACATTTAATTGAAGAAATTTCTGATGTATTTTCGAAATACAGTAAACGATGGGATATTGGTTAAATCTTCGTTTACCAGAAGGACATCGCAAAATTAACAATATCTAATGTTATAAACACGTTTTATACGTAATTACCTAGTATGTTACTAACGTGAAGCTTGGCGATTCGTTTGGCGACAGTGATCTACCTCAGTAGCAGTAATTCAGTGAATTAGGGAGGTCAGAGCATTTTTCACTTGTTGGTTTATCCTATCAGGATTGAATCTCGCTATAATTATTACTAAACCTGACGCTCCTGGCTTCGTCAGGGAAAAATCTTAATTAGGTTTTACTATACATAAAAATATTCTGTGAAGAATTATCTAATTGATGATGAAATCTGCATCAAAATTCCTTGCGTGGTTTAAAAGGAGTTAGCGGCTATACAAACATAAGCGGAAAGCTACTTCAAATTATTTTATGTAAATATGTATATAAATATGTAATAAAGTTGACTATAATTAGGGTTTGAAAAGAATCTTATTATTTATTAAAACAGAGAGATAATCTGGAGCTGTTTGCTTCAAATAGGTTAGTTAGGTGCAGTTTTTGCTACGTTTTCTTGTTGCATTCAGTTTGTTGAACTATCGTGTTTCCAACCGTGTCCAACGAAGCCCACGCATTCGCAATGCTCAGACATAATTATCAATTTCATATTGTCATATGAACTAAAATACGAATTAATTATTATAAATATTATATTAAAAAAATTAGTTTGTTTCAAATGGGGGTTTTATTATGTTCATATTATGTTATCAAGCTTTGATCAACGACACTAAGAATCAATTTAGATTTTCAGAATTAATAAAATTGGTTTTTTGAACATCCGAATACATATTTATAATAAAAGGACGGTGATGCAATGTAACTATCTATTTAACATTTTGCTATTTGTCATTATTTTTTTTGTTTTAGGATTTCAACAGACCACTGTTTAGTGTCTCTGGAGACCGAACACAAAAACAAATAGACTTAGCATCGGTAAGTTAATTTTTAATTAACATTTATACATGAAAAATAACAATACTTAATTATTTTATACGTTACCTAATACTAACTTAGATTAATATTCGAACTTTGCCCTTAACATGAAAAAAAGACCGTCATTGGTCTGTGGACTGCTATATAAATATATTGTACGGGACCTAATAACGTGTTTTCCCCCTTACAGTAGACCACTGTGAAATATAAGCACGTGTGCTTTTGTGTTTCGGTGATTCCCAATTCCTAATTCTACTGTATCTCTTATCCTCAATCCCAATGTAGACTGTGGCGTTCCTTGTGTTATAGGTGATGGTATCCACCTAACATCATGTTTAGTTGACCATCAGCCTGTCTGCCGGCTAAAAAAAAATTGCCACTCAAACAGCAAAACATTGATCCTTGACACCTTGCATATTGGCTCATACAGAGTACTAACTATTATTTACACGCAACACCTAGCGACATCCTGTCAATGGGACTATTTTTTGTTTTGCCTTTACCATAATAAGCAATACCTTTAATTGCCTATTATAAACACTAACTCGCTAACAAAGCTACGAAGTTACAGACGAGTTAAATCGTTTTTATTTACGCTAAGAAAATTATAAATATTTCTCTAATTTTGAATAAAAAAAATTTTAAAATAAATTAAATCGTTATTTAATTTTATTACATATATAAAGAGTATTTGAATTGTTTTTATTTATACTAAAAAAATGTATTTTAAAAGAAAATGGAGCGCAAGAGGTAATCAGTTTTATTTAAATTAAAATGGTCATATTCACATACAAAATATTGTATAAAATATAAAAAAAAGAAAAGGAATTCAATAAAATCCAAAGGTAATTTAAATATATGGTGGGAGACATTATTAAAACTTTGCCTAAAAATTTGTAAAAACCCAATTCATCTTCGAAAATCGGGATCATATGATATTTGTAATAATATTGTAATATTAGGGGTTAAAGTATGAAATTGCCGATTTGTACTGAAAAATAAAAATTCGTTTTTTTTTTAATTTAACATATTTATTTAATCAAAATAATTACCATTATTATCTATACATTGCTGCCATCTAATAGGAAGCTCATTTATGCCTTTGCGATAGAACTCTGGTGATCTAGATTCGACAAACTGTGTGAAAGCATTTTGCACTGCCTCCTGAGAAGAAAACTTTTTATCACGCAGAAAATTGTCCAAATCACGAAAAAAATGGTAGTCCGTTGGAGCAAGGTCTGGCGAATACGGAGGGTGACGAATGGTTTCTAATTGCAGTTCCTGTAGAGTTAAAACGGTTTCTCGTGCTGTATGAGGTCTCGCGTTATCATGGAGCAATAATGGTGAAGATCGATTCATAAGTCGGGGCTGTTTCACTGCTAGTTTCGCTATCATTGTTCGGAGTTCGGCGCAGTAGACATCTGCCGTTATTGCTTGACCAGATCGGAGAAAGCTATAGTGAATAACACCACGCTGAGACCACCAAACAGTTACCATTACCTTTTTATTGGTAAGCTTTGCTTTAGGACACTGTTGCGGCGTTTGACCTGGGGTCAGCCATTGCATTTTCCGCTTACGATTATCGTAAAGAATCCATTTTTCATCACATGTCACAATTCGATCCAATATTCCTTCATTTCTGTATCGATTCAACAAGGCAACGCAAGTTTCAACACGCGTTTCTTTCTGCAGATCAGTCAAATCATGAGGCACCCATTTTTCATATATTTTTATTTTATTGATTTGACGCAAATGAGTCAATATTGTTGGTAAGGTAACGTTAAACCATGCCGCTAATTCCTGGGTAATTTGGCTCGGATCGGCTTCCACCATCTCTTTCAAATCATTGTTATTCACCTATGTGGGCGGTCTTCCACGTGGTTCGTTCTCCAAATCGAAGTTTCCATCACGAAAGCGTTTAAACCAAAATCGCACAGTGCGTTCATTAGCAGTCCCCTCTCCAAACGCAACATTAATATTGCGAGCTGTTTCTGCCGCGTTAGTTCCGCGTCGGAACTCGTATTCAAAAATCACACGAATTTTCGAAGTATCCATCTTTATTGTCTAAGCTTAAAAAAAAAAACAACTGAAAGTTGATAATCGAATGTTGCACATTTTTTAAAAGAAGAACTACATAGGTACCGTATGAAAAAAGTTTCACTCAAAAATCTCAAACCATGAAGGTTCTATGTCAATTCGAAGTACCTATTACAATAAAACGGCAATTTCATACTTTAACCCCTATTATAAAATACTTTCTACTACTGTGTTTGTTTGCATTGAATTGGCTCCGTACTGTATCCGTACTGTACTACTGTACCGATTTTAAAAATTATTTCATCTATAGAAAGCTACATTTTCAGTGAGTAACATAGACTATATTTTATATGTTACCCGGGCGCAGTCGCGTGCAACAGGTAGTGTTTTTTATACAAGATAAGGTACCTACATAAGATACACCCCGAACATGCCTATATAACTTATTGGTAATAACCTTTCTGGTAACTTTTAACTTGAATAAGTTTAAATGAATTGTTTATTTATATACTTTGTTTGTACTACATGCGATCACTATCATTCATGATGTCATAAGGAATGGTTAGATCGTGATCTTCAATGACAAAGCGATATGGGAAGTTAGTGTAGGATACATTAAATTATTATAGTCACGGTACATAATCATGTTGTATATGTTATACTCGATTTTATAACTAAATATTATATACTATATACTAACATAGGCGTTGCATACATAAGTATGCAAAATTTCATGATGATATCGGTTTTTATTTATATATTACGTTTTAAGTCCTTAACGTATAGTTAAGGACTCAATAACGTCTCAAACAAACAAACTAACTTTCGCATTTATAATAATGTATTTCGTCGATAAGAACTTGGTTTACATTATTGCAAATTTGTAGCTTACTTAATTGTAAAATCACAAATGGTTAAGTTACTTAAGTATTGTAACGAAAAAAGATTACCTATTATATCTTATGGATTCGTTTTTAAATTCAGTATTTATTACAGGAAGTATTTAACGTTACATAAATATAGGCCACACGCTACTTATTTATGGATATGTTAAAACTACTTTATAAACAGATAGAGTTAAAAATACAAAAAAATCTAACCATAGTTCCTCCATGTAAATATTTTAGGTAATTACATGACGTGTTATCCAAATTATATGTTACAAGATAATTCATATAATTTTATTTATTATGGGTAATAAATACCGTTTACATTGAAGAGTTATGGGGGAGGTCTAGCCTATGTCTAAAATGATGACCGTTTTTAGATTGTTCTGCCTTAAATTATACCAACATACTTTATTATATGTCGTGTTACACTTGTAGTTCACGATATAAGTTTAATATTTTTGCACTCATTTAATTTAAAACGTTTATTCATTAAAACAAGTTTATTATTGTCATAAATTTGAAAAACTTCAATTAAATTTTTCGAAAATAAAAATTCGAATTCGAAATGAATTTTTTTTTCGACACAGATGAAGTCGCTAGGACATAAAAATAAGCAGAAGCGGTTTCCCAGTTATAATATTGTATTATTATGCCATAGGCTCCAAGATCGCTGCCAGGACTCCAAGCTGTGGTCAATCTGATTCCCGACGAAGATTCAGGGGTGACTGGTGAGCTGGTATTTACACAGATAGTTCCCAATGGCCCTGTTACTATTGAGGGCAACATCACGGGACTTCCAGGTGGATTACACGGTGTCCATGTTCACCAGACGGGCGCCATTAAGGACAACTGTCAAGACATTGGTCCACACTTCATTGCATATTATGTGGGTATAACATTTATAACGAGGAGTATTGCATTTCGTAGTCTAAAGTTATTAACTGGACCGTCCCATACAAAAATGGTTTCTGTATGGGTCGGTTTCTGAGAAACCGCTGCTTTAGAAATGTTGTTTCGGTGTATGAGTAAAGTAAGCTTAGTCCCCTATCCTCATCCCACCCTTCATCATCCAATTAGTAGTCACTAGTTAAGATATAAAAGAAGATGACCCTCTCTGTAGTTTCTTTGTTCCTGGGCGGCATAGCATAAAGTGTACCGTCACATACCTGCATACCAATTTTTATCATAAAATGTACTTCTCTGAGACTAGCTTAATTAAAGATTTAATTAAAGGTTGCTGTGGGGGGAGGAAAACGCTTAAAATTCGTAAAAATCTCATGAAAAGCATCTGATCATATACAAGTGGTGATACTATGGTGATCTATTATTGATATTTTTGGTTTTTAAACTCCTTAAAACATTTTCTAGTTATACGAATAGTATAAATACTATAGCAATATATTTCATCTTAGTATTTACCTACTTTGTCACAAATTGTTATCGCAAATGAGGCAGTTTTTCGACTCTAGTAACAAACAGCATGTAGGCAATTTTTAATTGAACGCTTCGGCTTTATTCTTTATTCTGTGGACAATTATAGCGCATAGACAAAAAAGCGTTGTTGGGACCATGTTATGACTTATTAATAAATTTTATGTTGTTTCGGATGTATCGCATTAAATGACATTGCAGGGTCGTCACGGTGGACCACGCGACCACGTCCGACATGTCGGCGACCTTGGCAATGTCAAGGCGGAAGACGGCGAAACTGTTGCCGTCAAAATTGTCGATCATCTAATCTCGTTGGCCGGACCGCGTTCCATTGTAGGCAGATCTCTAGCGATAACGAAAGGCGAAGACGATTACGGGCGAGCCGGAACCGAAGACAGCGCCTTGACCGGCACCTCCGGACCGGCTGTTGCGTGCGGTCTTATTGGCTACTTAAATTAGTTTCATTTTGTGTATATTTTGTATTAATAAACATGTATTTACTTATTAAGCTTTTTATTTTTAACTAACTGGCGGCTGAAAACCGAGTTGAAAAATGAGAAAATATAATGTAGGTAATATCTTTATCGCTTTGACAAAGGAGGTGCCGCCACCCGATTTTTTTTGTTTTTAGACGGTCCCATCGGAAACCTAACATATTTCCAGGATAAAAGGTATCATAATATATATTAATCCAGGTAATATATATATATGCCAAATTTTATCCAAATCCGTTCAGCCGTCTGTCGCATCTTGTACTGTATCCGGTTCAGTGGCGTTGGGTCCACTATATCAAAATATCCACTGTAGCAAAATGTTCACTGTATTAAAATGTCTACTCCCAACTCTCAAAATGCTACCTATCCACCTATAACTTACAAATGCTTACAAATCAGTCGGAACTGCTCATTCCTGATTCGATCTATCAGAGTTCTCCATAGATTCTTGTGCGATCTTTAGCGCTGTCACTGACAAAACAAAACATTTTTTGGGGGAACTGAGAAAATGGTAGCGCCATCTGTTAGATAAGTAGATAGGTACTTAACGTTTACCACTGTAGTAGTAAACGTTTCAATAGTTTTATAACAGAGGGCGCTTTTGAAACATATACGCATGCAATTTTCGACCGTCAAACTATAGGGGTAAGGTTGGGGCGGAATTTAATGGTAAAAATCGTCTAAAAATATAAAAAAATTGGGCGCCACCGTCGTCACAGATATAAAGATATTACTTAACTCATATTTTTTTTTAAAGCGGACAAAGTCGCAGGCACTAGCTAGCATAACATAAACAAAAAAAAATGATAAATCAGTTCCAGACTGGTTTTTTTTATTGTATAAAAACATAACTATAAAAACAATGCATTTTAACTTAATAAATAGACACCATTTTATTTGTGGCGTAAACAGACTTTAAAGTAGGCTTAAATTATTGTGATGTAAAACACTTTACAAAAACTTAATATTATACCAGTACCAAATTTAAATATAATTATGAAGACGGTTTATCATAGTATGGAAGTAAAAATACAAATAGGTAAGTAAATAAAACCTTTTCTGCATAAGTCTTTTTTTTACATCGTTTTCTTTTGTAGAAAATCATTTAAAGAGTAAAGATTTATATTTAACCAAATATGATAACGTCTTAATTATTACAACTTTGTTGGTCTCAACTATGTATAACTTAGATTCACTTGTGCAGAAGTATACTTAGGATTTATTGTAAGCCGATGGATGCGACGAGACTTTCGACCTTAGCGATATATGCCTTCTGGGCGTCTTCCTTTGACATGCCCTTCCTGCCCGACCAGGCTTCGAATTTCGCTTTTCCCTTTAAATCGAACATGCCAGGTTTATCTGTAAAAAGAAAACATTATTTTATATTTATGAATTACTAGATGATGCCCGCGACTTCGTACGCGTTGAAAAAGAAAAAAGTAGCCTCTCCTGTGTCCTCTACGTCTAAATGTTTATCTACCAAGTTTCATGAAAACAGTTAATTCGTTTAAGAGTTATGGAGGAACATACATACATACATACAATACCTACACTTACAGATTTATTATTAGTATTGATTACTAGATGGTGCCCGCGACTTCGTCCGCGTTGAAAAAGCAATATATCGCCAGAAATCGTTATTGCTATTACACTTAGCCAGGAGTTAGTTTCCATAATTTTAGATGATCACTCGAGAATAGTCCCTTTTTTATCTGGATGAAGGGTACCCTATGTCCTTTCTGGTGTCCCAGACAACGTGTATGGAAAATTTCATGGTAATCGGTTCAGTAGTTTTTGCGTGAAAGAGTAACAAACATCCATACATCCAAAACAACTTTCGCATTTATAATATTAGTACAGACTAGCTGGTGCCCAAGACTTCGTTCGCGTTAAAGAGTGAAATATATTAACGATTTAGCCAATAATTATTTATTAGCAATTACGTCCATTACATTATAGACTGTGTCGATTTCGAAATAAACAAAATATTTTCTGCAGCTAAGCTCCATCTATTGACGAGTAGATTTCAACAAGTTAAGGGATAATTATGCTCAAAGGATAATAATTAACAAATAAAATATCTCAAAAGTTTGTTATAATTTTTTTTTATGTAGTATTAGGAGGGAATAGGGAAACAAGACAGAACACATGTTGTTTTTACATGGTTGTCTTTTGAAAAGAGGTCATTACTACATTTAGATTCTAGATCAGTGTTTCCCAACCTTTTTTAGGCCATGCCCCACCTTAACATTTCTAAAAATTTTATGCCCCCCATACATAATTTTTAACCTTAAAAAATTGTTTTGTTCCCTTAAGAAATATAAATGATAAGTTTTAGGAAGAAATTACTATTACAGCATTTTTTTAAGAATTTGCCTTTTTTGTTAAATTTGTCACCGATATCATTGCATTTAAATAACCCAAAGCGAAAGGGTTAAAGTCGTGTCGAGTCATTTTTAAATTGACATGACTGATTACACCAATCATTTTTGTATGAACCACCTGCCACCTGCTTATCATTTCTTTTTAATGATATGACTTGTTAATTAATGAAGATAAAACAAGAATTACATTTAATTGTGGAAATTTCACGGAATTAACTAGATTTTATCATTGGAGTGATTGATACATCAACTAATTTAACACTAGGTACTTATGGATAAAAATGTTTTTATGTCACACTTGATTAAACAAAAAAAGATAACAAAATAATTAATCAATTTAATTGACTTTTTTTAATTTAATTGACAATTTAATAACTTTTTTGTTACAGAAAAAATAGGTAAGTAATAAGTTTTTTTTTAATAAATATTTAACGAATTTAATGAATTGGATTGACAAAAATGTGAATGGTTAACATTTTGCTTAACAAGTGATAAGCTTTCTTTCAGGTAATACATGTTTAAAAAACTGTCAATAAATTTATCATATTTTACTATGGATTAACAAAAGATTTTTCAAAATCACAGTGTACTGGCAATACTTAAAGATTGGCATGCTCAAACAAATATACTATAACTCAGGTAAAACCGCAAAGGTCAACGTTAAGAGTAACTTTGGACAGATTATGACACAATCAGATTCAGATTGGGTTTTCCATGACCAAATTAATAACACACAAAACTAATACCTATTCTAAAAGATAGAGGCATTTATGTGTACATATTAGTCACTTGAAGGTAAAGTTTATTTGTCATGAAATATGTTGTCACTAAACACCTCATAACTGATTGTTATGAAAAATCGTGAAAACACAATTCATATGAAATAGCCTTATTGTAACATTGGTCTAAAATTGATTTTAAATTAAATTTTATAGACAATATGGAAAATTAATTTAAAAGGAGTTCCACACAATTAAATTATTTTCTTTATTCTGTGTAGTAATATTAAAGGATTGCAAAAATAGATGTTTGCTATTATGACAAATGACAATGATTCAGTAATTTATTTATTTACCTATTGATTTTATTTTATTTTCAAAATAAACCTTAAAGCAAAACAAAATAACATGCAATAGATACAGTAACTATTACTGCCTACATTGCCAATTACATGGTTTCATTGTGTAGGACTCAAATAGACTTATCTATTAAGACTTGTGGAATCTTCTAATCGGCAACAGGCAGTGTATTAGATGGATACACATTATACAGGGTGGAAAGATGAGTCGGGCCCTGGAGGGAAACTACCTTAAATCCTTAAGTTAGCTCATTTTACATAAAGGAAACATTCGTTTATTTTTAAAAAGAAACAAAACTGCATTCAAAGATTTTCTAAAACTCGCTTGGCTCGCCCGGGACTCGAACCAACTAAAATTAAAAAAAAACAAACACTCACTATTTTATTATACTAATCGATGATAGGATTATTATTCAGGATAAAATTTCTCTAACAAACATTTGGTCTTAAAAATAAAAATGATCGTAAAATCCAACATTAACTTTATTTTGTTAACAATTTGTTATACTTAAATTATTTAACTGATAAATTGTTCGAAATGAGCTCCCTCGTTCCGGATACACAAATTTAGTCTCCGTTGAAATTCATTTCTTGTAGCCTTCAGCAAAGTGTTGTGGTGTATGCCCCTAATAACATTTTTTTTTAAAGAAGGCCCCCAACGAGGCAGGCATCAAATTAAAATACGTTGTTCAGAATAATTGGCACTAGGCGGATGCTGCCGCAATTATAGGAGGCTCAATATGCACCAGTAAGAGCTCCAAGCAACATCCCATGTACTAAATCTAATCTAATCTAAACTATAATACTAATGATAATTAAAAAAAATTAAAATAATTGAAATAAATAATAATAAAAATGTCACATTACATGTCACATTTTCTACAACCCTTAGCTCTTGCACAGTGTCATAACAGGTTTCATAAATAACATTTTTTACATTACGTTCATTAAAGAACTTGTGTACTAAATAGGTATTCTTTATGGATATCTTGTACGACAGACGAGAGTAAGACCAAATGTTTGTTAGAGAAATTTTATCCTGAATAATAATCCTATCGATTAGTATAATAAAATAGTGAGTGTTTGTTTTTTTTAATTTTAGTTGGTTCGAGTCCCGGGCGAGCCAAGCCAGTTTTAGAAAATCTTTGAATGCAGTTTTGTTTCTTTTTAAAAATAAAGGAATGTTTCCTTTATGTAAAATGAGCCAACTTAAGGATTTAAGGTAGTTTCCCTCCAGGGCCCGACTTATCTTTCCACCCTGTATATCAATGCTTCTTTACTTAGACTGGATAGCACGTCTATGAAGGTCTATTTTGAAAACAAGAGGACAGCTTGCAACCAACAAGCTTAAACTAGGCTCTTCCATTCTGTACAATACCTATACCTACCATAAAATACACAGTACTTGTTCTGTGTCCTAATTTGTGAGTAAGAGAAGACATTAGCTTTATGTAATCATTCTCATATAATCTATTTACCAGGTTATATGGTTATATAACCTATAAAATTAAAATATTCCTAGGGAATAAAATTTTCCTGCATAATGTCTTAAAAAAAAATTATTTGAGTGTATTCTTGCTTGTCTACTAGGTATAATTTAAATGTATTTTAATACATTTAAAAAAATCGACTCTCAAAGCAGCTTTGCTTAGAATAATGATTTCATTGTCAAAATAAATTTTAGCTGTACAATTTTCTTCTTAGTTAATTTAGAAAAAGTAACAGAAGTATAAAGTCTTGCTAAATTTAATAAACAATAGTTAATTCTCAATTGACATTAATAGGCTTAACTAATTGCTTACTTGCTGGATCAGCATCACCAACTGTCACTTGTTTGAAGAGACCATAGAGCTCCAGAAGGTCACTGTCGCTGGGCAATGTCTTCAGCTTCTTGACATCATCGGCAGCTTTATCGAAATTCTAAAATAAGTAAGATACCATCTGTGAAATTATTCTTGTAATTTTTATGTAGTTTTTTTTTTATTGACAATGGAATCAGGCTGCTTCTGAAGGAAAAATATAGGGGAGGCCTATGTCCAGCAGTGGACGCCCTACGGTTAGATTTCACATTTATTTTATGTGTACAGGTCGACAGACAGGCTGACAGTCTACTTAATGTTAGGTGGACACCATCGCTTATAACACAAGCAACCAAACAGGTGCTGCAAGTGCTCTGCCGACCCTAATGGGATTGAGAACAAGGGGTTGAGAAGGGTCAGGGAAATGGGCTCTGCCATCCCTTACTCACTCAGTGAAACACAAAAGCACACATGCTGTTATTTCACTATGGTCTTCACCACAAGATGTGCTGCCCAGTGTACCCTGGCACAACTTTACAGATCCAGACCAGAGCCAACTTCGATAAGTTCATATCCAAAGTTGACCCAAAGAAATTCAGTAGAAAATGTAAAAATATAGCACACATATATTTTCATAATTTTTTTTTTAATTAGTGTAACAAATTCAGAGATAATGAGCAGTGCAAATGAGTTCATTACTCTACATATTCTCACAATAATTACTGAGCTTCTGAATGAGTAACGAAGCATGTATGCTGTTAGCTAAACTTTCTCTTAACACTGTTTATTGACAATAATTGATTTACCACGCCACATTGATCCGATTATTACCATAATTAAAAAATGAGATTTCTATTCACGTATTTATTACTGTTATTTAAAAAAAGAACACTTGCGTTGGACTTTGAAAATAGGTGGTCAAGGATTCAATTCTAATTGGGATTTAAAAAAAACTTACCTCCTGCAGAGACATGATGATTCAGCAAAGGATCTAAAAATAATTAAATATAAATTAATAAAATAATCAAGTAGGTAGCAACCGGTGAAATCACAAACAAAAAGTGATCAACGACTTGCGTGGAGGTTAAACAAATTAATCTAACAACTTTTTTTATTTCTTCGCCAAGATAACTTTAAAACAATAGCAATCACTGGATGAAATTATTCAAATTATCAACTTAAAACGTATATGAATCAATTAAAAAAAAAATAGTCACTAACTTTAATCATAAAAGGCAACAACCACCTAACACGACTTCTCGTTAGGAACTGGAATTTAAATGAAACTTGCTTTGCCTGATTTTCTTGATCGTTTAATGGGCCGCCGGTCGCTATGTATATAGCGTACCTCAATGATATAGCATTGGGTTATCGCTTCGCCGCAACGCGTATATGTAGTCCCGTTTAATATGGAAATATTTAATAACAAAGAATATAACTACTCTCTAGCGAGATTTAATAATTAAGACAATATTTTAAAATATAAAATATATGTACAAAAAAGAATACGAATAAGTAATGACAATTTGACTGTCAAATTTTGACATATGTCAAAAATGAGATGTCATATTAGCAAACATCAAACAATTCGTTTGGGGTTTGTCTTTATTTATTACTTGCTCATCTGAATTTGAATAAGTTTAAATAGATAGTTTCTATTTTAAAAAATAAAGGAATTACGTGATGGTGTGAGTCAAACTTCTTTCCGATGTTAAAGAAGTAGGTTGCGGATATTCGCATCCACATCCGCAAATGCGGAACTTCCGCATCGATTTACTTTGAAATCCGCATGGGCATCCGCTTTCGCGGGTATGATTCTCTAAATATTACTGTCCGACCGAAAGTCAATTTTTGGCCGAAGCCGAAGCCGATTAATCGGCTATCGCCACAACCTTTAACCGAAGCCGAAGGTTTAAAAGCTCTAAGAAATTTTGTCCAAGAGTGGCTACAAGCTACAATTAATATAAGATAAATGTTTTTAAAACTAATATTGAAGGTTTATATCGACTCTATAATATAGAAAGGTAATTTAAATAGTCTCTAGAACTTGATCTAGAGATGATAAAAAATACCTTGCAATTTATTTGTCAAAAATAATAACATTTCGAAATAATGTGAATTATAACATTTATTTATACGGTTGGACACTATTAAATATTCGCATCTGCTTCCGCGGATGTTGAAAATTAAATCCTGGTACCTACCTACCCATCCCATAATTTCTAAACGTACTTAGTATAGCTACATAACAAGCTAGTGCCCGTAACTTCGTCCGCGTTGAAAAAAAAAATAACAACTCACAAACTATATGAGCAATATAACGCCTGACATCTTTATTGATTTTATACTTTTGCCGGGCGTTAGATTTTAATTTTTGATGATCCCTCGAGAACATTCCTTTTTTCGTTATAAAAGGTGCCCTAGTCCTCTTCTGTATCCCTGGCCAGTTATAAGATGTGAATGAATAAGTAGGTACAGACAGACAGTTACTTTCAAACACCTTTCAAATCAATACTAATAATAAATCTGTAAGGGTCGGTCATGGAGTAAGTTACTTTGTTTTCAAAGATATCGTGTTTATAGGCTCTATACATGATACTGAAACTAAATTGACGATTTTTAGATTTTTTTTTTCTGTATGTATGTATGTATGTTCCTCCATAACTCTTAAACGAATTAACTGATTTTCATGAAACTTGGTAGATAAACATTTGGACGTACGGGACACAGGATAGGCTACTTAATATTTTTCAACGCGCACGAAGTCGTGGGCACCAGCTAGTTTATAATATTAGCATGCATTTATATCAAGAAGTTACCCACTTAAACTAGACAAGTAAATATGTAGATAAGTTTGTGGACATTGTTTTTCCTCAATGTCCACAATATTATGGGCCAGTAAACGCTAGCTGTCAAATTATACTGTTGACTTACGAATATATTGTTATAATACACTATATTATACCTACTATTAGATCATTTTTTCGTCTATTTGATATAAAATTTAACTAACGGATTGTTATAAAACTGGCCCTTAGTGAATCATATCAATAGTAACTTCAGAAAGAACGGTGATTCTAAAGCTGGTTATTACCTCGGTCAACAGATGCAGCCAGCATGCTTGGGACCCTGCCAAAGGGACCGATGCTTTATATTATATAATGTGTAAATATATATGTAACTTAGGATTAGATTTTATTTTAAATAAGCTTATTATTAGTTTGTATAGATTTAAAGTAGTGAATAGTTATAATGATAAAAATATTTTTTTTGTATTGTGTTTTATCTTTACGTAAATGTAGTATAACTTGAAGTCGCTTTCCGCATCTGCCCTTACGGCTGCTAACTTCTAAACAACGCAACAGGTTTTAATGCGGTTTTCACCATCAATTAGATAATTTTCATATACATAATAAAACCTAGTTAATTTTTTTCCTGGGGAAAGCCGGGATCTGGTTTTAATTATATAAACTGTACGGCCTCTGGCAGGGGCTTACATAATGTACCTATTCAAATTCAAAATAATTGATACTAATGGATAGTGTGTTTTTAAAGATTAAAAAAAAAATAGATTAAAGACAAGCCATTTAGACGTAAGTCTTTAAATTTGCTTCCATAGCGTCCATCTACACCCAAAATTTAATTACAAAACTATAAGCTAAAGGATCAAAGATTTTTTAGGTAGATATGGTATAATTCGAATTCGTTGGATAACTATATACTCACCTATATGTTATAATTCGCTCAAAGAAAATATTACTCTTAACGTACACTTATGTAAAACACACGGCCATGTTCACGACACAGACATACCCAATTTTTTAAAGTATATAGGTAATATAAAAAAGATAAATAAAAAACTTTTTTAGTTATTATTTATTGATACATAATTATGAAAATGGACGTAATTAATAAATAACTTAAAAACTAAACTATTAAGCTTAAGCATATTTGGATTGAAGTTGTTTAGCGAGATCGATGTACTGTTTCTTGGCATCGTCCTGGGAAATGCCCTTGCGACCAGACCACGCCTTCCACTTTGCGTTCTCGACTAGACCGCTGGGTTGGGCTAAAAAAATAAATACATAGGTAATACATTGTAATTTATTCTAATACTAGTTGGTGCCCGCGACTTCGTCCGCGATAAAAAATAAAAAATATAACACCTAAGAAAATATCTGACATATTTATCGCTCATCGCTGTGGTGATGACGGTGCCGCCGCCATCATCGCAGCGACAATTTTTTCATACTTTTACACGATCCCTCGGGAACCTAACATTCTTCCAGGATAAAAAGTATCCTTTATGTTAATTCAAGTAATAAGCTATCTGTGTGCCAAATTTTATCCAAATCCGTTATGCCATTTTTGCGTGAATTTATAACAAACATCCATCCATCCTCATAAACTCGCATTTATAAGTAGGATAATAAAGACTCCGGAACCACTGCACCTGATTGAAAAATTATTTCACTATTTGAAAGGTGCATTATTCCAGATGGACATAGGGTATATATTATTATTACATATACTAATGCCCGCAATTGCTCCCGAGCGAAGCCGGGACAAGTCAGTCTAGTAAATAAAACTATGTGTCAGTCTAGTAAAGTAAAGCGGTCTATAGACGATCATGCAGCATGAGATGCGTTACGTGCTGTCATGCATGAACCGTTTAATTGTATTGATTGATGTGAATGACATGCAACTACGTGCTGGCAGTTGATTGATAGTTCCTTTTATTTTTCATCCTGCAAGCTATGACTGACATTCACACATGATCGTATAGCGGTCCCATGGAGACTAAAGGTAAGGAGGCCCAACTCTATACATGAGAATTTGTCCGTCGTATACGCTCAATTGGGCGACGTTGTAGTAGAATTGGGGCGTGGTGCTCTAGTAGCATTTTATATGCATTTTATTTACGGTGGTTTCATGAATTACGAAACCAACCAATCATATCAAACACCAATGCTACACTAGCGCCATTCTGGTCAATTTGTGAACCACTATTTAATGCTTTTAGCTTGCCACTTATTCAGCTTAACACCCATGTAAGTTGGTCCTCCTTACCTCTAGTTTCCATGAGCGGTCCCTAGACGTTCATGCGGCATGACATGCAACATGATAATTCACGTAAACGCATGTCATGCCGCATGACCGTCTAGAGACCGCTTAACACCGTGCGGCCTTGATTCTTGACGTAGCCAGACAAGAGTTCAAAGGTTCTCTCGTGTTAGCTCACTCCGTGTGTTTATTATTTTAATTTACATAGATTTTCTGTATGTATAGTCGCTTATAACATATTTAAAATGTTATTTTTCAACATTCTTACCTGCATTGAAATGAAATTATATTTTATTTGAATAATTAAAAATGAGAAATTCATATAATACCTATCTACTATTTATTTTTTATTTCTATTGTGTTTTTAGAATGGTACTTATCCTTAAAAGTTACAATTCATGGATAATGAGTAAATTTATTTAACCAGTGTTAATTAAATTTAAATTTGTCTTTTTAATTTGCATAACACTTTTCAAAACCTCTAATAGAGTTTTTAATTTCTATCATTGTCTAAGATAAATTGTTTAAATTTATAGGCTATAATTTATAAAGACAAGAGGACGAAGTCGCAGGCTAAAGCTAGTACAATCATATTTGGGCAAATTACATATCCTTTGTACGACATATGTCATTTGAGTCAGCTTAACCCCAGTCATGCATTGATGTGTCGTTATTTTGTTGGATTGTTTGAATAATACATACACAATACTTTGTGTGTCATTGTACGACCTTTTCGGTTTTATCGACGCCATTTTATTTTTGTTTACTTTGGCTTGGTTTAAAACTATTTATGCCAGCCCCTTTAAAAGATTTCTTTAACATTGTTGTCAACTTCTAAGGGAAGTATGTTTGAAAAACCCGAAGAAGTGCTTGTATATTATAACCGAGAATCGGTTATATTGTATAAACCAAAAATTGATAGAACATTCATCATATCAAGCAATGGCAAATTTTGTCGACCTGAGTGTCGTCTTTTATTACCAAAATTTTTGTGTGTAATATGTATGTGTATGTGTGTGGGTGTGTGTGCGTGTGTGAGTGCGCGCGCGTGCGCGAATGCGTGTGTGCGTGTACGTGTGCGCGTGTGCGTATACGTGTGCGCGTGTGCTTGTGCACGTGTGCGTGCGTGCGTGTGTGTGTGTGTGTAATTTGTGCAAAAAATATGAGTAGTGTAAAAAATGAATAAAGTACTCACAAATGTTGACATCGCCGGCAGTGGCCTGCTTGTACAAGGAGTACAGAGCGAGGTTTTCAGAATCGGCTGGTTTGGTCTTCCAATTCCTCACGGACTCGGAGACTTGTTTGAATTCCTGAAACACAATGATTAATCAATTGACTGCTGTGTAATTTTAAGCTTAATGTCAGACATTCATCTTACATTCATCTTGGTAAGTTGCCCATATAATAGGTATTGTTTACATAATAATGTCTTAATTTATTATCTAATAAAAATTCAACTTACCTATAATTTTATCAATAATAAAATAGGTACGACTGAGATAATGCTATATGATTAAGTACTAGTTTATATCGCAATACTCATTTATTTATCGCTGATTGCATTTATGAAGTTCGTTATCTTTATTTATACGCTAATACCTACCTACGGAATAGATTATACCGAGTGTCAGACAGTTATTTGTATAAGTGCCAGTTGTTAAATCCTGTTCATAGATCTATCTAATTTGTAGTTTAATTTTTGCCCAAACAAGAAAATAATTGAAGAAAATCTAAAGGATCTTAATAAAAAGAAGAAAATAATCGACATTCATATTAACAAAATATTAAAAGTATTATCAACTGTTTGTAAACTAGATATTGACTTGTCATTACCTTATTTTTTTAGTACCGAATAACGCTAAATAAAAGAAGAACTTTTCTAATTTATATACAATATTACAATATTGTCTGTTTATAACAAAGTTTTTAATATGAAACTTCTTTATATACATATACAATCCAAATAAAATCTTCTAATATTTTGCCTACGGTCAAATAGGTGCTTTACATATCTATAAATTTAAAATACTCACAGCTTCCAAAGACATTTTTTTAGTTGATTGAAGATCTGAAACAAGAAAATATATTTCAGAAATAAATATGTATTTAACAATTATTTAAATAATAATAACATGGGGTATTAATTTCGCTTCATTTAGGTAATTTCATTAATATTATATATTATAACATAACAGTAACATTTTTTTTTCTCTTTCTGAGTAAAATGCATTGTTTTTGTTTTTCCAGTGTGTACCTATTAACAAAAGTATACCAGTATTTTAGTAGTATAAAATCACGAATTACATAAATGAAATATTTAGCGCATGATCCGTTTTTGGATAAGAGAAAGATGCGATGCCGGTGTTGCCACATTCCTTGGGTTCGCTGACCTCAGGCAATGGCCGCAACGGAAACTGGTGTTAAACTTTCCAACCGTTCCGTTGTCAGCGATCAACATTATTTATTAAACTCATATCAAGATGCGTTTACTTTCGTTAAAAAGTTTTCATAGTTAGCACTAGTCTGGATTTGGTAAGTAGTGGCAGGGCACACTGCGTTTCACTCATTTAGACAGCTTGTCTGGCAGCAGTAACCACCCCCCTAAAGAAGACCACCGTGAAATAACAGCACGTGTTTCGGTGAGTGAGTAAGGGATACCAGAGCCCATTTTACTATCCCAATTACTGATGATTACTTATAATAGAGACGGGTTCAGAGAGTTGAAGGCCGACCTTCAAGACTGAAGAGGCATGTTTCGTTTTTATTTTATTCTTGTCTTTATAAACAGGAACACCGTTCTGTCTGAGTTCTTAATTTGCTTCCCACATACTTCATTTTATGGTAGGTAGTCCATTTAACAAAGGTAGAATGAACAGTTACTCGTATTATAACAATTACAGAGATTACATTACTTTATGCAAAATTATGTAAAATCAATTTCCTTTACGTGGCTTCGTGTCAATTTATTCGTCACAATATAATCGATGACCTATATTCATAGTGTCGCAAAAATTATTATTTTATTAATTTATGTTAACAATGAAACAATAAATTTATTGTAACATTTAAGTTAACTAAAATAAGTATTTAAAATTCTGACTGACATAGTAACAAAGATTTCTGGCTCATTGGTTAATATTGCATGGTAACCTAGGCTGTTTTTTCTGGCTGTTGATTCGGCTTACAGCCGAATGGTCTCAAGTTATCCCAAATATCTCAAGTTATTGT
Organism: Synanthedon andrenaeformis; assembly: GCA_936446665.2. Classification (NCBI taxonomy): domain Eukaryota; kingdom Metazoa; phylum Arthropoda; class Insecta; order Lepidoptera; family Sesiidae; genus Synanthedon; species Synanthedon andrenaeformis. Next base: position 1,448,843 of record OW387780.2, on the reverse strand, counting down.
CATTAACTTCTATCTAAACTTATATAACTTTACTACCATATAAAGAGAAAAAGCTAATTTTGTAAAAGATTATTGTAGAAGGTAATCGGTGGAACCTCTTCATAATTATAAGGACATTATTCCCGATTGAATTTTTTTAATTATTATATTTTTTAAGTATGCTAAATCCACCAATTCCACCTAAGAGATTCAGGGGCGTTTTAGTACTTGTAAACATTTTAGGAAGTGTTGAAATTTTGTACAATTTAAAAATAACTCATAAAAAATTAGGGGTTGCAAAAGAAGGTACTGTTTACTGTTAATATTCTCTCGCGATGCTTTTTAGGGAAATATTACTTATATTTCAGATATATATATGATACAAAACTAACACACACAAAACAACACATTATATTATACAAAACTAGGTGGTGCCCGCGACTTCGTCCGCGTTGAAAATTAAAAAAATATAACACGTTAATATAACGCCTGACATCTTTATTGCAGTGACGACGGTGGCGCCGTCTGTGTTTATTAAAGTGGCGCCGATTTTTTTATATTTCGAGACGATTCCTGGGGAACTTAACATTTTTCCAGGATAAATAGTATCCTATGTATTAATCCAGGTAATAAACTGTGTGTCAAATTTCATCTAAATCCGTTGAGCCGTTTTTGCGCGTAAGAGTAATAAACATCCATCCATACATCCATCCATTCCCACAAACTTTCGCATTTATAATAGTAGTAGAATTATATCCATCTAAATTAACGATCATATATTATTTCATGTAGATTAGCAATAAAAACAATAGATAAACTTGGTTACAACTATGAATATCGGCCTTTGTCATTGACCCAAAGCGCGAGGTTAGCCTTTGTAAAACATGTAGCTAGTAGGAAATCGTGTCTATCTAGTCTCAAAAACGTTTCTGTCACGTCAAGTATAATCGCAATTATTAGTCTTCGCACACGAAGACTTCGCACTTTAAGATTGAATCTTATTATTAAAGGCATAAGAGAAAATATCCTTTATATACTTAACTAGCGACCCGCTCGCGGTTTCGCACGGGATGCAATTTTTTATTTACACAAGCCTTCCTCCCTCTTTCCATAAGTGGAAACCGAACTTAAATCTGTTGGGTAGTTAGAAGTAATTACCGGACAAACATACATGATGAATTTATAATACGCAGAGATTAAAGTTTTAATGAAACAATGAGTCACACTAACACATCAAAATATTACTATAAAAATTACTGTATTTAATGCGTGTACTCCTGAAAATAACAATAGTTTTTGTTTCATCGAAATCGGGCTAGGATTTCCAATTTGCGAAGACAAATTATTGATGATGGATTAAAATATCTAAATACATATTTGTTAACTTGACTGTACCTAGTAACAAAAATTTTAGTCGTCAGATATTTAAACTATGTTTAATGCTAATAATAAATTAACATTTTTTTTTTCATCAAATAAATTTCATAAAGATAAACAATGGATGGAAACTTGTGACGTATTACTGTAATGGTCTTCATAGCTGTTTTGTGACAATAAAAAAGTTTTTTTGCCATGCCAACTAGGAACAATTATGATCTGAACACATTCTGAAATTTTTTAAATTCGTTTATGAAGATTAGGTACATAAAACATTAGGGGCACAGAGAATAGAACAAAATACTATAGTTTACTTTAATAAATACTATAAATCAAAAATTCATGGTCACTTTTATGTCACTATGTCACAAAAAAAAAAACAAAAACAAAAAAAAACAAAAAAAAAACCGGAAACAACAATTTGCACTGTAATTATTATAAAATTATTATTTTGTAATGACGTTGTTTTAATATCTTGTTGCTTCAGCCAACTCAAGTCTTTTAAATAAAAATAGATTTAAACTGATACCTATAAAATAAAAGTGGATATTGTCTGAAAATAATTGCCTACAATATTGCTAAGGTAAAAAAAAAAGTTTACTTATAATAAATATATATTTAGGACTTACCAGGAAGAGTCCTAAATGAGCTAGTTCGATGTCGTATCGAATACTGAATAATCTTCAACCCGCTCCAACTTTAAATTTACCGCGTCGTTGCCTCTTTTCACCTGAAACTCGTAGGGTTGTCACAATGTCTATAGCTATGCTGATAAATAAAATTGAAGTGTATGTTTGTAATGTCAAAATAACTGCTTTATACCAAATGTACAATATATCAATGTATACACGGTACTCATAACAAAAAACTATCTTTTTAAATTTTTGACTGTCCGTCTGTCTGTCTGTTCCTGTTAATCTCCGAAATGGCTGTACCAATTTTGACAGGATTTTCACTGGCATATATCTGATGTTATAAGAAGCAACTTAAGCTACTTTTATTTAAAAAAAACACATATAGGCCGGATCCAGCTAGTTTACCGTATTAAAATTCGTTGTATGTTTTAAAGAAATTAGCGGAGAAACAGACAGAAGCGGACAGCTAGTTACTTTATTTTATAATTGGTATAGATTTTATGTTTTTATGTATTAATTTAGGTATTTACTTATTTATAAAAATAATGCACAGTAAGTTACACATTCGCACAATACAACAAAGATAGGTAGGTACTAAAGGGTTTTAAATAGATATAGATGGAGATGTAAGTTTGGCTTTCTAGAAACATTGATTATGTTAGATAGTTGAGTGCCAACCCTATATTTGTTTGTCATAAAAACTAAAAACGATATCAGTCAATAAACATTGCAAATATTTATCACGGACATAATCCACATTTTTTATACCTCTACTGATAAAACGCTCTTGGTAAGGTATATATCTCAAAACGCCTTTTTTATTGACCTATTTGTCTTTTCCGAAATTAGGCAACTCTAGACCTTATTGTCCAGCTAAGTCAATGCTTTATATTATAAAATTTTCACACGAATTATGTGTAAAATATAGGCAAGAAACGTCAAAGTCCGTTAAATTATATAATAATAGTTTCCTAGTAGTATCTTTTGTTTTTTAAATTTTATTTGTTGTTTTTATCTATTTATCTATGAATAGTATTTTTAAAGATAAGGCAGTCGTTGACGTAAGACGAAATCTGCTATTTTATACATACTTATTACTATTGTTAGACAGGGTATTCTTTTTATAATAGTTTAGTTTTTAAAGTTTAATTCAAATTTAAATTCAAATCAAGATTCAAATTTTTTATCAAGATTCCATATAAAAAAATATTATAAGGAAAGTCCAAAAATAAAGTTTCACCCGTACATTTAATTGTTTTTAACATATCATATTGACATTTTTACAACTGTACTAACAAATATGGTATTTTTCATATTTGGTAAATTAAGTATTTTCTTGTTGTTTACACGCATATTATGAAATAAAAACTACTATTATAGGACTTGCTACATGAAAACTTGACAGTTGTAGGAAAGTTATTGTAAACTCGTCGGAATTTTCCTATTTTTTTCACGCCTTAAATTTTGGTACAAATGCCAGTTGTAATATTTCTGAGGGAAACTATTTAGGATCTTTTGGTTACATAACTGTAGCGTTACAAAAACAGTTATAAAGTAGGTATCTATACTATTAGTGTATCCAAAAACAGTAATAAATTTTATATCGTAAGCATCCGCTAAGAAAGGATTTTCTAAAAAAATCTACTTAATGGGATGGGAGTGTTCCGAAGTGGGGGGAACTTTGTATAAAAGTTCTATGAAGTTAGAAACTTTAAAATTTGAAATACAGCTAGCTACCGAGCTTCTTTTTTATTTTTTACTATTAAAATTACGACACCACGCGCTCGTTTGTAGTCATAGGCTATAATAATTAAATAATAATAAAATAATAAATAAATAAATAAATAAATAAATAAATGTATAGTATACCTACTACCCCAATTTAAACTGGGCGAAACCGGCGTATATATTTACATAGTACATATAAAACAAAGTCGCTTCCCGCCGTCTGTCAAAATCAAAATCAAAATATTTATTTATCAATTAGGTTTCTCCAAGAAACTCTTATGATCGTTATTATAAATTTAAACTTAAATTTTACCTGTCCCTCTGTATGTAGGCTTAGGATTTGTACGTATATAATTTGCAGAAAAAAACCTTGCTAGCCGGGGACGGGCCGCTAGTATTGAATAAATATAGACTGTTACATAATTATAGTTCATTCATTCCTTAGAATCCCAGACTAGTGTGTCAACGTGTCCATCCTCGCGCATCAGGGATCTGCTATGCTTCTCTGCTTTTGATTTTTGGCAGCGTCACGAGAACACTGTACTACAGCCACAGTAGTTTCAAGTTGTAGGTCTTATCAAGTCTGGTCACAGGGTAAATGATCTACCTCTTGGGCGTCTGCCTTCACGAGCAGTTGTTCCTAGAGATGTGGCTAAAGAACCTAAGTATTCGCAATAGTACAACCAACGCAATGCGGTTATGTTATAGGTAATTAGGATGGGTTTTTAGCCTAAAAACTTAGATTCCTTAGGTGCATATTTAACTAAAGTACCTACACTGAAATTACATAATATACCTATAATTACATACCTACTACTGGTATTGTTTATCTAAAAATTATCATATCCGGCATAATTTTAATGATAATAAAGCCACTGATTAATTAAATCTTCTTATATTACTTAATTTATAATAGATAAAACTAACAAATTACCTATGTACCTACCTACATGTTTTTATTAAGTCTTATCCAAAAAACTAGGTTAGGTTGTCAAGTGGTTACCACACTTGTGATTATCTGGTTTTGTACGGGAAATTTTTACACACCTTTGCCACACCTGCCCCCAAGTAAAGTGTTTGATAAGCTGTAATAACAATAATAACGGTTTTATATGGCGCAAAACAGTTATATTATAGCCACGTACGAGTATGTTATTTCGGCGAATAACTTGAGAATATGATAAACTCGTCTATTCCCATTAGGTACTCCTATACGCTAGAAAATAACTATAATAAAATATAAATATAAAAGAAAAATATACGGGAGCTATTGTAGTTTCCAGGAGAAATATACAAATGAGTCCTTGGTGATATTCTGGTAGCTCCCTCTCCCTCCCTATTTATACTTCTATATTATAAAGAGAGAAGATTGGGTTATAGGCGACGGTAGCCACCTACCATCAAGTGGACCGTCAACCTGACTTAACATAAAGTAATGCCGGTCACTCACATTCGCGCGAATACGCGAACCCACAAGTGTAGGACGACATTTGCAAATGACTATGCGAAGTTTTTGCTACATTCGCGCTTTTCCGTGCAGTGTCGGTTCCTTCACGTTCCTTCACATGCGTGCAAAGATTCGTACAATGTAAGAATGTTTGCACGCATGTCAGTGACCGGGGTTATAAATAGATACGTTAGTTTTCAAATAAATTAAAAAGTTAATATGTATATCAATTTGTAATGTTATAGAATCTGTCAATATTTAGTGATGACAGTTTATTTGACAAACCTCCTGTCAAATATATTAATTAATATTAAACTATCAAATAAGTATACATTGTTATTAACATGCATTCTTCATAATTATATGATTCAACAGAGAATCGATCGGATCACCTTGAGTTGACATACAACTCATGAGTATATCTACATGTTAATGGAAAAAAGTTACAAATGTCAACATTAAGTGATAATAGCTCAAATGATGTAATCGTTAAATATTTTAATCGATTCAAATTATTGAAGAATACTATTAATTATAATCAATACTAATAATAAATCTGTAAGGGTCGGTCATGGAGTAAGTTACTTTGTTTTCAGAGATATCGTGTTTATAGGCTCTATACATGATACTGAAACTAAATTGACGATTTTTAGAATTTTTTTCTGTATGTATGTATGTATGTTCCTCCATAACTCTGAAACGAATTAACTCATTTTCATGAAACTTGATAGATAAACATTTGGACGTACGGGACACAGGATAGGCTACTTAATATTTTTCAACGCGGACGAAGTCGTGGGCACCAGCTAGTTATATTAATAAAACGAATTAAGTATACTTGTACTTTGTGGAAATCTAGTACCTAAGTAGGTAATAGATTTCTACATCATACTTAGGTATTCCGCTCAGATGATAAGAATAAGAAAAACAGTTGGCTCCGTCGGAATTCTACCTTTTTTTTTGATTATCGTTTGGTATTTTGGGGCTTTTACCTTAGAAAGGCATGTCAGCCCTATAATCCCCTAAACTAATTAATATAAACTTAAAGGAATTCTCCCTATGATTCTGCCAATATCAACGTGTTCTTCTACTTTTTTAATGTCTTGGCTCCTTCAGAACTTCGCCGATGATTTTGCCAGTATGATTTGTAAAAATAGCAATTTAAAATAAAAAAGGCAAATTTCAAATTAAAATCAAAAGTAGCAGATCCTGAGACTAGTCAGTCGGTCAAGTAGTCAGATCAAGTAGTCAAAGATTAAGTTTTAATTGAGAAAATCAAGTATGAAGAACAGGCGATATTTTTTTCCACTAGATAGATTACTTGATTCCTGTTGTTTTGCACGAGCGCTAAGCGTTCGTTTACTTTTTTATAAAAGAAAAAATATAAGTTACAATTTTCCCTGTAATTGTCTATGAGCAAAATAAATACTTGAGTAGTAAAGCGTCACGTCATCACGTGACTAGGAGACTTGAGTGCATAATATACTTAGATGTAGAGATCAACCGTGACACAAGTGACTTGTAGGTTCAAAGACACCTATTATACATAGAGATAACAGCGTTAAATAATTTTCAAGTTTAAACAAGGTAATCCACAAACGACACGGCCATCTTGCTTTTGGTGACATTCATTCAAAGACAATAAAAAATGAGTCATTTGTCTTTAAATTGTAGACCATAAATTTACGAAAAACCTATTTTTTATATATGTTTATTCTAAAAGTAGATAGGACGCATTTTAATTTTAAATGATTGATGTACTTAAATTCGATTTACAGCCCTAGTGGAAGTAAATAAATTTGAAAATAGAACAAAGCGTATGTGTTACATCGCTGCTTAAATTCAAAAGTAGCACAAATCAAAAAATTCCAAAAATGTTTTTATTGCAAAAATACAATCACAATCCTTCATGTTGTATGTTGCTAAAAGATTTATGGTTGTTTTGTATATTTTGATATTAGCAAAAAGACATATTTAGTATATTTTGATAATTTTTGTTATATTCAAAAGTAACTTATATGCTTATATCTCCTCTAATATTCAGTTTTTTATAAAAGTACTTTGAACATTTAATTCTACTTGAAAATACGCTTCAAACGATGTATAATATTTATATATTTGATATATATCTAATAAGAAAAAAATTGACAAAAAAAAAATATTTAATTTTTTTCGATTAGCTCTCCTGTAAAAAAGTGTAATTTTGATTTGTGGCACTTTTGAATTTAAGCAGCGAGTCATGTCCAGCTAAAATAGAATCATAAAACCTACTTTGTCTTTTATATATTTATTAGGTGAATATTTCCGGAACACCTGTTTACTACTATACTACTTCTAAACCACCCAACGAATTTTAAACCAGTTTTTACTTATGGAAAGAGTGATAAACGAGGATCGCGGGCGAAGCCGGGAGCGGGTTGCTAGTTAATAATCATAATCCGAGTAAGAGTACATATATAACGATTAGCTGACGTGTTCGGATTGACAGTGATGATTGGTCGGTATATAGGTATATACATCTCTCATATCGTTTTGATAAAACGATAACATTTAACACTATCTTATCGAACACTTGTTTAACAATTTGATATATAGCTAAAATAAAATGATTTATATGGGTAATTTTATAAGTCAAAATGAGTCTAATTTCAAATTATAAATACAAAATTTTGTAATTACAAAATTAAATAAGAGTATTTGAAAGAATTAAATATTTAAGACATTAGGACTTTTTCTGAGAAACCGAGGTGGGAATTGAGGGAACCAATTCATGTGAATGTTTCACATCTGTGATTGTCATGTAACACATAAACCTTTAAAAACATAAATTTAAATATAAAAAAAAAAACTTGAATAAAACTGTTTTGATTCTATGAAATTATTATGAGTCCATTAAATTAAATAACAATGGTTTTATTTTATTTTACACTACCTATCAATAGTAAAAATTACCATGATACTTCTACCTAACCTCAGCTCTGCTCATTATGTACAAAAAGTTTAAGGAACAAAACGCGAAATGAAAAAGGAAATCGGTTGGATGGTTTATAAAAAATTAGCGTCTATAAATTTAATAAATTATATAAATTACATCCCAGGAGAAGCCGGGAGAAGATCACTAGTTATATAATAAAGGCACTATCTGTTTCAGTCTGTTTATCCGTTATTTATCGCTACTGAGCGATTTATTATTTACTATTTGTAAGATTTATCAATCTATTTAGCTTCCTTAATATACTTATTGACTACGTAAGTAATAATTAAAAAATAATACACATTATTGGTATCAATATGTTGTTTATTTTGCTCTAAAAATAAAAAAAACACTAAATAACATTTAACCAAAGAATCATGTGCATACATCGACATAATAATTGATCGATCAATAATTGACCACGTAGAGAATAAAAACTTGCATCTTTCATTCAGAAAATTTATTATTAATTGAATTAAACAAAATTAATTTCCACTAGTGACAAATCCCGCTGTCGCTTGCATTTTGTCATATGGCAACATCATTGGGTCGGTTGGAGGCATTTGCACAACAGCCGCCAGCACCGGACTTTGTCTGCCTTCCTTCAACAGCAATATCTTCACTAAAGAACGCTCCCCACCTTGTCCGGTCACAGAACGAAAAAATATATCTGGACTTGTGTCTTCATTGAACACCTCTTCGATTTTCGTTGGAAATTTTAATTTGCTTCCTGGTGCCAACAGTGGTATCTTAAAAAAAAAACCGAACACTTAGAGTGATATCACACTGGCGATTTGCGAGCGAATTCAAAACGACGCGAATTCGCAGCGAGTGCGCGACGAGTTCTCAGCGAGTGCGCGACTAGTTCGCAGCGATTGCGCGACGAGATCGCAGCGAGTGCGCGATGAGTTTGCAGCGAGTGCGCGACGAGTTCTCAGCGAGTGCGCGACTAGTTCGCAGCGAGTGCGCGACGAGATCGCAGCGAGTGCGCGATGAATTTGCAGCGAGTGCGCGACGAGTTCGCAGCGAGTGCGCAACGAGATCGCAGCGAGTGCGCGACGAAGACGCCGCGAAGACATCGCGGCCGCAGAGCGATCTCGTACAGTCAGTAACAAAATGGATTTCGACGAGCTTTTCTTCCTTGACTGATTTTGCCTCAAAGTCTTCAATAATTATATTGCAAACCTCTCTCCATGCTTGTTTTTTTTTTTTTAAATACGATCACTGTACTCTCTTTTTATTTGATCCCATATAATACGACTGAAGTGGGCGGGCTGCGAACTCGCGTCGCTTTGAATTCGCTCGCAAATCGCCAGTGTGATATCGCTGGTATAGATCTCACAAAAAAAAATTAGTTCTTACGAGTTATATTATCTTAAAGTTTTTTTTTTAAAAGAAAAACACACACCTCTATTGCATTTATATAAAGGTAACTATCAAAATGGTTACTTTACTGACAAAACATTAATTAAAATAGATATGAATGACAACAATGAAAAATATATGTTTCTTAGATTTTTATTTGCATATTCTAATTATACAAAGAAACCAGTCTATAATGCACACAATGACAAAGATACTGCTAATATTTAAAAATGATGTGGTATGGGTAATAACTAATAATATATTAGATGCTGCAGAATTTTAAAAGCTAAATTTTAGCAACATTAGATTGATCAGATCTAATTTTAGTACAATTCAGATTATCAACATCTGATCGGTAAACAATTTTATGTCTCTATAATATATGTAAATATCGAGTCCAGATTACTGGTCAACAAACAAGTCGTAAAATTTAAAGCCCCATATATATATTTAGCAATAAATAGATGCTATTTATTTTTATATATTGCATTACGTTCATAACTTCCCAATAACTTGTTGCCAATAACACAAGCGTGGGAAATGCTATCGACCAATCCTATCTATCGACACACTTCGCGACTTTTTCCAGAACCGCTATTGGTCGCCAGGTGCCGCTATGTTAGCGTGCGCCGCTAGCCATCTTACGCGAGTGCGAGTGAGACGGCACTAACAGCTGTATTGTATTATTATGAACCTTATTGATATTTTATCTAAGATTAATTGTATGTTTAAGCTTTCTTCGTTAATCATCGGACCCGTAATTTCTTTTCTGCTCGAACCAGTTATTATTATTTTGTATAAACCCTGCTTTAACAGTGGCCAAAGGAAGTAGTGGGAACTCACCTTTATGTGAGGATTTGAAACCTTGTAGTTGGCGGTGTGCGCATGAAACAATATGGACAATCCAATGACCGCCTTCTCATTGGACGTATTCTCCAACAAAAGGCTCACGCGAAATACAGGTCCGAGGCCTTCCACCTGAAAAAGTCATCATAAATGCTGTTTTCACAAAAAAAACCTTATTTTTATGTTAGATCGACAGACAGGGTGACGGTCAACTTGATGGTGGGTGGCTACCGTCGCCTATAACACCAGCAACGCTATAGGTGCTGCAAGTGCGCTGCCGACCTTAGTAGGATAAAGGATAAGGGATAGGGAAATGGCTATTTACTTACGGAATGATATTTTTGTTCATGACAACCTATGTTCTATATAATATTCTGAGATAATATCCCGAGACATGATTGTTGGAAATTGTAAAAAACAAGAGCTATTGCCTTACATCAAATAGGGTAGTTCTGATTCTTTTATATGTTTTTAGTGATGAAATGGTAATGACAAATCCAATTTTTCCACCTCGAAAGCCTTACGGATCATTGTTAAATTCATCAAAATGTAGGACTTTTTTCAGTTTTTAGTTTTTTTTAGATTTTTACTACCAAGGACCTGTGTTACAGAAAAAGTCACTATGCACACTTTTTAAATAGATTAAATTTTCAATTGAATGAGAATAATTTAGTCTTGGTAGGCGAAAAAGTCTATCAAATTTATGTAGATCAAATTTATCTCATTTTATTGGAAATTTAGTGCACTTGAGAGAGAGAGAAAGAGAGAGAGAGAGAGGGATGGATGGAGAGAGAGAGAGAGAGAAGGATGGATGGAGGGAGGGGGGAGAGAGGGAGGGTGGGAGAGGGAGAGAGAGGGAAAGAGATACCTCAGCTGTGAGCGCGATTGGTCGCAAGACACCGGCGGCCACGTTGTGGTCGGCGCTGTGGTGCGCTTCTAGCAAAGCGCGTGCGCACAATAATCGCACGCGCGACAACTCCACTTGAAACGCAGAGTGCATTTCTGAAAAGCAACATTCATTACTACATTACAAGTTTTTATAGATGAACAGGCGGTCAGTCTATTAGTTTTCACCTACAGACATGTGGACCGAAATCATTATGGAAGTTGGCGAATGGTAGTATAATAAATACATAAATATCTTCACACATTCCACACTAAGCAACTAATGCTTGTATTATTGATACCAAACAGTTTATTTATATACTATATAGATTACTTTTTTTTTTGTAAATATATACATATTATAAATAAAAACATCCATGACTCAGTACAAAGGTAAATGTTAAGACATAAACATTTGCCCCTAGCGGGATTCGAACCCGCGACCGTTTGGTTAACAGCTAGGGTTACTAGCCATTAGAAAAAACCGTGTCGTCAAAGAGAAGCCTCTTTCTATTTTCAAATAAATCTAATTCACATCCTACATTTAGGGCCACTTGCGCCAAAAGCTGGGTTAAATTGCGTAACTCCGAGTTTAGTAGCTCCGGGTTAAAGTGTAACAATTTAAACCCGAACATTGTGTTGCGCCAATGAAAACTAACTCAGAGTTAACTAACCTCGTAGATTTTTATTTTACTACAAAGTATTCATTCGGTTAGGTAAACCGACAGAAATAAAAAAGAGCGAATGATGAGCGTAACAAGTATACACCTCTCTTTTGCACTACAGTACATTGTATATGGCTGTCGCATTGTTTTATTTTGACAACGACTTTTCGTTTTGATCGCTTGTTGTTTGATATCATTCATTCTTCAATCTGTCAATTTGGATTTTGGGGACGCCATCCAAACAACAAAAGATTGTATTGAAACATGGAAAAGAAAAACCGCTTACGAGGGCCTAATTTCACAAAGAGTGATAGCATATTGTTGTGTGACGTAATTAGTAGGTTTAAACATATAATAGAAAATAAAAAAACGGACGGAGTCAATCTCCAGGAAAAACAGAAAGCCTGGCAAGAGGTGGTCGAATTATATAACTCTTCGACTACTGGTTCAAAACGTAGTCTAGAAAGTATACAACAAAACTACAAAAATTTGAAGAAAAAAATTAAATAATCTAATCTAATGTGCATAATAGCTGGTTCATGGGTGATACGGCCATACTGGAAAAATAAAACAATACTAGAACTTAGGTATGTACCCAATAACCTATAAAGTAGGCACAAAAACTACCTAGGCTACACCTAGCAACAAAATGTAGTAATAAACATAGGCAGGTACTTACTTTTTATTTTCATTCGTGTATTGCAATCTACTTTTAATTTTATTTAATAGGAAGAGAACACTTTCTTTCTCCAGACGAAATCTTCTATGGAAGCCTTTATCTCTTTGAGAGTTAAAATAATCAGATCGTTCTGCAACTGTTCTATTAAAAAAATCCGAGCTAATGTATTCGATGATCTCTTCATCATCATCAGAAAAGAACATTTCATTTATCATCGCTGAGAACTAGCAAAAGTGTCGACATTCACTGATTATAAGAACACAACATAACCTCAAAGAATCAATTTGACATTAGTACTAACCCGGAATTAGTGACTTAACCCACCCACATAGATGGGTTAAAAATTTAAAAGTTTAACTATAGGTTACCCACTAACCCTTGGTGGTGCAAGGCGTAATTATAATTTAACCCCAGGTTAAGAACTAACTCAGAGTTAATCAGGATAACTCAGCCTGGCGCAGGTGGGCCTTAGAGTTACAATTTACTTGAAAAACATGACGCCAACAAATATGAAATTTAAAATTCTTTCCTTTCTATTTATTTTCAATAACAATCAAGAGTGAAAATTACTTACGCACAGCATTCTCTCGTTCCCTGATCGATTGCTCTATAAACAATTTCGACTTTTTGGCAATAAGCCAGGGCCGAGCAGAGTTGTGTGCGGCGGTTCCCGTGTACGTGGGTTCCAATCCCGACGCCGTCTCACCGAACTCGGCTGTGCGTTTCAATATCTTCAGCATCAGGTTACCACCTGAGAAAACATTATTCGTTCACCTTTCATTCTGGGCGTAAACAATTTTTTTAAAACGACTTAAACATCAAAAAGAAATGAAAGAATGAAGAAGCTAAGAAAAGTGCGAAGATGTTGAATAACTACATTAATGTACTACAACTATAGATTTTGAACGCCATACAAAACATTACGAACTTTCTTCTTCTTCTTCTCTTTTAAAATCTTAACTCCATCATATCTTCTCCGATGATTTTGCCAGTGTCATTAGTAAAAAGAGCGATTTGTAATAGCCTTTTTTAAAATAAAAAAGGCAAAATTGAAATTAAAATCAAAAGTAGCAGATAAATTGAAACATTTAAAAGTGACATATGCTTAGTTAGAGCATGAACTCTGTCATCTGCCATTTAAAACCAACCCAACCAAACATAAGTTATTTAAAGAAAATGTGACTTTACGCCGGTCACATTAGAGTTCAAAATCAATAGTAGAACTTGGTCGTTACTACCTTTTACCATTGAAGCGCGAAGTGCCATTGTGCCGCTTTGGCATTTGTCACGCAACTTCCATACTTGTAGTAGTACTTCGATGGATGAATAACTAGGTAATAAACTCGAAATACTCGAAACTACCTACCACCAGTTATAATAACTAGAACATGCTCCTCTTGACCGAGTTGGCCAAATTTCATTATTGATGCCACATCTGAAATACGACAAGTAGGTGATGTGAGAAATCACTATTTTTATTCGGGATTGAATCACTTTGCAATCGCTAAAATACAACTTTTTTTTTTAACAAAATAAGTCAGGCATAACAAAATAAGTTAGCATAAAATTGTATATTTCTTTTATCAATGAGCTATTATCCAGCAAAAAATGTTTTTTATTAAAATAAAAAAAAAGTATTGCATCGTAGAGACGCCACAATAGGTATACTGATGAGTAAGTTACAATAAAAAAGATAATTAAACTCCTTAATGGTTTCAATATATTGAAAATTTATATAAACGCCATCTAGCGAATACCATTTGCTTTTAAAACTATACATATGTAATGAAATATTTTAGATATACGATGAAAAGATAGATACCTCTAATAAACATTGTATCTCGTTTCACTTTCCCATCATACATGTGGACATGTCCCGAAGCTAGGCCAACTGCGGTCAAAGTGACTCCGAGGTGGATGATGGGCACCAGTGTCATGGAGACGGGCCTGTGCTCGAGACTCAAACACCACTGTTTCTTACCCTTCAAAATAACAATATAATATTCAACCAGTGACCAGTGAAAAACATGGGGTGATAAAAAAAAAACTATGTATAAAATTAATGTTTTTGAGGGTTTTCAATGAGAGAAAAACCAAATTACCCTTTTATTGTAACACATCATTGTGTTATCGGCACAAATGACGATAACACTGTTATCTGATGTCATCACTTCGATGGCAACTATGTGATCATCAGTGTTGAACATCATGCGTCCTTCCTTCCATTCACGTTTCAACAGAAAAACTGACTTCTCTCTGAAAAATAAAATAGTATAGACAATGTTTAGTTCATAACCTTATGTAGTATAATTTATTGTATACATTGTCTGATACCTCTTAGATCTGTCAATTATAAGGAGATATGCGTGAATAGTGTCGAAAGTCATTTGGAACTTGAGCCTCTTGTGAGGCAAGGGCTTAGCTACCACCTTATCAGTTATATTGGGCCCCAGACTACAGGGGGCCCCGGCGCCTATTATTTTCAAACAATCTCACATAAATTTTTAGTGTTTAGCGTTTAAGAGTTTTGAGTCTAAATAGAGTACAAAAAAGCTTTTTGTGTTTTGTACTCCACTTGGGCTACGCCACAGTTAAAAGAGCCCCTGTACAATATTTTATATAGGGCCCATATTGAGTAAGCTAGACCACTGCTGTAAGGGTCATATCGTAAATTAAACATCTCTTCTTTTGAATAGACAATTCCATGAATTCCCGCCTCTTTAGTCTTTTACACGTTAGTTAGATACTCAATTAGCTTGATTATAAGAAATATCCGAATAGCTCAAAAATGTCTTCTAGAGTACAAAACCAAATAAGAACAGTGCAAGTGATCTATAAAAAAATTTTAAAAAAAAGAAAACACACAAATGTGGTGCACTAAAAGTGCTGAAAATGGTTTAGCACCTCGTAGCAATAGTAAGTCTGTAGTCGACATTGAATAACCCTGTGGTTACAATTTGACATGGTGTCCTTTTAGTTCCGCATATTTTTGCCTGTTCAAAACACAAACTGTACATAAATTTACACAAACAGAAATACAGTATACTAATAATATTATAAATGCGAAAGTTTGTAATTAGAAGTTTGACTGTATGTTTAATTACTCATCACGCATAAATGGCTGAACTGACTTGGATAAAATTTTGTACACAAATATCTGGATTAACATATATGAGACTTTTCATCCTGGAAAATGTTCAAAAAACAAATTACGGTGCGTACGAAATCAATAATAATAAATATATGACAAACATACTGTCCTGAGCAGTTATCAGCTTCTTACGCTATTGTTTTTGATTCATTGGGTATCATTGAGCCCTTAAACTCAAGCTTTTGTCTACAATGTATTCTTTACCTGTGACAGTTGTGTGAACGTCTGCGGGTCCAATACAATGACATCCCCATCCTCAGTTCCGACAATAAGACAGCTCACTGAATATCTGTCCACCGAGTTCAACTTCAAAGTCGCTATACAAGTCACTTCCGGTACTTTACGTGTGGGAAGTTCGGTGATAGTCTCCAAATACTCCAATTGTTGATCGGACGGCATGGCCACAAAATGTTTTGACTGAAGACTGAGCATCTTTTCAGGTATAATTCTCAGACTCTCTGTGAGGGCAGTGATTGTCTCCAAGTTCTGGTTTTGTGAATCAATCAACTGTAATATTAATTATAAAAATTGAATTATGATTCGTAGAAGCCTTTACTTCTAGGAATCATAATTACGATATACAAATATTAATAATAAAACTTTTTAATTTTTAATAGTAATCCAGCGACCCTCTTTAATCCTTGTATAATATCATCCTCCTATCTACAGATCTAATGAGTAATCTTTTTAAATTAAAATCATACCTGTTTCCAAACTTCCATTTCAGAGGCACTGAACTCAATAGTTGGGAGGTAATATTTATAGAACAGTTTCATATTTCTATAAATGTATATGCTCGAGCTGAAAGCAACTGCAATAACTGGAATGGATCGAGGCATTGTTTCGCTTGTATAGAAACCAACAACACCAAGTGGCATATTTGGTAATAATATGTCCGATATTTGCATTGCCCCTCTAAACACCTGTAATTTTTATTCATTATATTATGAATAGAAGTTAGGGTTATTACATGTTTACAAACAGACTATTGTCAATTTCAATGGGTATTTATATTCATGTGACCTAATGTGACCTCTTTTGGATCTTTATTTTGGAAAAGTTCACAAAAATAGATAAAAATCCCATCCAACCAGTCTTTCACTGGACTTAGAAAGTTAAAAAATATATATAAAATATGTCTGAAATTTTTGGTGACTTATTAACATAAAATGATACTTTTATTTACACGAAAAAAGTTTAACCAGTGTAACTAAGTAGACAAGCCCTCATTCCCAATTATAAGTAAATGTAAAAACAAACCTTCAACTTAGATTCATCCTCTCGTCCAAGGTCGCCAATAAGAAGTTTTATTTCGTTATCGTTGAGCAAATCAATTAAAGCCAGGTTTGATGGTAGCGTGTTGAGTTCTATATCATCATTGCCTACCTCCACATCTAACCAACGAGTTGCATTCCCCATTTTTTACTCTTTAATAAGACACTTCAAACAAATAATAAAATTAACAAATTTGACCCTATTGCTATGAATTAAAATTGAATTAAATTGAAGCCAATAAAGATAAGTTCCAATATTTATTTTAGTGTTTTGGCCCTATCGGACTCTCCGATGATTAATTAAAGTTAGAAAGACATAATTCAATCAATTTAAAATTAAGTTATTTTATTAAATGTTATTGTTTTGTATGTAGTAAAAATAAAAAGTTTAAAAACCATAATAAACATAAAATTGACAGTGACATTTCCCCATTGATTGTAGACAGTTGACACTAGATTTCCTCCTTCATAGGTTGACACAGTCCACAGATAAGTTGACATTGACATAGACCAATGAAATAACAACGATAAACATAGATAGCTTTAAATTGCGCATTTGTAATGTTATACCAAATTACATGGATAGGATGTAATTAAAATTATCAAAGATCTCTGAAAATTATATAAAATTAATACTTACTTGTACTTTACAATATTATAGGTATTAATATTTTTTCTTCATAAACAGATAGATGTGTAAAATTGTAGGTCAGTAAAAGGTATGATAGATAGTACAAACCAATTTGGCGAAAAACACCCTTGCAGTGAATAGATAGAATTTATGCGAATGGTTACCTACCCACATTTCGCCCTCATTGTAAAGCATTACGGTCTTTCAGTTACCCTCACTGGGTGAACCCTCACAAATCCTTGATATAAGGAACTGTGCCGGTTCATGTTAGAATGTCTTGTGTGTGTGGTCATTTGAAAAACAATTATAGGTACCTATCTGGAAACAAGTAACTGTGCCCCTCGATAGGTACTGGCCGTTGAGATAATAAAACCATTTCGTTATTTACTGCAAGTAACATATTATTAAACTGGTGTTCAAAGTTATATGCAAACAAAAATATAAAACTTTTATCATGAACACCAATTGTAAAGCGACACTTAGGCACAAACTAAAATCGTGACATCTTATGCTGGAAACAAACTATCGGATGCGTCCGACAGCCGCTACTATATTTGTCCGATAGTCAGTGCCGGATTAGCTACGTAGCAAATGCTACAGCCTCCGCGCATTGAGGGCCCAGTGTACCCATGCCAGGGGGCCTAGCCAAGATGCAAACGCAGTGCTTTCTACAGTCGTAAACGCTACGCTACGCTACGGACAAAGCTTTGTGATTGGTCAAAATTTTATGTGGGCGTTACAACAACCAATCACCGGGCTTTATTTTGTTCGCTTCGTAAAGTTCGCTAGGGAGCGTTTTCTTTAATGTACATCTTGGCTAGACCCCCTGCTTGAGCGTAAAATACTCTTGAGCGTAAATAATTTTTACGCTTAAATGAAAAAATTTTGCTCAACCTCAAGGAAACATAACCTTACAATTAAACGAAACCAAATCTCAACAGCTAAATTTTCAATATTTTCAATTGAACATTTCAGAAAATATTGTTTAAATGTTATCTACTATTTTATGTACGTACTTAAAAGTTTAAACAAAATTATCTTTAAATTATATTTTTTTTAAATGGAGAAAATACACTTTCTTTAAACATTTAAAATAACACCTTAAACTGAAGATCCAAATAAAACTAAGGGCCTCTTGATAGAATTTTCTACGGGCTCTGCATCCGGTACTGACGATAGTGTATCTGTATTTATACTATCCAGATACCAGCCAGCTGTCGGACGCGTCCGATAGTTTGTTTCCACCTTAAAGGTGGGAAATGCAATCAAACAATCTAAACTGTATTATTTCAAGTACCTACTAGCTTTATTTATAAAATTCATAATTTTCTCAAGTTGTATTTTTATAGAAGACAAATTATTTTATTATAGGAAAAGATCGTGAATACACACACACGTGTATTCAACATAATTATACATATAGCATGGATATAATAGGTATTAGGTTTAAAAGCGAAATGTTTAAACGCGCCCTATTTAAACTTATTAAAATGATATTTAAACTTAAATATCATTGGTATTAAATGACTCAGTAGATATGCATCACGTGGTCAATAATCATGAAAAGCAACCTGCATCTTGCCTGCATCTAATAATCGTCACATAATAGGTCACGCGGGGGCTAATCAAGGCGAGACAATGAGAAAGCGACCTCAATTTGACTCTCCTCATCTTGTGTAAGAGCTGACTCGACCTTGCCCGGATTTGTTGTTGGTAAGTAAGTAAGTACCCACTAATTATTTTAAGATATTTGAATTGCGATAAATAACTTTATTTATGCAAATATGCTTGACTCAATGTCATATTATTATTCACGTAAGTATTCTGTACTAATATTATAAATAGTTTGTATGTAGGAGGTACCTAATCTTCGAAACTACTCGACTCATCCGATTTAAAAAAATCTTTTTGTCCATCCTGAAATTCTATTTTCAGAAATTTCTTTTTCTATAACATTTCAAGCGGGCGAAGCCGCGGGCACCAGCTATCTAATAAGTAAAAGACCCAACGCTTGGCAAAGGTATAATGTCAGACATTATATCTTTTACATATTTATTTTGTCGTAGATTTTATTGTCATACATATATTTTATTTATATGGTATATTACTATCGCACTTTTGCCAGGTGTTGGGATTTTAGTCTTTCTGTCTATTCTAGGCATTTTATCGCATTCCCCTTTTCGTAAACCTTTCATTCCAAAGAACACGAGAGGCCTATGCGTAGCAGTTGGTTGTAGTTTATTTGTAAAACATAAAATATATGTTGATACAGTTCCATAGAAGTTCGATTCGATAGTTAAAGAAGCAATAATTAAAGAAACAAGAAAGCCATTAAAAACATAATGAGTCCCGCTATCAATCGGCGAAGACTTAATTTGTTACATCTAGAACAAATTGAATCTAAATACTTAATCGATTACACGAAATAACTGTTTACTTTGATCATGGCTCGTAGCTTTATTTTCCAGACGAGTTGAAACAGTTATAATGGATTGGACTATAAAATTGTTAAGGTAGATTTGTCTGGATATTTTTTACAGTTTTCTTTTTAAAATGTCTCGAAACATGATTGGATTCGAAAAAAAATTATCACATAATTTTTTTTCGAATTTAGAGATTCACATAAACTTTCATAGTAGGTACACACCTGTTATAACTTTTATACATATTTAAGAATCTTAAAAACACCTTTTTTATGTTAAATATTTTTTAATATATTCTTCTATTTTATAAAGAAAATATATTTTTCTGTCTAATATTTTTTTATTTAAATTTTATTTCATTTCATCTTAAAGAAAATTACCTACGTACTTACGTGTTTGTATGCAACAATAATGATGTTATATGTAACTAATAAGTAATCATCATCGCATACCACCAACGCATCGGGATGTGAAACATCCGCTATGCATTGTTATTATCGGGTTAATGTCTTGTTTTATTGTAAACTTAAAACAATGGTTATTCATTCATCCAGTGAAAATGGGTATCGCGAAAATGATTTAGGTTACAATTGGCGGTAATAGCATTAACAACCTTAGGTGACAAATATGGAATAATGACATCAAATTCTTAGTTAGCTCACTCCATGGTCGGCTCGTCTTTCCTGCAAGAGAAAACCCATTATTAATAAAAAAAAAGATAAGGGAATAGGAGGGGATAGAGAAATGGTCTCTAGCATTCCTTACTCACTCATCGAAACACTACAGCAAACATGCTTCTCTGGTCTTTTGATTGATGTATGGATGATTGTTACTCTATATCACCCAAAAACGGCTCAACGGATTTGGATAAAATATGGCACACAAGACAGTTTATTATCTGGATTTTTATATGGGATACTTTATTATATCCTGGAAAAATGTGTTATATTCTTAATGCGGACGAAGTCGCACCTAGTTATTTAGTAAAATATCAACATTATATTTTAATTTTAATTAATTGTACCTTTGGGAGTAAACCCTGAGGCCCCCAATTACCTTTAGCCGCTTGAAGAATAATAAGTAGGTATCTGGGAAGATTCTATACGAGTACTCTGTTCTCAGAGCTAATTTCTATCATTCAAAAGCAGTTTATACCATGTCAAGATTACGATGATCAATTTGCTACGACATCTAAATAATTTATCTTTTTTTATTTTACCCATGAAATTAACAGGACATCCGAAGTAAAAATTGCGACTTTGTTTTCGCACGAATGGCGACAGTGGCAATGAACTTGTTGTAAACTTCTTTTTGCCAAATGGGTGTGACGTATTTGCTATAGAGCTTTTTGTTTTAAGATCTTTATCATCAAAGAACTGACGCCATTGAACTACTTTGAACCCTGTACAACACGTGAGGATTTTCTTAATTTAGTTGCCCATATTTTTCTTACATAATAGATAGATTTTTTATTGGAACGGCCAGGAGGACAACCACCTGCTATCAGAGAGTTCTCAAATAATTTGGGCACATACTTAGCCCACAAAAAATCGGATAACTTGAAGAAGTTGATTGTGGTTGGAAAGAGCTCTCGTGGCCGGTCTTACAGGCCTCACAGTTATGATGGTTATGAAGAAAGCTGAGGACAAGATAGAGTGGAAACAGCTAGTGGGCGATGTCATCAAGACATTTCAAGCGGGCACGACTTTCAGCAGTGAAGAAAATTACGTTGATTGTTTTTTTTTATGACGATAAAAGGATTAAGGATAAGGTAATTAGGAGGGATAGAGGAGGGAATGGGCTCGAAAGACACCAGCACCCAAAGTGTTTTTTCAGGGTGATCAACGAAAGGGCTTTCCAAATTAATAATGAAATAAGTTAAAATTAATAATTGATATAGCATTTATTTACGACATCTTACGATTAGCTCACGATTTTTTCTATTGTTTAAAATTTTATATACCTACTTACA
This sequence comes from Synanthedon andrenaeformis, assembly GCA_936446665.2. Taxonomy (NCBI): domain Eukaryota; kingdom Metazoa; phylum Arthropoda; class Insecta; order Lepidoptera; family Sesiidae; genus Synanthedon; species Synanthedon andrenaeformis. The sequence goes on along the minus strand of OW387780.2, from coordinate 1,426,812 downwards.
TTTGTTTGATATTGTAACATAGATTTGCATGGATATGAAAAAAAAAACAGGCTTGTCTACTTTTGGTACAGAGCAGAGTAACCAAATACCGGAGCTACGTTTAGTTTGCAATAATCTGTCATTTTGATAAAGGAATTCCAACTACTTAATATTAAAAAAAATATTGAAGAGTGCACCTCACTCTCTCCTCATTAGCATATTACTAACGATTGATTGCATAACAAGTATTGGTTTGGTTCGCAGACACTTGAACACTCGTATCATCCCAAACTTGTTCCTTAACATTTGGCAGAGGCTCAGATTAAATAAGAGTTACTACGCAGAGGCAACAAGAATATAATCGAGACTACTCTATACAATTTCTCAGCCAAACAACGCAGAAGTATTTTTAATATTCTTTTTAAAGAAGTGTTTAAACACCGATAAAATATTACTTACTTGTTTTTAAGTAATATATTATCGATGGTATAATTTACACAGAGAAAAATAAAACTGTACTATAATGACTAAAATATATTTGGCTGTTTTATTTCTTTGTAATACAAAGTCGCTACTCGCATCCAATGTATTTTTGAACATCCAATGTATTACATGAACCAATCTCGTGTAGAGGGAATTTTGAGTGAGTAAACATAACATTATTCAAATGTACATGAATGCATGCTTACCTATATGTATATAGATTTCCTCTCTTGTAAAAAGGTAATCAGATATAATCGGCATAAAAGGTATAGAAATAAAGAAGTCTGCATAGAGAGACTCCTATGTTTAACATCAAAGAAGTTCATGCAGAGAGTTATCTACAAAGCCATTACGGATTTCAATGAAGCGTCAAATTGGTTGCGCTTGCGCCGACCGGATGTCTGCGAAGCATTGTACAAAAGATTAATACACCACTGTTGCGCCTTGTATAATAATTGACGAGATCGTTTATTTTATTCTATTTTTAAATGTGTATAAATAAATTTGTCATCGCGAAGTAACCAAAAAAGACGAAAAGAATAATTGCCACACAGAGTTGTGAAAGGTTATAAACATATCTACAAAAATATTTGCTTGATAGTAGTGAACAGTAAAAATTAAAGTACCTATGTAGTTAAATTTTAAAACATTAAATGATAGGTTAATCCACTCTCGATTTTCATAAAACACAGCCGTTGCCTAAAAGTAATACTTACGTCCATCGTGGCTGAAAATAAATTTTTATACAAATATTTTTAATAATTATTAACCAATTTATAACAAAAAAACCTTAGTACTTCAGTTATAGTACGCAATAATCTGTATGTCAAAATTAGTTTAAGTATCACCAAGTATAGCATGAACTTGATGTTCTCAGAAAGATATTTTGATCCACGAACAAAAAAATTATTAATTTGGCCATAATTTTGTTTTGTCTTACTTTTGATTTTAAGTAAGTCGCCTATTTACTTGCAAGAGTTGGCATTACGCTTTAAAAAATTACATTTAAACAAAAAAAAAGTTATTATATCAACATATCAGTTGGGAATAGTCTGTTATTAAAATCAATTTGACATTAGCATATTTTTCTTAAATAATAATAAATCAGAAGACAAAATAAAAGAGAATTCTATTAGATTACTTGCTCTATGGGTGACATACAGTAAGCACCGCATTCATTGCGAACGCCTTGGGTTATTGACCACAGTTGTGTTTGTATGCAACTATATGTATGAGCAAAGGTTAATTTTTGAAACATTGCCAATATTGTAGGCGATTGTGAAGTTTTTCTTTTATGTAAATGTCTTCAAACAGGATGAAAAACCACTTGATGGCTGAGAAGCAACGAAACGGGGTGCTGCAAGTGTGCTGCCAATCTTAATACGATTAAAAGGGAAGTGTAAAATAATATCGATGTAACTATATCGAACATTACAATAATATCAATTAACACGATTATCACATTTAAAAAAAATAACACATCTCAACTTAAAATAATCTGAGATATTTATCAATCATAGTTGGATCTTTAACTTTGCTTAACTTTTGAAGTGAATATTAACATGGACGTGTCCGAGGACATTTCCATGTAAAATTTTATTTTTCTTCGTTACTAGGTACGTAATTGAGATTTTTGTTAAATTACAAGAAATCACTCATCAAAAAGATATTACTCCATGATTTGTTTTAAATTATTTGTAGCTTACTTACCTACTTAAAATTTCTAAATATATATATTTTTTTATTTTAAACTTTTTTTAATTAAAAAAAGTTAAAATTCAAGCCAAATCATGTCGTATTTCCTTTTGTTGCGTAACATAAATACAACCAAAACAAGGTTGTCTTACGGATCACAACTAAATACAGTTAGCTCACGGAATTCACATTTGAAAATAACAAATGACTCGACCTCAAATGTTTTGCCAAATCTTTTTGCTCGTCAACATTATTACTTAAAACACGTTTTTTTTTTTTGCAGGACACATAAAATATTTGAGCCTTCAAAAAAACTTACATTACTTGGTTTTCCTAATTGAACTAAGCTAAGCCACTAAGCTTTAGTGATTTCTACTTTGACTACATTTGATTGCTATTTGAGTATTTTCATTTACCGCCAAAAACATCAACCAGTGTTGGCAGATGGGAAAAAAATCTTCCCAGTAGCGGCGACAGGGAAAAATATGTTAATTAATCTATAATATATAAATAGTTAGACAAAACATTTCTTAGGATAGGATATAAAAATCAATGTATGTTTGTAATGTGCTGGACTCAAAACCCCCCTCAATTGATTTTAATTCAGTTTTCACATATGATAAGGTTTTGTGTTTTAAAAAATCATCCCGGGTGAAGCTGGTCACTAGTTAAGGTGTATAACGCCGATTTGGCCTTGAATTATTAGGCTGATTTCCCCGCGCCACCCTCTACAAGAGATCGACCGCACAGAGATGGCAAAGAGTAGTATGGAGACTAGACGACAAAGGCACGATATAGTCGACTGAGCCTCTTTTACTGCAAATACATACTACAAATTTATAATTATTTACAATGTAGAGGGATGATTCAGTAACAATGAAGCGTGTTTTGTTATTTAGGTAGTAAATTATGTTACCTAGTAAAAATTTTTACCCGTCTGCGCCACAACGAGGGTTATGTTTTTAGAGTGTATAGCGGCGCGCTCCCGGCTTGGCCCGGGGTGTATTTTTCTAAAATAAACGTAGCCTAAGTTACTCCTTATTACATCAGCTACCTGCCAATAAAAGTCCCGTCAAAATCGGTTCAGCCATTTCAGAGATTAGCCGGAACAAACAAACAGGCAGACAAAAATTGTAAAAAATGTTATTTTAGATTTTTTCTAAAATAAACGTAGCCTAAGTTACTCCTTATTACATCAGCTACCTGCCAATAAAAGTCCCGTCAAAATCGGTTCAGCCATTTCAGAGATTAGCCGGAACAATCAAACAGACAGACAGACAAAAATTGTAAAAAATGTTATTTTAAATTTTTTCTAAAATAAACGTAGCCTAAGTTACTCCTAATTACATCAGCTACCTGCCAATAAAAGTCCCGTCAAAATCGGTTCAGCCATTTCAGAGATTAGCCGGAACAATCAAACAGACAGACAGACAAAAATTGTAAAAAATGTTATTTTAAATTTTTTCTAAAATAAACGTAGCCTAAGTTACTCCTAATTACATCAGCTACCTGCCAATAAAAGTCCCGTCAAAATCGGTCCAGCCATTTCAGAGATTAGCCGGAACAAACAAACAGACAGACAGACAAAAATTGTAAAAAATGTTATTTTGGATGTTATTTTGGATTTTTTCTAAAATGAACGTAGCCTAAGTTACTCCTTATTAAATCAGCTACCTGCCAATAAAAGTCCCGTCAAAATCGGTTCAGCCATTTCAGAGATTAGCCGGAACAAACAGACACCCAGACAGACAAAAATTTTGTTTGGTTATGTGGTTGGTTTATTTTGGTGTATGTACTCATATATGGTGTATGTACGTATATATATTCATATATGCATGTAGTAAAAAACGGTTATTTCAATATTACAAACAAACACTCCAATTTTATTTATATGTATAGATGTATGTATATTTCTTTATACGAATATAAAATATATGGTAAAAGAGCCAAACAAAAGTTTTTATCAAAACTAACAATTTTTTTAATTTTTAGTAAAAACAATTGAGTTTTTGCACCAACCGTGCAAACTTCGCGTGTTACGTTTTGTTTGGGTAACGCTAATGCCGGCGGTAATAATTTTTTTTTTAATTTTGATATTTTTTTTCAAATTCACCAAGTGAGTGAAGTGACAATAAATTGAGACAAAAAGTGTATTTTTTTTTTCATTTTGATAAATTTTTTTCATTTTGATTTTTAGAGCGAGAATCTTGCTTCTTCAATTTTTTCAAAAAATCTATCGAGTGGGACAAAAAAGCGGCTGAGTGGATTAAATGGAAACTCTGTGGGGCTTTTCAGGGTATATTGAACTGTAAAAGGCACACTTAACATTTATTATTTTCTCCATATTTTTGATTCAGCGCTTGATTTTTCTAAAAGCTATCAAAAGCCCTTTTTTATAATTTTTAAAATTCATGTCAATAGAATTAAAAAAAAAAAACAAATCCTTGTAGAAAATTTATTCACGTTTTCATTTTGTTTTCGTTTTGTCTTGTCTTTTGCCATGTCTAATTGTTTTGGTTTGGTTTTGGTCTTATTATTATTAATTGCGTAATTTGAAAGGAGGGGGGGGGAGTAAGGGGGGAGCGGAGGGGGGCTGGGAGGATGGTGTTGATAGATTACCCTCATCCTTTCAAATGATACCTAACATGGGGGGTCTATTTGTAACCGTTGACCATGGTTACGTCAAATTTTTTATCTCGTCGAGACGTCTCCGATGAACCCAAACACGACCCGGCTGTGACGCGCCGTTTCCGAGTTACGGTCGGGGGGGTCCGAGGCGGTGTCAAATTTTTTTATCTCGTCGAGACGTCCCCGACGAGCCCAAACACGACACGGCTGTGACGCGCCGTTTCCGAGTTACGGTCGGGGGGGTCCGAGGGGGGCGCCAAATTTTTTATCTCGTCCAGACGTCCCCGATGAGCCCAAACACGACCCGGCTGTGACGCGCCGTTTCCGAGTTACGGTCGGGGGGGTCCGAGGGGGGCGTCAAATTTTTTATCTCGTCGAGACGTTCCCGATGAGCCCAAACACGACACGGCTGTGACGCGCCGTTTCCGAGTTACGGTCGGGGGGGGGGGGTGTCCAAGGAGGGGGCTGTCAAAAATCTCGCTTTTTTTTTGGTGCCCCGGTAGACCGGATGACACTTTCCTTGGTGACTACCGATTACCCTCTATGACCTTCCACAAACGCCACCCTTCTATCCCTCATAGTTTCCGAGAACCGCTCACCAACTTTTTACCAGAACGGTGTACCGAGGATATCGGATTTTTCTGGAGGTCACGGGGGCGTCCCCTACGCGACCACCTACTATAGGAAAACCACCCACCGCTCCTTCTAGGAGAACAATTCGATGAGTCACTAGATACGTGAGTGGGAATCTGGCTTTATAGTGGCTTTATTATTTATTTATTAGGCTTATTAATTTATATGTATTAATTAATAATTAATCATTATTAATATTAATTAATTTAATTAATTAATTAATTAAAATTCATGCAAACTTTCCTTCCTCGTTTGGTTTATTTTTGATATATTACGCTTTTGCCTCCTTTGCTTACTTCCTATCTTTATTAAATTTAGATAACAAGTATATATACAGATGAATTATTAATTGAATATTCAAATTGAATATTTCAGATTATTAATAAATTGAATATTATATTACAACATAATTTATATTTAGTTTTTTAAAGATTTAATTAAAAAGACAAAAAAGAAAACCTATTAAAGTATTATATACACTATCATGCACTGTCTGTTCTGCCAATAAAATGTTTATTCTTTGTTTATTACGTAAAAATTAATAATTTGATGAAGCGCAACGCGGCACAGGTCCGTCTAGCATCACGACTCGCCCCGCACTGATTTTATGGACGAGAACGGGCTAGCGATGAGTAAGTGGGGAAATATTTTTGATAAAAACATTATATAAAATTCAATTTTACGAATTTTCAAAAAGCGCTTTCAACAAATCATGCTACATTGTTATCTTCATAAGTGTACAAAATTTCATAATCTTTTGATAAATATTGTAGAAGTGAGATTGTTATAACTGAAAATAAAAGGGGTGAGTTTAGAATTTTTTTCCTAAATCAATTAAAATAAAATAAAAATTTTAATCCCAACAAATCATTCCTCATATCTTGTAGATAAACATATATTTTTTTCGCTGAAGAAAAGGCGTATATATAATGAATAAAACTGTTACAAAATGTTGCAAAAATTTAATTTTTTGGAAGGATAAGCCTTAAATATAAAAAAAAAACTTCTTAAATGCAAATCGAAATAAAGCAACCAATAAACCAACCTTCCCATTTATTTGCCATATTACATAACATGACCTATCTTAATCCCCATAAAATAAACTGTAATTCCATTTAAGTGTTCCAAAGAGGCTATCATAATTTCTCATGGGAACCTTTCTATGGGGCTTCAGCTCTAAATGGTAAACATTCTTGTTATTACGAACGTGCTCGCGAAATACATTACGAGGTCGTACACCCGTACGTTTGTTGACATCAGTTATAATATGAACCACGTTCTTTTTCCAAAAATAGAATGCTTAACAATACACCCACACATTATATCTACAGTTCACGCTATAGTATGTCAACAAAACGAAAGGTCATCTTCATGCAATAATCTTAAGAGCTCTCCAGCGTGTCAAGATTTAGTTAAGAACTTTATCCTAATTGGGCTCTACAAGCGTTAACTAGACATCCAGTCTGGCAGCAACTAGCATAAATACTATGTGTATATAAATTTTCAGGAAAAAATTGCACCCGTGCGAAGCCAGGGGCGGGCCCGCTTGTATCTTATAAGTTATAGTTAATCTATACCCAACACTCAACTATACTTATAAAGAAGGTGAGCGGATTTTGTATATTTGAATCATATTTGAATTTATTTGGAGGGTAATATCTGAAACTATATGTATGGATTTCCACAAATGGGGACCTGAAGGAAGAAAGGGCTTAAGTAGCTACCTAGTTTAAGATCAATTTGATATTTTTTTTATCTGCCTAAATTTCTGACCCATAGTGGATCAGACGGACACTTTTATTCAACTACATAGTTTTGAATCATTTCGCTGTAAGCCATCGTGTACTTTACAGTACTTTACAGTACCTACGAGTACCTAAATTGTATTGCTATTGATATTAGAATTGAATATCATTAAAAATTTAATTCACAATTAGATGTCGCTTTTACCAATAAATGATTTTACTTTACACAAATAAGTTAATTAGTAATTAAAGCAAAACTTTTAAACTAATAAAATTTCAGACCGGTATTGCGTGTAATTATTAAGCTTAGAAATATTTCGTGACTATATAATTTTTTAAAAGTGACTAAAACTTACCGTGCATGAAAGTTGAAAAGCACTATATGGAAGTCCAAAATTTTAAGTTTGACAGTCGCAACATATCGTGACACGTTCATGGTGTTTCTTTTGTCGATTTGTAACAGCGGTGATTACAACGTCAAAATCTAAATAAAGTCAATATAATATGCTGTTGACTTGGTCCTTTAAACGCCTTGCAAAACAAACTTCGACATTAACTTTCGAAGTGTGCGCCGCCGCAAGGACACTCGTGTTTCGAACGCCATTAATATTCGATGAGCATAATCGAGTGAGACCATCAAAGCGCATGCGTAACTATAGTCGACCGATGTCCTGTGACTACAGCCATTTTTGACTACAGCCAAATCTTGCTCTTGAAATCTTTAAGGAAGGAACTTTCTTGAACCAGGAACAATTTATTTATTTATTTATTAAAGTACACTAAAAGAAGACACAACAATAATACAATTTTACATTCGGTCATGGTCTGATGTGAATTCCAATGACAGGTACAACATTTAACATCATTATCGACCCATGACATTCCATATGAAGCCAGAGAGGGTCGCTATAATATATAACATATAATAACTTCTTCTAATCCACGCAACGGATTTTGATACGGTTTTCACCAAGGCAAAGAGCGATAAACTAAGGAAGGCTCGTGTAAATGATTTGCAGAAAAAATTGCATCAGTGCGAAACGGTCACACCTTCTTACACCCATAAAGACTTTGGACAAAAAGTATGAGGCAGTTCAAAGTCCTCTCGTAACATTAGCTAATAACATTTATTACCACTTACCTTTCTAGAGAGATGTTTTTGTTGTTTAAACACTGGACACTTAACAGATGGCATAAACACGTAACACGTACGCTAGTATTAATTAACGGCGTATACTTTTCATAAACACTTGTGCGCTTCCAAGGTGGCACTAGAACTTTCTTTTTTTGCTGACAACTTTGACAGACGGGTGAGAGGCAAAGGAGGTTTACACGAGGGTTGTAGAGAAAGCGGATAATAAAGTGATTGCATAATAGCCTGTTATGCTCTTTGGAAATAAAACGGTTAAATATGACCAACATAAATTGCATTGAAAAACATTTTTGTAGTTTACTCCGCCCGTGGTATGAAAATTTATGGGAGTATAAAATAAAAAATTTCACACGGTACCTATGCGTTACGTTCTATTTTTGAATATTTTAAAATATCTGTTAAGTTTCAGATATTGCGCCATCATCTACACAATATTTGGAGTGGAGACCACAGTCGAAACGTCTCGTGAGCCGACCACCTGAGGGCCTATAAGTGCGAGTTTTACTCGATCAAACGCGTCGAACGCGTATATAAACGTCAATTTGTATGGGAATGAAGCAGCGCCACCTAGTGGCTAACGTGTAGGTCTGCTTCATTTTCATACAAATTGACGTTTACGCGTTCGACGCGTTTGATCGAGTAAAACTCGCACTAGGCCCTCTGCTCGCTGGACCGATGAGAGTGGCTGGCAATGGATGGATGCGGTGAACCGAGTGTTTGGAATTAAAAAGTGGAGGCTTATATTCTGATGCTGATGATGATCATGATTAATTTTCTACTAGCTCTGCTCTACAGGTTCGCCTGACAACTTTCATGGTTTTTTGGTCAACCATCCAAATCGATGTTGGAGTTTAGCGATTATTTGTAAACAAATAACAACTGCGGATTATTCAAGCAATAATAATACGTTGTTTAAAGCATAGCTATGGCAGTGAACTTGAAATTTTTAAAATGAAAATTAAGAAGTTCAAAGAATTCAATCTGATCTAATTCAATTAAAAGATATCCGTTAGAAGTTCGAAGATATTTAATCTACAGTTATCTGTCGGGTAAAGGAATAGGACCTTTAAAGTTCCATAATTAACTCTTTACATAAAAAGTTCAATTAAAAGAATCTGTGTGAAATATGCTTATAAAGTATAGGATATTAGATTCTGAAAAACCAGCTATCTGTTCAAGGAAATCTGTATTTACATTCAGCTTGCGTATGAACAGAGCACACAATGAAGTCATACACAGCATTTGTTTGAAAAACGAGTACAAACATGGGCACCTAATAAATGGTAGCAGGCAAATTAAAAAAAAATGTAATAACTAAAAATTTTATTCTATTCGGTTGTAAAATTACTGAGCTTTAAAAACATATTTTTTTAACTTCTTTAAGATTTTATTTATAGTTACAGGTCGTTCTCATATTTTAACAACAATCACTTTGTAAGTTATTTATAAAAAGGACTCATTTAATCAAGATTTCAAAATGGTACAACATTCTAATTGTCTCGTCATAAAACAACAGGTCCTCATTTTAAAACCAAACATTTTTTACATAACATTTATAATTTTTTTATATAGAACATTTTTTATCTATTTTTATATCGCATGTAAAACACATTTTACTTTCACTCGAAAACAATTTTATTATTATAGAAATAATAAAAAAAAAATTTCATCGCCTTACACAATATAATATATTAGGACTTTTTAACACATTAAAAGTCGGCAAATTTTTTTTTTAATTTGTGACAGCATAATAGATATTAAAGTAAGTAGTAGCGATATTACGCTGCGGTTTTAAAATAACAAAACATAATGAAAGTGAAAAAGAATGTTCCCATCGTCGCGTCGTCGTGACAAATTAAATGTTATCTCATTTGAGGTGATACACGATAGAACAATGAAAGTGTGCTAGTGCCGTAACACTCGCGGTGACTCGCGTAACGCTGTGGGAACTCATCAAAATCTAAATTCACTAGTGTCAGCTTGTGGTGTTAGTGGTCGGATTCCGTCACTCATTCATCATATCAACCGTAGGACTTCCACTGACGAACAGAAGTATCCCACCTAATTTTCCAATAGGACCGGTCAGAAGCAGTTTCGATCCAGCGTCGATCCGAGGCGTCGCGTCGGTCGTCGGTCGTCGGTCCACCTTGTAAGTGGAATGTCCTACTCTACGCGTGCCCGTATATAAGAATCGCATATCTCATTTTGCAATTATATATTTCTATTTGCAATATCGAATGAATTCGATTTATTCAATTCAAAAATATCGAATATAATATGTATATGATATCAATACTAATAATAAATCTGTAGGGTCGGTCATGGAGTAAGTTACTTTGTTTTCAGAGATATCATGTTTATAGGCTCTATACATGATACTGAAACTAAATTGACGATTTTTAGATTTTTTTCTGTATGTATGTATGTATGTATTTTCCTCCTTAACTCTGAAACGAATTAACTGATTTTCATGAAACTTGGTAGATAAACATTTGGACGTACGGGACACAGGATAGGCTACTTAATATTTTTCAACGCGGACGAAGTCGTGGGCACCAGCTAGTAACAAAATAAGTATGAATATCAATCTCGCGACAAGTTTTTCTTGTAATTTTTTGCAAATAAGTAATGGCACGTTCGAGTTCGCATTCCTATCTTATTACTTCGTTTTCGCTTGGCTCCAAAAGGTCGTATGGGGGTGTTTAAAATACAAGGAGAATTTATAAATTCCGATTAGCATTTATGCAAAAAACAAGTTCAGATTATTAATCCTACTAATGGTTTAAGTAAATGTGAGAAAGGATGTATGGATGGATGTTTGTTACACTTTCACGCAAAAACAGTTCAACGAAGTTGGATGAATTTAGGCATACAGCCAGTTTATTACCTGGATTAACATATAGTATACTTTTTATCCTGTAAATTTTTTACGTTCACGAAGGATCGTCTAAAAATTTAAAAACTGTCAGATATTTTCTTAGGTTTCTTAGATTTTTTGAGTTAATTGAATACTCGCCCAAATTTATCTCGCCCAAATGGGCGCATTGTAATGTTTGATTTTATCTTTTATTTTAATAGACAACTCGCCCACAACGGTTGATTTTTCAACGCGGACGAAGTCACCGGCAACAGTTAGTTATATGAATAGTAATAGATACGACTAATTATTATCAATCAACATCTATGTATGTAGGTATTCATGCAGCTCGCAGACAAAGAATCATCATGTTCAAATAAACAAATCAAACATTGAAAGATAAAAATCATTATAAATAAAATAATTACTGTCTTGTTTCTTGTTATCGGTCATATTATCTAATAGATACGTCAATAAGATGCGGTGATAAATACAGCTCCAGTCTCAGTCCATTGGAAAGTGAACGAAAGCGAACTTGCACTAAAAGTGCTCAGACCAAATAATAACGATAGACAGAATCCCAATTTTGCAATCAACATTGTGAAGTAGGTTTTAAAAACAGCTGTAACTTCAATTTATATTAATTTACAATTATTTTCAATTTGTTTATTTTTATTGTAAATATTGGTTTCAAATAAATTTACTTAAGTGTGAAATGTGATTCCATCCTGCTTCTTATTTTTTGAAACGTTATGTTATGTTAATAAGGCGGAGGCCCGTCCACAGGGCTCTCTATCTTTAATTTTTATTTTATCTGAGTGAAAGTGGTATTAGATATTTATCGTCACAACCTAATACTTCTGTTAGAGGTCTAAAAAATAAAAATAAATGTTAATATGTAATTATTCCTCATACCCAAACAAAATCTATAATATTTTCTGAATTCTCACCGATTTATTATTATTTTAAAGTAAAGGTTGGCAGGCAGAGTGTTCGATCCTCTTGAAGGTAGATGTATCGCCCGTGGGCGAAAACTAGTTACTTTATTGCAGAGAGAGGAATGAAAGGAATGGATGACCAAGCGAAGAGACATGCCCAAGGTTAACCATGCAATGCAGTTGGACCACTTGCTTAAATACTGTCGATCCGGATTGAACTTGAAGATTGAGGAAATCATGAACAAGTATGCAAACCAAACGACCGCAAACTTAAGCATTATTAATGCATATTATAGCGTAAAATTTAAATTTTTAATTAAATAGGAAAGAGGTTAAAAAAAATTTTTAAAAAAATATATTGAAATTATTCTATTCTATACATATAATAAAATCGATTTTTTTAAGGTTAAAATTTTATAACCTTCATAAAATAAAAATAAATTTATTTAGTAGAAATTGTCTTATCAAAAAAAATCCGAAGCTTATAATTAGGTATAGAAACAAATGACCAATTTTGTCAATCACAAGGAAATTAACTAAGTTGGCAATAAAGTTTCCAATGATTTACAAACAAGTTTTTCTTTCGTTGGTCAGTGATGAGTCACCGTGTGTAACGGGATTGTCGGCCGTCCAGGAAAGTTTACTTTATTTTTATTAACACCTGTCCGCTTAGTACCAGCCACCGACGATGAGAGACCAATGTTGATCTATATCTTTCTACATCTGACAATGAGTAAGTATCTTATATTATATATTACTAGCTAACCCGGCAAACGTTGTTTTGCCAAAAAAAATTTTTTGGCAATATGGATGGATGGAAAATAGATGTTAGCCGATTCTCAAACCTACCCGATAAGCACACAAAATTTCATCAAAATCGGTCCAGCCGTTTCGGAGGAGTTTGGCAACAAACACCGCGACACGAGAATTTTATATATTAGACTAGTGGCCCGCTCCCGGCTTCGCCCGGGGTGTATTTTTTTTTTCTAAAATAAACGTAGCCTAAGTTACTCCTTATTACATCAGCTACCTGCCAATAAAAGTCCCGTCAAAATCGGTCCTGCCATTTCAGAGATTAGCCGGAACAAACAGACAGACAGACAAAAAATTTAAAAATGTTATTTTGGTGTATGTACCGTATATATATTCATATGCATGTAGTAAAAAACGGTTATTTCAATATTACAAACAGACACTCCAATTTTATTTATATGTATAGATATGAACTAAATAAAATAAACAAAATATTGTAATATCTATTCTTAAGTTTCTTAATTACCTTTCCGAGTATTAAAGATATAGATACTTTCACGTTTTAAAACGCAATCCACACTCGTTTATTTCGACATTAGCTTACAACGTTCTCTCTAACAACTGCAAATCATTAAGAAGTATTGATATTCAGTCAACATGTCCGATTGAGGTTGTGTAAATGAATAATTGCCTTCAATGTTAGTATTTACAACGCGTCTGTCTACACTTTCGATTCTGTCGATACTGTGTAACTTACTATACCTAAAGCTATTGGTCTAAGAGCCGGTAGGAGATCGACCTTCACCGATCTGATCTCGATGAGACATATTTCTTATCGAATATAGTTTATAAAGAAATATGCCTATAACGGCTTTTTTTTTTGTTTAAATGAGAGGAGGAAAATCTTCTAAAAGACATCGGCCAAGTGACCGATAGTGTGAGGTTTTTACTCACTAAAAACCTCCCCTCTAGTACCTAGTACCATGGCACCGCGTTAGCATTCCTTCGCAGTACTAGGCCTTCCTAGCTGCTGTCCGCAGCTACACCTCCGTGTTTTCTTCCTCCTTCTTTTTCAATAGGACCTCCCTCACGAAACCCGTCATTGAAACCCAGTTATCAGTCGTCGCCAACATCCAAGCAACGACTTCATCTGGCCTCCGAGGCACTTTATTCTCCTCCTGCCAACGTAGCCGTAACAGCTACGTTGGCCTATAACGGCTTGCCTATCAAAAAGTGTTCATGACTATTTTTAATTTAATTAATTTAATTAATAAATATTTTATGAACGATTTTTTGCAGGCAAGCCTATATGATTGGTTTTCTAATTAAAATATCTTACATATGATGTCAATTTCGATTGGTTAACAGATCGGTGTAGTTAACTATTTTGATTTGCCTGTTCACATCTGCTTGCCGGGTAGTCATGCACAGAAATGAGAAGGCAAGCCTACCTAGGCATACTCTGTGTGTTAAAAACTATAAGTTGAGATAAACTCATTCGGTTACCAAAAGAGTGAAGGTGATAAAAGAAAATGGATTAAAATCAATTAAATTAAAAATAGTCATGAACACTTTTTGATAGGCAAGCCATTATAGGCATATTTCTTTATAAACTATATTCGATAAAAAATATGTCTCATCGAGTTATCAGATGGGTGAAGGTCGATCTCCCCCGTCTCCCCTACTATACTGGGTTTTGTAGTTTTTTGTCTTGTTATAATCCGTGGCCTCTACTCGACTTTTCAGCCCCAACGCCCCTCGTACTATGTGTCCTGTCCACTGCTTCTTCAAGTGATGTTCCCAAGGGGTCCTCTAAAAATATAAATAATAATTCAAGGCCTGACAAAAATATATGAGCAATAAAGATTGAATAAATGTTTTAATATCTATGAAAAAAAGGCGCGGTCGCGGACAAGCCAGTTAAGTTAGATAGTCAATTTCTATGTTTCGCTTGCGTTTAAGTGTTTGTTAATTGTGTTAATTAATAGGACAATATAGTGTCTGTTATTTCGATATTAATATATAAAAAATATATTATTTAAATTATTTAAAAAAATATATTAGTTACAAATATTTGCTGATGGTAAATAATAAGACGGGGACAAACCCTTGGAGACGAAGTGGAATAATCTCAACAAAATTTAACAAAATTTATTCTTGGTTTAGGCGTAAAACAAAAAAAAAACAGTTTAAGTGTGAGAGATAGTTATGTGAGCATATATATGTGTATCACGGTTTTACCCGTCTCGGGTTCTAAAGCTCTATCTTGACGATATATATAGCCTATTATCTTCGTTTCATTGCTCGAAATCACTTTCTTGTACTTTCATTGTAATGTAAAACCTCTTTATTGCTACTTACTCTATTATTGTTATTGCTAGTATTACATCAGTGATTAGTGATGTATTCCGACAAATAGTTCTGACGGTCACAGCTTGTCGATTCTAAGACTAATTGTGTGCAAAGGCTGAGGCGTTGATTATACAAAAATGTCTCGTCGCAATCTCTACGAATGCCTGCGACCGCCGTCGAAGCCTTCGTTTCGTTGATGGCCAGTTTGAAATCGTAAGTGCGCGGGCGCAGTCGCGACACGCCATTTTCAATTCTCAATCGAATTTGGATCGGAGTGTTTTTGTGCCCTTAATGTGATACCCTACATCTACTCTTTATTTCGAACGATAGAGGGATAGATTCTCGTGGAGGTGTATGGAGGTGTGATGGATTACATTTATCTTCTTGTAACGGTGAGTTGGAATCACATATTGACGGTTGAAAGTCCTTCATATTTTTTTTTTCTTAACGCGTTTGTGCGTTAATAATTAAGCAATAGGATATGTTTATGTAATATTAAATTTTTTCAGATTTTCATTTTACTTCTTGTTTAAATTTTAACATTTTATAAATCGTGTAATTTATGCTAGCATTCATCAACGACTTCGCACTTGTAAATAATCAAAAGGTAGAAAACGAAACTTCCTCTCAAACAAATTTAATTCAATATTTCCCAACACTCAAAGATTCATCAAAATTGGTTTATAGTGTTTTGGTAGATTAAACAAAACGAGTTCCTAGACTCTGCCAGTACTAAGCACACCCAGTCCATCACTATTCAGCTCTGTGACAAAGCTGATAATATAATATCGATACTCTCTATTAATTATATTTTTAAAACTAACTTTACTGTATAACTTTTACGATAATCGTTTTGTGATAAATAATTAGTGAAATACAGTTTACTGCAAAAATTTTATGAGTAGATTGGGCATCCAGGGCGCTAAAGTAGACCCTTTATTTAGAAGGAAGATGGCGGAAGATTATGACTGGACATATTGCATTACACAGTTATAATTGGGCGGCAGGAACCTTGAAATAAAGCACGTGTGCTGAGAGAAAACAATAACGATTAAAGAGGAGATATTTCCGTATCTTCCTTTCATCACGTATCGTGATTTTGTACATAAAAGCATCTAAAAAAAACATTAATAGTTGGTTAACTGAAGAATCCGTAACAGATTCTATTGACACCTCTATGATGTACTAGGTAACATAAAGATTACTAGTTCAATCTATGTCACCTAGTGTCCCATGCAAAGGAACATATTATTATATGAAAAAGAATGGAGCTATATGTACTCATATATTAGTTAAGTACTCATCCATTGTTCACAGAGGCTATAATAATTTTCCAAAGCAACAGCAACTCACGTGGCTGTTGTGTCAAGTAATTGTCACTGTAATGTCTTCAGTATGTTCTAAACTAAATGTAACACAATTTCAGGTAGGTATTTTGTTTGAACAGGTGTTTCAATTTTCAGCTGTAGGCGTTGATAATTTTAAAATTGTTTTTAGTCGTTAGTGTATAGTGTCATGGTAACATCATCTATCTAATACCTATCATAAATTATTGTTTTAACCGTCACAATTATAGACAAATAGGAGGCAAGTTAGTTGCAATCTTAAAACATCTAAATAATTCAACCACTTGTAAACCGCTGCATAAATTCGTATGAATCTCACAAAGAAATGAAAATAAAATACTAGTTTTATTTTCCCATGGGATGAAATGATGCCGTGAATCGATTTAGAACTTAGTTCTTTATTATTGAAGCAAATAGAATAATACAATCTTAGTGTAAGATAATTTTTGAAACCCTGATTTAAATATATGAAACTTTTTAAATAATCACGAGAGGAAATTTAGGAAATAATACCATAAAGCTAAAGCTGTTCTAAAATATGTTATCTTTTAATAAAGTTTTAAGACTACACATAACGTCGAACAAAACATCTCTCTCTGTGTGTGTAACTTCTGTAAAAAAAATCTTTGGGCTTCTCCATAGTCAGGTAGAAAGGCCCTAGACAAAATTTGATACAGAGCATGTATAGAGTAAGCTACGCCACTGTTGTATACTATACGCTGAGACTATACGTAAACCCCAGATAAACCCTGGGTAAACCCTCTACTTTGTCGATATATAGTTATTGTTTGTATGAGGTTTGTAATTAAAAATATATTATACCACATTCACAATTTTTTTATAATACGTCCTCTTCCTACGTACGTGTACGTATTATCATATGTACGTGTATTCTTCATCAAAGTACCTACGTAAAGCTCTGAAACGAGATGTCGATCTACAAGTGAATGCTTTATATTCTAATGTTCACATAGCGTAGGTCTAACAAAAGGGAACGTTTACCTGCTTCGTGCAGAAAGAAATACATAACAGGCAAAAACACATTCAAATCTCGTAAAAAAAATATATACACATTTGACTATTACTTAAAGTCCCTTGAATATGTGCCTTATTCAGTACCGAATTATTATTCAGTAAATTGCTTACTGCACACATAAACATCTGTACAAAGTACAATACACAAAGACAAATTCAAAACTTCCCTACGTAGTTCATTATGGTTACATGGCATAGAGATGATTTTAGAAGATGCAATAAAGCAAATATTCTTATGGCGAGATTTCAATATGTTTTTGTCTGTATTTCTTTCTGGACGAAGCCAGGTAAACGTTACCTCTTGTCAAACTATTTCGGTAGATGCTTTAAATTAACAATTAAAATTAAATTAGCGATCATGGGTGTTAAACCAATTTATAATATACTAGCGGTCCGCTCCCGGCTTCGCCCGAGATGCATTTTTTTAACGTAAAAACCTTCCCTGATTATCCCTCTGTCCATGAGTGAAGACAGAATTAAAATCGGTGTACCCGTTCTCGAGTTTTGCGCTTAGCAATACATTTAGCGGCCCGCTCCCGGCTTCGTCCGGGGTGTATTTTTTTCTAAAATAAACGTAGCCTAAGTTACTCCTTATTACATCAGCTACCTGCCAATAAAAGTCCCGTCAAAATCGGTCTAGCTATTTCAGAGATTAGCCGGAACAAACAGACAGACAGACAAAAATTGTAAAAAATGTTATTTTGGTGTATGTACCGCAATTTACATTTAACAAAAAGTAGCCTGTGTTACTCCTGACGACCCCCTCTTCATGTCTGCAAAGTTTCATCGAAATCGCTTCAGCCGTTTCTGAGATTACCCCGGACAGACAGACAGACAAAAATTCTAAAAAAAAGTTATTTACGTTTTAACAGCATGCGAATGACTCTCTAAGCTTAGTTTGAGGCAGTTTTTCGCAAATCACAGACAGACACTCTGATTTTATTTATATAGATGTAAGGTACCACTTATTATTATTGTTATTGAATTTAATATAGTTCATAATTCATATATTTATATCGTTTATAAACAAAATGTTTTTATAGCCTCCATAACATATAATTATTCTACAGTACACCGTAAAATTACCTAAAGTTATAGACATTTCATCGAAATATCAAGGACTAGCTGGTGCCTACGACTTCGTCCGCGTTCAAAATTTAAAAAATAAATAAGCAATATGACGCTTGACCTCTTGTTGCTGTAGCACTTTCACCAGGCGTTATTTTCTATTTTTTATTTTATTTTAGACTAGCTGGTGCCCGCGACTTCGTCCGCGTTGAAAAAGAAAAAAGTAGTCTATCCTATGTCCCGTACGTCCAAATGTTTATCTACCAAGTTTCATGAAAATCAGTTAATTCGTTTCAGAGTTATGGAGGAACATACATACATACATACATACATACATACATACATACATACATACATACATACATACATACATACATACAGAAAAAAAATCTAAAAATCGTCAATTTAGTTTCAGTATCATGTAGGGCCTATAAACACGATATCTCTGAAAACAAAGTAACTTACTCCATGACCGACCCTTACAGATTTATTATTAGTATTGATGATCCTTTGGGAACAGTATTTTTTTTCTAGATGAAAGGTAACTCTATGTCCTTTCTTGTATCCCTGACAACTATATGCAAAATTTTATGATTATCGGTTGAGCAGTTAAGGCGTGAAAAGGTAACAGAAAAACAGAGTTACTTTCATATTTATAATATTAGTGTGGATTAATATGGGTATTAAAATTGTAAATTAAATATTAATAAAACTTATTTCTTGTATTCTCTGTTAACAACTTTCGTCATATTCAGTATTGCATGATCGTTTTGTATATTATAGTCACCCAAGACATAAATCAACTCGGTGTCCTCATATATCCTATAAAAAACAGCAATTTCATAGGTAATATTAAAATAAACGGTAATTTCGTAATATTAAAATTAAATTTTAACGCAGTAAATGAAAAAATAATTAAAATTATCAGTGAAAGATAAGATTAAATGTCTTCTTATCTCTGGCCTATTTGACTTGGTATTGTTATAAAATTATTCGTCATCTAATTATTATTAAGACAGTGATTAATTACATTTCATCTTAGTTTACGCAGTGTAAGATTAATCATCTTTCAGAACTTGCTATGTTGTAAAAAAAATATGACATTCACAAAAAAACATGACAAAATGTCAATTAGCCGTAGGACGTCCACTGCTGGACATAGGACTCCATAATTTTCCAATAGGACCATTCAGAAGCAGCTTGGTCAAGTTAATGGACTACTCGCCCAAATTTATCTCGCCTAATGGGTTTGGTCCCATATCGTCAGTTTCTCAGAGTTTCAAATCGTCAGAGTTTCAAATCGTCAGTTTCAAATCGTCAGTTTCATTTGGTCAGTGTACAGTCAAACAAATTATAATTCATACAGCATAATAATGTACAGTCCGTTACATAAAGGTATTAAACGAATTTTCAAACAAGAATATTCTTATTTCTTACTCCAGGTACTTAATAGGTTTTAATTTTAATAGGTTATACATTTGGGCGAGATAAATTTGGGCGGGTAGTCCATTAAGTCACTTGTTCCACTAGTGAACAAGTATTTTTTCTCAATATATTAAAATAGTTAATTCAGAAACTAAGTATCTACTTTAAATAAAATAAAAAAGTTTAATAAAATGAAATGAATTAAACATATGTAATTATCTAAATATTTTATAGAAAGTTTTTTAAACATTTTTTATGATTTTTAGTTGTTTTGGGTTTGCAATATTGGTTTTTCTTCCAATTATCTAATTTCATTTCGAATGCATTTTAAAATATTTTGTACCTACTAACAATGCACGTGCATGAATTTTATCGTATAAGTAAAAATATTTAAGAAATAAATTGAATCAAGTATACTTTATTTCAAATAAACAGAACTTTTATAATATATTTAAAAAACACGTTTAATTTCACACTTTTGTGTCCTCTCGAACGCAGTTCGCGATAAATGCGTGACCAATCTGTGATCGTGCCAAAACTAAACAAAACATTCACTTACTTAACTGAATTACTTTTCTTTTTGTTTCCGTGAAAGTATTAAAAGGCGTAGGTAAGTATATGTTATTTTTGAAATTGACTACAATTAACCGGTCTTTCAAATTTCCAATGTTCGAAAGCCCAAACATTATACCACCACCAATATTTCTCTTACAACATTAACTTCGAAAGAGAAAAGATGACTCAAATTGCTCTCTGTTTGCAAAGAGCAAACAATATTCTTTGTCATAATAGATCTTATTTGCTTTTTTAATTTACGTGTTTTCAAATCCGTTACCAAATTTTTTTTTTAATCTTCATTTTTTTTAATATTTTGCCAGCGACTTAGTCCGCACTCTTATTATCTTAAGCGTTAAAAAATAAACACCTGAATGAGCAACTAGCAACCCGCTCTCGGCTTCGCCCGGGGTGCAATTTTTATATATACAAACCTTCTCCGTTTATCCCTCTTTCATTCTGAGTCTTTGAAGCCTACATAACTTCTGCATCCTTCTGCATCCAACTTAACATTTTATAAAAAAATAATTTATAGGGAAGAAAAATAATTACACTAGTTATACATCAAACAAAACTTAATAAACTTCTTTAAAAATAAATTTGTAATTTATAATTCAATCTTTTTTATATTTTTAGATGATCCCTCGGGAACGGTACTTATTTTTTGGATGAAAAGTACCCACCCCTATATCCTTTCCTATATTCCTAGCAACGTGTATGCAAAATTTCATGCCGATCAGTTGAGCAGTTAAGGCGTGAAAGAGTAACACACAAACAGAGATTGGATAATTTTAAATTATTATTTGTATGTCGTTCCACAAGCGTATTTCAGATATCTGCAGTAACTTTCCCAACAATTACTTTGCGTATGTTTTATTGAATAAAATCTTTTCTCCCAAATATAATAACAGTCGCTGAAAGTTAAACTGAAGGAATTAAAACTCACAGAATCAATCAATTGTTGAAGCCTGTGGTATTATGATGGATGTATCCAGGCGCTTTAGCGTGTATTTTACAAAGTCGGTGTCAATAATGTCCTCGTAATTCCAGTCACGTGCGTAAGCGCAAGATTCGCTTGAACTTGCACATTCTCTGCATTCGAGAACATACCGCGCCTTTTTCATACGGTATCAACGACCCAACAGATCCTAGTGTTGAGATAGAGGTATTTCATTTATACTAACTTTGCACTGGGTATTATGGTAGTAATGGGAAAGCTTGTACTGAGACCAGATTACAACTATGCTATATCATAAAAGGTATTTGAATCATAAAGCAATATTGGCAATCTGATAAATCGGTACTTAAATGATTCAGTTGCAATATCGCTTTCATTATTATTTTATTATCATTCATTATTGAGTTATCTTTTATTATTATGCTACATACTGTTGCACGCGACTTCGCTCGCGTAACATGTAACGCCTATGTTATTCGATGTTAATGTAGCTTCCTATAGGTGAAAGATTTTTTTAAATTGGCCTAGTAATTTTTGAGTTTATTCATTACAAACATACAAATCTCCTCTCTTTATAATATTAGTATAGAAGTAAAGATTTAAAGCCTACATGGAATTATAGCGCATCCATACTATTACTAATGTAAAAAAGTAACTCTGCCTGTCTGTCTTAATATTTTTACATCTGAACCGATCATCATGAAATTTTGCATATACGCTGTCCAAGGATACAGAAAAGGCCATAACTTTTATCCATAAAAAAGTATTGTTCCCAAGGGATCATCTAAAAATAGACATTTAACGCCTGGCAAAAGTATAACAGCAATGAATATGTCATGCGTTGTATTGTTTATATGTTTTGTCGACACGTTTGGTCTAGTGGCTAGTAACCCTAGCTGTTAACCAAACGGTCGCGGGTTCGAATCCCGCTAGGGGCAAATGTTTATGTGAACATTTTCCTTTGTACCTGAGTCATGGATGTTTGTATTTATAATATGTATGTATTTACAAAAAAAAGTAATCTATATAGTATATCAACTGTCTGGTATCCATAATTCAAGCATTAGTTGCTTAGTGTGGAACTAGATGGTGCTGTGTGGAATCTGTGAAGATATTATTTATTTATTTGTCAGATATTTTTTTTATTTTGCAACGCGGACGACGTCGTCGGGCACCAGATAGTTTGTAAACAAATTATTTATTATTTTTATTGTCTTATAGCAGCAATAACAACCCCTTTCTGTGAAATAACAGAATGTGTACTGTTTTTGTCCTGTATCTATTTTGTCTAATGTTTTATTAATACTTAGCTATGAACGTTTATATTAAGTGCAAAAGGTTTGTTACACCGGGAAGTCAGCAGCAGGATGTTCTTTAATGATATGTGCGCTTGTTACGAGCAGTTATAAAAGATAGTGTATCTACATGAATTCAAAGAAAGTCATGGTGACTTCAAGTTACCAACTTTGTTTAGTAAAGGCAACTAAAAAGCAGAAAGGG
Source organism: Synanthedon andrenaeformis (assembly GCA_936446665.2). Taxonomy (NCBI): domain Eukaryota; kingdom Metazoa; phylum Arthropoda; class Insecta; order Lepidoptera; family Sesiidae; genus Synanthedon; species Synanthedon andrenaeformis. The sequence goes on along the minus strand of OW387780.2, from coordinate 1,403,709 downwards.
AAAAACCTGAATATGAAAGTAAAATCTCGTAACCGACTGTTACAACGAATGTTTTTGTTAGAGTTTTATACAATACTAGATTCTACTCGCGTCTCCACGTGCATGTAAAGTAAAGAAGTATTAAAGCTACATATGTCCATCATGAAGGTATATTCAACATTTTGGGCACAGCTGAAGCTCCGGCAATATAAGCGTCTTTAGTAGGAGTAAATTTATGAATATTAAAATTTCAAACCGAAATAATCCCCTAATCTATATTAGTCACAGATATTTCAGACGACTATTTTATAAAGTATTTTTAGAAATGATAATATCGCCTCCCAGCTCCTTAAGATAAACAAACAAACACATTTTACCTAGGTATATAATATTCGTGTAGACATAAGTACTTATAATAGTAGATAGGTGTGTCAATTGATATCGTGCCTTGATAATGGTCGCTGACGTAGAAAGTAGACTATCTCGAACACCAGGTGCATTATAGATTTTTTCCCATAACATCTAGTGAAATTTCACTTTCACTGGAAAAAAATATCATTGATCGATAGGAACAAAAATCTTTCGATTGCGTATTAAAAAAAAATGTTGTGGCTTTCTTGGAATGCCTATGATAGGCAGTTTATACTTGCCATTTGAATGGGTTCTCTGAAAATGGATCGTAACAACTCAGCAGTTCAGCAAGTTCAAAATTTGTGTGTGGTTATCTGAAATGCTTATGTTAAATCGACACATTTAACAACGCAGCGACACGCTGGATAAATTATTGTAACTAGATGCCGTTAACACGTAAACATACGCGCTAACGTTGCGTTCATCGTCAGTTTAAATATTATTTAATAAAGAAAGAGATTTACCTATCTACACTGAAATTCTCGGTATTTCATTTTTATTTAACCACTTTTTCTTAGGTGATAAAACGTTTTAAATTCAATCTATTAATTTTTATTTCTTATTTTCATTTTTATTTGAACCCGCACGAACATTACTTTTTATCTGCATGAAAGATATCCTAAAACGTGTGCAAAATTTCATGATGATCATTTGAGTAGTTAAAGCTTGAAAGCCTAACAAACAAACTCTCTTTTACATTTACAAGATTAGTTAGGATGCCATCACAATTTAATCCTCTATAATTTAAAAAAAATAAAAAAAAATCAAGACAGGATCTTGTAGCAATAACACATATAATTATAATAATAGTATAGGATTAACAATACAAAATAAATCCTATCAAACGACACTACACGATCCACAGGTTTAATAATATTTTATGAACATTGCGAAGCGAAACTTTTTGCCGAGCTTTTTACAAGTACGTTCACTTTCTTGTTACGAAATAGTTTGTTATGATTGATAAACTGGCGTGAGCAGATAACGCTGTTTGATTTATCGTACGTTTATATCTATTAACAATTGAATTTGGATAGCTTTATTTGCATTATAGTAGAGAAAGCGGCATTTGAACTTTACATTAATTTATAGCTACCAAAACAAGTGTGCGGTTTTTAGATTGATGTGACGGCTAAGCTAAAAGATGAGCTTTGTCATTTTTTTTTACATAATTCGCAAATTGCATAATTGAAACGCAATAATGTGAAAAATTTTCGTCTGTTAACGTATATAACATTTAAAAGTATGAAAAACACTTTACACCCTACTTCAAATATAAACTAAAATAAATAATTAACAATTATTTATTTTAGGTTCTTCAGGTGATCTTGATACTTTTTAATATTTTTCTAGATTTCAAAAACCTATTCACTTACATAATTGGAATAAGATACATTTTTTATATTAATTATTATGGTGTGATTTTGTAGTTCATTTGACTTAATTTGATTTTCTTCTACTGACCAAACCAAATATTCTGTTATAATTTATAAATGGTAAGAAGTATCAAAAACATTCCTAGAATCTCCATAAACTTTATAATTTATAACTTTTGTTTGAAGTGTTTTCTTTACTTTTAAAATGATACAAACTACATTACAATTTACGTTTACAATCAAAGATAGACAGAATATTTTTGAAATTATGAATGAAAGTGCACAGTAGAACAAAGTACAATATTATCTTTACATATTAACATAGAGTAAATAGTACTTAACCAGTACATAATAGTATTAAAACAAAGTCGCTTCCCTCCGTGTCGTTCTGTATGTACGTTTAGATCTTTTAAACTACGGAACGGATTTTAATGCTGTCTTCAATATTGGAAAGAGCGTTAAAGGATGAAGGTTTTTATATAATAGGGGTTAAAGTATGAAATTGCCGTTTTATTGTAATAGGTACTTCGAATTGACATAGAACCTTCATCGTTTGAGATTTTGAATACGAGTTCCGACGCGGAACTAACGCGGCAGAAACAGCTCGCAATATTAATGTTGCGTTTGGAGAGGGGACTGCTAATGAACGCACTGTGCGATTTTGGTTTAAACGCTTTCGTGATGGAAACTTCGATTTGAAGAACGAACCACGTGGAAGACCGCCCACACAGGTGAATAACAATGATTTGAAAGAGATGGTGGAAGCCGATCCGAGCCAAACTACCCAGGAATTAGCGGCATGGTTTAACGTTACCCCAACAATATTGACTCATTTGCGTCAAATCAATTAAAAAAAAAATATGAAAAATGGGTGCCTCATGATCTGATCTGCAGAAAGAAACGCGTGTTGAAACTTGCGTTGCCTTGTTGAATCGATACAGAAATGAAGGAATATTGGATCGAATTGTGACATGTGATGAAAAATGGATTCTTTACGATAATCGTAAGCGGAAAATGCAATGGCTGACCCCAGGTCAAACGCCGCAACAGTGTCCTAAAGCAAAGCTTACCAATAAAAAGGTAATGGTAACTGTTTGGTGGTCTCAGCGTGGTGTTATTCACTATAGCTTTCTCCGATCTGGTCAAGCAATAACGGCAGATGTCTACTGCGCCGAACTCCGAACAATGATAGCGAAACTAGCAGTGAAACAGCCCCGACTTATGAATCGATCTTCACCATTATTGCTCCATGATAACGCGAGACCTCATACAGCACGAGAAACCGTTTTAACTCTACAGGAACTGCAATTAGAAACCATTCGTCACCCTCCGTATTCGCCAGACCTTGCTCCAACGGACTACCATTTTTTTCGTGATTTGGACAATTTTCTGCGTGATAAAAAGTTTTCTTCTCAGGAGGCAGTGCAAAATGCTTTCACACAGTTTGTCGAATCTAGATCACCAGAGTTCTATCGCAAAGGCATAAATGAGCTTCCTATTAGATGGCAGCAATGTATAGATAATAATGGTAATTATTTTGATTAAATAAATATGTTAAATTAAAAAAAAAACGAATTTTTATTTTTCAGTACAAATCGGCAATTTCATACTTTAACCCCTAATACAATTTGCAGAAAAAAAATCAGTGCGAAGCAGGAGGCCGCCCGCTAGTTACTATAAAACTAACGGACCTCCATCCATTTGTCAATTTAATAGCAAAGAACGAAGACTTTTTCAAGCATACTATAGATGCCAAATGGCACTTTGGCTTGGAACTGGTTTGAAAACTATTCTAATCACTCTTACATAATGACGCCCGATTATGTAAGACAACTAAAAATGTGTCACACATATCCTGGACCTATACCCCGCAAACTATAGTTTAATTATAAATATAGAAAATCTTCTTTGGAAGACTCTCTCTAGGACATATGCTTAAAGTTAAGGATTGATTGCAAATTCAATTAGGAAAAGACCTTCCTCCAAACAAAACAAAATAGAGGTCGCCTTAAGTGATTCATACTATAAGCACTATAAGTTACAGTCAAATTACATCACAAATACTACGTGTCATAACGTCACGTATCACGGATTTTGTTGATAAGTCATTAGGTGACCTACAGAACTCCAGATTTCGTTGCAACAACCAAATATGAGTCATGTCCACGATTCGCATGCTCATTTGCGAACACAGCAACTCAGCAGAACTATCGGTGAAAGCTGTGGTAAACTCGTATGATTAGATTCCAAAATTCATTCATGCGAAACCGAGGGAGATGAATGAATCATACATTCAAGTTTATTACTGACATAGTACTATTTAGAGACATGTTTATTTTCCTAATCTACCGTTTTATACCTTATTGGTTGAAAGTATTATTTCACTAATCGCCTACCTACTCCTATGACATCAATTGAAGTAAATATTTATATTAAAAATTAAATTAAATATATTGACAGGGAACAAAGGGCTGTGTCCATAAGGACAAATATGCTAACTCGCAGATTTGCGCGATTATCAAAAAATGTAAAACTAACATTATTTAAAGTAACCTTGTATACTTTATAAGGACATCGTTGTATACTTGTGCTCTGTGGGCTAATTACACACAAAAATGTTACAGCGCCCTTCGTGTCCAATTTAACAACGCGTTTAGGGGATTTCAATAGAAGCCTATCATTAAAAAAAATTGCTTTTTCAATTTTTTTTTCTACACGTTAACAATGCTTTCCTGTTGTAATAAAAATTGGTTGATTGCCTAGCTAGGCACTTTTTTTTTAAAGCCGCATTAGCGTACCACGTGGAGGTTGCACAGAGGATTTGCGCTCCTCTTTGCGCGTGCGCGCGCGCGTGTCTATCCGTATGTGTGTATATCTGTATTCGTGTCGATCTCTATGTGTGTCGAACTGTCTAGATAAATATTAATAGTTAACTAATGTGTAAAAATGTAAAATATGGGTCCAGTTGCCTGAAAATAATTGAATTTTAATTTTTAATTTAATTTAAAAACTAAAAATCACCTCACAAATAAATTTAATAATTATAAAAATTAATTAATTAAAATTAAAAATTACAAAAAAGGAAATAATTATTTAAGTAATAATATATCAAACCATCTCCCTAACCCCTAACATTTAAAATTAATTATAATATAACAAACAAACAACCCTGTAACAGTAATTTTCTGCATTGCTGTAAAGTTAGTAAGGAATGTCAGAACCCATTACCCCATCCCTTCCTTATCCCTATCCTTAAACCCTCCCTTAAGGGATATAGGCCTTTACCAATCCCTTATCGTTAATCCTGCTGTATAGTTGGCGCCATACTTGCAGCACCTGTGATATTGCCTGTTTTATATGCGACGGTAGCCACCCTACCATCAACTTGTCCGTCAATCTTCCTGCTAACTTTCATTTTTTTAAAAATATAAAAATAAAAAGTACAAAATCCGCGTCAACACAGCCAAACGACATATGAAGTTATCACTTAAAAAAATGTTTAAAATTAAAAAAATATATACAAAATAGCCTATAAATTACAAGAGTATTTTAATATTACTCTTGCAATTTATCGCGTTTGCGCCACATACAGTTTCGTCACGCACATTCATACATTCCTATTCAAAATGCAATGAAATTCGGCTTACAAGAATTGTTACCTTCCAGCAAGCATATAAGGTTTAATTTTGTTTGACATTATTTACGATGACACGTTACGCTATTTTTTTCCTTTTCTCGGTCAGGTGTTATTGCACTATCTATTTTCTACTGTAATGTAAAGTGAAGTAGATTTATTTTCCTCACGTATGAGCTAAAACAATTTCATACTTGAAATCCTTGCGATTTCAAATTTATCTTTTATACTTTTATATTAATAATACAAATACATAATTTGTATAGGCTTTGTATGATTGTAATAATTATAATATATTTAATTTAAAAGATGACGAAAAGAATGACAAGTGGCTAGTTTTCTGTATTTTATTTTTGAGTAAATTGCCTCTATTATATTTATTACATAGCCCGGCGGATCAGTAAGCGCCCACCCTATTTCTATTAAATTATATGCTCATTTTTATTCAAGAATAATTTAAAACATCAATTTAAGAAATCAGCGCCATCTATCCGCGCTGCAGTTTTTACGGACCGCAAGGAACCACCTTAATTGTTTGTGGGCAGGACACATATTGATAGCGCGCGAGTTGAAAGTTTTTATTCATCGCCAAGCACGGGAAATGGCGAAAAATGTTCCCGAAAAAATTAATACCAAAAAAATGGGGCCATGAAGGGTCTTTTACAAGTGGCGCGCAACGTGAGGCATCGAAGACCTTTTACATTGTTTTATTTCTAAACTTAAAATGTTAAACTTAAAACAATGTTGAAATTTATCGACATATTGTCATCATTAATTCTAATTAAGTAACAGCACTATCGCATTCCTGAGCTCTGCATTAAACTCGCGCGCTATCAGTACTTAGTACGAAGCTTCTCGTGCAGCGTAGGACATCCAATCATAAGGTGGACATACAAAGGACAGGCTTTACAAAGACCGATCCTTTTGGAAAATTATTAAGGAGGCCTATAATCAAAGGCCGGTCCTTTTGGAAAATTGTGGACATCCTACGGATGAAATGATCAAAAAACTACAAAAATTTGGCATCAAAATGTTATCAGTTTTGTTGATTCGTCATCGTATTATATAAGCACACTAGCGATCCGTTCCCGGCTTCGCACGGGTGCAATATTTTTTCTGCAAATTAAACGTAGAAACCTTCCTCGTTTAACGCTCTTCCCATTAATGAAAACAGTATAAAAATCCGTTCGGTAGTTTTTGAGAATCGCAAACATACAGACAGACAGACGCGGCGGGGGGACTTTGTTTTATAATATTAAAAAACGTAAATTTAATAATGTTGTCTGCGTGAGCGAATTGATTTTTGTTTAATTGTGCGTAACTTTGTCTTTTTCCTGTGTATATTAGTTCAACTGAGATAAGAGAACGCAGTTCGGCGAAATATGGGTATATTCTATCTCAAAACTTTGATGATGAATACTAAAGCTGTCTATCAAGCTGAGTGATGATCGTTAGGCAGAAAAGATAAATGTTTCAACTTATTCGTGTACATAGACTTTTCGAGTTTAATGAGAATGATGCTTATGCATTAAGATAGCCTCACTCTACTTCCTTCGAAATAAATATAACAAATCACCCATCAGGTTTAACAAATTTTTAAATTTCTAAAAATTTTGACGATGTCCTGAAATTTCAAAAAATCTTATTAAATTATCTGAAAAAGTGAAGAAAGTTTTCATAGAATTTTCTAGAAACTTCTGGAATTTTCTAGAAACTTCTGAAATTTTCGAGAAACTTCTAGAATTTTCGAGAAACTTCTAGAATTTTCTAAAAACTTCTAGAATTTTCTATAAACATCTAGAATTTTCTAGAATGTTAGCGAAAAAAAAATCCGTTCCTATTAATAATACATAATGAGCGACTCAGCCAAAGAAAAGATATGCCGCAAGGAGAACTCATCGTATTGCATGAACCTTCGTTTCAGTTGTTAACAACAAATGCAATTGTTAGGAACGAAAAAAATCTTTTTTTTTATATTGTCACAGGGTTAGTAACTTTTTTTCAGTAAAAGAAAAAATATCGCGTTTGAAAAACTCGAATATATTGCATAGATCCCGTTTTTTATTGTTTATAGCGGCCCGCTCCCGGCTTCGTCCGGGGTGTATTTTTTCTAAAATAAACGTAGCCTAAGTTACTCCTTATTACATCAGCTACCTGCCAATAAAAGTCCCGTCAAAATCGGTCTAGCTATTTCAGAGATTAGCCGGAACAAACAAACAGACAGACAGACAGACAAAAATTGTAAAAAATGTTATTTTGGTGTATGTACCGCAATTTACATAAACAAAAAGTAGCCTATGTTACTCCTGACGACCCCCTTTTCATGTCTGCAAAGTTTCATCGAAATCGCTTCAGCCGTTTCTGAGATTACCCCGGACAGACAGACAGACAAAAATTCTAAAAAAAGTTATTTACGTTTTAATAGCATGCAAATGACTCTCTAAGCTTAGTTTGAGGCAGTTTTTCGCAAATCACAGACAGACACTCCGATTTTATTTATATAGATTAGTGTACGTTTCTATGACACATTCATAATAAGTATTCTTTGAAGTACAGATATTAAATAATACATAGAAAAGCAGGTCTATTTGTAACAATGCATTGATACAACTGCACAGTTCACTTCCTTCGCGTAGCAAAACATACATGTCTCACATTATGCGCTCTAATGCTCTGTGAAGATATAATTTATGTTTTGCTCATCATCGAACGCTCTTCCTGCTCGTACAACTTCCTTTGTTGAATGAGAGAATTTTCTTCAATTAGATAGGTACATCCAGAAAGTCTATTCTTATCTATACCTATATACTTATCAATACTCAATACTAATAATAAATCTGTAAGGGTCAGTCATGGAGTAAGTTACTTTGTTTTCAGAGATATCGTGTTTATAGGCTCTATACATGATGCTGAAACTAAATTGACGATTTTTAGAATTTTTTCTGTATGTATGTATGTTCCTCCATAAGTGAAACGAATTAACTGATTTTCATGAAACTTGGTACATAAACATTTGGACGTACGGGACACAGGATAGGCTACTTTTTTTGGTTCAACGCGGACGAAGTCGCGGGCACCAGCTAGTCTATAATAGAATTGAACTATAAAATTATTAAAAATTCGAATTTTGAAAATTTAATTAGTTTCTATTTATCTATATTGTACACTAGCGATCCGTTCCCGGCTTCGCACGGGTGCAATTTTTTTCTGCAAATTAAACGTAGAAACCTTCCTCGTTTAACGCTCTTCCCATTAATGAAAACAGTATAAAAATCCGTTCGGTAGTTTTTGAGAATCGCAAAAATACAGACAGACAGACGCGGCGGGGGGACTTTGTTTTATAATATTAAAAAACGTAAATTTAATAATGTTGTCTGCGTGAGCGAATTGATTTTTGTTTAATTGTGCGTAACTTTGTCTTTTTCCTGTGTATATTAGTTCAACTGAGATAAGAGAACGCAGTTCGGCGAAATATGGGTATATTCTATCTCAAAACTTCGATGATGAATACTAAAGCTAAAGATAAATGTTTCAACTTATTCGTGTACATAGACTTTTCGAGTTTAATGAGAATGATGCTTATGCATTAAGATAGCCTCACTATACTTCCTTCGAAATAAATATAACAAATCACCCATCAGGTTTAACAAATTTTTAAATTTCTAAAAATTTTGACGATGTTCTGAAATTTCAAAAAATCTTATTAAATTATCTGAAAAAGTGAAGAAAGTTTTCATAGAATTTTCTAGAAACTTCTGAAATTTTCGAGAAACTTCTAGAATTTTCTATAAACATCTAGAATTTTCTAGAATGTTAGCGAAAAAAAAATCCGTTCCTATTAATAATACATAATGAGCGACTCAGCCAAAGAAAAGATATGCCGCAAGGAGAACTCATCGTATTGCATGAACCTTCGTTTCAGTTGTTAACAACAAATGCAATTGTTATGAACGAAAAAATTCTTTTTTTTTTATTGTCACAGGGTTAGTAACTTTTTTCAGTAAAAGAAAAAATATCGCGTTTGAAAAACTCGAATATATTGCATAGATCCCGTTTTTTATTGTTTATAGCGGCCCGCTCTCGGCTTCGTCCGGGGTGTATTTTTTCTAAAATAAACGTAGCCTAAGTTACTCTTTATTACATCAGCTACCTGCGAATAAAAGTCCCGTCAAAATCGGTCTAGCTATTTCAGAGATTAGCCGGAACAAACAGACAGACAGACAAAAATTGTAAAAAATGTTATTTTGGTGTATGTACGGCAATTTACATAAACAAAAAGTAGCCTATGTTACTCCTGACGACCCCCTCTTCATGTCTGCAAAGTTTCATCGAAATCGCTTCAGCCGTTTCTGAGATTACCCCGGACAGACAGACAGACAGACAGACAGACAGACAGACAGACAGACAGACAAAAATTCTAAAAAAGTTATTTACGTTTTAACAGCATGCGAATGACTCTCTAAGCTTAGTTTGAGGCAGTTTTTCGCAAATCACAGACAGACACTCTGATTTTATTTATATAGATAGACTAGCGATCCGTTCCCGGCTTCGCACGGGTGCAATTTTTTTCTGCAAATTAAACGTAGAAACCTTCCTCGTTTAACGCTCTTCCCATTAATGAAAACAGTATAAAAATCCGTTGGGTAGTTTTTGAGAATCGCAAACATACAGACAGACAGACGCGGCGGGGGGACTTTGTTTTATAATATTAAAAAACGTAAATTTAATAATGTTGTCTGCGTGAGCGAATTGATTTTTGTTTAATTGTGCGTAACTTTGTCTTTTTCCTGTGTATATTAGTTCAACTGAGATAAGAGAACGCAGTTCGGCGAAATATGGGTATATTCTATCTCAAAACTTCGATGATGAATACTAAAGCTGTCTATCAAGCTGAGTGATGATCGTTAGGCAGAAAAGATAAATGTTTCAACTTATTCGTGTACATAGACTTTTCGAGTTTAATGAGAATGATGCTTATGCATTAAGATAGCCTCACTCTACTTCCTTCGAAATAAATATAACAAATCACCCATCAGGTTTAACAAATTTTTAAATTTCTAAAAATTTTGACGATGTTCTGAAATTTTAAAAAATCTTATTAAATTATCTGAAAAAGTGAAGAAAGTTTTCATATATGCGAGAATTTTCTAGAAACTTCTGGAATTTTCTAGAAACTTCTGAAATTTTCGAGAAACTTCTAGAATTTTCGAGAAACTTCTAGAATTTTCTAAAACCTTCTAGAATTTTCTATAAACATCTAGAATTTTCTAGAATGTTAGCGAAAAAAAATCCGTTCCTATTAATCTATATAAATAAAATCAGTGTCTGTGATTCTGTGATTTGCGAAAAACTGCCTCAAACTAAGCTTAGACAGTCATTCGCATGCTGTTAAAACGTAAATAACTTTTTTTAGAATTTTTGTCTGTCTGTCTGTCTGTCTGTCTGTCCGGGGTAATCTCAGAAACGGCTGAAGCGATTTCGATGAAACTTTGCAGACATGAAGAGGGGGTCGTCAGTAGTAACATAGGCTACTTTTTGTTTTTTAGAAAATTCTAGAAGTTTCTCGAAAATTCTAGAAGTTTCTCGAAAATTTCAGAAGTTTCTAGAAAATTCCAGAAGTTTCTAGAAAATTCTCGCAAATATGAAAACTATCTTCACTTTTTCAGATAATTTAATAAGATTTTTTGAAATTTCAGAACATCGTCAAAACTTTTAGAAATTTAAAAATTTGTTAAACCTGATGGGTGATTTGTTATATTTATTTCGAAGGAAGTAGAGTGAGGCTATCTTAATGCATAAGCATCATTCTCATTAAACTCGAAAAGTCTATGTACACGAATGCACCCGGGCGAAGCCGGGAACGACTCGCTAGTCTAAAATAAACGTAGCCTAAGTTACTCCTTATTACATCAGCTACCTGCCAATAAAAGTCCCGTCAAAATCGGTCTAGCTATTTCAGAGATTAGCCGGAACAAACAGACAGATAGACAAAAATTGTAAAAAATGTTATTTTGGTGTATGTACCGCAATTTACATAAAAAAAAGTAGCCTATGTTACTCCTGACGACCCCCTCTTCATGTCTGCAAAGTTTCATCGAAATCGCTTCAGCCGTTTCTGAGATTACCCCGGACAGACAGACAGACAGACAGACAGACAGACAGACAGACAGACAGACAGACAGACAGACAGACAGACAGACAGACAGACAGACAGACAGACAGACAGACAGACAGACAGACAGACAGACAGACAGACAGACAGACAGACAGACAGACAGACAGACAGACAGACAGACAGACAGACAGACAGACAAAAATTCTAAAAAAAGTTATTTACGTTTTAACAGCATGCGAATGACTCTCTAAGCTTAGTTTGAGGCAGTTTTTCGCAAATCACAGACAGACATTCTGATTTTATTTATATAGATTATCTAAAACTAAGTTATATAACATTAACATATCTATATAAATAAAATCAGAGTGTCTGTCTGTGATTTGCGAAAAACTGCCTCAAACTAAGCTTAGAGAGTCATTCGCATGCTGTTAAAACGTAAATAACTTTTTTTAGAATTTTTGTCTGTCTGTCTGTCTGTCTGTCTGTCTGTCCGGGGTAATCTCAGAAACGGCTGAAGCGTTTTCGATGAAACTTTGCAGATATGAAGAGGGGGTCGTCAGGAGTAACATAGGCTACTTTTTGTTTATGTAAATTGCGGTACATACACCAAAATAACATTTTTTACAATTTTTGTCTGTCTGTCTGTTTGTTCCGGCTAATCTCTGAAATAGCTAGACCGATTTTGACGGGACTTTTATTGGCAGGTAGCTGATGTAATAAGGAGTAACTTAGGCTACGTTTATTTGAGAAAAAAATACACCCCGGACGAAGCCGGGAGCGGGCCGCTATCTATATAAATAAAATCAGAGTGTCTGTCTGTGATTTGCGAAAAACTGCCTCAAACTAAGCTTAGAGAGTCATTCGCATGCTGTTAAAACGTAAATAACTTTTTTAGAATTTTTGTTTGTCTGTCTGTTTGTTCCGGCTAATCTCTGAAATAGCTAGACCGATTTTGACGGGACTTTTATTGGCAGGTAGCTGATGTAATAAGGAGTAACTTAGGCTACGTTTATTTTAGAAAAAATACACCCCGGACGAAGCCGGGAGCGGGCCGCTATAAACAATAAAAAACGGGATCTATGCAATATATTCGAGTTTTTCAAACGCGATATTTTTTCTTTTACTGAAAATAAGTTACTAACCCTGTGACAATAAAAAAAAAAGATTTTTTTCGTTCATAACAATTGCATTTGTTGTTAACAACTGAAACGAAGGTTCATGCAATACGATGAGTTCTCCTTGCGGCATATCTTTTCTTTGGCCGAGTCGCTCATTATGTATTATTAATAGGAACGGATTTTTTTTCGCTAACATTATAGAAAATTCTAGATGTTTATAGAAAATTCTAGAAGTTTTTAGAAAATTCTAGAAGTTTCTCGAAAATTTCAGAAGTTTCTAGAAAATTCCAGAAGTTTCTAGAAAATTCTATGAAAACTTTCTTCACTTTTTCAGATAATTTAATTAGATTTTTTGAAATTTCAGAACATCGTCAAAATTTTTAGAAAAATTAAAAATTTGTTAAACCTGATGGGTGATTTGTTATATTTATTTCGAAGGAAGTAGAGTGAGGCTATCTTAATGCATAAGCATCATTCTCATTAAACTCGAAAAGTCTATGTATACGAATAAGTTGAAACATTTATCTTTTCTGCCTAACGATCATCACTCAGCTTGATAGACAGCTTTAGTATTCATCATCGAAGTTTTGAGATAGAATATACCCATATTTCGCCGAACTGCGTTCTCTTATCTCAGTTGAACTAATATACACAGGAAAAAGACAAAGTTACGCACAATTAAACAAAAATCAATTCGCTCACGCAGACAACATTATTAAATTTACGTTTTTTAATATTATAAAACAAAGTCCCCCCGCCGCGTCTGTCTGTCTGTATGTTTGTGATTCTCAAAAACTACCGAACGGATTTTTATACTGTTTTCATTAATGAGAAGAGCGTTAAACGAGGAAGGTTTCTACGTTTAATTTGCAAAAAAAAATTGCACCCGTGCGAAGCCGGGAACGGATCGCTAGTTTTAAAGTATAAATGCTTGGTCCCCTAGGCAGGGTCCCAAGCATGCTGGCTGCATTGCCTCGTTGTATATTACCTTATCTATCTATATATACTAATATTTGTATGTTTGAAAAAATTCTTTCATCTATAGATGAGCAAGTAACATAGGCTATTTTTATAAAGTTACGCGGGCGAAGTCGCATGCAACAGTCAATACAGTGTACAGCGAGTATTAAATAAAAGTATTTTATTCCTGTTTCAGATACAACCGCTTTATCGACCGTTTCTATATCAGGTATGTAACATGTTATTAGTATTTGTGTAGGTATATTGCATTTATGTACTTGTTATTAGATAGATTAAGTTTATGGTGATCACTTTTACCACCCACATTGTTTTATTAATTTTTTGTAGAATTTTCCTTACTCTAAGGTTGCCTGGCAGAAATCGCTATAAAGCGATAAGGCCGCCTTTTGTACCTTATCTTTTTTATATGTGTGTTTTTGGTGCAAATAAAGAGTTAATAATAATAATAATAATAATTTATGCGTATGTAATAACTTAGTTTATTAATCAATTCACAGAGTCGATGTCACGCGAATTTTATCCAAACTATTTGACCAATGGAAAACTATGAATATTTTGTGTACTTTCTTAAATATTCTTTCATACTTAGATTATAATGAAATAAAGATTTCGACTGTAACTTAAAATCGCTAAAAAGTTAGTTATGATGTCTTTCCTAGAACGTTTTAGAAATCTATGTGAATATTCTAGAAATCGTTTGTAACGGTGGACACATGAACATAACATAATATTGATCCCGCATACACCAAAAAATCACCAAAATTCGATAAATAAATTGCTCACACATTAAATTTATTTCATATAAGGATAGTTGATTATGTAAAATCTAAAAACAAATACTTAATTTGGAACTCGTCTTGTCTAAATTTGCGAAACCGGATCCACCAGTTCTTGTCTCGAGTTGTGTGATTAGACTCAACATAATCGATACGAGGAAGAACCGTTTATTTTTTAAATATCTTTGTAAAATTTAGTATTAAATCTTCTCTATTGTAGAAGAGTTCACACAATTCTCCTGTCAATAAGTTTCAAGAACACTTTTCTACATAATATTAATAGCCCATTACCCCATCCCTTCTTTTATCCCTTCTATGATTAGCAGCGAACTTTCAGTGCCTATGGAGTTGGTTGTGACTTGTGTTATACCTAGACGATGGTAGCCACATACCATCAAGTGGACCGTCAGCCTGTCTGCCGAACTTAACATAAAAAAAATATGACTAGGTTGTGTATTTACATCATATTTAACTATGGTTGCTACAGATTCATCTATTTATTTATTTATTTATTTATTTAGATTCATTGTTTATTGTTGTGTTAAAAAAATATGTTAATTCTTATCTACATATAGCTATACTACATGGTGCCCGCGACTTTGTCCGCGTTGAAAAAGCAATATATCGCCTGACATCGTTATTGCTATTACACTTTGCCAGGAGTTAGTTTCCTTAATTTTAGATGATCCCTCGGGAATAGTCCTTTTTTTCTGGATGAAAGGTACCCTATGTCCTTTCTGGTGTCCCAGACAACGTGTATGCAAAATGTCATGGTAATCGGTTCTATAGTTTTTGCGTGAAAGAGTAACAAAGATCCATACATCCAAACAAACTTTCGCATTTATAATATAAGTGCGGACCTTACTCACTTATTATAATACTAGTTGATGCCCACGACTTCGTCCGCATTGAAAAATATTAAGTAGCCTATCCTGTGTCCCGTACGTCCAAATGTTTATCTACCAAGTTTCATGAAAATCAGTTAATTCGTTTCAGAGTTATGGAGGAACATACATACATACATACATACATACATACAATACCTACACTTACAGATTTATTATTAGTATTGATAGAGTTACTGTCAATCTGTCTGCTCCGTGTGCGAAACCGAGGGCAGATCGCTAGTTTCTTTGTAAAGAAACTAAACGTAGGCAATAAATAATACAGGATAAAATTAATAATAATAATAATAATAATTTATTTCAGATAAGTATATCCATATTATCTATTAACAAAATAATAATAATAATAATATTTTACATCCATGTAGTATAATAAAAATTATATTAAATAATAATAAAAAGGTAATAATTATTATTATAATACTATATTTACAAGCGAAATTAAAATAGGTATTTGAAATTCACTGATGCTGCAAAAATATTCTATTCATTTATTAATTTTGCTATATGTCATATTTAGTCCCATCCAAAATGATTGTATGGGACAGTCTACCTTATCTATAATTGTTTTCAGAATGCTATTGGTACTGCCACGTATCTTGTGCCATAGGGACGCCACCCTCTTTCGTCTTATGGCGTAAAAATCATCTGTGTGATTTTGGGCAAACATTTCTGAAGCACTACAATAGCGTGGCAGCCTCAATAACATCCTGAAGGCATTATTATATTGAATGCGTAGTGCATTGTACGCTCTTTGAGTATAAGACACCCACAGACTGCTCGTGTAAAATACTTGACAATATGCCTTAAATAGAGTAATTTTAACTTTATTATTACAACGAGCAAATCTGCGGGCAATCATGTTAGAACGTACTGATAATGCCCTACGCTCCCTGTCTAAATCAAGATCATCTTTAAGGTCTTCAATGACAATGTGTCCCAAGTATTTAAATTTATGTACTCGTTTCAGTATATTACCATTCAGTACAACTGGAGGTACATAATCGAGGGCACATCCCCTGGACCGAAATACCATGATCTCACTTTTATTAGGATTATATTTTAAACCATGACAATTCGCATACTCTTGACACACTTTCAGCAATCTCCTCAGGCCATTAATCGAGGGGCTCAGCAGCACCATGTCATCTGCATAACTAATGTTATTAATACAAGTACCGTCTATATAGCAACCTGCATGCATGCTGCTGAGCTTCTCTATGAAATCGTTAATGTAAAGATTAAAAAGTCTAGGTGAAGTGAGCCCCCCCTGTCTTACTCCACATTCCATCCTATACGGTTTGGACAATGTATCACCCCATTTCAAGTAATTTGTTTGATTGCTGTACCAAAATTGAAGAATATTCAGCAATTCATAAGGAGCACCGGTTTTTATTAATTTGTGCCACAAGATATCATAAGATACCGTATCAAAAGCCTTAGATAAGTCTAAAAAGCAAGCATATACTGGAGTTCCTCTATCTGTATAGTACCTAACGGTATGCTTTAAACCAGGGATTCCCAAAGTGGTCGATATCGACCCCTTGGGGTCGATATCGGTTTCCTAGGGGTCGACATAAACGAAAAGTGATTTTGGGGGTCGACGAGGTCTAAAAATCGACCCCTATTATATTAACACAAGTTCTTATTTAAAACTTTCAAGATAGGTAAGTAGGTAGTTACTGTATTGTTTATGTTGTGTTACGTGTACTAAGAATAATTAATATTTTTGTAGGAAATAATGTTCCAGGAATGTAAAGTTTCAAGTTCGTACAAGATGAAAAACTCGGCAAGTCTATGTGGACAAGTTTGTGCAAGATTGAGTTGGAGCGTACGTCTTTCAGCGGCGTTTTGACTTGCTCTCTATTTGACGATAAAGTGCTTATCACACTATTCAATTTGAACGATTCCTATTTAGGAATCTAAGTAGTGAGCTCGTGATCACACTACGCTAAATTGATTTCTAAATCGAAGATATAGAGTTGAAAATGGATAAACTCTTAATTGAATCCAATCTGTTCTAACTGCGATCACACCTTCCGATTTCCTAAATTGGAATCGTTCAAATTGAATAGTGTGATAGCGGCTTTACGCGAATTAAGACGAACGAATTCATGATCAAGTCCAAACATGTTCCTGATATTTTACTATTTAACGAGCTTGCATTTAGGTTGAAAGTTCATTTGCGTTTTGAAATTCGTTGGAGCTTGAACGATAAAAACTCATATAGCTAAGTACTCATTTATTTCAAGAGATTACAAACTTATTACAAAGCTAAATTAAGTGAAGTAAAGTGACTGAAAAAGTGTTAAACACAACATACAACATATTTTAAATAGGTATGTATAATTGTATTTGTAAAAATTACTAACACTTAAGTCTTTGGTTTTCGTTCTTATTCTACCTAATTACCTAATACGAAGTTTCTATACCTAATTACCTACTGTAGTTACTTCCCAATATAGGTATCAAAGTTTATCAAAGAGTAAGTCAGTAATACTTAACAAGAATCCATTAACTGAGTGTGATAAAAATAAGATAGTGTGCAAATTTAACAGTTTATTATTGTTTTTTATTTAGGTTCCTTATTTTTTTGTTTGCAGAATTACTGAAAGTTTTATGATGGCGGACACGAAAAAAAAATGCAGACAATACAGTTTGGACTACTTGAAGTTCGGATTTATTGCATCTCCATCAAATCAACACTTCCCGATGTGTCTCATATGTGAAAAAGTATTTAGTAACGATGCCATGAAGCCTTCAAAAATGGATGACCACTTATCAAGAGTACATGCTAACAAAAAAAGTAAGCCCTTGTCATATTTTCAAGCACTGAAAGAAAAACTAGACAAAAGGCCATCCATAGGATCGATGTTTGCGTCATCATCTATTCGAGACAATGATGGTTTACGAGCGTCCTATAATATATCTTTACTAATAGCGAAGTCGGGGAAACCCCATACAATTGGAGAGCAGCTTATCTTACCAGCCATTGCGGAGGTCCTTAACAATGTATTGCACAAACCCGCACATGATATTTTAAAGAGAATACCTTTGAGCAACAACACCGTTCAGAGACGCATAGATGAGATGGGACGCGATGTGGAAAACATTTTATGCAAGTTCTTACAGACCCGCAGATTCTCTCTCCAGTTGGACGAGTCTACATTACCCGGCAATGAAGCTCTATTGTTAGGATATGTTCGATTTATCAAAGATGAAAATATGTGCCAAGAACTGATTTTTGCTGCATATTTAGAGACTGATACTAGAGGAGAATCGATTTTTCAGGCCGTGGAACATTTTTTTACTGATAAAGCTATTCCATGGAAGAATATTGTTTCTGTTGCGACTGATGGTGCACCGTCTATGGTTGGTCGTCATCGTGGCTTTATAGCTCACTTAAAGCGACAACTGCCTGATGTACTGGTTATTCACTGTGTGATTCACAGGCAGCATTTAGCAGCAAAAAAGCTGAGTCCTAGATTGCATAAGTCTTTACAATATGTAATAAATGCTATCAACAAGATTCGAAGCAATTCTTTGAACTCTCGGTTATTTGCTCAACTATGTGACGAAAACGACGAAGTCTTTACTCGGTTACTTCTGCACACTGAAGTTCGCTGGCTATCAAGAGGCTCTTGCTTAGAAAGATTTTCAGCCCTTTTTGAATCTGTGTTGGAGTTTTTACAAGAAAAAGATCCGAATTTGAAAGAAAATCTGAACAATTGTAAAACAGATATTTATTACTTGACTGATATCTTTGGAATGTTCAACAAAGTTAATTTGCAACTACAGGGTGATGATCTGAACTTGATTAAAACAAAATCAATAATATCGGCCTTCGTGGGTAAACTAGTTCTTTATAAACAAAATTTAGGCAGAAAAGAATATTCGCAGTTTCCGCATTTGTCAAAATTACCAAAAATGCTTCAAGATGATGACATTTTATTATATGTTACTCACTTGGACGCATTACACAAGGATTTTACGGAGAGGTTTGATGATCTTTTAAATTTACAAATTCCTCAATGGATAATAAATCCGTATAACACCACAGCCATAGAAGAAGCCAATGTGATAATGCAAGAAGAGTTGATTACCATCAGCACAGACGAAGAGCTTAAGCAAAAGTTCAACCAAGGCTATCAGAAGTTCTGGTTGCAACGCAAAATTGAAACACAGTATCCTACATTGTGGAACATTGCTGAAAAATACCTTATCGCTTTTCCATCATCATATCTAGTTGAAAAAAGCTTCAGTGTGGTAACAAACATTTTGACAAAACAAAGAAACCGTTTGAAAATCAACGAACGTGGAGATTTAAGGCTGCAACTCACTAATATTGAACCGGATGTAGCTAGATTGGTAGATAGTCACCAGGTTCATCCATCGCACTGAATGTTTTATTTTCTCTTTGCGAATTAATAGTTTTTAAAATATAATTTCCTACCAACTTAAGATGCTTTATGTATTAATTTGTAATAATTATAAATTAAACTTGATATTTACTGAATTGGATTGTCTTTTTATTTTGTTAAATTTTGACGAGAAAATGAAATCAACTTCACTCACTTAACCAAGTGCAAAGTTTTCTAATTGGCACCTTAGTACCTAGGTATTTTGTACCAATAGGAAAAAACTAAAGATAGACTAAGATAGATAGCTGCTTTAAGTTAGCGGACCATTATGAATAAGGGGGTTGGTCTTAAAAGTAGGTAATTTGACCATGGGGGTCTGAGGTAACAGTTCATTGTTGAAAAGGGGTCACTTGTCCAAAATAGTTTGGGGAACCCTGCTTTAAACTAAACACTGCGGTCTCAGTAGATAGTCCCTTCCTAAATCCAAACTGTGCGTCATGCAATTTTAAGTGTTCTTCAAGGCGGGCATCCAACAAGCCGTCAAGTACTTTAGCTAAAATAGTAGCAAGTGAAATGGGCCTGTAATTATCTTTATCGGATTTATCACTAGTTCTATTCTTCAGTATTGGTACAACCAACGTTTTTGTCAAATCTGTCGGTAAATAAGAATGCCTAACACAAAACGTGTAAAACATAGCTAATACACTTGGTATATGTACACCCGCATTTTGAAGGTGTTCAACACTAAGGCTGTCATGACCCGGTGATTTACCTCGAACCATGAAGCGAATCACTTTTTTTACTTCTTTGACTGTAAATCGAGAGAACTCACTACATCCATGGAGCCCAGTATCGAACACCCCCCGGGATGGTCCCAGTGAAGAAGATATACCAAAGTGCTGTTTAAATGTTGCAGCAATTTCTTTAGGTTGATTTAAACCATCAACATTCATAGGCAAGCCAGGTCGTATATTGGCACTATTAGTAGCCTTCCAGAAATTTTTGAAATCTTTATTAGTATGATGTGTAGCAAGCAAGTCCATTTTTATCTGATCCTGGTGGTTTTGACACCATTTTAATTTGTTTTTAAAAGCTTTTCGACTCTCATACATATCATTATAAACTGCTCCTACACATGGCTTACCGTATTGCAACCATAACTTGAACTTCGACCTCGCTTCCCTATGTGCCTCCTTACATATTTATTCCAACCAGTTATGTAACTCTTTTTTATTATTTTTACATTAGATTGTGTGTCAATAGCAGCTTCTGTCAAAATTCGAATTATTCTACTATACAATTTGTCAATAACTATCCTATGTTCTATACGGTCACAGTTACCGTCACAGCACTCAGAAAATTCAGAAGGAAAATCAATATGTCTAAACTGTCTATTACATAACTCACGATATTCATTCACCTTCTTAGACTGCCTATTACCCCAAATAATTCGGTTACAAATATTATTTTTAGAATAATTCTTACAAAGAGTAACATTAAGATTACATTATATATAATATCTAATATAATATATAATAATATCTAATTAATATTATATTATATACTAGCGATCCGTTCCCGGCTTCGCACGGGTGCAATTTTTTTCTGCAAATTAAACGTAGAAACCTTCCTCGTTTAACGCTCTTCCCATTAATGAAAACAGTATAAAAATCCGTTCGGTAGTTTTTGAGAATCGCAAACATACAGACAGACAGACGCGGCGGGGGGACTTTGTTTTATAATATTAAAAAACGTAAATTTAATAATGTTGTCTGCGTGAGCGAATTGATTTTTGTTTAATTGTGCGTAACTTTGTCTTTTTCCTGTGTATATTAGTTCAACTGAGATAAGAGAACGCAGTTCGGCGTAATATGGGTATATTCTATCTCAAAACTTCGATGATGAATACTAAAGCTGTCTATCAAGCTGAGTGATGATCAGCTTTTCGTTAGGCAGAAAAGATAAATGTTTCAACTTATTCGTGTACATAGACTTTTCGAGTTTAATGAGAATGATGCTTATGCATTAAGATAGCCTCACTCTACTTCCTTCGAAATAAATATAACAAATCACCCATCAGGTTTAACAAATTTTTAAATTTCTAAAAATTTTGACGATGTTCTGAAATTTCAAAAAAATCTTATTAAATTATCTGAAAAAGTGAAGAAAGTTTTCATAGAATTTTCTAGAAACTTCTGAAATTTTCGAGAAACTTCTAGAATTTTCGAGAAACTTCTAGAATTTTCTAAAAACTTCTAGAATTTTCTATAAACATCTAGAATTTTCTAGAATGTTAGCGAAAAAAAATCCGTTCCTATTAATAATACATAATGAGCTACTCAGCCAAAGAAAAGATATGCCGCAAGGAGAACTCATCGTATTGCATGAACCTTCGTTTCAGTTGTTAACAACAAATGCAATTGTTATGAACGAAAAAATTCTTTTTTTTTATTGTCACAGGGTTAGTAACTTTTTTTCAGTAAAAGAAAAAATATCGCGTTTGAAAAACTCGAATATATTGCATAGATCCCGTTTTTTATTGTTTATAGCGGCCCGCTCCCGGCTTCGTCCGGGGTGTATTTTTTCTAAAATAAACGTAGTCTAAGTTACTCCTTATTACATCAGCTACCTGCCAATAAAAGTCCCGTCAAAATCGGTGTAGCTATTTCAGAAATTAGCCGGAACAAACAGACAGACAGACAAAAATTGTAAAAAATGTTATTTTGGTGTATGTACCGCAATTTACATAAACAAAAAGTAGCCTATGTTACTCCTGACGACCCCCTCTTCATGTCTGCAAAGTTTCATCGAAATCGCTTCAGCCGTTTCTGAGATTACCCCGGACAGACAGACAGACAGACAGACAGACAGACAGACAGACAGACAGACAGACAGACAAAAATTGTAAAAAAAGTTATTTACGTTTTAACAGCATGCGAATGACTCTCTAAGCTTAGTTTGAGGCAGTTTTTCGCAAATCACAGACAGACACTCCGATTTTATTTATATAGATAATATCTGAAAGTTAAGTACGTGGTTTCTTCACTTGTTCAATAACTAGTCTACCATTTTTGTTCGCTATTATGTCACATTTCCTGTTAAATACAGAAAACTTCTCTGACAACTCTTTCCTCGAGAAGTAGTCAGCTTTTCAGTTATAACTGATTGCGTAAAATGTCAACTATAATAACCAGACATCTCCGTAAAACCAAAATTAACTTAAAATTGTTAGTGATTACGCACCACAGCTCGATTTACTTTTTATTATGGACAAGTATATTCATGTAGATTCATTGAATTACTTTAAAAAAAAAGTATTTTAAATTTGAAAGATTCGAAAAAAGAATTTACATTTTAGTTATTTTTTCACTATGGAGTGAATAAAACACGCCAATGGAATATTATCTATGGACAGTACAACCTCTTTGTCAATGTGATTTTTTTTTTACTTTATTATAATGACTTCATTTTGTTTATAGATAATATCTACACACATCATCATCAATACTAATAATAAATCTGTAAAGGTCGGTCATGGACATGGAGTAAGTTACTTTGTTTTCAGATATCGTGTTTATAGGCTCTATACATGATACTGAAACTAAATTGACGATTTTTAGAATTTTTTTCTGTATGTATGTATATATGTTCCTCCATAACTCTGAAACGAATTAACTGATTTTCATGAAACTTGGTAGATAAACATTTGGACGTACAGGACACAGGATAGGCTACTTATTTGGTTCAACGCGGACGAAGTCGCGGGCACCAGCTAGTTATAAAATAAAGTCGTTCTGCTGTCGGTGTTAAGTTTTATGTCTGTTGTTTCCGTCGCTGTTTGTCCGCTAACTCCTTCTAAACCACCCAACGGATTTGATACGGTTTTCACTATTCTTACTAACAGAAAAAGCAATACTTAAATGAGGAAGATTGTGTATATAAAAAATTCATCCGTGCGAAGCCGGGGCCGGGTTGCTAGTTATTAATAAGGAAAAGTATTCGATGATTTTCCAACACATATTTTAATAGTATCTATCTCCATAGTAGAATTGGTATGTGGTTCTTTGTTCAAAACTAGCGGGCCTTCTAAAAATTCCTTGTGCAAATTATACAAATGTCTATGCAAAGGTTTTGTGTGTACAAAACTCTCTCTTTCCATTAGTGAATATCGCATTAAAATTCGTTGGGTAGTTTAAAAGATGTAAGCGCACATATGTATTTACCTACAGAGGGACAGACGGCAGGAAGAGACTTTGTCTTATACTATACTAGTGACCGCTCCCGGCTTCACCCAGCGAGCAATTTTTTTTTTTTTACTTACAAACCTTCCCTGATTATCCTTCTCTGTCTATAAGTGAAGACAAAATTAAAATCGGTCAAGCCGTTCTCGAGTTTTAGCTAAACAAACGAACAGCAATTGATTTATATTTTAATTTTATTACAATGACGACTTCATTTTGTATTTAAATATAAAAACCTACTTTATTGTTCATTATTTTACGGAATGTAGAACACTAGCATGATAAGCTCGTATCATGTAGGCACCAAGATTAACAAGAATTATTATTTGTTCTATATATTTATTACTATGTCGTGGCTAACTATGTTAGTTTTATTATCATTTTTCTTAACAAAAGTACGTGACGGTCCACTTGGGGATATGTATAGAAACAGAAACGATTCCAGGGGGCCTAGCCAAGATGTACATTAAAGAAAATGCTCCCTAGCGAACTTTACGAAGCGAACAAAATAAAGCCCGGTGATTGGTTGTTGTAACGCCCACATAAAATTTTGACCAATCACAAAGCTTTGTCCCAGCGTAGCGTAGCGTTTACGACTGTAGAAAGCACTGCGTTTGCATCTTGGCTAGGGCCCCAGGAAGGATTGTTATTGCAATTGCGCTAGGGATTATAGGTACTCCGTTTTCGGACGGTTTTATGATCGGGTGAAGTTGTAAATATAGTGTTTTGAACCGTAAAATCATCGAGGATTTTTATTAAAATATAACACATGGTTGACTTCGAAAATTCGAGCCTTAAAAGTAACTTAAAACTGTAGGAATTTACATGCAAATATTCTGATTTCAGACATGCAAAATGTAGTGTAATAATAATGTTCCACTTTCACTACACTGTTTAATACATAACAGGTGCGAATTTACGGACGTAACTCGGTTCACTAATTAATTGCTGTTACATTTCGCTTCCAATTTTATTTTTATTTAATAAAAGAAAACCATTACTTTAGTCAAAATCGAAACCTTTCTCCTTAAATCGATTCGAAGCGTGATAAGGTAATTTAATTGTAGATTTTTGCATGTTATGCACATTTAAATTACATAAAAATGCAATTACTATACTCTAAGTTAATAATCATTAGTATTAAAATTGCTCAGTAGTCTTACGACTAGATTGTAATCATAAAAGACTGTACTTTTTTAATTTCTTGTAGGTATTATTTTTTTCTAATATATGCAAAATACATATTGGCAATATTTGCCGTCAGAAAATGATGGTCATAAAATTTGTTAAGGCATCACTTGACCAAATAAGCGCAAGTCGCTGGAAAAAACAGTTAATGGGAAAATGGTGCTGATGATGACATTACACTATTTTTTTCCCATTTTGATCTATTTTAACACAGTGAACGAAGTTAAGTGTTAGTTACAATGAAGTTTTGAAATTGAAAATTTTTACTAAACATTCAAGTAGGAATACATAAATAGTATTCAAGTTATTTATCTATCTATATATATAAAAAATCTCGTCACGATGTATTTTCGCGATAAACTCTGAAACTACTGAACCGACTTTGATCAAACTTCATAAGTATCTGTTATTTGGTCCAACTTAAAAGATAGGATAGTTTATATCTCATTTTGTTTATTATTTTTTTGCAAATTATATAATATTATTAACATAGCGCCATCTGTTGATACTTATTCAATACAGCAATTATTTATCTGTGAGTTCCATAAGGTTCTCACAGATGGCGGTTTAAAGTAATTTATCGGCTGGATTGCAAAAAAGCACCCCAGGCGACGCCGGGAGCGGGCCACTAGTGAGTATATAAAAAATTCATGTCACATATTTGTCGCCGATGAACTCCTAAACTACTGAACCGATTTTGATAAAACTTTGGAGGTATGTGTAATTTGGTCCAACTTAATAGATAAGATAGTTTCTTTTTGTACCCGGGCGAAGCCGCGAGCGTGTAGCTAGTATAGTATAAAATTGGATATTATTATTAAAATATGAATACATACCTACTACTCTGAGTTTAGCAGTAAAATCAAATCATTCAGCAGTTCGGCATGTGACAAGACATATTTGTTCGCAAATGTAAATACAAAAACATGCGAACAGGTTTGGTTAACAATAAAATAGATATAAATCTGTCTACGCCCTATCAAATTGACGAAGTGCATTCGAGTTCGCTGAACTTCATTTCACTTTCCCCGACTAAATAAATGTTCCTGGGTGCAACCTGACTACGTAACATAACCTTTTACACTTAATTAACGACACCGGTCCGCGCCTTCTTGGCTTTGCCTTTGACTTGAATGGCGAAAATGTAAATAAATCGCCATGACTAAGCAGAGCATTTGTATGGCTCCCAAAAGAGTTATAAGCTTGTACTATGGGATAACCACGCAAAGAACAGACCATAGTCAACTTTGAAAGAACTGCTGTGAAAATGAACTTCTTCAAGTTGGCTCTGGTCTAGATCTGACAGCCGTGAAATAACAGTATGTGAGCTGTTACACCAGATACCAGAGTATCCCCCTCCTAATCTCCTATCCTTATCCGGCTAAGGTCGGCAGAGCACAATCAAGTAGACCGTCAGCTTGACGACCTGACTGTAAAGGTATGACGACCTTTACCTACATTAAAAAAATACATGTCAGTCGTTGGACTGCACGTCAGAAGTGAAAACTAAGCTACACAAAATTATTGATCGCAAGAAATACAAGAGAAAATATATGACATTAACATACAACGACAATAAATAGAACATAATTATTTAACATGAACTTCATAATGACAGACCATTAAAAAGGTTTGTTGTTGATATGAAACTAGATTATTGGTCAAAGGTGTTTACCATATTGATCCTTGTTATCATATCTAGTAAGTTTACTTTCATATGCAGTTGTCTGCCTATTTTTCTTTTTTTAAATTATTTTAAATTAATATCAGCTACCTACATCAACGCTTACAACTGTCGCGAGTTCAATGATTTTATCCCATCTCATAAATTGTTCTTTTTTAAAATTTCGGTTACATTACGTAACATGACACTGTCGCGAGTTCAATGATTTTATCCTATCTCAAAAATGCCCAACGCGCCTAAAGAAGTTTTCACTTATATAATAGTCACAAATATAATAGTCAAATGACGTTAACAAGCAATAATTTATTAAAATAAAGTCGAAACGAATATAGTCACGATTAAGTGGCGTGTCGTTTACTACATTTTTTCAAATATTTCTCAATCGCCATTGCACATTCACGCACCTGTTGATTCTATTGTTGCTGCATTTGTAATTACTACATATATAGTCTGTGTCAAATCCATAAAGTGTGTTGCGAAGTTTGAAGTAGATTGATATATACGATAAAATGAGGGCCGCCACGCTTTGAATGCTTTAAATTGATCATTTACAAAGTTTTTTTAGGTTTTTTTATAGACTGCTTAAAAATACTAATACCTACTCATTTAATTTGATCTTTCCGACCTCTTTTTTAGAATAAAAGGTAAAAATAGTGCATCGTATGCATTCAATGCATGACAGACTGAAATCTAGGTTGATTCATATTGTTTCAATGGTTTCAATACTGCTTCAATATATTATTAATAATTATAATTAATTATTTATTATAATATTTATATTATTATAAAATACCAGGTCGTCTGTCCCCAAATAAAACAAACTTTTAAAATATCT
Organism: Synanthedon andrenaeformis; assembly: GCA_936446665.2. NCBI lineage: Eukaryota > Metazoa > Arthropoda > Insecta > Lepidoptera > Sesiidae > Synanthedon > Synanthedon andrenaeformis. The sequence goes on along the minus strand of OW387780.2, from coordinate 1,376,105 downwards.
AAATAAATTGTGCTTTTTACTCAGACGCAAGTGTTTCAATTTGTAAATTACACTTTCAATTTGTTTTAAGGAAGGAAACCTTATATCCGGTGAATCCGCGTCACTAGCCAGGTTTCCTCACTATCATAACACGCGTAATATTACACCAACTATTATATTACATGAAGTTAAAGCGTAACGTTAGTTTAGACGCGCCCACGGCTATGCCCATCTCTTGCTGCACAATGTCGACACCTATGGAGCAACATTGAACATTGGTCGCATCAACGAGGGTCCATTATCATTTAGTAATAAGACCCCATTAGAATCCCATCGAGTGTGAAGCAACTAAATTACAAAATGTCAAATGTGTCGGAAGAATCTTCTATGAAATTCAGGTTTCTGCGAAATGACGGTAGGTACGGTGAAATTGTGCAAGTATAGAAATATTTTTCTTTGCCTACATCTTTTGTAAATGTAACCTGGCTAATATGCTGAGCTACGTAAACCTCCTCGGAAGATCACATCTTTAGATAAACACTTGTCGAGTATCTATAACAGAACAAAGACACTATATATGTGGCATTATATAAGTATAATTTTTATCTAAACAAAGTCACACAGCCCTTAATATTTGTTTTTTTTTATTATTATTTATTTATTCAGGCAAAAACAGCTAATATTATACGATCATAATACATGAATATACTATGTGTCTATCTCTATCTGTCTCTTTCACTCTTTCTATTTACACGATACACTAGTTCTATAAGTCACTTTAAATCACTATATTGTACACAATTTTTAGGCTGTCTCGAACACTATGAATCCTACTGCTAATAAAGGACTTCTATCTTATCATCATCCGCTTGTGTCTCTCCCATCGAAATAATATATCTTTGTGGTCTCTCCACTGTTGGATATAGGTTCCTGTTTAATATATCTCTGGATACAGGCCTATCTCAAAGTTCGCCACCACGCACTCTCCTTTTGCTCCAGCCGCTTCCTGCAATGCCTTTAAATTCATCTGTCCACCTGGCCATAGGGTGTCCCACGCTGCGGTTACCAATTCCTGCCCTTAATTCGAGTTTTCGTCTACCCCAACGGTTGTCCGCTCTGCGGCAGATGTAACCGACCTATTGCTACTTCAGCTTGCTAATTCTCTCAGCTTTGTCGACAACTTTGATTCTTGAATCCACCAAAAAAACTCCGAGCGTAGACCGCTCCATATTGCTCGCTGAGTGACTTTGAACTTGTGGATCAGTCCGGCTGTGAGAGACCTGAGAGAGCAGGTCACTAGTTAAAAATAAATATGTACTCTGGCTAGTACCTAGAAGTGAGAAGAAGTATATGGACACAAGCAAAGTTTGCAAATCTATCGACCTTATTAAGACAAGATGCGTTCTCGCAATTTTTTACTCGCTCATCAAAATACACATGCTGTAATTTCAAGGATGGTTACTTTCGCCAGACAAGGCTGCTCAGTTTATAACTGCGGAAAGCAGTGTCCACTGCCACCAGCTACTATTGTCTCAAAATATGCAATACGTACATACGTACAAACTGTTTTGTCGAGTACTACCTTTGTTCAATTGTTAAAGTATTGTTAACACGGTCAACGTAGTGGCTGTTTGAAAATGGAAGTAGTGTTACACGACAGCTGCACAACTTGGGTGTATTTGTAGCAAAAACTTCCATTAGGGGTGGATGGATGTCGAAATATAACAATAATTATTCCGCCATTCTGTGTTTAGGAGATCATATTCCATTTCATTTGAAGGGATGTATTATAGAATTTAGAAAAATCTTACTGTGTATAATATGCTAAAAATAGGAGCAATTATGCACCCTTAGCATTTGCTAATCTATTTTTATTTGCAAAAAGCTAAAAAATAAGGCTATTTTATTTTGATTCACAATATGCATAGTTATAAACTAAAATTAAAAAATAATAATAATTGTTCTCGTCAATTATGTAATAACTAAGCTTCGTTAAAACTTTAGTTTTCAATTAAAAAAAGGTGTGTATATCAGCTCCGACGCACGACTGGAGTTTACTACTTACGAACGATAAATAAGTAATTTAATAATTTAATAAATACGAACGAACGTAATGAATACGATTATTATTGAGAGAATATATGACTGACTTAACATGAATTTCATAATGACAGACCATTAATAAATACTTACGAACGATTATAAAATACATAATTATGAAACTTCAGATTTTCTAAAATAGAAATAGAACGTAACGCATTTCGTGCTCGCATTCCGTGTAACAACTTTGATTTTACTCCCATAACGTTAAAAGTAAACATAAAATATTAAAAACGTCTTTAAAATTATTAATCCTTTAGCCGCCAGAGTCGGATCTATCCGACAATTATTTTCGTGTTCATTTCGCCAGAGCCGGATATATACGACAAATTCCTCTTCTTGTATATATTTTTTTAAATCATTGCGTTGCTTTCTCTTAAAAATAAAATAAAAAACGACAACTACAAAACCAAGCAATTAAAGGGTTAATAGTTTAATTTTCTATTTAGGGCTTTTTCGTTTTATGATATAAGTACTAGCGACCCGCCCTCGGCTTCGCACTGATACTTTTTTTTTGCAACTCGTAATACGCAAATACAAATAATCTTACTCGTTTATCGTTCTTTCCGTTAGTGAAGACCGCATCAAAATTTGTTAGATATAAAAACAAGTTAGCAGAGAAACAGACCTCAGACTGACAGCGCCTTTATTAGATAGAATAAAGATGAGTCTACAGCTATATACTGACTTAACTGAATTATATACTGAATAGGAGAGATTTAAAAAAAATTGACTGCCGACCTTCAGTAATGGAGACACAAAAAGAAGAAGACTGTCCGAACACATTTTTTTTTTGAGCTGTAACACTATTTACTACTACAGAGTTTCCCCAAAGAGTAGCCATATGATAAATATATATAATAAACTAGCTGGTGCCCACGACTTCGTCCGCGTTGAAAAATATTAAGTAGCCTATCCTGTGTCCCGTACGTCCAAATGTTTATCTACCAAGTTTCATGAAAATCAGTTAATTCGTTTAAGAGTTATGGAGGAACATACATACATACAATACCTACACTTATAGATTTATTATTATATAATAAATAATACTGTTATTAGACCCCTTCTTTGCATACTTTCACACATCAATACACCTGCTTGTTTTTCACGGTAATCAGTATAGACTTCCACAATTGGAATGCTAAATCATTTTAGAATTGATAATAATGTATATACGATATACGTTTGTACCTTTCTCTAGTTTAATACAAAGCAGAAATGAATGAATGATGCAAGTGATTCTACGATGGCGGCGAAGTGTGTGAGGTAAGCCAGAATGATTGGCCTACATACCGGTAGCCCTGGTATGTACATCGCGACAGTCGCCGGCCGACACCGCTTATAAACTATTGTTCATTATTATTATATCACAATATCCTTTGGAATTAACGAAGGTCATGTATAAAAATATATTGATTGTTTACCAAACCATCGATTCAATTGAAACATTCTTTCGTTATGAATAACTAGACAGACGCTACACCCAATTTATATCTTTTTTTTTTCGACAGACACGTTGACGGTCTACTTGATGGTATATAGGTGGTAACGGCGCCTATAGCACAAATAACGCCACCGCTACCATAGTAAAATTATGGTAAGATCTTACTTACTATGGTTGCCATGGTAAGATGCAGTGTGCCACTATTAAAACAGTTAAACATTCCAGACCAGAGATAAACTTTGAAATAGTTTATTTCCATAGTTTGCCATTTTGGGAATCGAACACGGAACCCCTGAGTCAGAGCGCTAAGGCAATTCTTTTAACCACTCAACCAATTGGCTCGTCAAATTGTGGATTTTATTATTTCTTATTGAATAGTCTTACATTTATCTATACCTAGGTAACATAAATATTCAAAACTAGCGACTCGTTCCCGGCTTCGCCCGGGGTGCATTTTTTTTACGTAAAAAACCTTCCCTGATTATCCCTCTGTCCATAAGTGAAGACAGAATTAAAATCGGTCCAGCCGTTCTCGAGTTTTGCGCTTAGCAACACATTTAGGGATTCATTTTTATATTATATCTAGATAATTGTTCAATAACTGTCATAAATTGTATCATTATTATTTTGTATAATATTAATTAAAAAAGAAATATTGAGGCTTGAGGCTATTTGCAGTAAATAATTTAAAAAAATGACAAATAACTGTCAGCATTATAAAGCATAACGGAACCAAGGAATTACAAGCGTAAGTATGTGTAATAATTGAGATAAACTGTGGTACTAACGTGCATTGTCAACATAACATACTATAACCTGTCATATCATTTCGAGAATTACTCACAAAAACACTATTAGAATCAACTCATGAGACATAAATAGTCGACAGATCGTTATAAGACATCTTTAACCGAGCTTCCCAGGTGTTTGAAATAATGTTTCCGTATATTTGAAATAAGATTAACTTAATATTTCAAGTCATTTTCAAGTATATGGGAACCAAACAGTTTTTTAGATACATGTAAATGCACAAAGAGCTAATAAAAACAGAAATAATTTAAAAATCATGCGAAGCCGGAGACTAGTCCGTAGTCGCTAGTATCTAGGTAATAAAAAATGAATAAATGAAGTTATGCAAATACTCTCCTTAAAAGATATGAAATAAAATCTGTAATTGATATTAAATTGCACAGCAAATTAATGTTACTTCGTTGTGTACCACTTTCGCGTGTGAAAAATACAAATATTTATGAAAAAAAAGAAAGAAAGTTCTACTTACTTATACTTAATTGCATTTAGCGTTTAAAGTTTTTCTATAAAAAGGTGGAAATTAAAAATGTAACAAACAGTGTATATTGCGGACTGACCGAATGACCTACTAGGTACATAATTGCTTTGCCCGAGGTCAAAACTTTTAGAATACCTCTCGCCTTAGTTACTGTGAACAGCTGATGTAAAAAATTATACAAATATACAATACCTTATGGGAATATTTTAATATATATTTTTAATTATCAACTGTGGCGATGGTTCAACCGAGTTACCCAAAATTTCCCAAATTTAGGCACATATTATGCCCAACCCAGTATGGAACTCATCTCTTGAAGTTGTTGAGAAGTACGCATATATACTTTGGTAGAAACAGTCCAATTAAGTAGGTAGATCCCAATTAAAATCCCAAAATTAATCTGTGTTAAAAATCCCAATAGCCACACAAATTAATGCGAGAGTGCGGAGCGACTCGGAAGTATTGATCTAATCTGAGCTTACGGGAATAATCGCTGCATGTCCGATAACACAGACCTAGGAATTAAATAACTTACTGTTACTTTATTAGTCGGGATATAAAGCGAAAATGCATCTGTCTGCGAAATCAAACAATTTTTTTTTATTTCGCAGACAGATGCAATTCTCCACTTCCACTGAGAGCTTATAGTTAGTTATTTATTTGCAATTTCACTAATCTATATACATAAAAATCTCGTGTCACGATGTATGTTCGCGATAAACTCTGAAACTACTGAACCGACTTTGATCAAACTTCATAAGTATCTGTTATTTGGTCCAACTTAAAAGATAGGATAGTTTATATCTCATTTTGTTTATTATTATTTTTAAATTATATTATTAACATAGCGCCATCTGTTGATACTTATTCAATACAGCAGTTTTTTATCTGTGAGTTCCATAAGGTTCTCACAGATGGCGGTTTAAAGTAATTTATCGGCTGGATTGCAAAAAGCACCCCGGGCAAAGCCGGGAGCGGGCCACTAGTATACTTATACACACTGTGAACTAAGGTCCAAAGTACCTAAGTAATTATTGTTATATACAATATTTATTTCTTTAATAAAATATAAATTTTATTGTAATTATAATTTTACCTAGTAATCTGCGTTACGCAGTCATAAATTTGCGGCAGTAAACACCCCCTTACAGAAGACCACCGTGAAATAACAGCATACGTGATGTTTTGTTTTGGCGAGTGAATGAATTCCCTTACCCTCTCTAATCACTTAAAAATAAATAAAGTTAATTATAGAACATTTTTACGCGCGAACTACTTGCATTTATGCCCACGTCGACGCTCTATCTCGACTGGAGTTCGCTAATTATTTATCATATCATTTTAATTGATTTACATAAAATATTATTGTATGTTTAAATTTCCATTGAAGACTTCATTATGAACTACTTTCATGTTACTTTTAACACAGCGAGCAGTGTATTGTTACTACATATAAAATAAATTCCAATATTCAACTCTACAGTAACAAAACAGACTGCTCACTGCTGGCCGAATGAGACAGACCGGTCTCGACAAGGCGCGCGAACACACGCTTACGTTTGACGTTCTCTATTTAAAGTATTTCACAAAACCGTTGTTACCACATGCAGTGAATTTTATTATACTAATATCTAATAATAAAACGGTTTAATCATCAAACAGTGACTGTGTTGTGTCTGTGTTTCCTGTGGTTTTTTTTTTTCAACGAGTTTCAAAGATGTTAACGTCAATAATTAAGTTATTAAACCGTTGGATTTTATGTTTTGGCTGTTTCGAGGTATGGAAACTTTCCTTTTAAGTTGTTTATGGGAATTTTCTTTTTAAATGCAAATAGATACATATTATGAATAAAGTAGGTATGCTCGTATGGTGTATCCGATCTCCAATAGATTTGTATTTGTCCAATGTTTGTTCAAACATTTGTACAAACACGTCCATGTGTTTGTACATAATTTCAGTAAACAATGCAACCTTATTGTATCTAATTTATGTTCGCTCAGTCAGTCTATCTACTTTTATTTGCATTATGCAATAACATACTAAAATTAACTTTGTAATTTTAATATTGGTTGTCAATGCATCGATATCTATTATAATTATATTCTATACAATAACTAGCTTTTGCCCGCGACTTCTTCTGCGCACTTCGTCTTTTTCTAGGGTGTTGAAACATTTATTAGTCTTATTGCTCATATATATTTGTAAGGCATTGAATATTTAATTTTAATTTATAAATAGAAAAATAACTAATTTTGTATTAATTTGTAGAGAACATGACACAAAATTGCTAAAAAAATCAGTCCGATCGATACTAAACTTCACAGGATCAATTGGGCGAAAATCAGTTGGGCGGTTTTATCCATAGGGAACATGTACACACGTCGATTACTCATATAATATGAGTCATATTATATATAAATATAAAGATTCATGAAATAAAGTCGTCGTTTGCCTCTCCGGTAACTTCCTCTAAATGACCCAACGGATTTTGATACGGTTTTCACTAATTGAAAGAGCGATAAACGAGGAAAGTTTGTGTAGGTAGGTATATCATTTGCAGAAAAAATTATATCAGTGCTAAATCCATGGGTGGATATTTTATAAATTCTACTAAAAAAAATTATAACTCAATGATTGTGCAAAACGCTAACGTATTTTTTTCAATAAATACGTATTTGATTAATACTTTTAAAATAACCCAAACATTTCTTTTTTTATATATTTCACTTTAGAACGCCATAATAGTATCAAAAATCTTATTCATAGACATTCTCAATAAACTAAAAAATATATATAAATATTTAAATTGGATATAGAAATCCGTTTTATAAAGAAAAATATTTTCTCGAAATATTTTATGGCGAAATGGTTTTCCAAAACAGACCACACAATGTTTTCATAATCATATTTTCAGTAACTTGTGATTGAGGATGATAAAGAAGGACAAATAAGGCACTAATAATGAGCATCTAAGTACCTATTCACACTAAATACCTCATTATAATCGCTTGTATAGCGCTAGATAAGAAACAGCGTTTGTTTGTTTATACACGCGTCGCTGACCTTGAGTAGTACAGATTTCTTATCTGTTTTAGCGAAAGAAATTATATTACATCATACTTGCGGTATTAACTTATTTCACTGTATTAAAAAAAAAACATGAAAATGGCAAAGCAAAACAGAAAAATAGTAAAATAATTTTAATAACTTATTTAAGCTATGTACGACGGAAAATGACCATGAAAACAATGAAAGGCAAATGACCGTGTTTTCTATGACCAAAAATAAAGCGGTTATCACACTTTACAATTTGAAGGAATCCAATTTAGGAACCTAAGTAGTGAACTAGTGATCACACTACACTAAATTGATTTCTAAATCGAAGACATAGAGTTGAAAATAAATAAAATCTAAATTGGATCCAATCTGTTCTAACTGCGATTACACTTTCCAATTTCCTAAATTGGAAACCTTCAAATTGTAAAGTGTGATAACCGCTTTAATACTATTTATTGGTCCCGGTAGGTGGCGCTGCGATCGGGTTACAATTTTTTTTTCATGTGCCCAAAACAACCTCTTCTTGATCGGCTATTAACAATCTAATGTCACACTAAAATTTCAAATGATTTAAAGTTGTTGCCAGCATATTGGCTTCCTTTTTTAAATTTTTTAAAAGTTTAATAAAGTTTTTATTTATTTGTTTACTAGGACTTTTTTTATTTTTTTACTAGGATGCAATTTTATCTGCAAATTTATACACAAAGCTTCCACGTTTATCGCTCTGTGCATTAGTGAAAACCGTATCAAAATCCGTTGAGTGATTTATGATAAATTAGCGGAGAGACAGAAAGAAGATTATGTATTAGATTTAGAATAGAATATATTAAATATTAGATAGATGTAAACATATATGAACAAGATATATGTAGATTGTAGAGTAGATACAAAATCGTATATATCCCTAGACACATAAATCTATGCGTACGTTTTTATGCCTTTATTCTTGCTGTCTATTATTTTGTCCGCATTAATCATGTAAACGATGAGTCGATTTTGGACTTCAAAATTCAAAAGATTCAAAGAAACTTTCAAAGGCAGGTGCCTTTCAAAGGCAGAAATTTATTCTTCAAGAGGATCTTATAGACAATTTTTAATTAGCAAAAGTTTAAGGGTGCTGTATAAAAACTTTACGTGTGAAGTCTCGGCGTCGGCTCATCTCTAAAATAAACAGTAATAACGTTTAGAAAAACGTTTAATATAATATCTTGTAACTAAGTAGGTACGTGTTGTGGGCTGCAATAATTAAAAACTAGTGGTACAGTACATGGTGAGGGCCAAACGTTTATACATCCGGCCATTTTATTGATCTGTACAACCGCAACAACCTTGGTTTCCTTATTGTGTGTTTCCTTCTATTGCAAACACTTGGCACAGAGTAAGTTGGGGCTCCTATCGTTTAAATAAAAATTAAGTAGATTTACCTAGTCTTTAAAACTTGAAGTGTTGCCGAAGACAGCAGGCCTGAAATTGTTTTTTTTTTGTTTTTACCATTAGAACAGTATACAAAAATTTAAAATAAACATTTTAAAACTGATATTAACTTATTAATAAGTTAATTATTGATAAATAATTCAAATTCTTCTTGTGTTCTAACTTTTTTTTGTAGAGTTTTTATTACTTTAACGAAAATTCTAAATTAAATAATTTGTCTTTCATATGTCTCAGTATAATATATACTCGTATCTTTTTCAACGCAATTACCATGTCTATTTCTTGTAAATTCTTCATTAAACAATGCATATTTTTAGTACCTATTTAGCGTTTGTTTCCAACTTAAGCTCTATACTTTTAGTTTAAATATGTTATATTAATATCTATTATTTTATTGTTATGTTATTAGTTACTATGAATATCATAATATTCATAATTTTCAACTCAGGTTCAAATAAATCAAATGAATGGACTAACTAAGGTTCAGGACTAACTCGGGTAACTCCTAACTAAGTCAGATTTGCTTGACTGTAAATAAATAAATAAAAAATCATGTTTATTTTTTTAGTAATTTTTTTTAATCTTCATAAATTTCGAGCATTTTCGGCCATTTCATAGAAGCTAAACCTAAGTCAACTTATTGAAAGTTTTTATCGAATCGTAGAGTGAAAGTTTAAACGTAAAATTACATAAAATGTTGTAAATTTGTTCGTTTAGGTACATATTAACATAAGTGTCGGTTTACCATAAGTTATTGACTTTTTATCATTATTACGATACTTTCGACATATTATAAAGACAAGATACAAGTTATCTTAAGTTATAGTTCTTTGTGAATACAATTATCATTTGTGCTATAATTTTTTCTAATAATATAAATAATAAAAAATATATAAAATTAATTCTTATTTCACATGAAACCAAAAAAAAAATCTATAAAAATGGATGTTTGCGTCCGTTCCACCCCACCTATGCCTACTAACTACTAAGGTATCCCCCCTAGTGTATTTTTTTGGAAAAGGTTTTTATGCTGTCCAAAAAAGTAAAGCGGTGGAGCATAGCTAGTTTATTCTAAATTCATTCTGAATTGAAACTTAGTCGCGATCGAGCCTTTTGCTCTAAGGTTTTACTTACATAAATCTATACCAATATTATGAAGAGATAAAGATTGTATGTAAGGGGATAATCTTCGAAACTCCTCGTCCGATTTAAAAAATTCTTTCGCAAGTAGTAGAATAGAATTTCAGAATAGACATAGACTAAATATTCCGCGCGGACAAAGCCGGGGGCACCAGCTATCTAAAAATAAAGATCAGAATCTATCAAAAGTATAATGTTAGTAGGCCTCAATGTATGTCAGAATTCAGTATTGCCATAGAATACCGTAATAGCACAAGTGGTATTGATTTTCATATTTTTAATTTTATTAATATTTTTAATTATTTAATTTTCAACGTGGACAAAGCTAGTTATTAATATATTGAAGAAAAAAAATTAAAAAAATTAAAATAGGGCAATAATTTCTGACCAACTACGAGTACTTACAACTAGTTATATGAGTGTGCCCTGATACAGATCTATAAGTCTTGTTTTAAGCAAACCTTTTAAATAAAGAAATATTCCCTTTAATAGTGTACCTTAGCACGTAAATAATAAAGACGAAAATCTTTTACTAATATCGCCAATAACATTAGAAATGATCACCTGCCGATGTTGAGAGTTCAAGAACCGTTATTGGCAACAGTTATTCAAACTGGGCAATGAGGTGGCTCAGTTTAGTCATTATAAAAGAAAACTCTATGGTCAATATGTATACCTTAGTAGTTCTTTGTTCGAATTTTGAATTCTTTGATTCGTATAATATAGTTTTGTTTGTATGTTGTTACTTGCATTGTCACTTTTGAATAAAAGTAGATACACTATTATATGTTAATCTTTTGTTTTTTGTAAATTAATATCTAACAGATAAGCGGACAAACTTATTATTAAATTTAAGGTCCCAAGTTTAAGATAGATAGTTTAAGATAGGGAATTAGGTAATTCACCATTTTACACAATGAAAGGATGACATCAGAAGAGCATATTATGTCAGCATGATAACAATTATTATCAGGATTCAGTTATAAACTGAACAGCCTGTCTCAAAATAACATAGGTACCTATAGGTAATAAATTTCGTATTTTTTTGAAACAAATGTTGTTATGCAAAGAATATTCTCTGGTTATCCTTTTTCTTTTTCCATTTGCACGAGAGTTTTATGAGTATATATATATCTCGCGGTACATTCCTTCAATGTTCAAGATGGTTAAATGAATACATAACTAGAATGCGCGTACTATACATGAAATCATCGGAATTTTCTTTCTTTCTTTCTATATTACACTAGTGGCCGGCTCCCGGCTTCGCACGGGTGCAATTTTTAACTCAATCCAGCTGATAAAATTACCTTACATCGCCATCTGTTAGAATCTTTTGGAACTCACAGATAAATAATTGCTGGATTGAATAGGTATCAACAGATGGCGCTATGTTAATAATTATTATATAATTTGCAAAAAAATAATAAACAAAATGAGATATCCTATCCTGTCTTATAAACATCCTATTTATAAGAACATCCTGTTTATAACATCCTGTTTATAAGAAACTATCCTGTCTTTTAAGTTGGACCAAATTACATATAGTTACGAAATTTTATAAAAAAAAACGGTTCAGTAGTTTGGAAGTTCATCGCGGACAAACAACGTGACACGTAATTTTTATATATATAAGGATGAGAAATAAAAAAGGTGATCCACATTTAAAGTTTGTCTTTAGTAACTAGTCCTATTTTCGGAATCTGATTGTAGGTCGAGTGATTAAACGGTCCTTTAGAAGCGTCGTTTATAAGACGTATTAATGACAAAATAGAGACTATTTCTCCCTATTTGCTAAACTTTACTTTGTCATAATTAGAGTCCTTCGGAATCCTGTAATGTATTGGAGCTTTCATGAGAAAAACAACTGTCTATTTAGTTCCCGTCACGTATTCAGACGACTTTCTAGAGGTTTGTACGCTGCACGCGTCTAACCATCCATTTCTACTATACAAACTAAATCGGTAAATTAATCTAAATGTTCAGCACACACACTTTATATAATGTAACGAACAATAAAAAATCGACCATTTATAACCTTCGACACACTTCCTTCTTTGTGTTTTTGTGGTTACCTCACCGAAGACGATTCTATTCTATAATGAGTTTGCAACATACTTTTTTATTGAATTTTTTTTTTTTGTTAGTCTTTTATTAATTTTATATTCGGTTTGCTGAACGCTTCAGTCATCATAGCTTACGAAGACTTCTGGAAGTTACTCATGTAAGCAATATAATGTGGCTAAAAGCCAATTCATGATCTTTTGATTCGTTAGAGATGTCAATAGCTAAAAGTTCTTATAGGTTGCCAGTACCTCTGCGTCTAAATGACATTTCCATTGACAAGGTGGACCAGTTTAGGTAAATTTAGGGCATGGAGTCACGGCCGGCTAAAACAATGCCAATATCGAGGCAGAACGAACAGCGCTCTCCATAAAGCGATTATCACACTTTACAATTTGAAGGAATCCAATTTAGGAACCTAAGTAGTGAACTAGTGATCACACTACACAAAATTGATTTCTAAATCGAAGACATAGAATTGAAAATAGATAAAATCTAAATTGGATCCAATCCTTCAAATTGTAAAGTGTGTGCTTTAAGGGCCAATATGCTAGCTCGCAGGTTTGCGCGATTTTCCGAAAATGTGTAGATAAATTGTCAAGAATAATAATGTAACATAGCATAACATAATAAGAGTAATAATAACATATGATATTGCTTTAGCAATTTTTTTCTTACTTCATCCGAAAATTATTTACTTATTTAAAAACAGGAAACTTTTATCCACAATTTTTTCCTTATTCTTTAATAAGTTCGCAGATTACTTTCTTTAGGAAAATATGCGTAGCTTTCACAAATAAATACTTACGTATTATATTTCGTGTATGGAAAACGCGTAAGGTATAATTGCATATATTTATGCCTTTGTCAAGTAAGATCAAGTAAGGTCAAAGCATCCAGGGAACTTTCACTCGAATAACATTCACTACTTAACTACATCTTAAAAATAATTATATTTTACAATTAAATACGAAATTAACTATGTATAGGCCTACCAGCATCTCATGGGAAACAAAAATTTGTAGAGTGCAAAGTGCAATACGGAAATTTGCCTAAACTATTTTTATACTGTTTAATTTTTATTTGTCTTTAATATATTAAGTATTTAACTATACGAGGTTTAGACGTGAATAATTATGATTTTAAACATTTCATTTATTTTTTTAATACCATCAGATTCAGGTATACTCCTAACTGGAAATAGCATTGCTTAGTTTTTTTTTTTTTTTGAGGAATCGACTAAAGACAGAAAGTTAAGAATGTACAAGGGATTTCTAACAAAAAGGTCCTTTTTGACGCCCTAAAGACATTTTTATGTTAAAACTTTTTAATTTAAATTTTTTAAAAGTGCTGTGTTACATTAGTTATTTACTACCTGAGCGTGGCCCACGCCGCCCATCTTTTGTTCATACTAGACAAGGATAGGTTGATTTAGAAATGTGAACGAGCGAGGGGAGAGTGTAATGTTACTATTTAAAAAAATGTTGATACATTGTACCTTTTCTCGCTAATAGCAAAGAAAAGAAAGATAAGTATATTTTGTATGTCTCTCGACTTTTTCGGTATAGCATGTGTGCATTACTTTTGCATGTCTGTGATTTTGAATCAGTGCAGTGTTATAACGACGACTCCTTAGTCACAGTATAATAAAGTGTACTTAGCGTCGTTAGTGCTTAATGATTTGGATTTTGTTTAGTGATTTAGCTTGGTGGTTCGACGACTTAGCTTGTATCTGGACTGGTTTTGTGAATCAAAATGCAGCGTTATTCAATATTCATACGGCACAAGAATACGCTTTGTTGAAATAATTTTGAAAAATTGTAATATTACAGTACCGTATCCCACGTGTTTGTTGTTGAAATTGTAATCTTTTGTTGTAAATAATAAATAATTTGAAATTTAAAATTTTGAAATTTATAGTGAATGCAAAGTGCTGTTGCAGCCCTTCATAGGAAAAAATACCCTGCCGCGCTTAATACAATTTGCTGCGCATTCATCAGAGTCGGAATCATCAGTCATTCGAAAGGTATAACCTGGCAGCGGCTTCGGCGGTACGAGCACTGTGACACTAGCTGATATTAATACACAAGACCAGCGGCGCGGCGGCCTAGGGGTGGCGAACCAGGGCAATCGCCCGGGGCCTCGCGCAACAACCCAAGCAAATTTAAAAAAATATAGATTTTTTTTAACTTTTTTTTAAACTTTTGATTTTGATACTTAATTATTTATTCAGGTTATTACATAACGGTAAATTGAAATAAAGATAGTTAACTAATTCATTCATTCAAAACATAATTGAAAAATTCATTATGTTCGCCTCAAAACAATTGAAAATCGGTTTTTTTATAGGTCGCGCGGCGGATTAAGACTTTTTGGCAAAAGTAGAGAGGGCATGCGCAGAATTCAATTTTTAGGTCTGTTTGACTTAAAAGTAATGCGTCTTTGTGAAAAAACGTTTTAACACGACATCGCACGATGATTTTATGGAAAGAACACTGCCCGGATGAAAAATTTTTAAGTAGAGAGTGCTAATATAAGAGAAAAAAAATCATTTCCCTTAGCAATTTTGTGCGCAATTGTACACATGCGCCGATTGCCCCATCTAATTTCGCGATCTGACATTAATATAACGCGCGACCTATAATATAATCGCATAGCGCTCGGGTCAGCTCGGGTCGGGAGTCGGGACATAATGTTCTGCTCCTCTATCGCTTGGGGAATCCCCGTGTTTCATTTCGTTCGTCAACTCTTGTCACCTTGGAATTGTTTTGCTTGCAACATATGTTACAAAGTCGTTACTGTACCGTACGTACATATCTTTCAATTTTATTGAATACTAGCTGGTTCCCATGACTTCGTCCGCGTTGAAAAATATTAAGTAGCCTATCCTGTGTCCCGTACGTCCAAATGTTTATCTACCAAGTTTCATGAAAATCAGTTAATTCATTTCAGAGTTATGGAGGAACATACATACATACATACATACAGAAAAAAATTCTAAAAATCGTCAATTTAGGAAATAGGAAAAGCCGCAAACATCAATTTTAAAATTTATCGTCTCTGTATTTGTTAATTTTGTAATTCTTTCAATGTAACATATTTTAAAACTCAAATTTTATTTATTTGTATAACTTTAGCATTTCTTGTCAAACATGACAAATACCTAAACCAAACTACCAGACCTACTTTCGCATCACATACTTTTCACGAAGGACAAAGGGCCTCGCAAAGACCTGCCGCCCGGAGCCTCGCAATGGGTAAGGCCCTCGCTACACAAGACATTGTGCTTGACGAAATTGAGCAAGACCCATCTACCTCTACTAGTATAAGTACGACCTACTGAAATCTCGAAGACGACCGTGCACCGTATACTGAAAAAAAATTAATCTCTACCATAGACGCGTCAAAGCTCTGCAACCGGCGAGAGATTACAATGCAAGATTTTTTTCGCTGACAAATGCTTGCCAGAATAGAAAGAGACCCACGATTCTTCGATAATTTTCTGTAGAGCGAAAGATTCTCACTGTCAAAATAATTTTTTTATCAAATTCCTTGCAAATATTTTTTTTTTCAAAACAGTACAATAGGTACTCAAACTATTTTACCGCATTTCTAATAGAGTCTGTAAGGAATAAAATAATTCCAACAAATTTCATCAGTGTACATCAGTGTTTTTCAATCTGTGGCACCAGCTAGTAATGAATATAGGTACCAAAATAGAAATAAATATAAACGTAATAAAAAGGTTTTTTTTAAGAACTTTATATTCATAAATGGGTACCACCAATCACCTTGAACTTTTTTGTGTATTTTATTGAGTGCCTGATGGTTGCACTATTAGGAGCTCCAGGGTTATCCATTCTTTCTAGGACATTGTATATGTCTAAATGTTGCATAAATTTGTACCAATAAAATCCTGGCTATGGTAGCGGCCAATGTAAAGGCGGGACATGGGATGCTTCCTTTTTTTGTTTGTGACATGTAAATCCTTTATATGTACAACCGTCACAAATTAATCCAAATAAGAATTTACAATAAACTGCTGCTGTACAATATTTGTGATAGATGTTTTTCTTTGTTTCAGGTAGCGTAGAAAAATGGCGAGATAAATTTACAACAAACAACAATGAACAGTTTAATAGAAATAAAAACAACTAACGAACTGATTGGGAACCTTAACAGTGACGGTAAAGAACACGGAACCATCAAAGAATTGTTGAAAAACTTCATCTTACCACAACCAAATATGGCTATTAATCTAAACGATAAATGCGTTTACACGATACCCGTTAACATTAAAAGTCAAACAAAAATAAACGAAGCTAAACAGGCATTTCTAAAATCTACAGTAAACGCACATTCAATTTCCGATAAAAAAGAACCCAAATATGAGCCAACTCTGCATTACGCTCAAATCGCAGTTACAACTGAAAGTGAAGATACTAGAAGCACCGGTGGAGGGAACAAATTAAAACCAATAGGTAGTCCAAAAAAAATTGGTTATGGTATGCAAACAGAGGCACCACAACTCAGAAAGAATATAGATCAGCACCCAAGAAAAGTAAGCTTCAAAATAAGGAATACGATGTCTGCATATAAACGGCCACCTGTAACAACAAAGACGATGACCATCGCCAGCACTAAGGTATCCGAATTAACAAAGAAATTCAACAATTTAGTTACAGATTCTCATAATGGATCAACTAATCGATCAAAGTTAGCAAAAACTATCGAAGATCTACAGTCAGCATCAAAATGTTCTGCTAGCAACAGTTCAACTCCCTCTTCAACTCTCAGCTCTAGTCCAAATATTAAAATAGTATTCCGTCACCGACGTGGATCTAAAAAACGAAACAGTAGAAAAAGATGTTCAAGTATGGATTCAGCGGATAAATTACGGTCTTCGGACTCTACTGCAAAGAGCCACGTTATACGTTCCAAATCAGATGGAAATAAAGTTCCAAAATCACCTAAAAAGCGTTTAAAAAATCAAAGTTCTAGCGAACTTCATAGTGGATCAGACTCCGTTGATGGTAACCCAGCAATACATAAAGTGAGTTCTCCAAAAGAAGAAGTAAAGAGGCCAGAAAGTATTGTTGTTAAAAACGTAATAAAAAAATTTGAGTGTGAGATCAAAGCTCAGACTGTAGCGAATAATACGTTAAAACGTCAAAATAACCAAAACAAAACTCCGCCTCCCATCAAAGAAAAACCTAAAGTACCTGAAAAGAAGTCTTCATTAGTGGTAACTAAGAATCTCGTGGTGAGAGACGGTGTTCCAAAAATTAAAACAATTAAGCCTAGTGTATTATGTGATATACCACCAAAGCGAGATTTTGATATAAATATAGAGAATCAAAAGAAGAAAGAACCACTATATGATAAAAAGAAATACAAAACTAATTACATCCATTCAGAAAAACTACCATTGAAAGCTGTTGAAATTATACAAGAAGACGTAAACGAAACTACAGAAACAACAAATCTATTCACAGAAGAAAAGTTACAAGCAATAAATACAAAGGAAGAAATAAAAATTCAAACTGTTTCCTCTCAGGCAACGCCCAATGAATCTTTTCTTTGGAGAAGAAAAAGTAGTACACAAATTTATTCAGACAGTGAAAAGTTTACACCAGATAGTCCTTACAGTCTTATAAATGCTGTCGTTGAGTCTACTGCAAACAAATCTAGAACATATCAAGAGATTGTTTCGTCATCGAGTGAAGAAACAAAAATATCAATTAAAGTTGAATCTCAGGACAAAGACCAAACTTGTGAAAAGAATCGTGACACTAGTTTAGATTTTGAAAGTGACTTAGTCGAAGCCTATAACAAGGATGTTTTAGTTGGTTTTACATCAAAGCCCAAAACAGAAGAAGTTGCTGAAGACGATTACGAACCTCTAGAACTAAAAGATAACATTTCAGTTGTGCCTGTAATGCCTCCAGATAGAAACTCGAAACTGAACTGTCCTCTGCCAGAAATTCCGAAAGAGGAAACGGTGGAATCTCCAAAAAGAAGTCTTAAAGAAAATATTTACCAAAGCCTTTTAGAAATGAGGTCTCATCCAGAAGGCGATGAAAGCAGTATACATAGTTATGAGCTTTATGATAGTCAAATGGAAGAAAGAACACGAGGTGACGGTGACAGTGACGACGGTTACGAATACTGCAAGTCGCCAATTAAACCCTATTGTCTCACTTCAAGTTCTGGTATTCAGATTGCTGAAGATTATAAGCCTGATTCGAAAAATAATAATAAAAACTATATAATATCAAAATCCGTCAGTGGCACGTCTACAGTTAGTTACGAGAAAATCGGTTCCGACAGAGTATATGAAAGAATTCCACCACGTCCGCTTAAATCTAAAAGCAGCAGTCCAAGCAGTAATCGTAACTCCATCATATCCTCTGATTACACAGGATACAATGATTCTGAGAACATCTATGATACAATTAGACATAATGATGGGGTATCTTTATCGCATTGTTATGAAAGTATACCAAATAGTCCAAACGTAGTAAAGTTAAGAAATGATCTGAAGAAACAATTGGCGTCAGCTGTACAAAAGAGGTTGTCCTTTGACGCCATATCAAACGTTAGTCAGTCCACGCTATCAAGCGAGCAGAAGACCAACAGTATATACGGACAGAGATCCGTGATCAGCTACAACGGTCAAGAGATAGCTTTCCAAGTACCTAGCAGCGAGACCAGCGTTAGCGACAGAAGCGATAGAAGTGACGACTGGGTCGACGTTTCTGATGAGGAAAAAACTAATGAACAAAAAATTATCATGTAAGTAGTGTTTATAACTTTAAAAATCATTTATGTCATTATTTTTTTGTAAAGGTCAAAATTAATTGCCACTAAGTTATGCGAGGTTATGTTGGAAAATATTTCTGTATACTTACCTGATTCAGTTCTCACCAAAATCAAAACACGCCTATACTGTGATTCAAATGGCTCATTGTATTGAACCGTAAAGTTTTTATTGTCTGAATGGAACAATCAGAAAAATATTTTTAATTTATTCAAAAGACGTCATATCGTCTATAGTATAGTAAAGTATGACTATGTCGTAATCGCAATTTTAAACCTGGGACCATAAATGAATAGTCTCAACTTAAAAAAGACTGCAATCAGATCAATACCTTATCGTGACTGTTTGACCCAGTTAACATATTAGAGTTATAATCTATATCTAACTGTTGCCAAAGAGAAATGTAAACACAGTTATCTAGATCCAGATATCACACTTAACATCAGCCCTTCAGTGCAGAGTAAACAGGCAAACTTGTCTGACTAGGCAGTTAATTTTTTAATCAATTCAATGGATTTTACAATACATTGCAGCGTACGAGAACGGAGTAGAGGAAGAAAAAGTCCTGTCAGCTGGTCGCAAAAAGTACGCCATCAATGGCAGACATCGCCCAAACAGACTGAAGAAGATCAAGGTAAGCCAACTAATTTTAATAGTGATTTGGAATTTAGATGATGCATGAAATATACTGCAGTATTGGTGCAGTCAGTAAGTACCTTTCTTATATCACTTGAAGGTCGACGAAATAGACAAATATTTTATCAATATTTAACATATTGTACGTACGAGTACATTTTTCATTTATATTACATGCTAGCTGACCCGGCAAACTTTGTTGTTATGCCAAAAAAAATTTTGGGGGTGGACCACCCTTAACATTTAGGGGTATGAAAAATAGATGTTGGCCGATTCTCAGACCTACCCGATAAGCACACAAAATTCTCACACACACGCTATGTTAATAATATTATATAATTTGCAAATAAATAATAAACAAAATGAGATATAAACTATCCTATCTTTTAAGTTGGACCAAATAACAGATACTTATGAAGTTTGATCAAAGTCGGTTCAGTAGTTTCAGAGTTTATAGCGAACATACATCGTGACACGAGATTTATATATATATATATATATAGATAATATAAAGATGTACTTATAGCATATAAATAGGTATTCAGTAAACTGGTAAGTAACTTGGTAAACTTTGGCATTCCCTTATCGAAATGTCACAGCACACGAGATTTTATACTTAAAAAAAAAACAATGGAAGAGGTAATATATAAAATCTATTGTTCATATAGGAAACTTGCCTACCTCCGACAAGTATCTATAGATAGGTAGGTATCCAGCTTCCTTTACAACGAACAAAACAAAATAAAATACTCTTCTGTACGCAAGACAATAACAAAAATACTAAATACGAGCGGGACAGCGAGATGCTTGTAAGAGTAAATTAATGAAAATGCTTCCATCATCCTTATTAGTCCATAGCGCCCTTTTCCTTAAAGTCAGTGACCTAAGCGATAAAGGTCACTAACGTTCGCAAAGCGCAACACTGTTTTATTGCAGAAATTTGCAGTTTTAATTAGACAGTAGCGACATCTGTGAACTTATAATGACAATTGGACGTATGATTACGAGTGATAAGCTATTTCAGTAACCGTACAACAGGTGGCGTTAGCAGTCTATCGATTGATCCGTTTCGTAGTTTTGTTTTGTTTCCTAGAGTTGTGTTGTGTGCAAATCTATTGCGAAACGAAGACTTTATTTAATGGTAAATCTCCTGATGCTGCGAAAACATTAAATCAAGAAAAAAAAATAGAAAAAAAAATCGTCAAAAAAGTCAAACACGTCAAAATTAAAAAATTATGTCAACCGCATTATGTTAAATACCTCTACAGTCTGTTCGCGATCTTCAATACTATTAATTTGGGCCGTTAGGCAAACAGTACAAGCAATTACTATAAATTACTCCTCATAACATCAGCTATCTCTCAGTGAAAGTTCCGTCAAAATCAGTCCAGCCGTTTCGGAGATTAGCCGGAATAAACAGACAGACAATTTTAAAAAAGTGTCATAATGACTACAGACATCACTTCAATTTTATTTATTAGTAGATAATAACAGATATAATATATAATGGGAATAAATACTTATTATTAATTGTTAATATGGTATGTTAAGCCCACCTAGCGAATAACAAAGGAACTATTTTAAAATCTGTTTCATAAGTTTGAATTGTCAAATGAGCAACAATTCACGTCACTGCGCAAAGTGCGGTTTAAACACTATTGTGCAAATATTTAGCGGCGGACACTAAATAAGATTTTCACCATTGCAAACGACTAAAATTCTTTGTTTCCAACAAGTTTGCACTGTGACAGCTTAGGGTGGAAATCATTTTTAAAGGGCCTTAATTACGATGCAATTTCATATCAAATCTGTCGATTCAATTTGAGTTGAGAAATTGCGATATGACGATGTGAAGACAAATTTGATGCCTACTGCCAACATATTGAATATCAAGCTTGAGCTGTCCATCCTTTTTGTAAGAGGGGAAATGAGTACCTAAATACTATAGCTTCATATTTACTAGATGGATATTTACTAGGTTAGATACCTACCAAAAACAAAAACTAATTAATTAATTAATAATAATGTAAATTGTATTGTATATGAAGTATGAAGTTGTTAATATGAAAGTATAATTCATTCATAGTCTATTAGTCTATTGAAAAAAAAATCATATTATTAAAGAAAAGTGAAGTAAGAAACTTTGTACAAATGAATAAAACTAAAAGGAAAACTTCTACAGCGCGTTGTAACTTGTTGTAAGTTCCTGTCACAGCGACATCTAGTGACATTGAGACGTACCAAAAATATTTGTTTTTCATATTTTAGACAAATATTATTAATCTTATATTGTTTTATATAATTACTTCCAAATTTTCTGAGATATCGCTATATGAATAAGAATATTGCACTTACTAATAATAAGAATCTATTTAAAGAGTAGTAGGGATTTATGGGGAGGGCAATCACCTTTAAACCACTTTAAAAAATATATGACATTGCTTATTCATTCATTACGAAACCTAAAACCATTAGTAAAAAAAATTAAGAATATGTTTAATGTACTATCCTCATCTAATAACATAGCTCATATGAGTCGCAATCTACAGACATAGACGAAAAGCTAGACAGATAGTTTCGCAACAAGTTGCGCACGCGCCGCTGCTAAAGCGTAGGCGGTTGTTAATCGTTGCCGGATTCCTGCACAAACTTAAACCTATATGCATCTTTATACAATGTTTATATTATTTTAACGCCATGCCATTCAATAATAAAATAGTTTGTGAAGAAAAATACTTATATGTTTAACTTGTTCCTGATTCCAACTCCCATAAAATAAGTATTCTTTTAAGGTCAACAATGTATACGGTACTTACTATTATAAGTTACCAAACGATGATAGCAGCTATCTATTACTAAATTTAAATCATTTATTAAAATAAAATTACTTACTTAGGCTTATTATACGTCAATAGTTATAATATGCAGGTGATCGAAATATGCAGTTGACTCAATAGCCGAAAACTTGGAAAATATATTTTCTTTCTAACTAGAATGAATATTCAATGAGTAGGTACGAGTATAATGTCGTCATCAACGTATTGATTTTTTCTTTGTAGGACACACCACGTGGCTAGGGTTAACGTTATTATAGATTACGCTGCACACGACTCGACTGATTTTATAAAACGAATAAGTACTTTTACTAGCGCCATTATATGATATCAATACTAATAATAAATCTGTAAGGGTCGGTCATGGAGTAAGTTACTTTGTTTTCAGAGATATCGTGTTTATAGGCTCTATACATGATACTGACTAAATTTACGATTTTTAGATTTTTTTTCTGTATGTATGTATGTATGTATGTTCCTCCATAACTCTGAAACGAATTAACTGATTTTCATGAAACTTGGTAGATAAACATTTGGACCTACGGGACACGGGATAGGCTACTTTTTTCTTTATCAACGCGGACAAATTTGTTTTTATTATCTGTAGTTCCACAAAAATCTAACAGATGGCGGTGTACGGCGCACGTGTACAGTAATTACTCATATATTTTGGTTTTCAACGCCGACGATGTCGCGGGCACCAGCTAGTACCTAATATAATTACATGCCCATTGAAGCACCTTAGGCTCTTAGCTCTTTGACTCAGGGGTCCCAGGTTCGATTTCCAACAGGGACAAGTTAGAAAATGAACTTTTTAAAGTTGTCACCGATCTTTACGTGAAATTAATGGCAGGATTCACTGCATTTCACAGTCTAATTGGGCTACCTGACAGGTGGCAGTAACCACCCCTTTACAGAAGACCACCGTGCAATAACAGCAGGTGTGCTGTTATGTTTCGGTGAGTGAACAAAGGATACCAGAGCCAACTTTCCTATCCTTCATCGTGTTAGTTAATAGGCGACGTTAGCCATCTACCATCGATTAGTTAGACTGTTAACCTGTCTGGCGATCTTTACATAAAAATTAGTGTATAAGGTTGATAACAAGATTCTATGTAAGGAATTATTCCAGAATCATCCAGACGCGTTTCTGGAAATATAATACGTAATTAAGTATATTCTGTATGTTCGTCTGTAGCTTTCGAATATAAATCTTGGACGTTTTGTAAACAATCTTGATAATGCCAGGGAGTTGTACAATTTTCTTTCTGTCTGTATGAGGCTTATATAAAGATTTTATATGAAAGCGTAATTGACCTAGCTAAGTAAATGAAGCGTCATGTTTTTTAAGAAAAAAATCTCCAAACAAAAAAAAACACACTACTGTAGATAAATATGAGACCAAGAGATATGTAAATACTTAGATAGAGAAAGTAAAACGTTCTGAAAGTGTTATTAACAAAAAGTTGTATACAATTATAATTGCAGAGATAATTTCTTTAACTTGCATGCCAGTAACAACACATGTTACACGCATGTAACATATGTAATTATACCAAATATACTAAAACAATGACAAATCTAAGTAATTGAGTCTTGACGATTTCGATGCCTATAGCCATAAATAATTTTGTATAAAAATCTTGCGTCTCGCCCCCGGATCTAATTTTTTTCCTGCAAAATAAACAAATCTACAGGGCAGAGAAACATGTTTTCTAATGTTTACCGAAAGGGTTGCCATCAGAATAGGGGGAGGTTTTAGTCCGTAGTTCACTGGAGTCCCAGTGGAGTCAGACATGCTGATGCAAAGGAGAAAAAAAAAGTATATCTAAAACTGGTTCAACTTTTAGAAATCAATACTAATAATAAATCTGTAAGGGTTGGTCATGGAGTAAGTTACTTTGTTTTCAGAGATATCGTGTTTATAGGCTCTATACATGATACTGAAACTAAATTGACGATTTTTAGATTTTTTTTCTGTATGTATGTATGTTCCACCATAACTCTGAAACGAATTAACTGATTTTCATGAAACTTGGTAGATAAATATTTGGACGTACGCGACACAGGATAGGCTACCTAATATTTTTCAACGCGGACGAAGTCGTAGGCACCAGCTAGTTTATAATAAGTGTAGGTATTCATTACACATTAATCTGGTTCACCTTAAAGCACTTCTTGTTCTTCCTTATTAAACACGTTCATTCATATATGGATCGTATAGGAAGCATTTTAATGGGACATCAAACACGCTACTTCCATTCTCCGTTGTTTTTTTTCCGTTGGAAGTAATGTTTTTTCTTGTTCGCCATTTTGTTAACCAGTTACTGCTTCCTCACACGCTTCACGGACTGTTTTTATCAATAGTCAATATTGTAAACAGTTAAATATTTATAACAAATGCACTGCACATAACTTGTCATCATTTCTAACGGAGGCTGTTTTTAAAAATATTTTAACATTGTATTTCGCTATACAATGCTCTTCAATTATTACAAGTTTCTTAATGAGTTTTCTACACTGGTTTTCAAAACAATTAAATATATGAAAAAATAAAATAAGCGCAGGCAAAACATACACGAAGTGAACACAGCTTGGTTATTATTCTAATTATTTGAGAATATAGTTTTAGGGCATACAATATATAAAAAGTTATATATAAAAATATAATTACTTCCCCGTTTATCCCTCTTTCCATATGTGAAAACCGAATTAAAATCGGTCTACCCATTCTCGAGTTTTTGAAGCGTACACAAACTAATATAACATGTTTGTATATAAAACATTATGCATACTCAAACATATATTACAATTTAAAAGATTGTGTAAATGCCAGTTAGAAAAGTAGTTCTCTCATTTAATTCCGGAATTCACTCCTCAAATTCATCCAATATTACTTATTTTTTAAACTAATACCGATCAATACCTAAAATCGGTTTTAAACATAGATGGTTAGAAAGTAGAAGTATGTACATGTCATATTCACAAAACACTATATATTTTATTTTATTTTATTTTATTTGGGAAAACAAACAATTACACCGTGTATAATAAATATGTATGAAAACAGAAACATGCAAAAATAAAGGTAACAGTACAATAAAGGTATCAACAACATTTTCCTCAAATTGGTACACTAATTTTATACAGAGAAAGACATAAAAAAAAAAAAAAAAAAAAAAAAAAAAAAAAAAAAAAAAAAAAAAAAGACACCATAAAACTAAATCAATTTAGCAATTTCATTTTTATATTCCCGTGATCTAACAGAAAACAGATCTACACCACAAGACACAAGACAATTATTATTATTCACAAGACATTTAGGTATGTAATTATATTACTGTTTTGTATTACATCTCCTTGCATTGACCATGAACAGAACTAAAACATGTCATCAGTCATCAAACAAAACTAATTCATAAAAGGAATGCAACAAAAGAATTCCTCGTTAAGCAGGTACTTATTCTCATTCGATTAATATCTTCTCACGTCATCATCGTCATGTGAATTTCAACCTTGACCGTAAAATACATTTTAAATTAAGTCATAGAATGTAGCTCCTTTATTATTACTGTTTTAAGATATTCATTTAAAATTTCATATGTGAGATAACCATTTTGAAATGAGCCATAAGTCTTTAGCTCGTCGAGCATGGCTTTTGAAATAGCTAGGCTGAAACAAAAGACGATTACCATGGTTCTAATTAAAAATAGATAAAAATAAAGAGATAAAAGCTTTAGGTTTATTTAATTACATAAACTGGTACTTTTTTAAACTTCTTTAATCTGAAATTTAAGGTGGACGGTCTACCAAGTGGATCGGACACTGTGGCGAATAGACAAGAATCGATTCCAAAAAGACTTCATTAAGATAATTCAAATGGTAGCATAATTATTTTTTAATAATCAAAAAAGTTTCATCACTCAATTTAGATTGTGAATGAAACATTAAGTTTAAAACTTTCTTGGGAAAATTCAATAAATCTCGCCATGAGTTATAGTGAAAAATTTTCACAATCGAGAGAACTACTATACAATGCACATCGTAAAAAGTTAAATATCGACATTAATACGCGAGAAACTGTATCTTGATCTCTCAGTGAAAAAAGTCTTTGAATCAATTAACTACGATTTTAACAAATGGGAGTTAATATTTTTAATTAATGAAGGCAGAATCTTTTAAAGCCAAGTGTTAACTGGTTTTAAAAAAACGAATAAAATTCATTATTATTAATGAAAGTAGAAAACAGAGGGCCTAGTGCGAGTTTTACTCGATCAAACGCGACGAACACGTAAATGTCAATTTATATGGGAATGAAGCAGACCTACATGTGAGCCACCAGGCGGCGCTGCTTCATTCCCATACAAATTGACATTTACTTGTTCGTCGCGTGTGATCGAGTAAAACTCGCACTAGGCCCTCAGGAAAAGGAAACGTCACGAGTTTTTACAGGTATAGACTAACACAATTCTTTATACGAATTATATAAAGAGGTTTCTTTTAACGCGGATAACTAAGTATTTCCGGATAGATTATATTTTAGTGGTAATAAAAAAACACGACTCACAGAAGATAATAGAGAAAACGGCACATGTGCTGTTGTATTTTGGTGAGTTACCATCTCATTATTATCCTTCATCCTATTGAGTTGGCAGCAAACTTGCAGCATCAATAACATTACTTGTTAATGGGCGATAGAAATCGTCTATCTTCAAGTAGAACGTCAACCTGCCTGCTCACATTTCCATAAAAAAAAACACGTTGGATTTGAAACACATATACTAAAACATCATGAAAAATTGATAACTTTCGTTCAGTAATTTCAACAAACAGTTAATAAAGTTGCAAATTGTGAGAAATTCCTTTGAGGTTCAAATACAATACAATGGCTGCTTGGTTGCGTAGACGTGGTCTTGGAATTTAAACTGTTTGTCATTGTTTGCACGCCTGTATAGCTATAATCTCTGTCATGTTTGTCAGATGTATTATAGCAAAATAATTATATTAAATATATTGGAACATGTCACATAACCCAATCTGGCCCCAAACTTAATAGTGTTCTGTTGTCTACCAATGGAAAGAGCTATAAAACGAGGAATATTTGTGAATACAATTTGCAAAAACAAATCGCATTGAATCCGTACGAAGCCGAGGGCGGATCGCTAGTAAATAATTAAATAAAATAAACAACACAGAATTAAATTGGTAGAAATTTTAATGCAATGTATGTAGCCTTCGTTGAGTAACCTCACGGAAAGCCTGTCACTCAATCCGACCGTAGAACCTGAATTGAATAAGTTGAAGGCGGTAACAAATGCACAAATCTCGTAAGGTTTTCCAAATCGAGTTCACAGCTCAACTCTGATTCGACTAATTCGAACGTGAGAGCTCGATATACTAAGCTCTACTTGATGCTCGTATTATGTCATCGTAGACTCCAGCTAGAACAACTCAGACGCCCTAGATTTCTAGAGCATTACAATTAGCGACTATTTACTTTTACTCCTTTTTGGTATGTCTTACGAAACAGTGAGCTTTGTCTATATCTGTTCCATTTAGTTGTTCTTGTCCATTTCTAAATTTATAGTTCAATTGATAAGCGTTTCGCCATTTCGCTCTAGTTTCCCGGTTGCATTGAACCAGTTCTCCGAAATGCCATTCCAGTTGAATTAGTATGTTTGTAGCCAATCGACTATCTAGAAATCGCAATAATATATCTTTAATAGAAAGTAATTAATTAAAAACAAAGAAAGCACGTTTAAATGTTTTCTCCAAATCAATTTATAAACAACCGCCACTCTCAACTTGAGAAGAATTCTACTATGAGATTGTCGAAATTAATTCACCTAACTTTGTCGGCTAATTAATACTTCGACATCGGTATGTAATATATCTAAATAGTAATTCCACTATAACTCTACTGAGGGGCTAATCTTTTCTTCTGGTGTCTGAACAAAATTGACGACGTGACCTTACGTGTGAATGATAAAGCGCAGACCCCATGTTATTTCCACATAACATAACATGCAAACATACATAAGTTTATGCCCGATTCTTACCTACCAAAGAACAGCCTCGTACATGCACTGGGCTTGATTCTAATCCTGAATTATTATCACTGGAACTGTCACCGAACATTGGGCGGGCGAAAATTGTCTTTACAAATAAACTTAAATACTTATACTTAATTATACAGTGACTTTTTTCAAATTCATATAACTCTAGTAGAAGATAGAGGGATACTTTAAACGCCCCCGGTTAGATAAATAACACGAGATTTAGCAAGTAAGTTACAATGGCGTGGATCGAAATGAGATAGCCATTTGAAGTCACCATACTTAGTCCTTGTCGTGCATATAATTTTGAATTATAAGGGGTAATACATAAATGGTAATTCTGGTGGGCCCACGCGTCCGTTACATTTGTGGAGAAACGTGTGGGAGAGGGACAGGGTTTGCGGTGCGCTTGCGCATGTATCAGAACAAGTCGGTCCAGTACCTGCAAACACGGCGGTCGCATGAACGCTATAGTCACTGCTCCGCGACAGTGAAAGTGGCCTCGCGATTACAAACAGTGATGAAACTACTATTCAGTTCTATTATTAGCGATTATAGCTAAAAATCAGTGTTTTTCAATTGTGTTAATCAATTGTTTTGTATTGTGTTGTGTTGTCAATCTCGATTTAAGAATCACCAATGGTAACCGGATGGATGCTGGGCTACGTTGCGTACATTTGACCAAAAATGTTCTTATTCCTTTAAATGTAACAACTTACAAAATTCACTTAAGTACTTAAACAAGTTTTAACAAAGTTACATTTCACATAACAGTTTTAAAGTTGACGTATACGTATTATTCTACGCTTTCAACATTCATGTAAACATTGTATTTTGCAAAAAGTGGTTTCTTTATTAAATCGAACGAAATGCATTTGATCTTGTCAACCTTGAAGTCTCTTTTACAATCTTGTTCAAGTGTTTTATAATGTCAAGCACTAAAAATTACTTAGAATACATCAAATATTCTAATCCCTGTCATTACTTTGTTAATTCATTGAATAATCCTTAATTGTGTTTGATAATTACAATCATTAACCGACATCAAAACAGACTTGTAAGCAATACTGGAAATTTCCACGCAACAGCCCTTTGTCATTCTTTACAACGAATAAAACTTACCACTTACTTGCTCTCATCTTAAATATATTTGTACCTGGTACTCCTGTATATTTTGGCTCTTGCAGTAGCTATACTTACCTTCTTGTATATAGATTATATTATTTACTAGCTGGTGCCCACGACTTCGTCCGTGTTGAAAAATATTAAGTAGTTTATCCTGTGTCCCGTACGTCCAAATGTTTATCTACCAAGTTTCATGAAAATCAGTTAATTCGTTTCAGAGTTATGGAGGAACATACATACATACATACAGAAAAAAATTCTAAAAATCGTCAATTTAGTTTCAGTATCATGTACAGAGCCTATAAACACGATATCTCTGAAAACAAAGTAACTTACTCCATGACGACCCTTACAGATTTATTATTAGTATGGATATTATCATCTAAGTATATAAACAACTTGTTCCACTAAAAGTGGATTCATTCTATCCTGCCATTATATCTACCAAACGTGATAAGATCCGCCAAAAACCAAGGCTCAGGCTCAGGTTGTCTATATTTTACCTTGTTTCCGCTTTCTTTGTCTATATTTTTATCAAATACCACGTCTGTTCCAATTGTTGTTGCCCTTTTATTAGGCAGAAGACAATCATTTGCTATCAAATAAGTAAATTGAATTTATTCGAGTTAGCATTTTACAACGTATACCTATGTACCCACATCCGCGTGTTTCGACCCACTGAGCGTGCGCAGCTATCCGGAACCAGCAACAATTCCAACAGATATTACAATAAACTAACAAGTTTATTTATCTTTTTTGGTGTAGGTACATACGGTAAACCAAATATTAATTATTCTCAAAATGTCTATTGTGAAATTTTTCAAATCATATTTAATGTACAACTTAAATGTTGTGTTAAAAAAATATATCTACACTATGTATAAATTTCTTAGGCTTCTCTTATTTTATTAAATATATATATTTCAAATTAAAATCGTTTCTCTACGGTTTTTACCCTACGGCGTGCTTTTGCCCACGACTTTGTCCATGTCTCTTTTTTCTAGGGCTTAGAAAAATTTATTCAATGTTTATTTCTCATTTATTTTCCTAAAACGTTACTTTGTTTTTTTTAGTAGATTCCTGTCGGAACAGTAGTTTTTTTTTATCAGTATGTAAAAGTATCTCATGTCCTTTTCTCGAAACCTGACAATGTATATATGGCATTAATAATATTATTAAGGATTAATCCAATATTTCCATTAATATACTATTAAAAATAATATCTTAATAAATAAAAGTTCTGTACGATGAAGTTAAATTTCACTATATCGTATCTACAACATTAGACTGAGTTAGGAACTACCATTTTTTAAATTTAACTCTTCCTTTCTTACTTTAACGTTGAGCGTTTATTTATCATCAATAGTTAGTTATTCGACATCAATATCTCAGTCATGAGAAAGTTTACAATTCATGTCGCCTGTGCCTCTTAGCTATTTTAAAATTCTATTTTCACTTTCGCAAACTCATCAACTCAGTCTAAAATTATTGTAATATCATATAGGTAAAACTAAAAATTGGATTGTGAATTAAATATTTGCATTTATTTGATATATTGTAAATAATAAATAGTAAATAAATCACGTACATTAAACACAACAGTTTTATGCCCCTTAAAGTTAACCTACTTGTCGACCTATACATAAAAAAGGTAATGTCACAGTTTAAAACCATTTTTTACGGTCGAGTAAATGACAATGGAATAAATGAATAAACTGTTTAAATATCTATGAAATTTAAAAGCTTCAATGATCAATGAATGCTTAACAGAGCATCCCAGATTCAGTATTATAGTCGTATCCGTTATGATACTTGAACTGGAGAACAGTTTCTACGGTATATAGAGCGTCTACAATTTGTTGTGAATGTTATCTATACTTATATTATAAAGAGAGATTTGTATGTTTGTAATCAATAAACTCAAAAAGTACTGGACCGATTTTGAAAATACTTTCACCTATAGAAAGCGACATTAACAACGAATAACATAGGCTATATTTTATAAAGTTTCACAGGCGAAGTCACGTGCAACAACTAGTTAAACCAATATAGTGGATTCTTATAAGATATCCACAGAATACTTCTATTTTGTTTTCTTATAGAAAGTAGTCTATAGAGAGTAGTCATTGTGAGGATAGATGTAAAAACGTTTTACGCTGCATTGTAGTTCAAGTTAAAAGTGTTGTATGTTTTTTAAATATTAAATATGAGCGACCCACACTCGCCTTCGCCCAGGAAAAAACTTAATTAGGTTTTATCATATATTGACGACATGTTTGGTCTAGTGGCTAGTAACCCTAGCTGTTAACCAAACGGTCGCGGGTTCGATTCCCGCTAGGGGCAAGTGTTTATGTGTTAACATTTACCTTTGTACCTGAGTCATGGATGTTTGTATTTATAATATGTATGTATTTACAAAAAAAAAAGAGATCTATGTATTATATCAACTGTCTGGTATCCATAATACAAGCATTAAGTTGCTTTGTGTGGAACTAGATGGTGTTGTGTGGAATGTGTGAAGATATTTATATATTTATATACAAATTAAGTGAAAATTTATCTAACTGATGGTGTTTTAGGCTATACAGACAGACAAAAAAGCGAATTCATAAATTATACTATGTGCTGAACTTACTTTTTAATTTTACTATAGCTGAAATATGCTATATATTTCAAGAAAAATATTTCATTTAATAGGTAAAATCTACAACTTCAGCCGAAAATAAACTACGTCTAATTCATTATAAACCATGTCCTATAAATTAATTTTGCTTACAATAGTGTAAGTTTATAAAACTATTAACTGATTGTGCAGTTCTGCTGAGGAACAGAACAGATAAGCTAAAGTTTCGTAACATGTAATGCTCTAATTACAAAGCTATAACACAAGTACAACACCGGCACCCGCCCAGTTTTGCAACATTACCATAAACAATTACGTATATCACATGCTCACGATACGTTCCGGCCTCACACGAGTTTTCCGCATATCCACCAATCACGAAAATAGTAAAAAAAAATTATTTAACTATATAATATATTTTTAGAATCATTTCATTGATTGATGACTGGTTAGGGTGCTTGCCTTAACGCTCTGTTTCAGGGGCCCCAGGTCGATTCCCGGAAGGGACAACTGTGGAAATGTACTTTTCAAAGTAAATTTTATAATAAGTTGTAAAATTTAGAGAAATTTTATCCTGAATAATAATCCTATCGATTAGTATAATAAAATAGCGAGTGTTTGTTTTTTTTTTAATTTTAGTTGGTTCGAGTCCCGGGCGAGCCAAGCGAGTTTTAGAAAATCTTTGTATGCAGTTTTGTTTCTTTTTAAATATAAAGGAATTTCTTCTTTATGTAAAATGAGCCAAGTTAAGGATTTAAGGTAGTTTCCCTCCAGGGCCCGACTTATTTTTCCACCTTGTATATTATACTAGGTAGTTAAAAAAAATTCTACCAAAATGCGAAGTCTGTGCACAATGTGTTTAGTCTGTGGCTTCGTTAAGCATTGTACGCTGCTCGTACGATCATTGAAAACGCAACTAGAGTACACTAACTAAGTACAACCAATGTCATTCGCCTTGTTAACATTATTCGGTACATTTGCAGTTGCTCTGCTCATAGCATTGAGATGAGGATAAAATCATTGCCGCTCGGTACTCATACTGCCGATGGAAACTACCAGTTGACCCTGAGACGCCCGGTTCAGCAGCTGCCGGCTTATTTCATTTTTTATTATAACTTGACCGTCTAGAGCAGTGTTTTTTAAACTGTTGACCGCTAAAGAAGCTCTGTGACCATTTTACATTGTACATAATATGTACTGTATATCAAATGATAAATTACTTTGACATGTTGACATGCAATCATAAATTTACCTTTTCTATAGTAAGGCCAACGAGATCAAATAAGACCAAACACACTTTCAATTAGTAATTAATTAATTACTTGGCTAAATTTAAACCAATTTAATCTTAATGCAAATTCAGTAGAATCTTTTTTAATTGCTGAGTCTTCTCCTTGATTCTGTTTCTGTCAAACCGTATAATTATAAATTATTATAAAACTTTTTATGACGTGAATCTTTAAATTTGCTTCCATAGTGGGAGACAATTCAGAAAAGTAATGACAAAAAAATCGGGATATATATACCTACATTATATGTATACGAACGTGTATGTAGCTACGTGGATCCAAAATTTTCGGCCCGGCAAAGAAAAAAGGCAATGTAATATATATATATATATATTTCATTTTCAATATTTTCGACCTCTAAAAATTTTCGGGTCATTTAATTAAAATTTCTATCCCTTTATAAATATCCAAAATCTGGATAGTTAATTTCTGAAATATTATCAAACTCATTTTTTTGATGATTTTGGGCCAGTATATGACTGACGTTAAATTACTCTAAAATAGTCATAGTTTCGTCTCCCGAGAAGAATATGAGAAATTCCGTGTCATCCTGTATATCCTATATACATATCCTATATTGTGTCATATAACATATAAATTAATATAGTTTTTAAATTAACATAATCTGTTGAATTTATTGTGTTTTAAATTTTAATTTTTTATTAAGTTTGGAAATCACTAGTACGGGAAGTCAATGTGCAAAACGTTGCATAAATCCGGCGACCATTTGGTACATCAACCAAGTAACTCTCTCCGACGTAGATGGCGAACCGGCTCATGTGTGAATTAATTGTGAACGCTCTTTGTTCGTAAAATGCATGTGATTTTTACGAAGTGATGAAGTGATAACAGTGATGATGAAAAATGGTATCGGAGAAGCCGCCAGTGAACGGTGGCGTTGGACCGCCGCCGAGGCCGCGGACATTCCGAAGGAATTGCGGCGATCAAGGTGGTATAGGCTAAACGTAATTTGTGCACTCAATAGACAAACGAAGTCTTGATGACAACAGAACAATTTTTTAATAAATAACATAACACAGACTATTTTTTTATAATATATAGGTAAATCCATTTATAACTGGACTAGTTAGTTGTTGCGCTCTGCTTCACTGCTGTGGTCTTGTGATAAATTCCACAACACACAGAATATTCAAATATATAAAAAAATAATTAAAAAAACTATCTTTTGCTTTATAATTCTAGATTCAAATAAATATATATTTTAATAATTATATATTTTAAACATGTTCTTTTTCCAAAATTAGTTAAGTATTCTTTTATTTGTTTTAGTTTTGTTTTCTATGCATTAAAGCACCCATGTTTCATCTAAAAAGATAAAACATGGATTCCAATAAAAAAAATTATTACTTTTGAACATAATATGGAAAAAATGCGTCTCAAACCGCGCTCAATATCAATGACGTATACGGAACTAGCGTGACTGACTATAAGAACGAACGGTGGGTTATTGGTTCAGCCGCTTTTGTTCCGGTAATTTTGCTCATAAAATGGCATAAATATATTAATAGTTTAAGCATAATCTACTATTATAAATATTTTGAAACCTCTTTTTGTTATTTCAATATCCTCAAACTTATATAAACGGCAATTTGATAGGTAAAAAACCCATTATCTTACCACACAGGAACTACACTACCTGGATAAAAACTCGTTCAATTCATAAACATCCAAATGTTTACCAAAAAAAATCATAATAATTATTACAATAGTATAAATATTTCCTTTAATGCTTCCTTTAACAAAATTACACAAAATCATAAGTGCCCAAATATCAATGAATTCTTTATTTACTTTAATATATAATATATGTTTTTCTACATGTTATTAAAACTATAATTATATCTACTGACCGTAAAATAATTTAAAATTCTTAATTTCTGTTCGTCTCAAGCTTCGTATTTTCAGTACGTTCAGTAAGCCTATATCACCTTGAATGTTATTTTTTTAGTATTTATAACATCCCCGACAAATATTTACATCGATACAAGTGCCAAGTCACCTTACTACAGCACTAATGATGAAGAAACAAAGAATGTTTTAAGGGAATTGGAGATTGATAATGAAGTGATAGTATTAAAAGCGTTTGAGCCACTTTGGTGGCTCAGCGTGAGGACAATATTAAGTGATGGCGATTTCGAAGTGCAAGATCTCAACGCATTTATTGGTAACTAACTTCCGCAATTAAACAGTAATTTATTTAATTATTTAATTCATAATTAACTTTTCGTAATTAATTAATTACATTCGTAAGTAACAAGTTACTTTTTAATAAGTAATTAAATTATTAATTAGCATAAATTTAGAAAAAACGACACTTCCTTTTGTCTAATACTATTAAAATTAATAATATTAAATCTGGGAATTTTGATATAAGTTTGCATGATAAATTACATACTACGTATGAGTATAGATACATGTGTCTACTTTACATATTGGAGCTGTGATTACACTTATAATATAAACATTAACTTTTACTTTTGATAGAAAGTTATACAAGATCATGTACATTCAAACATGTCAATAATTAAGAGTATTATTATCGGCTCGTATATGATACAAGCTTGATTGACATTTATATATTTATGCCAATTTATTTTCGATCAATATGTATTTTTTTTAAATAAACAAAACCTACATAACTAGCCATTTTCAAAATTGTAATTCAAAACAATTAGTCCATAACATATATGGTTATATTATCAATTGTTTTTACAAATAACTCTTTCCCGACGACGCGATCTTCTTATCGTTTGTTCCAGTAATAATCTGAATAGTTTCTGCAGTCTCCAGTAAAAGTTAAGCTTATTAAAACCAATTAATTGCAATGAAGAATTCGTCTATAGCTCGATTTATTGTTTAACCACAGTTTACGCTTTAACTTTTTTTAAGTATTGAAATATTTATTCAATCTCTATTGCTCATATTATGTCTTTACAAGATCCCTAGGGAACAGTGCTTTTTACCTGATTAAATATATTACTGGATTATAGGTTTATGTCGCTTTCTGTTTGCAAAATTTTGCGGTGATCGATTGAGTAGTTAGGCGACAAACTTACTTTCGCATTTATAGTTTAGTTAGGATTCCAAGAACAGAACTTGTAAACGTTACCTATAGGCACTAAAATTGTCCTATGGTTTCATAAGACACAAGATGTGAAACGAGCAGGTGAAATAGCCGTTTCAACACAAGTTACGAAAAAACAAATGCGGGCACGCTGCACCGTGACGCCAATCGGGGCCCGGCGTCGTTATGTAACTGCGTAGGCCTTGACATTTATTGTTAGTTATGGTATACTTGCAAGCTTAGAGGATTTGTCATGCGAAATTCTAAGGTGCTTCTTTCTAATCGTGCCTTGATAATTTTACCACGTTCAATATAAATACTTTGCGCAATTATTTAGGAAACCTCTAGTACCTTTAGTTCCTATTTTCTCATTAAATATCGGCAGCACCTTTCATAAACCGTGTTTATTGCTAGCGATTTTGGCCACCTATCTTATATCAAAGATTCTATCAAAGCCAATGTTTCTTAGTCGATTTCGTCCTAATCAAAGCCCTAATAAACCTCTCTGGCAAAAATATCTCGTGGTTTGGTTTTACTGATTGTATAAATTTAATCGATTTTAAAAATAATTGTATTTTTATGTTAAGAACATTAAATTATTTGAGCTTTTAGACAACTCGCGTGCGCGCGCGTGGGTAGTACGATTTCTAAGTAAGTATACTACAACACTATAAAGTTAGTGTCCAACGATAGGGTTTGCAGTCGTATACCTACATTTTTTTTTAATGTGCAATTTATAACCCCCTATTTAACTGGTTTAATTTTAATTGTCTACAGACTGTGACAGCAGTGACTCGGGTCACTTATACGAGTCTCTGGAGCCCTCCCCGCCGCACCCACCAGCCCATACACCTCACACACCAATCGAGGAAGACTTCGATTCTTTCGACAGCGACACAGACTCAGATGACCATGAAAAGGTGAGTGCAACGACTTATTCGACAATTAATTCGCGCGAGTCAGTCATAATTAACTGAATACAGTCATAACATATATAGATATATAGAATATTTAGATATATAGAATATTTAGAT
The DNA here is from genome assembly GCA_936446665.2 of Synanthedon andrenaeformis. Classification (NCBI taxonomy): domain Eukaryota; kingdom Metazoa; phylum Arthropoda; class Insecta; order Lepidoptera; family Sesiidae; genus Synanthedon; species Synanthedon andrenaeformis. Next base: position 1,338,100 of record OW387780.2, on the reverse strand, counting down.
ATCTAGAATATTTATTATATTGTAATTTATCAATGTTGTAGAGGGCTCGTTGTAACTTTTTAATCGTTAACATTTTCATGTTACTAACTTACATAAAGTGTCTACATTCAATTATTGTTTGATCTTAAAGCCAGTAAAATGTATATAAAATTTTATACGTACATACTTTTATATATCTACGTTGTTACAAAAGGATTTATACAGAATAATAATAATCTTACAGTGTTATTGCCAACATAAAGTGACTAATAGAAGGTTATCAAAAGAGATAAGATGAAAAAATATTAGTGAAAAGTGAAAACCCAATCCCAAGCTCAGTCGCGTTTGGTTTCAACCGAATCGGCTTTTTTACAAATTTTTTTTTATATACTTAAGTTACAAATAATAATTGTTTATATATTTTTTTATTATTTTCTAGACTATACACAAAGAACAGCTGCCGTCACTGCCAACAGCACGATTACCGTCGCCACCTAGCGGCCAGTACACATTGACGAAAATAGCTAACGCAGCTCAAAAAAAAATGCGACAACTTAAACGAAACCTAACGAAAAGATATTCTGGTAAGTAAAATAATACCATCAAAATCCAACCTTCCGATACCGGGAATCGAACCCGAGCCTCCTGGGTGAGAGCCAGGTATCCTAGCCACTAGACCATATCGGATATTTACTTACAGTGTTCAAATTTACAATTACTTCTTTAAATTAATTTGATTTTTATTGTTTGATGCTTTGTTTGATCCATTTTTTTTTTATTTGAACAATCAAGCCGCCCCTTTCACAATTTTATACACAAACCTGCCTCATTTATCCCTCTTTCCATACGTAAAAACCAAGGTAGTTTACGGAGAAACAGACATGACGGATAATACGTAGAGTTAAATATTTAATGAAAGAAATCATTACTGATTGGTTAAGTCGTTTTAAATCTTAAATCGTTATATGTATTGGAATCATAAGTAATTTTATTTATGTAAAGAAAAATATGTACATAATTTTCTTCAATTTATATTAAAACTCTTTTTGTTATTACTGTATTTAAAACTATTTGGTTAAGCTACCATGAATTATAAAATAATGACTTATGTCAAAAGTCAACTTATAAAAATACATTAAAAATATCTGTTGAAAATATTAGGAAAATATAGTTAATGCTGAATTGTAAATATAAGTGTAGGAATCGACATTGTAATTAAAAACATTTAATGTCGTTTCTTTGTTTACAGGTATAGTTACTTTAATATTTGTTTGATTGATAGTTATTTTAATATTTGTTATTTTTTTGTAAATGTATGAATTGCAAAATACAATCTTTGTTTACAGAGAAACTCAATTCTGTTTTAATTGACTGTCGTCCTAACCACTAGAAAAATATCATTATAAAACGACATTACTTGTAAAAAAAAAATGGAAAAGTTGAAATTTACTTTTCAATCAAAACAAACAACAGACGGAAAGTCTAACTATATCACCATAACCTCAATTGTCACACCAGATGATAAAGTTTTCCTGATTCCTGAAGAATATCAAGCAGCATCACTTCATAAATATATCTACACTTCTAAAACTTATGCTACAGTGAGAAATACATTAAAGAAAAGACATCAAACTAGAAGTGTATGGATAAAAGTGACTGAGGAAATATTACAAACATACTTCGATGAGGATGAGAATATGATTTTTCAGGACCAATTCCTAGAAGAAGTTACCCAAGAACAATTGACTAGTACTAAAAATAAGAATTCAGAGGATCCTGTAGTGAAAATTTTAGAGAAATTAGTTGAAAGTCAACAAATGAGAGAAAAAAAAGCATGAAAAAATTAGCTGACAAGTTTGTACTTGAAAAATTTGATGGAAAAAATATAAATGTACATCACTGGATGGAAGTATTTGAAAGAGAATGTGCAAGGTTCAATATAGAAAAAGAGGAAGAAAAAATTGAAATCTTCAGATTATTTCTAGAAAAATCATGTACTGATTGGTACTCCTCAATGATGATAAAGCTTAGTTTACAATCAGAATGGGCAACATGGAAATCAAACTTTTTACAAACATATGCAAATAAGGGTTGGAACACTAGCAAATATGCTTTATCTTTCAAGTATCAATCAGGATCGTTATTAGAATATGCTGTTAGAAAAGAAAAACTTTTACTTGAAATAAGAAAGACAATTGATCAAGGGACCTTAATCGATATAATTGCTGCTGGCATACCGGATTTTATAACGGATAGGATCAACAAAGAGGAAGTTTTAGAAACAAAAGACTTATTTCATGCACTTGGCAATTTAGAACATTTGGTTTCGAAGAAGAAATTTCTAAAAAAAAAGATGATAATAGGCTAATAAAAGAAAAATGTAGCATTTGTGAAAAGTTAAAGAAAGGCGTGCGCTATCACTCAGAAGATTTGTGCTGGTTCAAGGCGAAGAATAACATTGAAAAAGAAAAAGATAAGAAACAAATAAAGCTCATTAATAATTCAGAATTAGAATGTGAACTACAATATGAAGAAGAAAAAAACTAATAGTGCCGCCATTAATTAAAGTAAAATTAGTATTGAATAAAAATGTTGAAGTCTTTGGAATTTATGATTCAGGCTCTAATGTGTCATTGATAAATTCAAGGTTATTGAAGATTAATAATAAGAAATCAAGTTATTGTAACAATACTAATTTAAAAACAATTAATGGCGTTAAAAAGGCTAGTGGCAGAATAACACTCGATGTGACCATTTTCAATATCGAAAAACAAATGGATGTCTTTGTAATAGACAAAGAAAACTTTGATTACGATTTTTTAATTGGTCTAGATTGCATAAAAAAGTTTCATTTAATTCAAAATGAAAACTTAGAAATTACGCAGAAAATCCCTATACAAAGAAGTGAAATGGTTTCTAAGGAAAAAAAATCAGATACATATATTTCTAAGGAAATAAAATCTGATAATTCAATAAACTTCAATGAAAATATCTGTGTAGAAAATTTCGTAATTTTAATAAATCATTTAGACTATGAAAAACAGGCAATGATTGATGACTTAATATTGAATAATAAGTCTGTATTTGCAAAGGATAAATATGACATTGGAACGGTAAAGAATTATGAAGCACACATTGATTTATTAGAAGAAAAATATTGCAGTAAAAGAGCTTATCGTTGCACAATGGAAGACAAAGAAGAAATTGAAAAACAAATTGCAAATTTGTTGGAAAAAAATATAATAGAAGAGTCATATAGTCCATTTGCAGCGCCAGTTACATTAGCTTATAAAAGAGATGAAAATAAAAAATCTAGATTGTGCATAGATTTTCGAGATCTTAATAAAATTGTCGTCCCTCAGTCACAGCCGTTCCCACTGATTGAAGATCTAGTGGTAAAAACAAGAGATTGTAGGTTTTTCTCAACATTGGACTTGAACTCTGCATTTTGGTCAATACCTATGCGCGTTTCAGATAGACACAAAACTGCATTTGTCACACAAGAAGGTCATTTCCAATGGACTTGTTTGCCATTCGGCTTAAAAACCTCACCAGCTATATTTCAGAGAATAATGTGTAACATAATTCGGAAACACAAACTTGGAGAATTCACAGTAAGTTACATCGATGACATTTTAATATTCTCTAAATCTTTCTCAGATCATGTCATACATCTAAAACAGCTATTTCAGGCAATTAATAGTGAAGGTTTAAGACTAAAATTTTCTAAATGCACGTTTGCATCCGACTCGGTTAAATACCTGGGTCACATAATTCAAAATAATTCAGTTAAACCACTGAAAGACAACTTGATATCAATAAGAAACTTCCCAATTCCAAAAACGATAAAAAATGTGAGACAATTCTTGGGTAAGATAAACTTTTATCATAAGTATGTACCAAACATAGCAATAAAATTGGATCCATTGCATAACCTTTTGAGAAAAGGACAAAGCTTTAACTGGACTAAGGAATGCCAAAAATCATTTGATGAAATGAAACAAATATTATGTTCTCAACCAGTATTGACCATTTTTGATCAAAATTTGCCTATACACATATACACAGATGCTAGTATACTGGGAGTAGGTGCCATCCTAAAACAGCCACAATAAAACAATGAAGAAAAACCAGTAGCATACTTCTCAAAAAAATTGAATGAAGTTCAAAAACGGAAGAAGGCTATATATCTGGAATGTCTGGCAATCAAAGAATGTGTTAAGTATTGGCAGCATTGGTTGATAGGTAGAAAATTTACTGTATTCTCAGATCACAAGCCTTTAGAGAATATGAACATAAAGTCAAGACCAGATGAAGAATTAGGAGATCTAACGTATTACCTATCACAATATGATTTCCAAATTAAATATTCTCCAGGAAAATACAACATTGAAGCTGATTGCCTAAGCAGAAACCCAGTCTTAGAACCAAATGAGAATCTTGATGAACAATTAAAAGTGATCAATTTAATAAAACTAGAAGACATTATAAAAGATCAATTAAAAAATAGAATAATACAAAGTAGAAAAGAGAATTTAATATTAAAAACAATGTTTATTATAAGAAAGTAAAGGAAAAAGAAAAAATAATTCTGTCAGAAAAATTCAGTACGGATTTCATCAAAAGTGTACATAAAAACCTAAGTCATATAGGAGTAAAACAAATGCAAAGAATGATCAGCTCTTTGTACACAGCAGAAGGCATGACGAAAAACATTAAAAACATATGTGAAAATTGTGTAGTATGTATAAGGAACAAATCAAGAGGAAAAAATAAATACGGACTAATGTCACATTTTGGTCCCGCCACAAAACCCTTTGAAAGATGCTCCATTGATACCATTGGAGGTTTTGGGGGCTCAAGGTCGACAAAGAGATACTTGCACCTACTATCTGATCATTTCACGAGGTTTGCCTATATTTTAACATCAAGAACCCAAAATGCAAACGATTTCATAAAACTAGTCAAAAACATCACTGAAACTGCCGACATTGGCATGATTCTCTCAGATCAATACCCGGGCCTCAATTCTAGAGAGTTCAAAAAATATTTAGATGAAAAAAACATCCCGATAGTTTTTACTGCAGTGAACTCGCCTTTCTCAAATGGCCTAAATGAGAGATTAAATCAAACGATAGTCAATAAAATCCGATGCAAAATAAATGAAAATAAGACAAAATTAGCATGGACAACTATAGCACAAAATTGTGTAAAAAACTATAATGAAACGGAGCACACTGTCACTAGATATGCTCCAAAGTATCTACTAAATGGCACAGATGTTACGATCTTACCAAATGAGCTAAAACTTAAGAAGACTGAGTATGATTTGATTACAGACAGGGAAAAAGCTTTGGAAAATACAATTAGGTCACATAATTACAACAAGACAATTTACGATAAAAACCGAAGACACTTTGACTTCAAAGTTGGTGATACTGTTTTTGTGGATAATGGAAACAAACTGAATAGGAAAAAGCTCGACGAATTGAAAATTGGACCCTACAAAATCGTAGAAAAAATTTCAAATTCAATCTACAAGATAAACACTGGCCATAAAAGATCAGAGTCGAACTTTTTCCACATTTCAAAATTAACTCCAGTACCTACTCTAGAAAACCATGAAGAGGATGCGTAGGAAATCGTCTTGTTGTAACTTCCTTAGGGGGGAGATGTAAAGAAAAATATGTACATAATTTTCTTCAATTTATATTAAAACTCTTTTTGTTATTACTGTATTTAAAACTATTTGGTTAAGCTACCATGAATTATAAAATAATGACTTATGTCAAAAGTCAACTTATAAAAATACATTAAAAATATCTGTTGAAAATATTAGGAAAATATAGTTAATGCTGAATTGTAAATATAAGTGTAGGAATCGACATTGTAATTAAAAACATTTAATGTCGTTTCTTTGTTTACAGGTATAGTTACTTTAATATTTGTTTGATTGATAGTTATTTTAATATTTGTTATTTTTTTGTAAATGTATGAATTGCAAAATACAATCTTTGTTTACAGAGAAACTCAATTCTGTTTTAATTGACTGTCGTCCTAACCACTAGAAAAATATCATTATATTTATATTAAGTAAATAAAATATCTATTAAAAAAGAATCTGATTTAAAATCTTGTGTATTTTTTGTATAAATATTTATCATTACATAGTATAGTATAAAATAAAGTCGCTTCCCGCCGTCTATCCCACTGAATGTACCCTTAGATCTTTAATTACGCAACTGATTTTAATGTGGTTTTCACTAATGAAAAGAGCGTTAAAGGAGGAATGTTTTTATATTTAATCACCAGAAAAAAATTGCAAATGCTGCATTTTTTTTTCTCTTTATTTTTTTTCATATATAATTTCTCTTCCAGTGGCAATGGATGGAAAATCATTCATGAAATCTCCGTCGGCATTCCAAACTAACGCCACCAGCGACGGGACCACTAAAACTAAGAACACCATCGCCGCACCAATTTACGCCAATGACGAGAAACTAGAAGAGTGCCAACACACTTACACCAACTTGAGTTTCAATGACTCTAAACCCGTATTGAATAAGACTGAAAATGCAATGAAAAGTAACGGGTCTTTCAAGGAGGAACTCAAGACGATGTGCGACAAGCGGCACAGTTGCGGAGATGTGCCGCCGCCTTTACCCGAAAAACCTCCGCCAGAGAAGCCAACGACGCCGACAAGTGAAAACAATAAAAAAGACAGCGGTTCTTTGTCTAGGAAGACGTATTTTTCATTCAAATCGCGTTTCAGAAGAGCCTCCTCGTTGGCGGTCGACATGAACACAGACGTACCGAGCGCTTTGAAAATCACCAATTCAACCTTTTACCTAACTGACTCTATGGACGGCGATTCTGGATTCAGCAATTGGTGAGTCTTTTTTGAAGTAAAAATTTCTTAAGACGCGTTGGGCGCTTTCATTTTTTTTTTGGCCAAATATTGGAGCCAATACTTGGTTACAGTAACGGACTTTTTATAACTTTAGTATATATATTTACAAATTGTATATAATATTAAGCTTCGGTCCCTTTGGCAGGGTCCCAAGAATTTGTTGACTAAAATAATAACCAGCTCTGGAATTATTTTGACAAAATGTTAAAAAATTTAAGCGCGTTCGGACCCCACGGACCTTAGTAATTAATTATAGTAATTAATTATAGTAATAACAAATAAATAATCTAATAATTCTCACTTTTAATACCTAATCGAGTAATTCTTTAAAAAGTTCTTAACTAATTTGAACACATAAATATTTTGTTTATTCAGTAAACATTGATACTGTTGTCTTATTAATACATAATTGAAATTTATTATCGAGAGCAAATATTTAGTTTAAGGAAAACAATAAAGTAAATAAACAGTTCGAGACCAAACGCTCGTCAGTCTGATTAATTATGTTTGAGCAACGATCACTAATTGAAACAATATGTTGTAAAATTGAATTGAAATTATATGGACATATAAATTTATGTAATGTGTTTTGAAAGATTATTCTACAAAGCTCTTGTGTCTTATGATGAGTGAGTACATAGAATTTTATATCGTTTTTACTCAGATAAAAACGATATTATAAGGTATATAAAATGCACTTGACCAACGCGCCTACTTAGAGTTTGTATATTATATATTATACTCTGTATTAATAATATTGTAATAAATACTCTTTATAATATTAAAAATAATAACGGTAACAACATTTCATCTAAAAATGTTTACAACTGGGAACATACTGTGAACTACAAACTGTTAGTTAAATCTATATATAATAAAAATCGTAAACGAGCCGTGTCTAATGTACATTAAATATTATTTTCAAAAAAAAAGTTTGTACACGTTGTAGTTATGTTACTTAAAGTCGGCAGACAAGCTGACTTGATGGTAGGTGGCTACCGTCGCCTATAACACAAGCAACGCTACAGGTGCTGCAAATGCGCCACCTACCATCACGTCAACCGTCAGGCTGTCTGTCGATCTTAATATAAAAAAAGATAAGGAGAAAGAGTAATCACCAACACCACGCCTTATAAACGTCGCTTCTAAACAATCCGATTCGGACATTGGGGCGAATTACTAAAGACACACTTTAGTAATTCGCCCCAATGTCATCTTTTTAATCGACGAGGATTTTTAATTTCTTATGTATTAATAGAAATTCAACTATTCATGGATGTATGATTGTTGCAGCAGCGACACGGCGCCCGGTTCGGATACGCTGTCGCCGACGGTTCCGGAACGACGCCGTGACGGTACGCGGCTGCGGCCCGGATGGTCCGAGTCTTCCCCTTGTCTGGCGCTCGAGAGGCCGAGCGTGCCTCCGCCGCCGCCTCCAGTGCCAGGCCCCACTGACCTTAGCGCTGTCAACGAAGGTACGCACCGGCGTCAACTGGACTCGCCCCACTCCCGTCTGCCTTACTGCAGCGACCACACTGCCCGCTAATCAATAAACCCGTTTCAAAAACTTAACGCCAAAACCTCTATATTTTTGTCTTTCAAAGGAAATTTTTTTTTCGCAGTGTTACTAACTCACAAAAAATTTTACTCCTTAAGCTAGTCAAAAATCCTAAAGATCGCTATAATTACTTGAAAAATCCTCTTTTGAAAAAACAATTTGTGTCGTTTGTTCTATATCGTGTTATTGTATAGTTTTCTTCTGGTTAAGTGAGAACCCAGAGATTTCGTATACAAAATCATAACTTAAAGTGACGATTAACACAGAACAGACTAAAATAGAGAAATGCTCTATCAATGTGTTGGTATATACGAGTGAGTATGTGGCAAGAAGTGAATAAAAACCCTCATAAAAGCCATCGAGCGTTAACGCGCGTTTCTACGAGCAGTCACACTACACAACACCGGTCATTATTGAAGTTTTTTTTTTTAAATAGTGTACTAGGACTAAGACTACGACTCGGATGGAAGCTCCGAGACATCTCATCCAAAATTCCTTAGTGTCTCAAAACAAAAGTTTTCGACCAATATATGTTGCGAGTGATGATATCTGCCGCAGAATCGTGGTCTGTAACTATGGACCTCGTAAGAAAACTCAACGAGCTATGGAGAGGGCTATGCTCGGGGTTACGTATGAAAGTTACCGAGATAATCCGGCTGATCAGTAAGTTGAAGTGGCAGTGGCTGGCATAGTACGAAGAGCCGACAGCCGCTGGGGCCGGAAGGTTCTCGAGTGGAGGTCATGGACCGGCAAGCGCAGCGTCGAACGTCCAACCCACAAGGTGGACAGACGACCTGATAAGGCTAAGTTCACATGACCGCGCGGAACTACTAGCCGCGCGGTACAAAATCAAACGGTGTTTCTTGTCTACATAACCGCTCGTCAGCGCGCGGTCACGCGCGGTACAAGTTCTACAAACATGTATCGACCTGTTCAGTTGATCCGCGCGGTACCGGGCGGTCATGTGAACTTAGCCTAAGGGCCGCGGGTTGACAGTAGATTCAGGCTTCTTTTGACCGGTTCTATTGGAAAATTATGAGGGGGGCCTATATCCAGCAGTGGACATGCTACGGCTGAGATGATGTTACGTTAATACACTAAAAGGTACACAGTGACGCGACGCAGCGTGAAGCCGTCCACACCACTCGCGTACTGCGTACTCACTGTTTATCCTTTTACATTTTTTTACATCTTTTTTTTGTAGTAAATAAGTTAACTATAATTTCTATTGCTATCATAAAAAGTGCGCGCTGCGTCGTGTTCCGGTGTGAACGGACCCTTATAGTGCAGTATTAGATATATTATTCTTCATAAAACGAGATTTCGCTCATCATTAATTTTATTATACGTCTATCTATTAAGGGCATTGTGATCGCTTCGGTACCATTTACAAATCCATTTCAATCTGCCTTTTTTAATAATAAGATTAATATATTCATATGGAGATACCGATCCTATGTGTGTTATTGGATTTAATCCAGTACCTAAATACTCTTTTCAATTTAGCCAGAATACAAATTATTATAAATGCTTTTAGTGATTGAAAAAATACTGCCTTAAGATTATTAAGGTCGAGCCAGTAAGAGCTTTAAATTATAAAGGGGTAGCTTTAGATTATTATACTCAGTGAAAAAGTTTCAGTTGACGTCTGTCTGCCTGGTCCTTTTTAAATTCTGTGGCCAATCAAATAAGTCGTTACTAACGAAGACAGCGCTAAACAGAGGTCAGTGTCTCCGCTTGACTGTAAATAATTATGTACAGTACATAAATTAGGATTCCTACCCTCTATAAGTACATTATATTATAATAATAATAAAAGAGTAATTTCATTTCTTATATACCTAATACCCAGCCCCGAATCAACCCCGAAATACCCAGCCCCTTACAGAATACCACCGTGATAAAACATTCATGCTGTTTTATCACGGTGGTGTTCTGTAAGGGGGTGGTTACTGCCGCCAGACGGGCTGCCCAAATGACTGCAAAACTTAGTGTGCCCTGCCTCAACTTTCCATATCCAGACCAGAGCCAACTTTGAGTAGTTATTTCCAAAGTTGAACCCGCCGGGAATAGAACCCGAACCTAAGATGTTAGGCAAACACCCTTACCACTCATCCAACGGGCTCGTCAAAAAAAAATGTATATGTAATAGAAAGTACAAAATGTTGATTTTTTATTCTGCATAGATTTAAATAGTAAATTTTCCCACGTTAATTATCCGATTTAAAAAAAAATAGATTCAAAAATACATACCTTGCAAACCAAATGAGTAGTAGCATAATTTTGCATTATTAATATAGCTCTTTATAATTTTAATAATCATAAATATTATTTAATAATAAGTACCTAATTATTTATGTCAAGCGGAGGATTCTTGTAATATTTGTATATTTGTGTAGATATATTTAAAAAAATATATAATAATCACAAATTTGGTTTTGGTATTGTTACATGTACGTGTCATGTGATTTTATTGTTTTGCACTGTCTTTGTTCTTTTTTTGTTTATTTTTTTCGTCTAACACATTCCCAACTTTTAACTCTATCACCAAACTTTTTTTTTCTATTTAATTTCGGTGAACGTTAACAATCATCAAACTTTCTTTAATGCACTAATTTTAGCTGATTTTTTTTAAAATGCTGACCACTCAACACTCACTTGAATTTTTTAACAACACAAAACACATACAGCCTTAGCTATAAACGTTACTTAAATTTTAAGTAATACTTAGGAACCACTTAAGAAAATTTTTTACTTATAAACGTTGCTTAACTTTAATTTGTTGTTTAGCAATGTCTTAATGAACTGTCAAATTAAGTAGCAGTGGACCCTTGTTTAGCACGGTTAAATAACAAGATGGCGGTTATTTAACACCTGATTTGTGTCAGCTTATGTCAGTCTCAGTCTTGCTTGTGTATTAATGAAAATATTTGCTTTGTGATTGGATTGTCTTTAACGTTTTCTGAAATGGATAATTTTTGATGATAATATAATACGTACGTTTCGTAATGAAATCGGCGAAATAAGAAGCTTCAGGCGTAGACGAGGAATATCGGAGTTCACTAGGCGGCCAAAATTTTATAAAACAAGAGTGAATCCAATGCAAAATTTAAGATAGCGATTTTAAACAAAGGTATAGATTTACCAAAGAAAATATGCAGAAAATAATTGAACTTGTATGATTTGATGTACGCACTCTTTTCTTCGTAGATTCTTCCATATTTCTTATTCCATATTCTTCCATAAATAAATATCAACACGTTTTATAGGTGACAGTGACAGCTGAACTTTTTATTATGTTGCCATTTTACAACGATTTTACGGTGTAAAATCATTGTAAAATATTTTATGCTGTCAACATTTCACCAGTGTTGAGAGAGTAAAATATTTTTTGTGTTATTATCCCTTCATTAGTTAAGAAACGCTTAACCAATGTTTATAAGTAAAGAATATTTAAACACTACTTAAGAAGATGTTAAGTGATTAGTTAATACGATTTAAGAAGATGATTAGATGATTTTTATAAGTAAGACAGATAATGTCCTATGTAATGCCAAAAATATATACTTACTGTCTTACTTATAAAAATCAACTAATCATCTTCTTAGCATCGTATTAACTAATCACTACTTATCTTCTTAAGTAGTGTTTGACAGTTCATTAAGACATTGCTAAGCAACAAATTAAAGTTAAGCAACGTTTATAAGTAAAAAAATTTCTTAAGTGGTTCCTAAGTATTACTTAAAATTTAAGTAACGTTTATAGGTAAGGCTGTTAGTGTTAATGCACAAATCATTTCATATTAATATTTTTTTTATTTAACTATACCAGAGAGACCAGAGAGGATATTTTTTTACTTTATATATATATATTTAGCTACACTTACTTACTACAATTACATATTTGTAGAACCTCAGAAAGTTATTTCTGCAAGGAATAAGCTATCTCCGCAATTTTTCTTTTCAAATACGAGTAAATATTTCTTTAAAAAATATTAAAACATATACATTCAATGTCAATACTAATACTGTGAACAAAAAAAAATTCCAAAACATACGATGTTATCTTTCTTTCGATAAATGACACCAAGAACTAGGAACGACGATTTTTTAAATAAACGAATAAATCAAATTATTAATAATAGAATAATTTCTTTCCCTAACTAACATCCACTCAACTTTGTATCGTCAATGGCAAAACAAGATCACTTGTTTTGTTATAGCAAAACACTGTTAATAAAATCACTTGAAAAGTGTTTCTAATGCCTTATTTCCTAATGCCTTTAGATGCATGTCGAAGTAGGTAGGTGGAAACACCTGTTTCTCAGTTTATTCGTATGCCACCATGATTCATCGTATTCATACGAATGCCATTATGCCACTTGTGAATAGGTAGTAATTCTTCACAGTGAGCACGCGATGCACGTCTAATTTTGCAATAAGTTTCTTGCCTTGTTTATTGTTTTTGTTTCCACATATTCTGTTTTAAAAGTGTTCGGCATAAATGGGTCGTAAGTGCATATACAAATGTTTTTGTAATTTTTTTATATATATTTTTATTTTTTGAGATACTCAAGTATCTTAATTGTAACTATTTGTTGAATATAAATGAATATATTTTCTTTGGATACTCAGAGGACGTTAAAGAACGTTATGACCCTTAACGTCATACGTAGGTATGACTACCTAGTGTCATCTAAAAAATCTCTTTTTTAGATGACACTTGGTAAGATTGACGCTTGCTAGATTTTGTCTTAGGATTCAATAATTTATGCAACAAATAGTTGGATAAAGAGTATTTCTTGACTCAATTATTATAGGTGTTGATACCTAAATAAATAAATAAAATTAAATAAGCCCTTATTACTGTTAGGTTAACAATATATCTACTCTATTTTGCCTATATACTATTATAACTTAAATACTATATAACAATTAAAAATATAAACACTACATAATATCGGCAATCGGTCCTTCAACTCTAACAGCTTGTCCTGAGATAAAGGCCTCCTCTAAAGATGTCCAAGTTCTTCGGTCTTTAGCTAATCTAGTCCACAAAGGACTTGTTACTTGTCTTATTTCAACCTTCAAACGTTTAAATTGTCTCCCCTTACTTCTTTTGTCGTCCCTGGGGTACCACTCTGTTATATTTTCGTCCATCTTTCTTTTGGTTCTTGCAAGAAATGTCTTGTTAATTGTCATTTTAGCTTCTTGTAAACCATATATGTGTTTCTAAAACGAAGCGTAGTGGGTGGAAAAAATAAAAAGCAAAACAATTTTTAGAAACGCAATGTTGATACCTATAAATGTATAAATCCTAAGATCATTTAAGGATTGTAGTCTTTACCTATAATAGCAAACAAAATAACAATTATTCTACATATAATTGATCATTATCTAACTTTACCTATATGGACTCGAGACCAGTCAACAAACATAGTCACTTAAGAATGTCTCAGTACGTCGGTTTGATGATATCATTTTAATAACATGATTGCTTAGACTTACTGTGTGATTTACAAACAATTGCTTGTTATGAATTCTTCTAAAACAATTTTTTTTAAACAATTCATAACAAGCAATTTATTTGTTACTGACATAGTTTATTTACGTCAGTTTATGTATTGTGGCATGTTAGTGATCTAGCTAGCAGTTTGCGGAAGGATAACTTAGTTCATTAAAGCGTTGTATTTATGAATTAATATTTTGTTTTATGTATGAATACAGAAGTAATTTTATATATTTTTATTAAATTTTATAATATTAAGTTTATAATTTATAATAAGTTTAAATAATTTATAACAATAAATTCACTGAAATTCACAAGATAAAAGTAATTTTCTTACATAAAACTAGCATACTGTACTTTGACGTAATGGAACTCTGAAAATTTTGAAACTCTGACGTTATGGGACAAAACCCTCTGAGAAGACCTATCAAAATACATAGTTTCAGTACTTCAAAATTGGCCCTATAGCGGTTTATTTATTTATTATTGTTATTTTTTTTAATATAATTTAATATGCTGGCAACATAATAATGATGCTTATGCACCATCGCAGAAGAAAACTCTTTTTTCAGCAAGCAGCACAGAAATTTTGACTCATCTTTTTTTATTTAATTTTTTTATAGGCGCCATTCATTTATTACGTAAGATGATTTTTGATGATTTTTGATTATTTTTGACCCCTTCCCACCCCTATGTAAGAAAAAATAAGAAGAGACCGTCCCCCTCCGTCCCCCTATTTGATATTTTATTACGAAAGAATCTAAAGGAAAAAATGTATATACACGTTTGGTTTGTTTTAATTTTTATTTTTCAAGGAAACCATTTTTAGGAACGTTTATTTGTACCTACAAAGATACTAGTAGGTCATTTTTATTTTTTGATAATAATCAACTTTTGGTTTATTTTAAAGTTTTTCTTAACTTTGTGCGTTTTTGTGATCTTACGTAAGAAACATCAATACTCCCTCCCACCCAGAAAAAATAAAACATGGTCGACTCTCTCCCTTCTTTCTTAATAGTCTTACGTATTAAATGAATGGCCCCATACCTACTTAACTTTTTATATTTTTTTATATTAAAAATTCACTTTTAATTCAGTCTATATAGAAAAATCACCATTGCAACAAACTCATATGAGTGTTTGTACAAATAAATAAATAATGTACTAACAAAAATATTACCGCCACAGCCAATAATCTACACTTTCTGCTAAATAATAAAATAACCAACAGTCACGCTCAATCGTGAACTGTAATAACAATACTTTTATAAATGTAAAGATTGTTTATGATTTAATTGTTTCTTTTTTAATTTTTTTTTTTACTGTAGAATTGAAGCGGTTGCTGCCAACGTTATCCCGAAAGGATAAAGGTCCGCGCACACGCACCTCTTGGTATGCTGAATGCGGTTCAGACACTACGCCAATCAGCAATGCCAATAATACCTCGTGGTAAGTACACAATATATTATTTTTCGTGAATACATCTTTAAATTCGCTTTCATAGTGAGAGCAAATAAAAATCAATCTTAAAAATTTTAAGAAATCTTTAAAAACTAAGATGCAGAGCCTGGCACATGGACGCAAAATTGCCAGTCACTTATAAAAGACACTTATATAAAGTGTCATTTATAAGTACTTCGGAGAGTGTGCTCAGGAGGTGCATGAACTCATACAGCCTTTCCCTTTCTTCCAACGGACATACAAACATACCTACGGCTGGTTACCATCCTCATCTTGTCGATATCCCTCTTTTTCGGACTAAGCGCTTTAAAACATCCTTTAGGTATAATGCGCACTGCCAAGGTTTGGAACTCCCTGCCGGGGCGTCTGTATTTCCGAGCACATGTAACCCGAATCTATTCAAAGTTTGAGTGAATAGGCACCTTCTGGGTGAGCTCGCTCCATCATAGGCCTCATCTTCGCTACACACCTGGATGTTGGCCAAGAGCAAACCCATTTTATATTTAAAAAAAAGAGAGAGCCAATTCAGAAAACTGATAATACAATATAATCTGGGGATACGCAGTTTGATGCTGTAGCCTATAAACTACATATCTGTCAGCTACATCCAACATTTAATTACAACACTCGATAGCTAAAGGATCTAGGATATTTTTGGTATATATAAATGGTATGTTCGAATTCGTTGGAGACTACATTATAATAACATTTAAAGAAAATATCACTCGTAATGTGCACGTATTCACATAAAACACACAGCCGTGTCCTCGACATTGCCAATTTTTATTTTCACGTGGTAATAACACACAATAACATGTATATTATGTATTATGACATGCATGTATACATGTATATGTTACTCGGTATATGTATGTGTTTATATATTTATGTCAGCAATGCTATAACTTCTCTAATAAAGTCCCAACTCACATTTGAGCCCTACCAATGTATAAATTTAAAAAAAAGTGTAGTAATACAGAAATTAGGTATATACAAAAGGCTATAAACTCATATTGACTTATGGAGCTTCTTGGGACTGAAGACTGATTATTAGTACATTGTAAACTTGTATAGCAAATTGATGTCGAAAAGAGTAACTATGAGGTTTCTTGCAAGTTCTCTCTCATAAAACGTGCTCGTTAAACTGGTGATAGGTATTTTGACTTGTAAGAGACTTTTAGTCCTATGCAATAAAGAATATTTCTTTTATTTTAAGCCTGAGAAGAAAGTACATGAAAGTCGCGGTAAGCGATACATCATTGCCACAATATTAAAATAAAAATATGGGTTAAAAGCTTTTTCCTCTTATATTTTCCCCAAGCTTTGTCATAATGACACTTACTTATCGAACATTTCCAAACGTTTGAAACATATCAGGCTACTAATGGTTTTATATCACCAAATAGCTTCAAATAAACAGTAAGACGTACCACAAAAACCATATTACAGATAAATTAATTATTACTGTGAATAGAATAAAAAAATACAATGCGATAGATGGGAACTATCAGTCTCCATTCCCTATCTGCCGTGTAAAACCGAATATTAGGTAGGTACCTTACTCGTATTCGGTTACTCGATATACCTAGTAAAAGGTATATATTTATTTAAAAATGCTTATCAGTTTGCCATTTTCAAATGATTTTATAAATAAAAACAAAATAAATTTAAATACTTAATTTGACTAAAAAAACTTAAAAAACTTTTTAATCACTAAACTAAACAATATGGGTAAACCGTGTTAACTGCGTGGTAAGTATTTCTATTTGTGAGGCATATGTTATTCCTTTAAATTCCCCGCATACGTCACTAATACCTCCCGTCAACATCATAATAATTGATGCATGAATCGTTTAAAAAAAATAATAATAACAACATTGTAGCCCTTATACAGTTCCTCTTAAAGTTCAATTCAGGAAAGGAATGGTACTTGCGCTTGACGTCTCGACCTCTTCACTTCACAGTATCGCGAATGACTCACCAGCCAGTTTCTCACACCGACCGTTATACTATGGTCCAAGTTATAACAAACTGGCGATTATAACTTGAAATTCCATTCACAACGGCGAACGTACTACTAATATATGTATGCAAAATTTCATGATCGGTTTAGTAGTTAAGGCGTGAAAGTGTAGCAAACAAACACAATTTCGAATTAATGATCAGTAAGTTAGGACACTATCAAAATCCATTTAGTGGTTTACAAGTCAGTGAAGATACAAATAGAAGCGGACAGCGATTTTGTTTTATATGTTGAGATGGAAGCTCTTGTTACTTGTACCATACTGTAACGTATAACGAATACCTGAGTTCAAAATGTTCAGACGAACTTCATATTGGTTTCAATTCGCACGTGAAATGTTATATGAAAGTCTGTTATAAAATAGTGTTCAATCAAAATCAATACTTCATTATTATTTTATTATTGAACAGAACTTTTTAAATACATAAAAATATTTTTGAATTGAAATTATATGTATTTTTAAATACATAACTTTATGAATGTTTATTTTTTTACTAATCAACTGTGAATAAGAACGTAACTTTTGGTGTCTTTTTTAATTTTAACTTATCTTGTGTCAAATTAATGTGCAGTGCACAGTGGACTCAAACAGAATAAACTCAACAGACTGGGTAAAATTTAAACCTATTTTAATAGGTTAAGGTCGGCAAACAGGCTGACGGTCCCACAGTTTAAGACTTTAATTAACAAACGCATGATACATAAATAATTTAAGTAAGAGCGATGATTGGTCTTAATTTATGTTTGTTTGTTTGTTAGTTACGCTTGCACGCCTTAACTGCTGAACCGATCATCATGAAATTTTGCATGTGTCATTTGCAGATAAAAGGAATATATCACAAATTCGTGTTTCCGGGATGTGTCTGTCTAACATAAACACACACACGCAAGTTAACATATTATATTAGGTACATGATATACCTATATATTATTGTCACTTATTATATATATTATAAGACCGAAATTATTAGGACATATTGTAAGACCGAAGAACACGTGTTGTCTTTTTAAAATTTGACGTATTGTTTGGTTTATTTTTTAAGGTACGCGGAAGCCGGCCTTTATCAAGCTGGCAACATATCTTCATCTTCAGGCGCCTCATCAGGATCACATCCGGCCTCACCGTTGCCTCATTCGCTCTTCACTCACGAGCCTCTTTATCAATTCTACAACGCTGCCAAAGTTGAGGTGACTATTTATTTTTATTATACCTATTTTTACTTTTTGCTTTGCCGCACTGTATTTCGCAGTCATGTAAGTAGGTACCCCTTTACATTACAGAAGACCACCGTGAAATAAGAGCATAATTATGTGCTGTTGTTTCGTTGTGTGAGTAAGGAATGCCAAAGTTTCCAATCCTTTATCCATAATAGGCAATAATATGGTTGGCAATGCACTTGCAACACCTGTGACGTTGCTTAAATGTTCTACCTAACATCAAGTGGAACGTCGGCCTGTCTGTCGACCTTAAAATAAAAAAAGATTTATGCAAAAATATTTTTAAATTACAAGCCAAAGGGAAATAACCACTTTAATTTTTTAACTTTAACTTTAACTTTTTTCGTGAAAATTGCATGAGGGATCTCATGCAATTTT
This sequence comes from Synanthedon andrenaeformis, assembly GCA_936446665.2. Lineage (NCBI taxonomy): Eukaryota > Metazoa > Arthropoda > Insecta > Lepidoptera > Sesiidae > Synanthedon > Synanthedon andrenaeformis. The sequence goes on along the minus strand of OW387780.2, from coordinate 1,319,065 downwards.
CACGAAAAATAGGGACTTGAAAAAAAAAATGAAAAATGTTTATTCACAGTTTGAAAAATAGTTTTTACAATAACAATGATTGAAGACTCCTTTTAAGCGGAAGCCTGTGCCAGGAGCCTTCGCTCTTCCATAAAAGCTAGTACTAACAATATAATTACGTATAATATTTTTAAAACAAGAATATATTTTTTTTAAATAGATGCGTGTGTGTGTGTGTGTGTGTAAGTTTTTTACATTTGGAGTACAGTTAACATTTGGACATTTGGACTTAAGTAAATAGTTATTTATTTATGTCAGTAAAAACAATTTAAACCACAAATAATACTTAAATATTAAAGTTAGGAGACATTTAAACTTAACACCCTAGTTAAGTGTTCTAAACATATTTTATTGATATATTTATTTAATAGTTTATTTTATTATCATTGTAACACTTATTTGTATTTTATTTTCAAAGAATCCTACTTCAAATAAACAAAAACAAAAGTCGGTAAATACCATATTTTATACTGTAAGCTACCAATAAAATAGTTCCTACAGCAATGATAAATCATAATAAAAAAATGAACAACACGGGCGCTAATTGTTAGTTTTGATACTGACTATTTTTCGGCATTAAATTGTTAATGTTACAAATACAAAGACCTTGAATAAAGTCTGCTTAATTACTTTTAATGAAGATAACCTTTTGAAAGGCTATTGGTTTAATTATTTGTTCTAATTAAAACGGAAGTGTTAAAATTAATTACATAATTAATTAGCTTCATGTAAAATTATGTATCACAATACAAATATTGTACTAGGTAGGTGGGAAATGCACCTATTATAGTAGGAGAGCCCAAGAGGGGATTTTGGGATTTACACGAGTGTGTCAGATATTGGCAATGTATATATGTCCCACGTGTCTCCGATAACGGAAATGTGTTAATCTGCCCGTTTGGATGGTGGGGTTGGAGTAAAAATTTAAATACTACTCGATAGCGTCAGATTTTCAGTGGGGATGTTAAGTGGACCAAAAATAAGCTCCCATTTAAAATACAGACGCTTCGAATGTGACGCAAGCTCGTGACAGCTTTTTGGAAATGCAAAAAAGATATTTGGCGAGCGCGTCAGATTTCCATACAGACGGTTCATCCTGAATTCCTCCTGATCGTGCTGATTCTTAATCTGACAGCGGCTGGAAAGTTACAGTTTTAAAGTTTTGTGATTTTGTGACCAGTCGGTGTGCCGAGATATTGGTGATTCTGACTCGGATACATACGAGCCCAGCTCGTCGACGGGCAGCGCCGCCTCACCCCCGCCCCCGCCGCCCCCTCGCCCCTCGGCCATGGCACTCGTCTCTCCGAGGGGACCGGCGAGAACATTGTGGTGCGAAGTTCCGGAGGTGCTCAACTCTGCGGTACTCAGTAAGTAACCTCATATACGCTATATGGGATGTGATGTATTTATAAGCTGTATGCTCTATGTAGACAAGTACAAAACAGACGGTAAGTAAGTCAACTATTTAATTAGGGTAAATTGAAATTCGATATTTCACAGGTTCACTTGCGCCGGCGCAGAAAAGACTGCAAGAGGCAAAGTTTGAGTTACTCACATCAGAAGCGTCGTACCTGAACTCACTGAACGTTCTCGAAGCACACTTCATAGCACACCCAGCCTTTAGAGAAACCCACATAATGCCCAGAGCCGATTGGGAAACTTTGTTCTCCACTATACTGCCAGGTGAGAATTTTATTTTCATGTGCTTTTAAAATCAACAGTTTTTATATCTTTTACTATAAGTGTTTATTGAAAGTGTTCTCTGTTGACTCTTAAACCGTCTTGCAAATCGTTTTACATTCGTGGTAAGTCGCCTCTTGCAACTCTTTCTATAATGAGGTTGGTTGTTCAGCTAAAATCTGGATTTGGCCTGGTTCACTTCTTGCCAGGCGTCCCGTCTAGCTATATCCCGCTCATTCCTCTTCGCCAAGGTTATTGGAGCCTCCTTAAACTTCTAGAATCTATGAAACTGATTCTAAACACAAAGATTCCTAACATGTTAAAATCTATAAGGAGAAACGAGTTTAAGGGAGTTTGCCATTGTTCTCCCGGTAATTTTTTTTTAAATAACTGTGACGACGCGTTGCATTTCAGTGCGCAGATGTTCACAATTGCTGATGAACGAACTGGAGAAGTGCTGGCAGGAGAACATCCTGCTGCACGGCATCTGCGACATCGTGCAGCGTCACGCCGAAAAGCACTTCCAGGTGTACGTCAAGTACTGCGAGAATCAGGCGCTCATGGTCAAGGCGCTCATGAAACTCAGGGACCGACCCACCTTCGCTGCTGCGTTAAAAAAGTATGTGACTGAGTTTCTAAAAATAGTTTTTAAAAACAAAGACCGGCAAGCATAGTAGGACGTGCAGCTACAAGATTGACAGATGATCGAATTCGGACCAGTCTTACTGGAAAGCTATGGAGGAGGTCTATGTCCAATAGTGACGTCCCACATTTAGTTCACCTAAGATACTTCAATAATACTTCAATATTCGATATCATACCCTGGCAAACCAACCATGTCTATTTGCAGGCTTTTCACGAGGTCAATAAAACTTTATAAAGGTGCTCCCTCACCGGGGACATTCACCTGTAACGTAACATTTCACATTAGATTTTGAGCATTTAGTTTATCATAATAGTTATCAAAATAATAGTTTTTTATTTTATCAAAATTATTTAGTTTATCAAGATAGTTCGCACTGATGTTACAAGTTGTATCCAAAATATTACAGATTGTATCATACACGACGGTTCTCCTCCCACATTGATGTAATGCTCGAATCTGTACAATTACAGGCGAATGCTCCCGATGCAGCTTTAGATTTTATATCGAATTTGTTTCATGTAACTTCCTTGCGTTTTAGAATGGAGAGCCATCCGGCATGTCAGTCGCTGTCGTTGCACTCGTTCCTGATGCTGCCGATGCAGCGCGTGACGCGTCTACCGCTCTTAGTAGACGCAGTACTTCGCCACCTGGCCTCGACCGACCACGAGTACAGCGGTTGCGTCAACGCACTTGCCACCCTTAACAACTTCGTGTCGGAGTGCAACGAAGGAGCTAGAAACACGGAGCGCGTCGAGGAAATGTTTCGAGTGTCCCACTCCATCGAGTTCCCTCCCAACATCCGCAACGCTCCAGTCCTCGGACCAGCTTGCGGACGCCGAGATCGAAGGTTAGTCCGTCACCACACACAGACTACACATAAACTATAATTAAAAATCATACACTAACTCCCGACTTTCAATTGAGCCCAAACACGCAACATCTGCTGTAAGTTGTTCTCAGTTTAATCCATTGTAAATATATTTTCAATCTATTGTATACTTATAGATACTAATGAAGTAAAGCAATTTCAGACCTGTCCGTTGGCTGGTGCGATCCGGTGAAATGACGCAACTAATATGGAAGACTGATGAATTGAAACTCACATTCGGCAAGAAGTTCAGCAAGATCCCTCTGCATCTGTTCCTGTTTAATGATCTACTAGTAATTACTAAAAAGAAAGGGTAAAAAAATATTATTATATTTTTTTGCAAAAAATTGTCCCAATCTATTACAACCGTATAATTTATAAAATAACAACAGAGGCAAATTATAGGTATTACATATAAATAATCCGATTTAATTATTAAAAATATTTATTTAATATGAAAATATTTATTAGCTTACAATTAAAATGTCTAAATTGTTTCTAAATAACTACTTTAAAGTGAAAGAAACCTTGCGAGCCTTACAATTGTGTCGTGTTTTTTACAGGGAGAGGTCGTTCGTGGCGGTGGAGTACTGCCCGCGCTCGCTGTTGGAGGTTTGCGCCAGTGACGGCGCAGGCGCAGCCAAACACGCGCTTCTATTGACCTTGCTGGAAAACCACGAGGGCCGCACCGTAGAAATGGTTTGTAACTCCTTCACTAGATGGCGTTGCTTGTTTGTCCGCTAGGTGGCAATTTGAAGATCGTTGTTTCTTAACCAAGACATTCTTCACAGGACTGATACCAAATACTATATAAACAAGTTAATACGTGCAACTCCGTCAAAAAAGTGGCAATACGCGATGCTAGCGCCAACTAGCGGCATGAGTTGCAGCTACGTCATTGTTGCTTCCCGCCATATATACTATACTTCCCGCCGCGCCGCCGTGCTTGCTTGTTGTTATTTGCGTTAATATTCAATAAATAAACTTGTTTTACAATTGAAAATGACTTCTAAATATTTTTATTTTCGTGGCTCTGTATGTGCTGTATACGGATGTAATAATTACAAACAGCAAAAAGAACATAAATCCTTTTTTAGGATGCCGAAAAACTTGGAAATGTGAGTTGTGTTGTATACCGTAAGTAAGGTAATATATTTTGTTTTAACCCATTATATTTACTATTATATATATATATATATACAGGGTTACTTGTAAGTGGACGTACATACATTGAGAGGTGTTAGTATTGATGAAAACTAACAATTTTCATTATATAACATTATGTCCAAAAATTAATCGTTTTCGAGATATTTAACATTTTAGGTTTTTTCAGAAAAGAGTCACTTTTACATAGTTTTTGGGTTGTATTTTCTTTTGTTTTCAATGTTGCCTAATTTTTTTCCTGTTTTTATTTAAAAGATGCTTAGGTGTAACTATTTTGTTAATAAAACTAGAGTTTTTATTAACACAATAGATAATCCAGCTTAATAACGGATATTTCACTTTTAAATTTTTCTAACACTCATAACTTTAGAGCCATCTCTCTTTAAAAAAAATGTATTAAACTGTATGTGCAAATGATGCTAAAAACTTCTTTATTTCTCTAGCTATTTAAAATGGTATAATAGTTAGGTAAAATATTTAAGAGTTTTAGAAAAAAGCGTCATAACAGGATACAGGTAGTGGTTTTTAAATAAGGAAAGTTGTGATTGGTCGAACAGAATTACCACTTCAATAATTGTTAATAACCGAATTATTAGTTCTATGAACAGAATAGAGGCAAGTTTAGTGTGCTTTCGTAATTCGTGCGTAGTACATGCGTATCTGTCAAAATAAAATCCGTAAAATCGCCACTTGGCTTGTATTCTGGACTGTTATTTACTACCTAAACGTGACCCGGCTTTGTAAATTGGACTTTGATCTGTTTATGAATTTCTTTGTTTTTTTTTTTATTCATTCTCCACCATGGCAGTATATTCGAATGAAGAGTATGCTGACATTATCATGTGTTACGGATTCTGTGAAGCAGTATCTCGTGCAGCACGAGCAGAATATCGGTGACGTTTATTCTGGTCGTCGAATACCACACGTTACTGTGTTCGATAGTTCATACCGCCGTCTGAGAGAAACTGGCTCTATCCAAAGAACATACAGATATGGATAGACCACGTCAGTACTATGTTAACGAGGAGGAACAAATAATACGACTTTTCCAAGAGGATCCAACAACTTCTACTAAAATTGTTGCTCGACGTCTTGGAATATCCCAGTGGAAGGTATGGTTTACTATGCTCACTGCAGGTCAATACCCATATCTTTATACACCAGTTCATGCAATTGAAGAAGGTGATCTTGTGAGAAGAATGGATTTCTGTCGTTTCATGCTGAATGCGGATGCCGAGGACCCAGAATTTTTCAAACGGACTATTACGTGTATCGTATGAATATTACGTGTATCGTATGAATATTACATGTATCGTATGAATGAAAAGTATCGTATATCGAGATAGTCATCCCATTCCGAATGAAGATGTATTAAAAGAGAGAAGTATCGCTGTGGCCAATGAAATTAGGGGGCAACTGACATCTGCTGTGGTAAAAGGCGCTTTACGATTTCGAATGAGGACTTTTATTAGGAATAGGGGAGGTCATATTGAACATGAATTATAATTATCACTTTCATATTTCATAAATCACTTTGTTGCACTTTTTTTATGACTTCTTTATGAATTCTTTAAATCATCATTTCATTTGAGACCACTACCTGTATCCTTTTGTGACGCTTTTTTCTAAAACCCTTGAATTTTTCAACTGACTATTTTACCATTTTGAATAGCTAGAGAAATAAAGATGTTTTTAGCGTCATTTGCACATACAGTTTAATACATTTTTTTTAAAGGGAGATGGCTCTAAAGTTATGAGTGTTAGAAAAATTTAAAAGTGAAATATCCGTTTTTAAGCTGGATTATCTATTGTGTTGTAAAAAATTCTAGTTTTATTAACAAAATAGTTACACCTAAGCATCTTTTAAATAAAAACAGCAAAAAAAATTTGCAACATTGTCAACAAAAGAAAATACAACCCAAAAACTATGTAAAAGTGACTCTTTTCCGAAAAAACCTAAAATGTTAAATATCTCGAAAACGATTAATTTTTGGACAGAATGTTATATAATGAAAATTGTTAGTTTTGATCAATACTAACACCTCTTAATGTATGTACGTCCACTTACAAGTAACCCTGTATATATATATATATATATATTCTGTTGTAGCTTAAAGAAATGGGTTGTTGCCTGTAAAAGGTCTGATTTGGATGATCGACTTAAAGCACAAAAAGACTTTTACAATTCGTATGTAATTTGTTCGGATCACTTCGAGATACAATGTTTTAGAAATGAGAATATGTATAGTCAAGGGTGAGTTTCTTCATTACATTATTTTGTTCAAATTCACTTTGTAATAAATATATAAAATATAATGCTCTTCTCTATTTCAGTTTAAAACCAGGATCCATCCCAACTTTAAAACTATTTAATGTAAAAGATAAAATGAAAAAAAGTAGTCGCGACATTGTCATCTCTAATATAAGGTAATGTATGTTCTTGTTTTATCAATACATGTTGATAATATTATTTTAATCAATAGTTTTGTCATAAATATTATCTTACAAAAAAATCCTTGCAGTACAAAGAAACTAAAAAGAGATGATTCGGCTAATGAAGACGTTTCACCACAACATCTTGACCAACAGAGTGCACTAGAACAAGAAGTTGAAAAATTAAAGTTATTAGTTAATTCATATAAGAAAAGACATCTCAATATGGCATCTTTATTGTCAAAATATAAAAGCCGTTGTAAGGTTTTAAAATATAAGTTAAAGAAATATGAAACTCAAGGTAAGGAGGTTGTTGCACACCAATCTAAAACTATGAACAGAATCTGTAAGCAGTTTATAGAAACCCAACATAGACTAAGTGAGAGGCACAAATCAGGTAGACGATATGAAAAGTGTGATAAAGAGTGGCAATAATATTAATCCTGATGCTACTAAATTTAGGTGTAGTTTAAGGTCGGTCATGGCTAACCAGTTGCTCAAGCCTGCGGCTGATAGCAATGCTGAAGTAGATGCATGTGAATTTTTATTACAAAGGGATTTGATTATCCAAAAACCTATTAATATTCCTATCGCAAGTTGTAGCAGGCAATCACATAGTAAAGTAATTTATCCATTAATTCAAGAAAAAATGTCAGAATGTTATGTGTTAGGTTGGGTATGCAGCAGATTACCTCATGATGTATGCAGAAACTCATTGAGTAGTTTTAATTATGATTTTAGTATAGAAAACATACAAATTGAATTTAAAAAATATGATAACACTTCTCGTCTTTTATTCCCCAATGAACGCGCTAAACGTGTATCAGATATTGTAAATAAAACATTTAAATATAATATTGATACATTCATTAAGACTTCTGTAAAGAATGTTAAGTGTAAGCTTATTTCGTGTATAAATATTAAGGAATATTTTAATAATAATGTTTGTGATAGTTGTAGTAATATCTTTTTAGATAAATATTTTAATGTATTATTAAAAGCTTATGTAAATAAAATTAACCAGACAAATAAAGTAAAAAAAGTTAACTGTCCAAAAAATTTTAAATTAAAGAAAGTTATGCACAATTACTTCCTTGTTTCATTACATTTTCTGTTTAAAAACTTCGTAATTTTTTTGTTTTTATTTCACAATACATCTAGTTAATCCACGTTTCATCAAATTCTAAATTATATTGTTGAATTGTGAAAATATGTGACGAAAAGTAAAAAGCTTACAACCCTATACATTAAAAATGAATAGTTATCCTAATGCAAGCAACTCGGGCCGTCAGAGGGCGCTTCAAAACTTGTTGCCGGTTCAATGTATGGCAAACGTCACGAGTTGCACGTATTATTACATAGATAGTATTTGCTGATACTTACATTTCAGTTGTAAATACATATATGTATATTATATTTTTGTATCTGTTAAATTATTATTATCATGTTGATGTTTGGTCACAGTTGCTGTCGTGTGCGAACGAGACGGACGCGTCGCGGTGGTCGGAGGCGCTGTGTCCGCCCGGGGGAGGGGCGGACGGCGGGGAGGGGGAGGCGGTGTACGCCGGTTGGGACTGTCCGCAAGTGGCTGCGCTGTTCGCCTACGCGCCAGCACAACCCGACGAGTTGCCTCTAGCCGAGGGCGACGTCGTTAACGTCACCAGGAAAACTAGTGAAGGTATGGTTATTGTATGTTTCAAACATTATTCAAATATTTAAGTCATACGTCTGATTCAGTACCTTAATCTCCCGAGGAGCTAATTATGTTGCTATGGAGACGCTTTACTTGGAGTTAAAGAAGGTGTCGAAAATTGTGTAAATATGAATATATGAGTAAAAGCATTCGTGAAGGCCCATCTTCGCCTGCTATTTATTATATCCTTTTTTGCGAATATCTTTGACGTGCAGGCGTGGAGAAAACCTAGATAAGCACAGACGTAGCTATAATATATAGTGATGTATTCTCAAAATATAACATATTATATTACGATGTATTTTCTACAGTATTTTTTGAGCGGACCACACACGCAGCCAATTTATATATTTTTATTAGGTCTTTATGTTTAGATAGCTGGTGCCCTATTGGAAAATTTAACTTACCTATACATCCTGCAATTAGAAGTATTCTACCTATTGGTGAAAGAATATTTTTAAATGAGATGCGAAGTTTACCTCCTACATATAAACAAACAAAATTTACTTAATAATATTAGTATAAACAGCGTCGTCTGTGCTGGGCTGAATTCGTATAATCTGAAGGTTTATTGAAGCGGTTGTTGTGCGACAGGTTGGTACTACGGCGAGAGAACGCGAGACGGGGAGTGCGGATGGTTCCCCGGAGCCTACACGGCCGAGATCGCCTCTCCTCATGTTAGAGCGCGCAACCTGCGACAGCGCTACCGGCTGCTGGCCCTCTCCGGCACTTACCTCGGCCAGAAGAAACGTCTCTAGCCCACAGACTACTTCAACTAAGAGGCCTAACTTGCGCTGTGACAGTGCTGCATCCCATTCTATCTTAAATGCCCAATGCTATCAATGCGATGTGCTACTGGCCAACTCCGGCACTTACCTCGGTCAAAAGAAACGTCTCGACTTGCCACTAGATGGCGCTGGTGACCCACAGACCAACTTTAACTGACAAACATAACATGAACTATGGACGGTAGATGTAAGGAGTACCGACTCATATGACAATCAACCTGAAAAAATGGTCCTCTCCAACAAGAAAATGAGGGTGCTAAAAGTGGCCAGAATGGCGCTAGTGTAGCATATTTACTATCTATCTATCTTTGTCTAATTTACTCGACAATACTACCGCCATTTTAATTTACTGGTATTCTGAGACCACTTTTTAATACATATAGTCAGTCCTCCTTACCTCTACCCTCCATAACAAGAACGATGTTATGTTTCACAATATGAAACTTAATAAGATTATAAATATCAATCTTTATAACTCTCCACAAGTATTTTTTTATTTACTGTGTTGCCATATACGAATATGTCCACTCAATATTGTTTATGAAGTCTGTGCTAGAGTCGACTCTTGGAAAGCTGTCCCACTGGCGATGAATATTTTTTTGACTTTAATGTTATTGTATTAAATATCTCCGTCCTAATACTGCCTTAGAAAACAACGTAGAATGCCTTTGCACTTTTACAAGCAATTTTGGCACTATTTTTGGAGCATTTTCGAAATGATTTGCAGTTACTCGGTGCTTATGATTTAGTTCAGGCGTTTTATCTGTAACATTTTTTTTCTTAGATACCCTATATTTATTTAAAATCGAAAAACATAAACCTTAATATGTGTGACTTCTTAAAAATACCTACTAATTGATAAATGTTCATTAATTTATTTCTTTTTATTAGTCACATTGCCATTTGGTAAGTTGTAAAATAAAGTTTCTCATATAAATATATCTGAACTTTCTCAGTAGTTTTTTGGGAATAGTTTTTCAAAACTGTAGTTTTGATACAAAATCTCTGGAAGTACCATACTTTCATTTAGTGAGAAAAAAAATCTTACAGAAAATATTCAGTCCTAAATTATCACATTATATAAGATTATTTAAGACTTAAAATTGAATAATAATAATAATAATAAGTCTTCAATGTACAGTTACGTATGAGATTGTCATAGCGTTTTTTGTATTAAATTAAACATTTCACTGATTAGTTATAAGTTTTATGTTAAGTAATTATAACTTAGTGACATTAATTTAGTTATAAACACAAGTTATTCTCATAAATTCCAATTTGAACTCTGCTTATTAAAACTAGTCATGTGCTGGGTCGAGTTAAGAAATATAACAATGGAAAATAATTTTGCCTTTTAACGTGATTGTTATTTTGAAAATGTAAATATTTGCTTTCTAGACGAATTAGGTAGGTAGGATTAAAAATTGTTGATTAACTATTAAATAAATGTACTCTCTTTGGCGAGTAACTGTTTTCATAAAATACATTTTTTTTTTAAACTAGACTACATTGAAACATTCCAATTTTCTTTTCCAACATTTTAAATAGTAATCATATATTTACAACATCAACAGTATGTACTTAAGTTAATTGTTGCTTATAAATCGTAAACATCCCATGTAATTGTTTTCAACTTATTTATGTTTAAAAATATTAAATGCATATAAAATTTGATTCGTTTTTCATTTCCCTAACTACCTTTTGCTCGTGACTTCGTCAACGTTGATAAATATATTATAACACCTGATAAATTGCAAGACATCTTTATCACTGTGACGACAGTGGCGCCGCCAATGTTGACGACAATTTAATATCTTAACACATTCCACACAGCACCATCTAGTTCCAAATTAAGGAACTATAGGCTTGTATTATAGATACCAGACAGTTGATATACTACATAGATATATTTTTTGTAAATACATACATATTATAGATACAAACATCCATGACTCAGGTACAAAGGTAAAATGTTAACACATAAACATTTGCCCCTAGCGGGATTCGAACCCGCGACCGTTTGGTTAACAGCTAGGGTCACTAACCACTAGACCAAATGTGTCGTCCATTTTTTTCGTATTTTTGACGATCCCTTGGGAACCTAACATTTTCCAAATAAATGTACTCATAGTGTGGTATAAGTGGCCCTAAAAGAAAATACACCCGAAAGTGACTTATTTTCTACCATGAAATGTTTTGTAAATCAAAAATTACTTGAGTTAATTATTACTTTAAATTTGCAAGATAAACTAAATCCCTAAACATGTTCTTTTTCCCGACGTTCCTTTATTAATCTATACTAATCCATAAAAAGAGAAGATTTGTATGTTTGTAATGAATAAACTCAAAAACTACTGGAATCATTTTGAAAATTCTTTCACCTATAGAAAGCTACATTATCAGCGAGTGACATAGGCTATATTTTATAAAGTTACGCGGGCGAAGTCGCGTGCAACAATAGTTTAAAAGGTATAGATAGATAAATAAAACTGTTTTTTAAGTACATACTCAATATAAGTTTTATTATTTTCATTTGTTACATTTATATGTGGCTAATTTCATATTAATAAAAGAACGCTGACAGAAAACTATTGCATACAATAAAATATACATATAAATAAAATTATAAAGTGAAATTAGCCCATAGATATTTAACAAATTTTAACTTTACAAAAATACAAATTTCAACATTGAGTAGCAAATTAACAATATTAAAAAAAAATGCTCAAAATATTTCTATATAAGTAGTCAAATCGTGAAAATAACTAGAAAAAATACTCTTAAATATTATTGTGAACCTTATTAAAATGTTATTATGTCAAAGTAAAATTGAAAGAACAACAGAATTCGAGATCATAAGAGTGCAAAAGTGGAATGACTTTTTAAGATATAAAATTCCAATAGCATAAGGATTTCGGGGAAGTCCCTTAAATTAAATTTATTTGTTTTTAGCCGCCTTTAAGCTCCTGAGTAGCCATATAGTGGATCTATAATGACTATAGATATACTAGAAAAAGTGGAAAAAGTACATCAGCACAGACCTTTTCTCGAAAAAATGGAAAAACCCTGTGCCGATGTACTTTTTCTGCAGATCGATTCTGCCATAATGCTAGAAAATTAAAAAATATATAATCCCGCTAGAGAGATTGTGAAAATAATTACAAGTTTTACTCCAAGTAAATAAAAAAGTCAAACCAAACTTTATTTATTCCATCAACACATAAAAACACAAATCATATGAATGATAAAAAAAAATTGTCTGTCACATTGCCTGTGAGTATTTATTCCATATTAATATTATAAATGCGAAACTAAGTCTGTACATTAAACATTTCCACAGCACAAAACACATTATTTTCTATTTGTTAAGGAACTTTTGCTTTAAACCTAGCTATGTCCAAATAAACACCTATGTTGTTGACCTATTCTTGACAATTTCATTTAAAATAGTTTTAAAACCTATTTGTATTTATATTTTAACCTATCCATTATTATAGAATGTGAAATTGTATTTTTGTCAAGCAAGATGTCAATTTCACATTAGAAATTAACTAACTGGAGTTAGTAAGTTTACTGAATAACTTAAGTGTTTTTGAGACAAAATATTACTTTATTTTACTTATCAATTTTATTATTTCCCTAGTTTTTTTCTTACATAAACCGTGACAGATTAATGAAGAATATTTTTAAAACATTGCTACTGGAATTTTATAACTTAAATTTTAATTAGAAGGCTTTGCCTTTTTTTTAATAAACTATAATCTAGATAGATGCCAAGATTGCCTTTGAGGAAAGAGTCATAATAACAGCTCGAAATTGTTAAAACATGATCATATTCTCGTTTTAGACGAATTACTCTTCACTTCAAACAATTTACGCACAAAATACACTTGTAAAGCCCCAGTTGCACCTATTGCCACAATTTGAATTAAGGACCACCTGGAAAGTAAAAGATTTTTTTACGATTTAATTAATTAAATAACAAGTGAAAAGTTTTCATTTCAATTGATAATATTTATAATCAGACAAAATAAATACACAGAATACTTGTTCCCCAATTAAGTACTGCTGTGTGACTGGGGTGAAACTTAGTAGTAGGTCAACTTTGAAAAAGTATATTTCATGAATTAACCTTAATAACTTAATAACCTTAATTAACTTTAATAAAATTTATATTAAATATCAAAAATGCCTTTTTTATATATTTTACTAAACGTGGGGCACCCGCCTTCTTTAACAAAAACCTTGATAACTTGGCAAATATAAATAAGATATTCATGAATTATACACATGAACCATCCTCAGAAATTCCTCTTTCCATCAATACAATCAAGAACAAAATCTGTTCACGATTTTCTGAGATTAACTCAAACAAACAGCCAGACACATTATTATACCTAAAATATTTTAAAATGTATGAATTTTAAATGTTAAAGTTAGCCTGTCTGACAACTTTTACATTAAAAGAAACTCACCTTAGCACATAAGAATTGTTGTCATTCAACAAATTATAATCTCTCGACTCTCTCGCACGCGAATGATACTGGTATTGAAGAATGTCATTGATATTTCTCTCCACAAGTTGAATTGAACTCTGAAAAAACATCATTCAAATAAGTAATTTCCATAATAGAATAGCGGTTAAATTATTTTTTAATGCTTATAGAAGAAAAAAACTCACAGTGAAGTTTTTAATGTTCATATCGAGATCCTCAACTTCCTTCGCATATTTCTCCCACATGTCATATCTAATCACGGACAGATATAAATTGACTAATTTCCCAGCGAATCTCGAGAACTGATTATCAATGCATACGGCATAGTATCCTCCGGAAGAAGACTGGTCTGCGTACTCAGCGCTTTGGCGCCATTCGTAAGGATGCACAATTTGACCATTGGGGTGTCTTACAGCAAATCCACACATGCCATCACCTCCTTTCAAGACCTATAAACAGAAATAGGCTGTCAACAAAGGCACTAGTTTCAAGGCTGCAAATACTTTAAATAAAGATAGTAAGTAATCAAAAAATTCTCTTTTAAATGCCTTCTCGTAGTAATGACTTAGTAAATAGTCAAATACTTAAAGGAATATGTTATTACCTGATAACTTGCGTAAAATGTTGCGCCCGGTTGGACATATTGATAATAACAATCCTCTTTACCGGCGTCAATGTGAACCTTGTAGTCCATGGTGACTGCTGGTAAGTTCTCGTACCATGGTACGGCTGGCGATGTTGTAATAACATCACCGACGAGTGATAAAATAGTAATTATTAAAATTAGAACCGTAAATATATGCCACGTCTGTTGAACCATTTTACATTTTATGATTTGAACTTCATTCACTTTCACTTTACCACAGACTAACAAGAAATACAAATAATAATATGACAAATTCAAATCTAGATCTGTGACCGCCTTGTGACTCAGAACTAATGACTTCAGATAGGTGTTGCTTCAGAACAATATTTTGTTAGTATATAATGTTCTGTGGTTGTGTTGTTTATGTTCAACTCATGTTTTGCTCTGCTATAGTTTTCTGGTGATGTTCTCCCACCATCGTATTTGATCGTGTTTTCAGTTCAAATTCACGCTGTGTACATTTATTTTTGTGGTTATAAAATAATAAGTTTTCAGATGATTATAAATTAAGTAAAATAATATTCATTCATAAATCGACTGTTTAATAAAATAACTTTCTGTTATATAAGAATGAAAGCTAGATACTTGGCATTTTTCTCATATTTAGGCACTGCATTCAGGTAAAATATTTTCACTAAATATACAGAACCTTCATATGCCCTAAAATGCAGTGATTATTTTACTTACACGGTAATATTTGCAGCAGCATAAAATTATAAATGCAGGTCTTCACAAAAAGTATGGTCAAAAGACAACCGGTTCAGGGGTGATCCTGAAAGTGTGCAGGGGTTACTAGAATTGGCTCTAGGGAAACTGAGGCCTTTGATATATCCCGCAGTTACACTGTCCAGTCGGTAAGTTTAAACGTAATATGATTTCAGACTTGATCATTGCTTCATGAAACGTATAAGTAGCTAATTTTTGTTAAGAAACTATAGAATTATTTGTAAAATTAATAACTTAAGTATGTTATTTTACAATATTGTTATATATGTTGAAAAAAAAATTCCACTAACTTAATCTCACACTATTTTAATACTTGTAAGCTTTAATAATTTAAGACCTTGTAAGCTGCCCAGATAAAGTACTGCTATAAATAGTCCATTGCTATAAAATTGAAAATGTGTATGTTAATAAGTAGTGGCAGGGCACACTACATTTGCTGTCATTTGAGCAGCCCATCTGGCGGCAGTAACCACCTCCTTACAGAAGTTCATCGTGTAATAACAGCATATAATGTGCTGTTGTGTTTTGGTGACTAATATTATATTATATAAGAAGCTCATGACCACTACCATCGAAGTATCATCATCATCATCTCAGCCGCAGGACATCCAGTGCTGCTTCTCCCATAACTCTCCAGAAGCAGCCTGGATCCACCGTGGACCTGCGGCCTTTATTAGGTTGTCTGTCCACCTTGTGAGTGGACGTCCTACGCTGTGCTACGGACCATCGTAGTTACCATCGAAGTATGCCTAATATCAATAAAGAATTGTCTAATTTCAATAAATAGCAATTGATTTCACTTACAGCACTGACGGTGGAGTACACGCATTAAATACAGCAGCACATTTCGACATTGAAATACCTGGTGAAAACATATGTTGTCCAAACAAACTCACATTTGAAGTTAATAAATTTTTCTTAAAAAATTCTATAAGCATCTCTGTGCAGAAGTGCTTTAGAGTTAATGATGACTTTAATGCAAGATATAATGCTATTTCAAGGACATACTTATACAGGTCTGCCTTTTGTTAATATATTTTTGCTAGTATACTGTAATATTAGGGACATTATTATGGGATATAATTTATTTTACATCTTGAGACTAATGTCGCTCGTCATACTTTTATATGGAACCATTTACACCGATATTTATAATATATATTCATATCTCTAACTGATATTTTTATGATCCACAAGGGATATTTACCAGACATATTTCGCCTCCTTTCTCTACACTGTTCTGCATAGTTACTATTTTAGCTGTAAATAATTTTAATTAAAAAAATATAGCTTATCAATGTGCTTATTATATGTGCTCTTGCTCTTCTATTACATGAAATGGAAGGTTGCTAAAAGGCAAAAGCTTGTGGTTCATTCAGATGTCATTTTAACTAAGCTCATTTTGTTTGTTTAATGAATTTTTTGAGGGACAGCGCGTACGCAGTCCCCACTACCAAAAATTACGCACCCGAGTTACCCACATTAGGGGTAATCGCAAGGGTCAACCCAACCGCAGTGCAATGGAAGGGCCTCGCCCTGGGGGAACCGCCTTCTTGATCACGGTGTCCCCTGTGCCAGGTAAGTATGATTTCAATTTGTGAGAAATCGGCCTCCACAAACGAAGGGTACAAGTCTATAGCGCGATATAAGCTCGAGAAACCGCGACATCTAGTAACAGCTTTAAGAACTACTACAGATAGTGACACTTATGAAATGGTCGTACCATTTGTTCCATATTACATTTGATTACGTCTGTCAGTTGTCTGTTAGTGCTTTAGTTTCAAAAGGTACTAAGGGTACAAATTGATAGTAAAGGAATGAAGCCCGTCACACCCGTAGCTATAATATATCTTTATATATATACTAGCTGACCCGGCGAACTCCGTTTCGCCACCAGATGGCTTCGTTTTAGTACATGCTATGTATCAGAGATGGCGCTGTATGTAAAAAAAGATTTTTTTTTTTCCTGAATTTTCTTTGCTATAAACCTCACGGAGCCCGAAACCTTTCCAACGAATGCAAAACCGTGGAAATCGGTTCGTGCGTTCTGGAGTTATAGCGTCAGGAAGGAAAACCCGACTTATTTTTATATAGTAGATAAAAATTACGTTATAGGTATATAATGTTGTGGGCTTATTGCCACTAATACTTATCTTATATTGCAGATTGGCAGCCTTAAAAAAAGATGTGGTGTTACCAGAATTAACATCTATAGGCCAGTATATTCCCATAGAAGAATATAAAAGATGCCACTTCGTAAGGTAAAATGGTTTAGATAATGTTGATTTTTTTTAATTTAGTTCATGTTGGTGTAATATAATTTTATTATACAACAGAATGAAACACACAGGCTCTAATTCATATAGGTGCGCGGACGGACGAAGTCCGCTATAACAGTTAATAAACACCAGAGTTTGAGAGGATGGATTTTTTGACGCAAAAACTGCTCTACGGATTTTTATCAAAGTTTACATTATTGTTTACGCATCAGAACATAGGCTATAATTTATGTTCCACGCGTTCCTCAGTCATTTAGGGAGTCCACTCACTGCAAGAGTCGAGGCAGAGGCGCATCGACATTTGGGCCTTATGATTGCATAGAGAAAATAGGCAAATTGCCCTGGCGACTAATAGGAAGCACGCCGTTCGGTCCCGACTCGACTCCGCCTCTACTCTTGTAGTGAGCGGACGCCCATGTGATTACATAGAAAATATAGTAGAGGCGCGCCTTTTGGTCGCCTCCCACGCGACGCCGCCCGCCGCCTCGACTTGCAGTGTGCGGAGTTCCTTACTCGGCAGCTGGTTTGGTAACACTTACCACTCCCTTATGGCAGCCATACACGTTCAAGTTGTTTGACTTGATATAGCCATACGTATCATGTCGATTGGACAATAGACTTTCATTGTATATGACTGCCATTACAAAAGATTTTTAAATTAAAAATAATTATAGTTGTTAATATTCCCCTGAACTAAGTCGAATTCTTTGTTTGTAGTTTTCCGAACTTTGACATTGAAAGGCTAAAAGAAGGCGCCAAGTATTTCCCAGGCCTTCACGATTTCTCATCGTTCAAGAAATTTGATAAATTATTTGACATAGTTAAACACAAACACAACAGAAGATATTTAGAGTCTATAGACATAAAGCCTGGCCGATCTATAGTTACCAACTATTCAATAGTACAAGATGGTGTGTTCGATTACTGGGATATTGAGTTCAAAGGCAGATCTTTTGTTCACAATCAGGTGAGTATGGTCATCATTAAACAAAAAAGCAAACATTGAACTTAATATGTGTCCAATTTGTTGCCGATTTATTTCTGTTTGGCTGTTTAAGAAAACGCCTGCAGGCACGAATACTGGGTATTTTCTTTCACAGGTTTAGTGGCACATAAGACTATATTTTTCATGGGAATTTGTCTGTATTTTTTATTATTTTTATGTGTGCATATACATGTTGGTATACGAAAAGAAAAACACTCATATTATCTAAAATGCAATTTTTATTTATCAATCAATCAATTAATGTTTTATTGCTAATGTGCAGGAGAGAACCCTGTCACCTTAATATCCACGTGACGTCATCTGCAACTAAAAACTCGCCAGCTAGTCTTTCTCGGATATATAGATACAGCTCCTTTACGTTTTTAAATGTAGATATAACAATGTTTGCAGATACGCCGGATGATGGGTGCATTGATCAGTGTGGCTACAGGAAAAATACCTCCGGAAGAGATAAAAGTGATGTTACAAGTACCCTCAAAACATTCTTGGCACAGTTTTTCATGCACAGGACCCCCCCACGGACTTTACTTGTGTAAGGTGGAGTACAAGCCCGAAGACTTAGTATTTAATAATAAAGAGTCTAATAACAGTGATAAAGAAGTCATCGTAGCCAGTAATGTATAGTAGAAAATTTGTATAATAGTAAATAGTTAATAAAAGTAATTGTTGAATAACTAGGTAACACAAAAAATAATTAAAAATGAGTTTCTTAGAAGAATTAAAGAAGAAGAAAGAGAAATTGAATAAAACAGAAACTGTTGTAACCAGAGTTGATGGTCAAAGATACGTCGAAGGCGACGACAAAGTTACACCCCTCACTCCTAACTATGGTTTTGTGGTTGACCATAAACCGGACGATATACCGGTCATGATCATAGACTATATCTACATAGGATCTCAAGATTGCACTCAAAAGAATGTTTTAGAGAATTATAACATCAAACACGTGTTGAGTGTTGGAATAGAAGTAGAGATGGATGCTCATGTTGATAACAAGTTTGTACAATGCCTTGATCTACCAGAAACCAACATAAGACCAATATTGATAGATTGTTTGCGGTTTATTCGCCGCATAGTCGACATGAAAGAAAATATTTTGATCCATTGCAATGCAGGTGTGTCAAGAACGGCGACTGTAGCGATCGCTTATTTGATGCAATATCAGTTAATGAGTTTTGACGATGCATATAAATTCGTTAAAGAGAAACGGCCATCGGTACAACCAAATGAAGGCTTTAAAAAGCAATTAAAACGTTTTACACCAGGAAAAGTGTTTGAAATTTTTTAAATAATATAAGTTAATGTTGTTCATACCCAATAAAACAATCATTTCATTACAATCAAAAGTTTTATTGAATACATTTAAAGTATCGTATATTACAATACTACTTGGAAATATTTTTAGCTTATATACAAAAATAAATTCTTTTTTATACGCTACAAATGGAAAGCACGCACAATCTTGGTAGATGCAAAAATACCAGTAATTATATAAGTATTTCTAGCACCAGACTTTGAATCTGAATATTTTAAATTAATCTAACTAAACTAGACATTCATTCTTTTCCACACTAAGTATCTAGATACTTATTTAATTTATTAAGGCACTCAGTGTGTATTTCCAGTAGGACGTATGGTGCCTAAACATGGCCTGACGGCAGAACTGGTCCACAAGTTCGAAGTCGTTTAGCTTGGAGTTTCTTTCCGTATATAAATAAACTAATTGTAAGGCCTCTAAAGGCGACATCTGTTAAAAAATTGTGATTCTATGTATTATACATAAGTTAGGTTCCTTGATCGATGAATATATTGAAGTATAAATTGTTATCCAAAGTTTTATAATGTAGCCTTAAATATAGTAAATAGTACTAATTAAATTTACCAATTTAGGTTTAGAATGTATTAATACATAAGGAATATGTGTAGATAGAAGTAAAAAAGGAAAATACGGTAGGTACGATCTTACATAGCGTAGGTAATTGAAAAATCGAAAATTGAAAAACACAACAAATTCAAATCGAACACAACTAAGTAATAATAGAGAAAGATAGGTAAATGTAAATTAATTAATTTGTCAATACTACGCATCCAAACGACTTAGTGTTATTCCCTGTTCGAGGGTAAAACATTCAGGGATACAGGAATACTGGTCCCGAGGATCAATTAAAATTAAATAAAACTATAGCCCATGTTTCTGGCTGATTGGTAGCGTAGCTTTCTTAATTTTCTAGAGGAACTTCTATTTTTTCCTTAAAACACAGTGGCAAGGAATACCTGCTTAAGTATTATTTACTCTATGCTTGGTCTTGGTCTTACTTAGCTGGCATAGCGGAGTTTGGTCGATTCGATCTATAGAAAGGGCATTTTCATTTGCATTTCAGTCAATAAATAAGGGAAGGAAACAATTTGGATTAGGTTGTATAGCAGTGAGGCGTATTTATCGTCACAGTTAAAAAAAACAGATTACAGATACAGACAGATAGCTGTAAAACAGATATTTTACAGCTGACAGTCCTAAACCTGTAAAAGCATCAACCTGTAAACCAGTTCACATTCGACATGCAAAGGTTGCATATAACATGTGATTGAAACCAAGAACAGATCAAGTAAATACGTGCAAAATAACAGGGTGTTATTTAATAACAGCTAAATGAAACTTATTTCGATGTCACAGGAACAGTCGAACAGTTCCCATTTTTACCTAGTAGCCCACTCCTAATAAATGAACCTTTTTATGTGAATTTTTGAGGGACAGCGCGTACGCAGTCCCTACTACCAAAAATTACGCACCCGAGTTACCCACATTAGGGGTAATCGCAAGGGTCAACCCAACCGCAGTGCAATGGAAGGGCCTCGCCCTGGGGGAACCGCCTTCTTGATCACGGTGTCCCCTGTGCCAGGTAAGTATGATTTCAATTTGTGAGAAATCGGCCTCCACAAACGGAGAGTACAAGTCGATAGCGCGATATAAGCTCGAGAAACCGCGACATCTAGTAACAGTTTTGAGAACTACTACAGATAGCGACATCTATTATCGAATCTTGGTATCATGTCTTCAATACTAAATTAAGCTCTTCCAGTAATAACTTGATAAAGAAAATTGAATAATAATACACAGTTATGTACACATAGTATGCTTTTTATTATTTATTATATTACTTTTATTAAGCGAATTCAGCAAACATTTTGTTACCTAACTCTGGACACGGACGTGGGTCCTGAACCTTCAGCGTTTTGTATCCAAAGCAAATTTCTAATATAATATACTTACCATCAAGAGGAACGTTAATTTGCCTGCATCACTTTATAAAAAACTAGCCGTACCCCACGGTTTTACCCGCCACTAGAATTGGGCTATCAAATACAGCAAAATTAGCTACCTATATGAAATCGTACTTGTAGATACAGAAATAAGCAAACAAAAATTCCTTTATTATTATTAAAAGTATAGATTACTACAATTACAATATTTTGACAAACTGTTGGGACAAATCTGAAACCATAAGAGGGTTTAAAAATTAATGTTTTTCCTAAATAAAACAATAATTTCATTACAAACAAAACTTTTATTGACTATATTGTGAATTAAGTACATACCAACGACTGCTTAGAAATATTTTAGCTTATATACAAATCATTCTTATACACTACGGATGGAAGCACAATCATTTATATATTATATATATGCAAAATATACATATACTACTAATTAATTCAATAAGTCATTCTAGCACCGGACTCTAAAAACATTTTAAACTAACTACATTCTTGGCCACATAAAATTGTTTTTTTAAAGACGCCAACTATTTTATATATATTTTTGCCATTACCAATAATAATCTACAACTCAACAGTTGACACTGGTATTTTTTATAGAGTAAATATACTTATTTATAAGTAAAATATTACATTGAATCACTTGGTCCTTTATATATGGACATAAATGATTCTGAAATATTTTTAAAAAGCCTAACTAATAATATTTATGTCTTTAGTCTGCTTCTTAAGAGAGGTAGAGACGTAAGGATAAAAGTAAAAAATTAAGTCCCTCTATTCTTAAAGCAAGTTTGAACTATCTTGGTCTAACTAATTGAATGAAAGAGACTAATCATGAACAGTCTTCGTTCGTTAGAAATAGAGGCGGAGATTATCAAAAATGTGTTTTATGGCCTCACGTTTACTTATAACTTCATGCGTGTAATAGAAAAAATTCAGCAAGTAATAGAAAAAAGAAAATCTCTGAAACTTGCCAAAAAAGTTTAGGAATTAAAAACTGTAGTGTGAGTGATGACTTCTAACCATAGCTTTTTTTGTCAAGCTATATTTCCCTCTACTTCTGAACCACACCATAGACTAAGAGTCATACATTATGCACCATAGCTACAGCAAGACGTTAATATCTTTAATTTCGTTTACTTCTGATCAAATATATGACAAACAAGACTTAAACAGAGTCGTACGTTGTGCGCCATAGACGAGCAGACGTTAAAAAAAATTTATTGAAACTAATTTTTAAAGTTCTACATTGAACACTTAACGATTTGTTGTTAAAAGTAAACTAGAATAGAAACGTTATTAATAAATAAATTACAATATCAAAACACGCAGATAGAAAATAGTGACATGCTGTCCTAGAAAAATGCGAAATGGCAAGGTAAAATAAAAATACACAAAAACTTACAAACTAAACTTTAAACTACATAATATATTCGTTTAGATGTTTATAAAACGACTGTATTACAAATACAACAAAAGCAATAGTTTGTCAAAAAACGAACTTATCACATTGTCTATACTTAGTATTTATATAATTTGTCATCCATAAAATACGATCTTTGTAATTTCCTTTCAATTACATTTCAAGACCTTAACAAAATAAGCACAACTGTCGGACGGGAATGCAATTACAATCACATAACAAATAACATTCACGCGTACAAATCAAATGACCAGAGAGTTCTCAGTCTTGGAGATGTAATCACTGAAATAGGCTGCCTCAATGAGAAAAACAAAAAATAGGAGTAAAACCGGTTATCCAATGGAAAATCGAATTGAAAATTCGATTTAGTTAGGACACATTCGTCAGAGAAAACATTTTGCATTTTTTTAAAGGGCCGAAACAAAATTTCAGGGGTTCATAACATTTTTTGGAGTTTACTCCTTGAGAATCGATTTTCAAATATAAGCATGAGGTATGAAAATTTATGGGAGTAAAATCAAAATTGTCACATTCTATTTTCTAATATTTTAGAATATCTCTGGATTTTCAGAGATGTTGCGCCATCTAGACAATATCTCTGAAACTAGAATATGTTACATAATAATACACCACTGGTAACTGGTAATAATTCGAACAGAGATGGCGCTGATATTAATTCGTTATGATAAATGTTTTTTATAATTTTTATTATGTATTTTATAATCGTTCGTAAGGAGTAAACTCCAGTCGTGCGTCAGAGTTGACACACACACACACACACACACACACACACACTTTTTTAATAAAACAAGTAAGGCCAGGCGGGGTAGTAATAAAACATCTGATACTTTAGGTAAAAATAAGACACTGATAAAAAACCACGAATTAAATTGAATATGTGTTATTTATACAGACAAATACATACCTTATCTCATAAACCATAACGTCTAAAATTTTAATGTTACCTTTGTTGTTATATGGTCATCGTCAATTTTAATATTTTGTTGTTTCATTATAATTGCAACATTTTTTTATTTATTTAAAAGTACATAGTTCGGAATTGCGTTTTTCTAATGCTATAAAATTTCAGAGGGCAGTTTATTTTAAAAAAAAAATTAAAAAAGTAACCAAGACCATTGGATTAAAATCTGGCAATATTACATAACTACTTAAAAAAACACTTGTCTTTCGTTTACTAGTAATCAATGAAACAGTATACACAGTTCATATTACAAAACCTATGCATATAACTTAAACTTAATAAATACCTGAACAATTAAGTAACGAATTGTATAATGTACATTTATTGTACTTGGAATCTCAACTTATACAACTATCACAACACTTAAATAAGGCACTCGCCAACAATAAACGCTCTGAAAAAAAAATTAAGTACATATAGTCCGATTTTATTCGTTTGATAAAAAAGGTAAACAAATATGAGGTCGCCAGGGTCACTGACCTGTTTTAGAGATGGGATTTGTACAATAGGCATATCGAAAAGAGTTGACTCAGTGAGTAACTCATTCTCAGCCATGGCAACACTGCATTTTGCACCTCCGTAAAAACCAAAACCGAATAAAATATTATTATTAGTAACAATAATAAATAAAAACGAATTATTAGCTTATTGGTAATTTTAAGTAATCTATTTTATTAATACCATTTAATCAAAAATAATTTTATAAAGTGTTTTCGTCTACGGTTATGAATTATGATAAACTTTAAAAATGTATACAGAATTGTGAACTTGATAATTTATGTACGAATCAAAACCTCATGTGACTCCAAATGATTTAGGTCGTGTACATGTCCCGTCTCTAAAACCATAGACAAGATCTCTGTGACGTCTATTGGTATTGTAGGTTATGGGACGATTTTATCGAGTTTTTTTGCATTTTCCTCTGAAAATATGCAATAATTTTGGATACATATCGTAAAGAATATTATGTTTAGTGAGTAAATGAATTCTTGTACATATGAATGTGTAATTAAGGTTAAAACTCGAAAACTATATGTGAATTGTTTGTTTACCTTTTTTATCAAAAGAATAAAATCGGACCTTACATTATATACATATAAATAAAAAAAAATTCACTTATAAGGGGACGTTCATGTATTACGTAACGCAATTTAGGAGTCTTGTAAAACGTTACGATTCGTTTCATTTTAGAACAACGCGTTACGTAACATTATTTACTTTAATTTTATTTTGTTCTCTCAAGTTGGCAACCCTTTTTGTTGGTAAAAATGGTCACTTGGTTGTTACGTAACGTTTGGGGAGGGGAGGGAGGGTACAGAAAAACGTTACGGCGCGTTACATGGTTCAAAAAGTTTCAATAACGGCGTTAAGTAATACTTGAATGACCCCTAAGGACTTAATAAAGTTTTAAAAACATTTTTTTTAAAGCCCTCATCTATGAAACGACTTGTTTTACGGGGAATGTGATCGATATAAAATATCACAAAGTCAAAATGAGCGATATTTCTTTTGTTGACTATTCAAAATTAAATTTCATTCAATCCTAATTAATATTATTGTCATTTCGTCGAGTCTTAAAATAAACTAAGTACATTTATTGTGTATAATCTCGTGTCAAGTATTATCATTTGGTTACACTTTGAACCGACAATGAGATCTAAACAGTATTTTCTCGCATACGAATGCAATAAGCACTGTACGCTACAAGACTTAAAGCTCAAATTTGAATATTATAAATTTTCATATTAAACACTTTGTATAGCTGGTAGGTATCCGATAATATTTATTTAAAACTAATTCAATCGATACGGTACAACGTGGACCTTACAAGATCGATTATTAAATTATAGATTTGATTAAATAAAAGTTAACATAATTTTAAAAGCTCACAATATATCATTTATAAGTGAAATTAAAAAAAATAATATCTTGAATTTTTTTAAACTTATATTTTAAAATATATTACTGAAAAAAAAAATTTTAAACCGACGAAAAATTGAGTCATTAAAACACAGTTTTAATTAAGTCTATTCAAAATACATTTTGAAAAAAATCACAATATATTTCTTTATTATTATAATAATTATTATTTTCTTCGAAAAGTTAACCAATTAACGCACTGTTGCATAACGTTTAAAAAGAAAACAATAGTAAGTACATATTTTAAAAAGTTTAACAAAATATTCAACAAAGATAAAAAAAAGACACTAACTAAAACAAATCAAACAAAGTAGAAAATATTTTTTAAAAAATAGTATTAAAACTCAAAAATTAAACTCTATAAATGGTAACTACAACGGTGCGTCTCGTAATCGGGAAAATCATCTCTCTCAGTTAATTATTTAATTAAAAATATTATTTTTTAATACCTTACAAACGTCATAAACTGGATAATTAATCTGTCTTTTTGTTGGCACAATAATAAAATAGAAAAAGCTAACACTAACTCATTGGACGCAATCAAAGCTCAATTTCCTATATTCTAATTTCATATTGAGGGTAATTTTATTTTTATAAGTAATAGTGGAGAGCCACAGTGAAGCAGTAACCACCACTTTACAGGTGAATATATTGAAATAACAGCACAGGTGCTGTTGTGTTTCTGTAAGCAAGGTGCTCCATGGCTTAACTCCACCTATCTCCCCCGTCCCTATCTCCTCCAAGTTCATTCTACTGAGATA
The DNA here is from genome assembly GCA_936446665.2 of Synanthedon andrenaeformis. Taxonomy (NCBI): domain Eukaryota; kingdom Metazoa; phylum Arthropoda; class Insecta; order Lepidoptera; family Sesiidae; genus Synanthedon; species Synanthedon andrenaeformis. The sequence goes on along the minus strand of OW387780.2, from coordinate 1,292,239 downwards.
GGCAGCTCATTTACAGCATATTCATTTAATGTTGCTGATTGATTGCTATATTTCTCTTTCATTTTCTATTAACAATTTATGATAGAATATAGAAAATGTCGTAATACAATACACAAGTCAGGTCAGTTTCGTCATCATCATCATCGTCATAAGTGAACGTCCTCCGGATAACCGGAGGACGTTCACTCCTGGATTTTAGGTTTCTCCCATAATTAGACAGTAGGACCTGTCAGGAGCAGCCCAAATCCTGCTTCGCGACTCTTAGCTCATATTAACTCTTATAGGCCAGTCACCAGAGACACAAAAATCGCGTTAGGTCGCAAATAATTGCACTGTTCTGATTTTTTGGTATGTTGTTAGGATAGATACCAATAGTGTAAAACCAAGTTTGCAGCTTCGAAAGACCTGTGCTAATTGTATAGTGCTCGGAAAACCTCGAAATTTTCAGACTTTTTTCAGTTTTTGGCTTATAACTTTTAAAAAGTGCATTTTATGGAAAAGTCATCTTATACACTTTTAGAGAAGACAAAATTTGCTACAATTTCAGTGCAACCGCAGCACTGTAGGTCTAATAGATCTCGAGATACAACACTTGAAAAATGGGCTATTTTTCCCAAAAAGTTAGATATTTTGTAGTTAGCCGTCTTTCGAACAAAATATCGTCTAAAATATTCATTCTATGAGGAAAGTTAAAAGAAATGAAGTTGTAGAGCAGTTATTTAGCTTTAATTTAAGCACAAGCAAAACTCTGTAGGAGCAATAGTTCTCTTGTTATCGTGTAAAAAATAATAATAAGGAAATCGGATTTTACAAAAAATAGAGCTTCCAATGTAAATTGTTATTAACATTGCACAGTTATCTATTGTATTGTTATATTAAATGATTTTACGTCATTGCAGAAATATAAAGCGTTAATCAAGCCAAAGCACAGATTAATAAGTAGTTACTACCGTAACACTCCCTAACAAAAAGACCATCACAACTTTTTTAAATGCCTACCGTTTTGCCTCGCCAACTGCTTAGCGGAAAAATATACCTTATAGTTCAAACGTTGAGTTGTTATTGCTCTGCAGCCGCACGCGCCCGCGTGACATTGAAGTAATAGTAATAAAGTCAGGGCTACTACTACTGAGTTTTTCTAGGCCGTCCCAAAATACAAAGCTAATTAAGCCGCTAGTAACTATTTATTAAGTAATTATTAACTAGTAACTATAAGCTTACAACTTCTCAGTTCAAGTTGATCAGAATAACATTATTTTTAAGATGTAAATAAGTACTAGTAGGTAACGAGCAATGATAAAAAACCTTGTAGGTACCTAAAGGTTTTCATATTGGTACGTACTTATTCCTATTTCCACTGACGAGACCAAATAAAAAAGCTTAAATTGTGTATATCATTAGTCCACAAATCCACACAACACAAAGTCGACCAAACATCGAGTTTTGATGAAATAGTCGGAGAGCTCGCTGCTAAATTGTTCTCGACATAAAATTATTTGGCGATACATTATTGTTCTATAGTGAAAAAAATTTAAATTCTCCGTATTATATTTTTTAGTTTTCACGGATTTACATCCTTCCACTGCACACGTATTACGAGGCATAATACCTATTATTCTTTCCGAAATGTAAATCAAAGACACGGAACACAATTACTCCTGGCGGAGATCAAAGAAGAAAAAAATAAATGTGAATGCGCGCGCTCGCGTCGGTGGCAACCGCGTGAATGTGTACCTTGGAAAGTACAGCGGCGCGTAGGCACTTAGCGCGCGCAAGTACATGAAGTGAAAGAGGCCTGGCCAAAGTTTCACATTTCGAATTTTGAGAAAAGTGCGCCCGTGCGCCGCCGCCGCCGTGTCTTAGGTAGGTACACGAGTATGAATAACAAACGTTCTTTCATCTCTTTTACACATACGCAACGATCACGGCGGTAAATGTATTCTTGTCTCGCTCGACCCTACTTAGCACTACATGTTTGAATCGAATCGTTTGGTTGGTTAGTATACGTTACGATCGCGTCAGTACGAGTATGTGTTTTTGTTGTACGTGGTGTTTGTTTTGACGTTTGTTACAGTTTTTGTGGAATATTTCGTTGGACTGTTTCGAAAACATTATATGCATTATAATTCAATGGTTGCAACTACGGTGTTTGGAACAAAACGTGACTTTTCAATCAAAAATTTTATTTATCGTCGAGTTTATTGAAGTGTTTTTTTTTTACGAGATGTCGGACTCTTGCCCGCCAGATGTTTGTTTTATATGTCGCGATGCACTTGACGAAGGGACAGTGACAGTGAAAAAACGTGGTATTCAGACGCTAATCGAAGTGAGTGAGAAACGTGGACTTCCTCAGAACAAACAGTTTTTGAGTAAATTGAATGTAGTCACCGTACACGATTTATGCAGAAAGAGATACACCTCGGAAAGTAATGTCAAAGCGTCTATTCGTCGTGCAGATGATGCAACTCCTGAAGCTTCGACTTCACGCAGGTGTAGGGAGAGCTCTGCCTCGGGCTGGAGGCATCACATATTGAGGGAAATTTGTTTTCTTTGTGGAGAAAAAATCACTGAGGAATTTCTAAGGACCCAGCAAAAAATACCATTTTCTCGACGGAATGTTGTCCGTAATGTAGAAACATTAAATAAAGATTGGATTTTAGAAAAAGCTGAACGTGCTGGTGAATGGGGACAACAGATCATACAGCGTCTGTCATGTATAACTGACCTGGTCGCTGCGGAGTGCAGATACCACCTTCAGTGCCGCCTTAAATTATTCTCTACGGCACGATCAAGTGGAGGTAAAAGAGGGCGTCCTGAGCAAGCTGAACTCGTAGAGGGTATGGAGCGTATCTATAAATACCTCGCAGACAACAGAGAGGAATGCCAATTTTCCCTGAATGATCTCATGACAGATCACTTCACTGGTGACTACAAACCCGATGTTAGAACTGTCGAAGCTCATCTGAAAAAGCGATATGGAGAAATAATCTGGTTCACAAAGGTTGGCCCTTATCACAGCCCAATTTTAACTTTCAGAGACGTGGGACAGAAAATTCTGTACGATAGTTGGTACGATGAAAGGAAGAGCGTTCCTGCTGAAGAGCGACTCAGGGTCGTGAAAGCCGCAGCACAGATAATCTTAGAAGATATTCGTTCTCAAACCTTTGACACCACTTACTATCCCCCATCAGATGACTTCATGAAAGACGTAAATGAATGTGTACCTGATACTCTAAAACTACTTCTAGAAACGATTGTGCTTAAAAACAAACGCGTCTGCTTCGATCAATGGAAAAATAAATGTGCAGGATTCGCTCATGCTATCATGACTGCAGTGAGGCCCAAATCTTTCCTCTCACCAATTCAGATAAGCTTTGGTACCTACTTATACCGGAAATTTGGTTCTAAGCACCTTGTGAACCTCTGTCATATGATGGGATTGTCCTGTACTTACAGCGAGGCAATGCGATTTGAAAGCTCTGCTATCCTCCGCGAGCAATCGTCACAAATTATTGAGAAAGGTGCCTTCATGCAGTTCGTGTGGGACAATGCAGACGTGAATGTAAACACTTTAGATGGAGAAAATACATTCCACGAAATGGGTGGTATAATGATCATCACACCACATTCGTCAGTCCTCCCAGACAAAAGTATACCACGTTTAAAGTATGTCTCTGCAGACGTAGTCAGTTCACACACTGCCTCAGAGCTGAAGCATTCCACCATGAAAAAGAACGCAGGTTTGTCAGCCATCTCAATTGCTGATGTGACAATCAATGAAGACATATTGCCCACAGTCCCAGACCTACTCTGGTTGTATGGGAAATCCACCAACTTGCCAGGTATCCCTGGCTGGAATGGTTTTATGGAGCAGGTGACAAAAGAACTGCCGTACAAAAAATCGAAAATAGTGTTTCTCCCGTTCATTCACGCTCCGCCAAATCAGTACGACACTGTCCTAACATCTCTACTTGAAGCCAGTGAAAGAACCTCTGCTCATGGCCAGAAAACATGTATTGTTACCTATGACCTTACTTGAAAGCCCGAGATATCGTAGAGAACTGCCAATATCCGCAGCTAAGAAGTGTGGTGGTGAGGCTGGGGGGGTTCCATCTATTAATGTCATTTATGGGGGCTATTGGCGCCATCATGGCTGGTAGTGGATTGAAGGAACTACTTACTAACTATATATGCTGAGAACAGTGTGGACAAAATCCTAAATGGGCACGCGTACTCACGAGCGGTGAGAGCTCACATGCTCACAAATCACGCTTTGGTCAGCTTGATTGTGAACAACGAAATAGAGTTCACTGAGGAGGAACATCTGGAAACTGAAAACCTGCTACTAGGCGAAAGAAGTGTGATACTGCATGCTGCAGAAATTGAAACTGTTCAGTTTATGTTTACCAAATTCAAAACTGCGATGGATCAATTGGAACAACAAAGCCCCACATCAAAGCTTTGGGTACAATACTGCAAAATGACCACATTAATGAAAAAATTCATCCAAGCGGAGAGGATGGGAGATTGGGACCTCCACCTCGAGACCATAAAGAGCATGCTTCCCTTCTTCCACTCGGCAGGACACTTCCTCTATGCAAAGAGTGCGCGTCTCTATGTGCAGGACATGAGCGACCTGCGTCAGAAAATGGATCCGAGGGAATTTAGTTCATTCACAGGAGGAGACTTCACCATACATCGATCTCACAAATTTTGGTCGGGTCTTTGGACCGACTTGACGATAGAACAAGTACTAATGAGATCGATGAAAAGTCAAGGGGGCCTAACGCATGGCCGAGGAATCTCCAGCAGTGTTCTCGCCCGTTGGACTGGAGGCATGGTATATATGCTTAATATATGTGAGGAGCTTGAGATCTTTTGGAACATCTCGTCTACCACGACGGAACAACACATTGACATGAGGCCTGCTCGGATCGAACGAGACTCTAATGATGCGGAGAAACTAAAATCCTGGTTCCAAATCCACACACCATTTCCTTGCAATGAAAAAGTACTATCGATCTGCAGTAGCGTGGTTGGAGGCGCTGAAGTGAATTGCCATATGGCACGAGAAATTGGATCTAATGGAGTTAAAGAAATAACTGGAAAGGAGTTTGGAAATGTTAAATTTAAAAGGAAAGACAAAGTGCGAACCTTGGCAGCAACCACGGTCAAGGTGCACAACAAGCAGGTTGTTATAGACCCTCTCACAATATTCCAACGGCTGTGTATAACGAAACAGTCTGAAATCGACCTAAAAAATCACTTTACATACGAGTTGGCCCCGTATCCCATGGCTTTATTCTCCGAAGAGGGAATGCGAAAAGGAAAAAAATCATTGTTCTACTCTGTCTTCACGCCCCTTACAGAAAACGTGGCCATTGGAGAAGGAACGTTCGTTGTAGTGGACGGAGGATACTTGCTCCATAAGGTTATATGGCAACGGAACAGCTCAGTGAGGGAAATTATAGCTGATTATGTTACCTACACGTGCAACCATTTTTGGAAAAAATGTTGTATTCGATGGATACCCAGAAGAAGGAGCTGCTAAGAGCACAAAAACAGCAAAGCGGCTACGTCGTTATGCAGCCTCAGCGTGTAGAGATATCTTTTTTGAAGAATCGACAATGATCAAAATGCCCCAGGAAAAGTTATTATCCAACCCAAAAAACAAGCAGCGCCTGATCAACTTCATCTGCACTGGGCTGGATTTACAAGGGATCGAAACAAAGCAAGCTCCAGAAGACGCCGATTGCCTCATTGTGAGGACAGCATTGGAGAAGAGCGAGGAGTACGAGAACGTCGTAATCGCTGGGGAAGATGTCGACCTCTTGGTGCTCCTTAATGTATTGGGCGCCAACATACAAAATGTTTTCTTCCAGAAAAGTGCCAGGGGTGGAACAACTTGCAAGCAATTCTTGTTAACATCATTTATTCGCGGAGATCTCCCACTCCCCCCTGGAATAGAGTTGTTCCTCCACGCCTTCAGTGGTTGCGACACCACCTCTTCCCTTTTCGGGCAAGGAAAAACGAAGATGTTGGGCGTCCTTTCAAAACAGCCAGACCTTATTGACGCAGCTACCACGTTTCTCAAACATAACGCCACTCACGAAGAGATAGCCTCTGCTGGCAACAAATGTCTCGTGGCGTTGTATGGCGGTGGAAAAGGCGATTCTCTCCACGCCTTGCGTTATGGGATATTTGTCCGATCTGCTGCCAGTGCCAAAGTCAACCTCGCTCGTCTGCCCCCAACCGAAGAGGCTGCCGCCCAACATTCCTACAGAACCTACCACCAGGTGCAGCAGTGGTTGGGGGTAGAGAAAGAGCCCACCAAGTGGGGATGGACAAGGAGTCAGCAGGGGCTAACACCGGTGACCTCAAACAAGGAACCAGCGCCGCAAACTCTGCTGAAACTCCTGTCATGTAGGTAAGGTAATCCATTCGTATTAGATCTGTCCTAGTCCTGGTACCCACTTTGCGCATACTTTTAGTTATCTAGCATATAACATATAATTACGAGCCAATAACTGCTGAAATCCTTGTCATACAGGTGCCAGAAAGGGTGCGGAACAGGGCGATGCTCCTGCCAGAGCAGGGCTTAAATGCTCTGCTCTCTGTAAAGTTTGTCAGGGGAAGACCTGTCTAAATATTCCTCCCCTAGACATAACAGAGTCAGATGAAGAAGACTACTTCGATGACCCTCCTTTACAATCAGATCCAACCACACAGGAGTCTCCGGAGCCCCAAGAAGAGCCGTATGATGAACCTGGACCTTCCAAAAGAATACTACTGTCTCGCTAAGTGTAGGTAAATCTAACATTACATACCTACCCTTTCGTTGTAATTTATTATAAAGTGTGGGTAATTGACATTGTATTGCGTGTTTCTGTCGCAGGTATTAGCTGAGGTCCCTCGTATCACTTCGCCACTGTGACTTCAATATTTATTACATTATTAAACATTATTATTGATTGTATTCAATTTTATTTTGTATGATAAACTATTTCCAATGAGTCATGTCTTTCTTATCCTTTATAAGTCCTATAATTCGTCATTTAAAAAAAATCCGATTTCCTTATTATTACTTTTTTACTTGATAACAAGAGAAATATTAGTCCTACAGAGTTATTCTTGTGCTTAAATTAAAGCTAAATAACTGCTCTACAACTTCATTTCTCATGACTTTCCTCGTAGAATGAATATTTTAGACGATATTTTGTTCGAAAGACGGCTAACTACAAAATTTCTAACTTTTTGGGAAAAATAACCCATTTTTGAAGTATTGTATCTCGAAATCTATTAGACCTACAGTGCTGCGGTTGCACTGAAATTGTAGCAAATTTTGTCTTTTCTAAAAGTGTATAAGATGACTTTTCCATAAAATGCACTTTTTAAAAGTTATAAGACAAAAACTGAAAAAAGTCTGAAAATTTCGAGGTTTTCCGAGCACTATACAATTAGCACAGGTCTTTCGAAGCTGCAAACTTGGTTTTACACTATTGGTATCTATCCTAACAACATACCAAAAAATCAGAACAGTGCAATTATTTGCGACCTACGATGTTTTTAATGACTGGCCTATTAGGCTAGTTTGTGTACAACCCGTCGGAAATATGTTGGCACTTCGTAACAATGCGGTTCCACCGATCGCTATCGGCAAAACTAGCGCACGCGCACCTCTCTTTACCTATGCTTACTCCATTTTCTTTTTGTTTTATTATTGTCATGTCAAATTTTTGTTTCCGATTATTTTATTTTAGTTCGACTGTTAGTAGTAATATCTGTTTTAGCAAAAATTTTAAATGTACTTTTAAACTGCACACAGTTTAGCTTCGTTAGTTTAATCAGTTTAAATTTGTACGTAAACGTATGTGACATGCATGACACATATTAATTTTTTTTTAAAAACACACACACTACATATAAACTAATATAAACTATTTTGTTTGCAGACCGTAACTGCATTTTTTCGAGATGCCAAAATTTTTCCGACGAGTTATATCGTGAAAATATGAACATTGACCATACCCATTGTGTGTACAAATAATTAGAAACTCTTGAGCGTGAGTCCCCTAGCCGGGAGACTGTTGGCTTTTGCGGGGGAATCCCTCGCTTGGGAGTGAGCCACTGCAATGCTAAGACACTGCGCCCATTGCTCCGCGTTCTTCCCATCTTTGGGCTTCAATATCAGCGTCTGATTCTCCGTGAAGATCTCGAAAGCCTTCGGTATGTTTCTGGCTCCACGCGACACCTTCACCGACCTGATCTGATTTATGTCTATGCTTTCCCCACCACCTGAGCCCCTACAAGAGAGATGCGCGCCGGACAGAGTGAAGTATCTGGTGCGCCATCGGCGAAACAATCTCCAGCGACCCTTTTTCTCCTTTAGCTGACCTTCGATGACCGGCTGTCCATCGGCTGCCAGGAAACCTAGGGCACGTTCCGGATGCGTGCACAGAAAACATCCCCACGTGGCTTGAGTCGGTGGGACCGTGGCGCCGGATGCTGTAGTATTTTTCAGTTCAAATACATCGAAAAAGCCTGCCGCGCGCAATTCATTCACCAGAGTCTCCTGCTCTTTGGCGCCGGGGAAAGCGCTGGTGACCAGGGTGAGGAAAGTCTTGTTCTCACACTTGAGTATATCCCAGCAATGCTTGAGGCTCGCCACGGACAGATCGCGCGAGGATAAAGCGGCGGCGTGTCTGGCTTGCAACGCCAGAAACATCAAATGTATCCAGACTCGCGGGGCGCGCGTTCTCATAGAGAATAGCGAACGCGAGTACAAGCAATGCGGACCTCGGGCTCCGCACGCGAACTGTAACCTCGCCAACTTCTTGCTGCGGAGTTCCTCTATGGTGCACTTGGCGGGAGGAGGCAACCTCAAAGACACGTTATCCATGTATGCCTTGATCTTATCCAAGTGTTTCTCGCAAAAATGCTGGACTGTATCCCTCATAGGATACGGTTCGAACACGCTAATCCTGTGATTGGTGTCCGAATTGATCATTGTGACGCTAGTGTTGTTCGCTCGTCTCACTGTCACCGGGTTGGTCACTATGGATATGGGTCCCGAGTTGGTGTGCGGCGCGGGCGTCGCTACGACCGACACGTGACCTAGTCCCGTGTTCGAATGTTGTATGGAGACTGACGAGGCCGTCGGACCGAGGGCGTCCGAAGACTTACGATCGCAACCGAGCGGGTTCACCGATATCGATTGCGTTTGAAGCGGCGCACCCGTCGTTATTGCAGCACCTGAACTCTGAAAATATATTTTCACTTTATTTAGACCAGGGATTCCCAAAGTGGTCGATATCGACCCCTTGGGGTCGATATCGGTTTCCTAGGGGTCGACATAAACGAAAAGTGATTTTGGGGGTCGACGAGGTCTAAAAATCGACCCCTATTATATTAACACAAGTTCTTATTTAAAACTTTCAAGATAGGTAAGTAGGTAGTTACTGTATTGTTTATGTTGTGTTACGTGTACTAAGAATAATTAATATTTTTGTAGGAAATAATGTTCCAGGAATGTAAAGTTTCAAGTTCGTACAAGATGAAAAACTCGGCAAGTCTATGTGGACAAGTTTGTGCAAGATTGAGTTGGAGCGTACGTCTTTCAGCGGCGTTTTGACTTGCTCTCTATTTGACGATAAAGTGCTTATCACACTATTCAATTTGAACGATTCCTATTTAGGAATCTAAGTAGTGAGCTCGTGATCACACTACGCTAAATTGATTTCTAAATCGAAGATATAGAGTTGAAAATGGATAAACTCTTAATTGAATCCAATCTGTTCTAACTGCGATCACACCTTCCGATTTCCTAAATTGGAATCGTTCAAATTGAATAGTGTGATAGCGGCTTTACGCGAATTAAGACGAACGAATTCATGATCAAGTCCAAACATGTTCCTGATATTTTACTATTTAACGAGCTTGCATTTAGGTTGAAAGTTCATTTGCGTTTTGAAATTCGTTGGAGCTTGAACGATAAAAACTCATATAGCTAAGTACTCATTTATTTCAAGAGATTACAAACTTATTACAAAGCTAAATTAAGTGAAGTAAAGTGACTGAAAAAGTGTTAAACACAACATACAACATATTTTAAATAGGTATGTATAATTGTATTTGTAAAAATTACTAACACTTAAGTCTTTGGTTTTCGTTCTTATTCTACCTAATTACCTAATACGAAGTTTCTATACCTAATTACCTACTGTAGTTACTTCCCAATATAGGTATCAAAGTTTATCAAAGAGTAAGTCAGTAATACTTAACAAGAATCCATTAACTGAGTGTGATAAAAATAAGATAGTGTGCAAATTTAACAGTTTATTATTGTTTTTTATTTAGGTTCCTTATTTTTTTGTTTGCAGAATTACTGAAAGTTTTATGATGGCGGACACGAAAAAAAAATGCAGACAATACAGTTTGGACTACTTGAAGTTCGGATGTGTCTCATATGTGAAAAAGTATTTAGTAACGATGCCATGAAGCCTTCAAAAATGGATGACCACTTATCAAGAGTACATGCTAACAAAAAAAGTAAGCCCTTGTCATATTTTCAAGCACTGAAAGAAAAACTAGACAAAAGGCCATCCATAGGATCGATGTTTGCGTCATCATCTATTCGAGACAATGATGGTTTACGAGCGTCCTATAATATATCTTTACTAATAGCGAAGTCGGGGAAACCCCATACAATTGGAGAGCAGCTTATCTTACCAGCCATTGCGGAGGTCCTTAACAATGTATTGCACAAACCCGCACATGATATTTTAAAGAGAATACCTTTGAGCAACAACACCGTTCAGAGACGCATAGATGAGATGGGACGCGATGTGGAAAACATTTTATGCAAGTTCTTACAGACCCGCAGATTCTCTCTCCAGTTGGACGAGTCTACATTACCCGGCAATGAAGCTCTATTGTTAGGATATGTTCGATTTATCAAAGATGAAAATATGTGCCAAGAACTGATTTTTGCTGCATATTTAGAGACTGATACTAGAGGAGAATCGATTTTTCAGGCCGTGGAACATTTTTTTACTGATAAAGCTATTCCATGGAAGAATATTGTTTCTGTTGCGACTGATGGTGCACCGTCTATGGTTGGTCGTCATCGTGGCTTTATAGCTCACTTAAAGCGACAACTGCCTGATGTACTGGTTATTCACTGTGTGATTCACAGGCAGCATTTAGCAGCAAAAAAGCTGAGTCCTAGATTGCATAAGTCTTTACAATATGTAATAAATGCTATCAACAAGATTCGAAGCAATTCTTTGAACTCTCGGTTATTTGCTCAACTATGTGACGAAAACGACGAAGTCTTTACTCGGTTACTTCTGCACACTGAAGTTCGCTGGCTATCAAGAGGCTCTTGCTTAGAAAGATTTTCAGCCCTTTTTGAATCTGTGTTGGAGTTTTTACAAGAAAAAGATCCGAATTTGAAAGAAAATCTGAACAATTGTAAAACAGATATTTATTACTTGACTGATATCTTTGGAATGTTCAACAAAGTTAATTTGCAACTACAGGGTGATGATCTTAACTTGATTAAAACAAAATCAATAATATCGGCCTTCGTGGGTAAACTAGTTCTTTATAAACAAAATTTAGGCAGAAAAGAATATTCGCAGTTTCCGCATTTGTCAAAATTACCAAAAATGCTTCAAGATGATGACATTTTATTATATGTTACTCACTTGGACGCATTACACAAGGATTTTACGGAGAGGTTTGATGATCTTTTAAATTTACAAATTCCTCAATGGATAATAAATCCGTATAACACCACAGCCATAGAAGAAGCCAATGTGATAATGCAAGAAGAGTTGATTACCATCAGCACAGACGAAGAGCTTAAGCAAAAGTTCAACCAAGGCTATCAGAAGTTCTGGTTGCAACGCAAAATTGAAACACAGTATCCTACATTGTGGAACATTGCTGAAAAATACCTTATCGCTTTTCCATCATCATATCTAGTTGAAAAAAGCTTCAGTGTGGTAACAAACATTTTGACAAAACAAAGAAACCGTTTGAAAATCAACGAACGTGGAGATTTAAGGCTGCAACTCACTAATATTGAACCGGATGTAGCTAGATTGGTAGATAGTCACCAGGTTCATCCATCGCACTGAATGTTTTATTTTCTCTTTGCGAATTAATAGTTTTTAAAATATAATTTCCTACCAACTTAAGATGCTTTATGTATTAATTTGTAATAATTATAAATTAAACTTGATATTTACTGAATTGGATTGTCTTTTTATTTTGTTAAATTTTGACGAGAAAATGAAATCAACTTCACTCACTTAACCAAGTGCAAAGTTTTCTAATTGGCACCTTAGTACCTAGGTATTTTGTACCAATAGGAAAAAACTAAAGATAGACTAAGATAGATAGCTGCTTTAAGTTAGCGGACCATTATGAATAAGGGGGTTGGTCTTAAAAGTAGGTAATTTGACCATGGGGGTCTGAGGTAACAGTTCATTGTTGAAAAGGGGTCACTTGTCCAAAATAGTTTGGGGAACCCTGATTTAGACCAAGAATTTTAATAAGCTATAATTAAAATTGTAAACTAATCACCGACATTTTATTGAGCTCAACATATCCGCTGTAAGTTACTGAGGAGTTTGGTGTCCCACAGACTACATGCTGCAGCATCGGGTCAAAGTTACCATGTCATGTCAGCTCTTACTTGTACGGGTGGTACAGGTCCGTAAAACTATCTTAATCATAATGTTCATGAGAAAGACTCACTGCAATGTACAGTCAGGGTAAGACAGCTGTTAGTTGTCTGTTTAGTGCTTTAGTTTCAAAAGGTACTAAAAGAACGACTTGATAAAGGAATAAATATAAACAATGACTAAGGTTTTCGTACCCCGGATGTACAATTAATTGTTCATGATAATAGTTTATGAAAACTCGTGAAAGGGTGTGCGCATCTAAAGAAACATAACATAATAACAACATATCCAAATATTAAATAATAAAATATAATAAGCTTATAAATTTTTAGACAAAGGTAGTATAATATTTGTGTAGGTTACTCACCGCGCCGCCGCTACCAATGAGTATATTGTGACGATGCGTGACGCGCGGGGTGCGTGCCCCGCTACCCCCTGGCGCACCCCCTGCGGCGGATGCACTCGCTCCCCCCAACCCCACACTGACCCCCACAGCCCCCCCGGATGACCCCCCGGGAGCGCTCACGTTCACACCACCGGAACTCCCGGCACCCCCGCGGCTTCCCGACGACGACTTGGTTTTCGTTACTGCCAAAACACCACAAGCAATATTAATTTTGAAAAGGTCACCGCAATAATCGCGCAAATTTAAAGTTATAAGTAGGTTATAATTTAAGTTAAAAAAAAAATGTGAAAAAAAATAAAGACAAATTCGTTGTTCATATTTGTAACATCCATAAAATTTGTAAATTCTTTACAAAGTCACTATAACAATAAGTTATGAAACAATACACAAAACTATCAATATTCAAAGCATTTATAAGAAAAAAAATTGCTCGCTAACTAAAATGTTAGAAAACTGCGTCGTCAAATTTTAACTTTTATAAAATTGTAATGATGGTTCATTAAAATTTTAATAAAAAGTTTTACATATCAAGAAAATTTTTCCCTACTGACTGACCCATATTAGAAAAAAAACCACAATAAAATATTTTATAATTCTGAATATTGTTACAAATTGTATACCAGTGTAAACAGTTTGAAAGTAACAAAATAAAATTCAAACCAATTCACCTGTATTAGTGTGTGTGTTATTGTTGTTTTGCTGTGAATTGTTGATTTGCTGGGAAGACGACAACCGCGTCATGCTCTTGTGTAAGCCACCGACCGAACCACCTGCCATAGAAACACAAACATTAACAAACATTCACAAAGTGAGGGATGTTCACAAAGTCCAAAGTGACCATCCCTCAACATAAGACCATAAGGTAGAACCCATTTTGGCAAGTCATTTGTATTGGCCTTTGTAAACGTAACGTATAGTAGATTATACAAGGCCATTTGTAACGCCTTGTATAATCTACTACAAAAAAAAAATACTGTTGATCTCATGCAACTGGCTGATACTGAGATCAAAGTTGGCTCTGGTCTGGATTTGGAAAGTAGTGGCGCACACTGCGTTTCGCTGTCATTTGAGCAGCTCGTCTAGCGGCAGTAACCACCCCCTTACAGAAGACCACCGAGAAATAATAGTATCCTTAAATCCTTCTATGGTAGGCAGCGCACTTGCAGCACCTATGGCGTTGTTTGTGGCTTCAAGTACCATTGTACCAACAAGTAACATTAAAAAAAAAAAGATATTTACCAGCGACGTTCAGCCTAGTCATGCTTCGGTGCGAGTTGGGCCCGGGGTGCAGTCTGCCGGTGCTTCGCGAGTCGCCCAACTTTGCTCTCCGCGTGTAACCACCTGAACTCGGGCCAGTGCTGTTGCTGTTCGCGTTGCTGTTTGCTGTGGGCGGGGCGACCGCTGGATGAGCCCCGCCCAGTTTCACTATTGTCACTCCGGCCGGCGTTCGATTCACTTCGCCGTGTGATTTTGGCGAGTTCTTTGCTCGCACCGCCGTGAGCACTTTGTCCGTGAATAGCTGAGGGTAGGCGCTGCACAGCGATGTGGCTTCGCGCATTAGCGCCGCGTGGTTTGTGCGGTCGGCGGCGCCTAGACTGTCGAGTACGAAGTTGAGGGCCTCCTGCGCTCGCTGCCGGTGCGTGTAGCCGAGTTGCGTGAGCACCTTGGCGACTAGGGTGAGAGCGGCGGGGCGCGCATGAGGCGACCTGGCGCCACGACGGACGGCGTCCACGTGCGGTGCCAGTAACGCCACTCGCGTACGGCTAACGCATACCATCAGCTGACAAACCAAATGGATTATTTCATTATAGTGTGCAACAGTTTTTGCAAGAAAAGTCAGGTGAATGTTGAATCCGGCTCGAAGGACCATTAACTGGAGTCTGTTACAGTTTACAATTAAGACTTAACAGCACAAATAACTGCACTTACCTGTAATAGGTCAATACACATGCATCCCGGATCGGACTGACTAGCTGTGTTGGGGCATAAGTAGGATAACAACTGTGGTATACAGTTCTTCAAGGCCTCCGGTCTTCGAACGGCTATCTGTTCGAATAGCGCGAACAGAGAGTTCTTCTCCACTTGCTCCGCATGCGGTAACAAAGCCACGAGGGCTGGTGCGTGACCCTCCAGAGGTTCCGGGCACACCTCGTACAGATTCGTTAGTATGCGGCATAGTGGATAGTTACCTGGAAACATAAGGGATTTATTTCACTAAAGATTCCCAAATCATTAGCAGTCCCAAACATACAAATATCTATTTATAATATTAGTATAGATGTAGATCTGATCGAATCAGTGGTGGCTGGACACACCGCGTTTTGCAATCATTTGGGCGACCCGGCTGGCTGCAGGCACCACCCCCTTATACAACATGTGTGTGACCATTGTAAAATAACAGCATGTGTGCTGTTGCCGGAGCCCATTACCCTGTCAACCTTCCTAATCCCTTATCCTCAATCCTACTACGGCCTGCAACACACTGGAAGCATCTGTGGCATTGCTTATAAGCAAAGGTAGCCACCTACCATCAAGTGGACCATCAGACTGCTTGAGAACCTTTATATATTTTTTATAAAAAATGTAATTGCTCTTTTATAAAGTAGTGAAATCTCTTCATAAACCAGGCAATGGGCTAATAATTTTCAAATGCTTGTTTAGATCTTCAAAAACTATAGGTAAAAACCATCTCAATCACGTCAATTGAAGTGACGCCACAATGAAAGTCCAATTTCAAATTATGTACTGTTACGCCTTTTCTCTCCACCGGGTGGCGGACAGGCAGACGATAACAAAAATAAAAAAAAATATATAAAAAAAATAGGAAAATAAATAAAAGAGGTTTTACAATATTAAAAGGAAGCTACAATTTAATTAACAATATAATTTAAAAAAATAAAAGATAGAAGTTATGCTATGGTGTACCAATTATCGATCGGCTTGTGCCGAGCTATGACAATTAAATACACAGCACAGATTTAAAAAAGAGAAAACCAGGGGTTTGTGGAGAATGAATTAGCGCTAAAGAGGACGTTGACGCGACCTCTAGGGTCGAGTAGCGAGATTATGGAGACGAGGCTGCCATTACCAAAAAATAAATGTTACAGTACTTTTAAAATATTATTAATCGGCCAGTTCTGGAAACATTGAAATTAACGGTATAGTATTAAAAAAAAGCAAATTATTTAGTACTACACTCTTGCATTACAGTGTGTGCAATAGTGTGCATGATCCTTTAATCGGATCTGAGATGATGGTAGAAATTTCCAATCAGTAAAACCTTACCTGACATGATGGAGTCCATAATGGTCTGCACATGTGGCTTAAGCAGCATCGCATGGTGTACTGCTGCCAAAGAGAGGTAGCGGGCCATGTGACGGGATATTTCCCGGTTCCCTTTGTGCAGGAACTGCACTGCTACGGGAAGAAACAACTCCATTACGCTCTTACTGCCATAGTGCTCTTTTTCAGCTTGGTTTGGAAAGGACACCTGCAGTCAAAAAGATATACTATTACAGCAATGGTAGATAAACACATTCTTCTCTTCATTAATTGGGCTGTCCATAATTAAGAGTTCGTTTTAGCAACACACCATCAAGTGCCATCAAGATAGGCAGGCAAACATAAAAAAATATTAAACAAAAAACTAATTCATTTATTTCATTCACAGCAACCGACAGATTAATACATAAATACTAGTGGCCCGCACCCGGCTTCGCCCGGGTGCAATCTGTTAGATTGTCTTACACCGCCATCTGTTAGATTGTCATGGAACTCACAGATAATTTTAACAAATAATTGCTGGATTGAATAGATATCAACAGATGGCGCTATTTTAATAATATTATATAATTTGCAAAAAAATAATAAACAAAATGAGATATAAACTATCCTATCTTTTAAGTTAGACCAAGTAACAGATACTTATGAAGTTTGATCAAAGTCGGTTCAGTAGTTTCAGAGTTTATCGCGAACATACATCGTGACACGAGATTTTTATATATATAGATTTGAGTTGATGCAAACTCATGTGTAGGACTGTCATCAGGTCTAAAACAATAAAATTAGAATGCCCTAATAAATGAAGTCCTAATAAAATTTAAGAAAAGAAAAAAATAATAGACAAAATCAGAGTGGAATTCTCTGATTTTGTCTGTATTATTTCTTTCTTTTAAGCAATTTTAAGCAATTAGTCTGGGTTTGCCACTTAAGATAGCTGCATACCTACAACCAAAAATGAAAAAAGCAGAAAATCTCCAGTAAATATGCATTAAACTTAGTAATGTAGCAATCGTAATTTTGATGACAGCCTAAATTAGATATTTTGGCAGAGATAACCTTTAGATATTTTAAAATAGGGCTGCAGATATTAGTTTTCCTAATTTGCACAACTTTAAACAAGTTTTTCTTCTATATGTTAGTATTGCAATATTTTTATGCAAACTGTCAGTAATTCTGTCACACCTAGATCAATTATTTCAAAGAAAGTGTGAGATGCATAAGTGATTTTTTGTTTGTTTGATACACTTTTACTCCTCAATAACTTGACTATTCAACATGAAATTTTGCACTGAAAAGGCGATAACTACATCCAGAAAAAGATTACTGTTTCTGAGAGCTCATCTGACCTGACCTAAGAAATAAGTCTTGTGGAAAAGCTAGTATAAAACTTACAGTAGCTAAAGCTATGCAAAGGAGTTTTGTTGGAATTTCTTCATTGGAAATAAGAAGTACTCACCAAGACTATACAAGCAATGATGTCAGATGCAATCTTAGCATGAGGCGGATCATCATCTCTGAGATGACCGAGTGGCATCAAATTGTGGTGCAGGCAGGATTCCAACAGAGAAACCAACGCTCCACAGTACTTTTCTATTGTTCCTGTCTCTTTTATACATGATGTTGTTCTAGTAACGCATATCTCAATCAATGCTTGGTCATGATCATTGCGACAGTAATCTGGCCTTGAAGAAATTTCTGTTATTTGTTTCAACTGAAAATTAAAAAATATACACCAATTATCAGATCCTACAGTTACCTAATCAGAAACTCTTGCATTTTTTCTTATAAGACCTAAAAAATTCTAAGATATTTTTATAAAACAAAACAGAGGTTTTATTAATAACTGAATCTATTGGACGAGTGGTTAAATTTAAACTTCGTCTCAAGGGTCTCGCATTTGATCCTGGCAGGGTCAACTTTGGAACTGGACTTTCAGTAGTTAACTAAACTATTTCCTCACAGAAGTGGTCTGTGGAATAATACTTTTGTTTTTCTTTTTCTCCGAGTGCCATGTCCTTTAGGAGGCCGGCTATCATCATGGCTATCCTAACCCTGGAGACAATGGTTCGAAACAGGGGTCTGATACTTTGATAATACCATTAGCAGAGATTCTTGAGCCAGGAAGTACGTAACTTCCTGGCTCAAGAGTAACTTGCGTCTACTCTGTATTTTACTCTGCATGATCAGCTGCACCAGATACACATCATTTATAGCCGAAGTGTTCCACATTCCTGACTTTTATTGTATTCAACATTGTTGCTACATACCCCTAACAGAATAAGAAGGAATCGACCACATATATTATGCCTCAAAGTAGATTTGTGAATTACATACATAACATTTGCTTACCACTTCGTTTAAATCGTCTACAATATCGGCGTCCGGTAAGGCAAATAAATCGCCGGCTCTTGTCAAGTCGCGCTCGTTGAGGACATGCTTTAGAAGTTCGTGCATGATGTAAACCCTGCGGAACTATTTCTTTAACGCTTCAATGATAATCACATAGATAAAATGTTAAATGCAGCGTAATCACAGTTGAAAGTGGACACATCAACATAGCGCCACAATGTTAAAACATCCCATCACTCCTTGAACTAAAAGAGGATTTTGTTTAAATTTAGTTTGGTCGATAAACAAACAATATTTACTGTAATTTTGCAAAAATAACTAAATGCAACATTGAAACCACCACAATAATATAAAATAAAACAAACAGAACAGATGCAAAATGCAAGCAAACTGATACTGAACTGAACTGAATTGTTGCTGAATTGAATTACTGACTGAACCAAGGAACATATATACTCTTTAGCAAGAGGACTGAACTCAAAGCAAAGAGTATATAATCACTACGTTTACTGCTGAACTGATTCATATGATTGCATTGGCACATGCATAGCCCTTTCTTCATTCATTTCATTCGTTCACATAACTTCACACATAACTCTAGCTTGCTTATATTTACTCTGAGCATAACTCCTTTGACTCATCGTTTCATGTGGCGATGTGGCGCCATGACTGACAACGACAACCGAAAAACAAAAGTGACAGGTGACAGCGAGAAAGAACGTGCGTGAGTGCTCATGTGAACTTCCGAACTTCCCTAAAAGAACTTCCTTGTTCCTTGCTATATGATATGGCCAAAGAGTATATAATCACTACGTTTTAGATATGGCACTATGGCAGGTTGGTGCCTGGTGGTGGTCACGTGACTAGTGGTGGTTATGATGTTATATATTTTTGGATTTGATTAATATAAAAAGATATATAAATACACCTGTAATTAATAAAATTTGTAGACATACAGTCTTAGATATGCCGATCCAATGCCGAACTGGATGTGGCAATAATGCTGTACTTAAGGTAAAATAAGTGAGGTTATATTTACATTGGCTCTTAGTACTTTTACTTATAATGTGAATTTATTATAATTGATTGAACCACTTAACTATGTTACAGCGTCCAAAAACGGGCGACGCCTTGTGCAAAGAATGTTTTTACTGGGCATTCGAGACCGAAATTCACTATACTATAACAAAGGCGAAATTGTTCAATAGAGGAGATTCAATCGCGGTTGCTGCATCAGGCGGGAAGGACTCTACAGTCTTAGCTCACGTTTTGAAAACTCTAAACAATCAGTATAATTATGGTTTAAAACT
The DNA here is from genome assembly GCA_936446665.2 of Synanthedon andrenaeformis. NCBI lineage: Eukaryota > Metazoa > Arthropoda > Insecta > Lepidoptera > Sesiidae > Synanthedon > Synanthedon andrenaeformis. Next base: position 1,272,200 of record OW387780.2, on the reverse strand, counting down.
AATACTTTTATCAATTGACGAAGGTATCACGGGGTACCGAGATGATAGTTTAGAAACTGTGAAGCAGAACAGAGATGATTATGATATGCCTTTGAAGATACTGTCCTACAAAGATTTGTATGGATGGACTATGGATGAAATTGTAGCACAAATAGGAAGGAAGAACAATTGCACATTTTGTGGAGTGTTCAGGAGGCAAGCTTTGGACAGAGGAGCTGCCATGTTGAATGTTAAATGCATAGCGACTGGACACAATGCTGATGATATAGCTGAAACTGTGTTAATGAATGTCCTGAGGGGAGATATTGCAAGGTTGAAGAGGTGTACAGCAATAATAACGGTTTGTATTTTTTAGTTACAGCCTTTTGTCAGATTTAAGAAATGAAATCTTAACCAGAAGTTATGTGAACTATGTGCTTTAGGTGAAAGGCATATCACAGTCGTTTCCAATCTTTCTTCATGTTCCTGGTCCACATTCTGTCTGCCATTACAGAGATTTCATCATCCCATTCTTTTTTTTCTGTGTTTTGTATATGTATAAAAAGATACTGTTTAACAATATGTATACTTAAATAGATTTATACTAGCTTTTGCACGCAGCTTCGCCCGCGTAACTTTGTAAAATATAGCCTATGTTACTTGCTGATAATATAGATTCCCAACAGTGACAGAATTTTTCAAATCGGTCCAGTAGTTTCAGAGCCTATTCAATGCAAACAAACAAACAAATCTTCCTCTTTATAATATTAGTAAGTATAGATAATTTAATAAAAGTTTTTTTAATAAACAAATGATTCCTTCAATCTCAATGAAATTATATACTGAAAACTAATAAAGATTCATTCAGGCAAAGCAATGGCTCCAACCAATGCAAAGGATGGATACATTTTCATAGTGGCTCAGTGATACTACTTTTATCAATATAGTTTTTCCAACTGACATGTCATTGTCAATGACTTCCTAATTCCTAGTTTTGCATGTTAGCAAGAACCTAACCACCCATGAGTAACATTGTTGAGACAGACCCATTGATAAGATGGGAAGGTTTTTTAATCTATTGTAAACTCTTAAAACTATTGTTTTATTGTATATGGTCCCTGCTTATACATGAACATTCACAAATTATTTCAACATAGGTATAATGCCTATTTACATTGCTGAGTATAAATCTTCCTATAAATAAAAATTTCAGGGCAGCGAAGGTACAATACCAAGAGTAAAACCCCTAAAATACACATATGAAAAGGAAATAGTTATGTATGCACATTACAAAAAGCTGGTGTATTTCTCAACGGAATGTGTTTTTGCCCCAAACGCATACAGGGGTCACGCCAGGGCATTATTGAAAGACATGGAAAGAATCAGACCTGCTTGCATCATGGATATTATTTATTCAGGTGTGGATCACATATTTTTTGTTAAATTTAGTTATTATATAGGGCACACTGTAATCTAGATGCATAAACTGGGCACCATACCCATTATGAAAAAGTATTGTGAAAATAGAAGCACTTGTGCTGTTTTGCTTCTGTTGAGGCGTGACTAAGAGCTTGATTAGTCGAATTTATTATCTTCGTGAAATCCCATACTTTTTATACTATTGTAGAAATATTTGAGTCTAAAAATCAAACGTAAAAGAATCCAGCAAATTAGTGTTACATTAATTTGAGAAACATGTAATAATTGAAACGTTTTATGGAGCCTAAATCTTGGAGAATATAATATGTATGTTCCCCAAGAATGAGAATTCTGCATAAGGTAGTAAAGAATGCAGAAAGGAATACTTCATGACATCAATGAAGTTTGTTGTAGACTATCATCAAGCGGATTCTTAGCCAGTCTCTCAGCCAATATAATAAAAATACCAAAATAACCATAAATTGCATACTCTACATGTAATTTTAATAGCTACATTTAAAATTTCAGGCGAGACTATGTCTGTGAAAGAAGAAGTATCATTACCAACGCAACGATTGTGTGTTCGATGTAACTTTGTCTCATCACAGGAAGTGTGCAAGGCTTGTGTTCTTCTAGAGGGGCTGAACAAAGGCCTCCCGAGACTCGGTGTAGGCAAAAGTTCTAAAGCCAAAAAGATGCTGGATGAATACCATGCCAAATCTAAAACAACAATAGGGTTGAATGAAGATTTAAACGAATCAACTAATAATAAGTGTAAAAAGGATTTATGTTGCAATGGAAATAAAACTATAGGTGATTCAAGCAATAAATTTGTTAAGAAATGTTCCAGAAAGTGTAATAACTATAGTGATAGTGTAAAAAGTGATAACACTAAAATCAACAGTTTACTTGAAGAGTATGGAATACATAGAGGACATACGAGTGGGGGTGATAATATAGAGGACAATTCTTTAAGAAACGAGGTAAATACATCAAATGAGTTAAACGAAGGAGCAAACCTAAACGAGTCTATTAGGATTGATGAAGGTGCTTCACTATTTAAATATGAAGAAGATGAAACGTGTGCTGGAGCGTGCGGTAAAATGGGATCAATGCAAATAGGTTTTTAATTATTATATTTCATATGCTATATTTTTAATAATATATCATACAAAAGATTTGGGAACTATTTTGCGATCTCTTAATCCCAACATGATACCGAGTCCAGTTGTATAAGTATTCAGGTTTAGAATGATATTTATTCTCACAAAGAATTACAAAATTCACTTACATAATAAACTTATGACTAATAGATTAAAAACATTAAATTCGCATTACCAGCATACCACCTGATATATAGTGAAATTGAATACATAAAAAACAAAAACGTGGATATGTTAAACACCTACAAAACTTACTAAATTCAAAATGTGGGTAGAATTCAGAAAGAGAACAAATGCATGACAACTAAAAAAACATTGATATACAACATGCAAGGGACATCACATTGTGTATTAAAAAATGTTTTATTATTTTTCTTTTAAGTTTGACTTAATAGAAATAATAATTTTATATTTGTAAAAAGGTTTTTTAACAAGTTTTTTGAAAATATTTGTTGATTTTGCCTTTTTTTATCTTTGAAAGAAAGAAAGAAAAGAAATTTTATTGAATCAACACAAATAGCGCATGCAATACAAGTTTAATAAGAATAATTTTAATCGTATTAGCAATGGTACCATACTTGCCAGTGCATGAACCAGTGTCTCGACCCAAATAGGCACCCAACTCAGCATATGCTGTGTGTGCTACAAGTCACACACAGCGCTGATCTTCCGCTGGGGACCTCATGATCGGCTTCACGGACGCCCGCCAAGTCCATAACATTACACATAAATAATATATATCACTAGACTAGAGAAATATTAGGGGTTAAAGTATGAAATTGCCGATTTGTACTGAAAAATAAAAATTCGTTTTTTTTTTTAATTTAACATATTTATTTAATCAAAATAATTACCATTATTATCTATACATTGCTGCCATCTAATAGGAAGCTCATTTATGCCTTTGCGATAGAACTCTGGTGATCTAGATTCGACAAACTGTGTGAAAGCATTTTGCACTGCCTCCTGAGAAGAAAACTTTTTATCACGCAGAAAATTGTCCAAATCACGAAAAAAATGGTAGTCCGTTGGAGCAAGGTCTGGCGAATACGGAGGGTGACGAATGGTTTCTAATTACAGTTCCTGTAGAGTTAAAACGGTTTCTCGTGCTGTATGAGGTCTCGCGTTATCATGGAGCAATAATGGTTAAGATTCCTAACGTCACAGAAGTTAACCCCCCTATTGTAAATTAAGGGGCGCACAGGTGGACAGAAATATTTTCTCATCTTCTCCATCGTCAAGTACCAAAAAATCGTTTGGTATCTTCACATCTTTTAGGTATAAGATGATATCAGTGTTATTTTGTTTTAAATATCTATTTCTAGATCTATAAAGCGTGCTCTCTTTTTTTCTACATATGAGCACATTTGAAAAGTATTGTCAACCTTGTTAATGGCTGCAATATTTTTCTCAAAAATTTTCTTTATAGGAGTCCTTTTTATACAAGTTTCTGTTTTACATTGGTCAATAACTAGGTCTTGGATGTTTCCATTGAAATGAGATTAAATGAGTTTACATATATGTGAACTTTTTTTACCTCTTCTGTTAAATTCGAAGTTATGTTACCAAGCCACGACTGGACCTGATGGTAGACTCGGAAACTGTGAAAGCGAGCTGTATCTTGTGTTGGAGGAAGTGAACATCCTCCATACATAAAACCTGACGGACAATATAATTGTTCTGCTGTTCGTCCTTTTGATGGTTTTAAAAAAAATACATTTAATTGTTTTCTACCAAGTGCTGTGAGCAAGATAAGTTATGTTTTCAGCTACAACCGTAACCGAGTCCAATAATTGAGCTTTGCTCTTCTGATTACCCAGAAATTTCTCTTGTGATAACGTCGGTACGGTGTTTTTGTCGAATTTTATTTCTGTCGACTGGTGTTTTTTCGTGCGGCGCAAACGCTCCCAAGACTTTGTTCCTGCGACATCGGGGTCACCTGAGTAGCCGTCAAATACAATGCTTACAGAGAGCCCGAAGTGTTCTTGTACATATTTGATATATTTTTTAGTAATCATTAAAAGATGAATTCCGATCCCAAACCACTTTATGTGAAAGAAAACCACCGTCGATGACAAAATGACAATGGAAAAGGACTGTTTCTCTTGAAATTCATATTCGTTGAAATAAGAGTAATAGACTAATGACAACAGGGCCCTGATTCTGTATCGCAATTACAATTCCACACTTGCCTTACTTTTTTCAAACCACATCAATGTCTTACCTTGTCTTGTCATGGAATTTCTATGTGTGTATTCTGTATGTCCCAAGACAAATTATCTATGGCACGTTATGATTTCACAGAAACCACAGTAAACTATTGTATTTATTTGACAATTCCACTGATTCGGCTGTTTACCTTTTATTTATTAATTAAATAAAGCGAGTAAATCACGTTTTAATTATCAAAGTCAGTGTCCATTCATATAATAAAATATATATTAGTGTTGTTTAGGCGTTTTATCATTTAAATATTATGTAAATAACAGTTGCCAAAGGAGGACGCTAGATGTCGGTATGTAGCCGCAGTCAGTCAGACGCTCAGAACATACAATAAGGGAGAAGTGCCGTGCTCCTTTATTACAACGAAAACCGATGTCTCCAGTTTTCTCCCACCGCTCCAAAAACACACACAATGAACTGTGTACAAACAAAAGGCGTCTAGTCTACTACAACATGCAAACAAGCGCTGTGATTAGCTTTCACGCATTTCACGCACACTTTGAAAAAAGCAATTTATTTTACATTTACACTAGTGGATGACAAACGTTAAAATAGTTTTATCGATATCGATTTGTGTGAAATGTCTGTATGGAGTGCGCGCGGGACTCTAATATTTATATATAAATACGACGACAGAATAAATATAAGCATGTGACGTTGCGCCGTACATATATACTACTAAACGACCAATCGTATCCTAATAATAGGGGTTAAAGTATGAAATTGCCGTTTTATTGTAATAGATACTTCGAATTGACATAGAACCTTCATGGTTTGAGATTTTTGAGTGAAACTTTTTTCATACGGTACCTATGTAGTTCTTCTTTTAAAAAATGTGCAACATTCGATTATCAACTTTCAGTTGTTTTTTTTATTCAGCTTAGACAATAAAGATGGATACTTCGAAAATTCGTGTGATTTTTGAATACGAGTTCCGACGCGGAACTAACGCGGCAGAAACAGCTCGCAATATTAATGTTGCGTTTGGAGAGGGGACTGCTAATGAACGCACTGTGCGATTTTGGTTTAAACGCTTTCGTGATGGAAACTTCGATTTGAAGAACGAACCACGTGGAAGACCGCCCACACAGGTGAATAACAATGATTTGAAAGAGATGGTGGAAGCCGATCCGAGCCAAACTACCCAGGAATTAGCGGCATGGTTTAACGTTACCTTACCAACAATATTGACTCATTTGCGTCAAATCAATAAAATAAAAAAATATGAAAAATGGGTGCCTCATGATTTGACTGATCTGCAGAAAGAAACGCGTGTTGAAACTTGCGTTGCCTTGTTGAATCGATACAGAAATGAAGGAATATTGGATCGAATTGTGACATGTGATGAAAAATGGATTCTTTACGATAATCGTAAGCGGAAAATGCAATGGCTGACCCCAGGTCAAACGCCGCAACAGTGTCCTAAAGCAAAGCTTACCAATAAAAAGGTAATGGTAACTGTTTGGTGGTCTCAGCGTGGTGTTATTCACTATAGCTTTCTCCGATCTGGTCAAGCAATAACGGCAGATGTCTACTGCGCCGAACTCCGAACACTGATAGCGAAACTAGCAGTGAAACAGCCCCGACTTATGAATCGATCTTCACCATTATTGCTCCATGATAACGCGAGACCTCATACAGCACGAGAAACCGTTTTAACTCTACAGGAACTGCAATTAGAAACCATTCGTCACCCTCCGTATTCGCCAGACCTTGCTCCAACGGACTACCATTTTTTCGTGATTTGGACAATTTTCTGCGTGATAAAAAGTTTTCTTCTCAGGAGGCAGTGCAAAATGCTTTCACACAGTTTCTCGAATCTAGATCACCAGAGTTCTATCGCAAAGGCATAAATGAGCTTCCTATTAGATGGCAGCAATGTATAGATAATAATGGTAATTATTTTGATTAAATAAATATGTTAAATTAAAAAAAAAACGAATTTTTATTTTTCAGTACAAATCGGCAATTTCATACTTTAACCCCTAATATTATTAATGCGATAGTGAGTTTGATTGTTTGTTGCGCTTGAACAAGCATATGGCCCGCCTGATGTAAAGTGGCTACCGCAGCCTATGATGCTAGCAACACCCTGCGGATGGTACTTACACGTTGCCAACCTTCTGGCGTAGGATGTTTTGCCACAGTACCCAGTAATTACACTGCCTCTCTCGACCCTTTAAGAGACTTTACCCACAGAGCCCGATCCGTGCTGCCGATACGTTCCTTCAGAACGGATCGTTGGATCGGTCCGCAAGGGTATTTTATACTGAATGCGATACCGGTGACGACCCGTTCTGCGATACATAGAATTTTATTTATTCCAAGTCTTCATTCGAGACGGTCGCGCACATTCGACATTAAAGTTTACGTGGAAATTAATATGAGCACAGACGACGGAAGTTCGGATGAAGAAAGAAGAGAAGAAGAAGTGATCTTATTGTCTTTATTGTTGAAGCGAAAAAGAAAAGTTTGGGTCCATAGCATCAATAGAAAGAGAAATATATTTGGTGAATTTCATCACTTACTTAACGATTTGGAAGATCGTTTTTATACTTACTTTCGAATGAGCGAGGAATATTTTGAAGAACTACATTGCTTGTTAAAAAATAAACTGCGTAAGAAGAATACTAACTGGAGGAAAGCAATAGGACCAAGAGAAAGACTTGCAATTTATTTAAGGTATGTTTATTAATAAAATTAAATTCAAATTCTTCACAATAGAATTATAAATTTTGAATGATATGTTCATCTGTTTCATTATTGTCTGTTCGGAGAAGTGTTCTGTTTAAATATTGAGGTTGTAGAGACGGTAGTGCAGTTGTTGCCAAATTTTGTTCTGGAATGTTAACTTGTGTCGCAGAAACTGGTCTCTGAAAGTTTAACAAACCAAAGTTTAAATCATCTCGTCCACTACTTTGATGTAATATTGAAGTGCTTAAGTCTTCTGGTTGTGGACTTGGTGTGGCAGTATGGCTAAGAGCTATGGGAGATTCTGTACTTATGGTTGAATAGGCTGTAGGATAACGATAACTGGACGTTTCTTGCTGATCAATTTCCCGAATCTCCGCTTCAGCAAACAGCTTAGCCATTCAGCTAGCTTGTGTCCGTGGACTGTATTTTTTAAAAGTTTCTGCGTAGCTTCTAAAAAGCAAATCAATGTCTGACCTAGGAACTTTTTTTTCATCACGATCTTTAAGATAATTTACAACTGTACAAGCAGGATCAGCCAGTTTAGTTTTACGTCTGCGGTGGCCAATATTACAATTATCTGCAGGTATAACATTTTCCTGATCAGACAATGTTTCAATCGTAACTTCATTGTCCGGTGAAGTAACAGCAATCGAAGTAGAAGCAGTTGACGTCGAAGCAATAGGTGTTGTAGAAACGATATTAGATGATGTTGTCCTCAATGCAGTCGCCGTATCCAAGAAAGACATTTGTTGAGCCCACGGCCATTTTTTGTATTTTTTTGCAGCTTGGCCAGTCGTTGTTCGTAATGTGCGTTTATATTTTGAATAACAATCTAAGACTTCTCCATCTTTTCTTAAGAGCCTCACCTGAAATAATTTAAAAATATATAGTATTTATCTTTTTTTTTACATTAATATTTTTTTTTTCAGATATTTGGCTACGGGAAACTCGTATACCAATATTGCATTTTCTTATAGAGTGGGAGTGACTACCGTGGCAAGAATAGTAAAACAAACTAGTGAAGTGATTTGGGAAGTACTGCAGCCTTTGTATATGCCCACACCCACTGAAGAAACTTGGAAGAATAACGAGCTCGGATATAGACAGAATATGAGATATCCTAATTGCGTGGGTACAATCGATGGCAAGCACGTTTATCTTAAATGCCCACCTAACAGTGGCACAGCATTTTATTGCTATAAGAAAAGGTTCTCTTTAATACTACTTGCCGTTGTCGATCCCAATTACATGTTTACTGTGATTGACGTTGGGGGATATGGAAAAGACAGTGACAACACTATATTTGAAAATTCGACGTTTTATCGTGAATATATTCTAGGAAAAGAAATTTTACCACCTAAACCACTTCCCGGTTTCAATGATCCTATGCCTCACGTACTTTTAGGGGATGAAGGTTTTGCATTAGAAAAATATATCATGCGGCCCTATGATAAACGAAGCGCTATGAGAAATGAGGATATGAAAACATATAACAGTTACCATAACAGGGCAAGAAGAATATCTGAAAATGCTTTTGGCATTCTTGTGCAAAAGTGGAGGGTATTCCATACACCGATCGAATGCGAAATAAACACAGCATGTTCTTTAGTAAAGAGTGCTTGCTGTTTACATAATTTTCTGAGATGCAAGAACATTGTTACCCTAAGTGAATGCCACACATTTGATACTAGTACAATATCTTTATCGGCTGTTACGCCACTTGGACCGAATATTCGAAGAAGCAATACGGAAGCTTTCAGAGTACGAGAACAGTTCAAGACTTATTTTAACGTTACATAAAAACGAAATTATCTCTAAATTTCATTAATAAATAAAAATATACTTACAATCGTGTTGTAAATTACTGCTTATGTCCTGCCATGCATCATTTTTTTTATCTAAATCTTTATAGTCTGGGTCGCTCACGTTATATAATACGGGATATTGACGCACGGCCTCAATCAAAGATTCGGTGAAATTATCCGCCATTTTTGAACACCCGATATCCCAACCGATCACGCGTTCTCTGCCTCCGGAGACAGATCGCAACTGACCGGCAAGCGATCAGTGGAACGCGTGCGATAGAACGCAATTAGTGGGGAGACATACACGGGTGCCCATTGTTTGCAGAGATCGCATGCGTCCAGATCGCATCGTTAGATCGTATCGGCGGGACGGATCAGGCCCTGTGGGTAAAGGCCTTAAACCAGAACACAGCAATGCAAGCACTGCTATTTGGTGGCAGAATTAATAGGTGAGAGTGAGTACCCAGAGACTTATGTTTTTGTTGGGATATACTGTGCCCATGACTTACTGGTAGGGAATATTCATGGTAATAAGGAATGAATAATTACACCATAAATAATAACTGTAAATGAACATCTTTAATTCCAGATTTATTGTCCAGTAAAATGTAGGTATTTATTCAACACTTGCCGCTTCGACAATTTAGGCGCCGCATTTTTTGTTAAATAGTGCAGACGAATGTTTAAATACTTCTCCATAACCGCCTTCGTTAACAGAATTAAATGATTTGACATGGGTGACTGCTCGTACTGATGAAATTTAATGTCATCAAATACATTCAACCCGATGAAATGAGGCAGAGCTTTCGAAATAAGTTGAGTTTTAATATTTTTTGTCGTCAGCGTAAGTTTTTGGCTATCAGTGAGAACTGTTGTTTTAATGATCACTTCCATGCGTTTACAGATGTTAATGACATCAGAAGATGGGTACATGAGTCCACCTTTATCTTTCAAAAGATATAAACCCATGATGTGCGTCTTCAGTTGTATCTGCAATTAAAGCTCCGATACAAGTCGGACATTTTAGAATCTTTATTAATGCATGTACCACAAAGCCTGCAATATAAGAGATAGCCTGCGAACTAAATTCTGTCAAATCTCCGACATGTACATTTATTTCATCGTCGAAAATTGCCTGTTCGTATAACTGATTTATTTCTTCAGCATCCTCAGAGTTGTTGAGATACCGCGCTTCCACAGACATATTTATTCCTTGTGAAGCTGAAGAGCATTTAAGAATACCAATCTCTTCAAGGGACTTGCAGTTGCCGGTATCTATGTCTCTAAGCTCTGCTTTTACAGTTAGTTTGCCTGGAACTGTCGGGCTGTGGGGTTGGTATTACACCCGCCGTGTGCTCGTATATTCCCGAACATAAGTTCAAGATGATCTTGACTTAGTTTATATGTTGGAATATATTTTAACTGTTTCTCCTGCTCAACATGTTCTGTAAACAGTGCTTTCGTACTTCTAACACAAGTCAAAAATCCTATAAATCCAGTTTTTCGGTCTGATTTTATAACCAGAGTGTTTTCTTTATCATTTAGCTTCAGCGATAAAATATATGACTCAAATCGGTCAAAAAACTCAAAGACTTTTACCTTGTTTCCAGCGTACAATGGTTTTTTAAAGTCGAATTGGGCCATGTTTCTGGAGTTGAGGCAATCGAACACATTGTTAATGTATCGAATGAAGGTAACGGTACTATCAACACCATCCTTGTCGTTAATTACCTTACGCTCAGCACAAAATCTCAAGGCATCTGCAACACTATTACTAAATAATTGAGAGGCCAGACGAACCTTCATTTTTTGATTTTTGAAAAAGATGTGGCCTCTCCTTAGCTTGTTGGCTAAGTGCAGCTTTTCTTTTTCCTGGATGTCATTGAGATTTTTTATATGACTCCATTTAATAGCTTTGTTTGAGTCATCTATAAACGACCCATACGCTTCAAAAGCGTTTCTTAACAATTTAAGCATATGGCACGGATCGGGCATTATGTTAACCAGTTTGTGAGTCACCGGATGTTCAAATCCCGTTTTCATGTTGTTAACTTCAAATGAACATCCAAGGTACCTGGCCATGCTTAAATTTGCAGGACAACCATCAAAGGTTAACGAAGTTATTTGAATGCCAGTTTCATGTAAAAGCTCTAAGCATTGAATTACAAGATTAGCTCGTTGTTCTGCAGTTACACCAGCCACAAAGAAATACCCGACTGGTATTTTCCAAGGAGCGTTGATGGCAGTAACCAAAAATACTAATACTTCTTTGGCTTCTGGCAAATAATCTTCAGATTTAGCAGTATTACTGACGTCGACATACCCATGCATTTTCTTTCCGTCCCACTCCACTCGTTGCCTGATTGCCATTTCATCCATTACTAAATTGCACAGCAATTTGTAATCAGTGGCCTCACACTTTTGTTTTAAAGCTTTAAAGGATTCATGGGTGAATCCTGGCTGAGCATCAACGCTTTGATACCACTTTTTTATGGTTCTCGAGTGAGGAAGACAAATATGAAATTTCCTTCGCACATATTCGTAAGCTTTTGGCGAATAAAAGTGAAGAGTGCAAGCAAACGCTCTTAATGCTGGCGAATACTTGGTAGGTATATTTTGGCCCGATTTTTGTTTTAAATTGTATCGTCGTATTAGGTCATTTACACCCAAATCTTCTAAATGAGCGGCTTGCTCTGCATTGACCAAATTTTTTGCGTTGAGTTCTCTCAATATGTCTTCTAGTTTCCTAATTCTTTTCTGATAGCGACTACTCTTTTTCTGAAGTTTTTTAATTTTGGTTTTTTGTTTATTCAGCATGCTTTCACATTTGCTAATTTTTTGTCGCAAATTGATTTTTCGCGGAGTGTCAAATAGTTGGCTTGAGTCAGGCGGATGCTGAAACAAATATATTTTTTTAATTAAGTAAATCATTTAATATTAATTATATGAACCATACGGCCCACTCCAAAAAACGTTATGTAATTACTTCGGTTTAACACTATAATGTGGAATATTTAATACAAACATTTGTCTTATTTTGCGGCGATTTAGTGTGGTCGGACGGCATCTCAACTTGTTGAACATCCAAAGTTGAAGTTGATGCAGTGACGTCTCTTAATGGCTGAAAAAAACCAGTTATGTTCATTAAGAGTACAAAGATACTTAAAATTATTACAAAAACAAAACAATAAAAAGTATATGCAATATTACCTGATTCTTCAAATTCTCCTTTTCTAAAAGAATGGGTTGGTTGAGGTGCATGCAAAATTATTACAACAAACAAAAGAATGAACAATAAAACAACAGATATGACAAACAAAACTACGTGCAGCTGCGAAATTGATAAGAAATACAGCTACACAGCTGCAGTTCTTATCAATTTCGGCTACATAAAAAGTATCTTCTAACCTATTTGCTTTAAAATGACATATTGTGGTTACTAAGCTACACACAGTGATGTATAGAAAACAAGGCAAACCAACCAAAGTAGAGTTACTTTGAAGTTATAGGGAATAAGACGTTAAAGCGTTAAAGCACTTACTGTGACATTTTTTCTTGTTGAATTGGAGAGATTTGTTTTTTTAGATTCCCTTAATATCACATCAGGCTTTGAAGAATCCTTAAATAAAAAAATAAATAAAATAGAAATATGTAAATACGTACCCAAAAGATTTAGCGGATTTCCAATTTTTAGAAACAATTAAGTTACTTAAAAGTAATTATTTTTTAAATTTTATTGTGATCATATTTTTTTAGATTATTGATTAAATATAAAATAAATTATGTATGTGAAAGTGTGTATGATTAAAAGCGAACGAATGTGTGAACAGATTAACGGCTCGAAGTTCAGGTCAAACATACCGACGAAATAAATTGACAAATTTTCAACGTTGGTAAGGCCCATTCAAAAAGTCTACGGCTCTTTTTAAGCGGCTGGAAACATTTTTCTTGGAAATGTTCTGAACAAATAACATTTCTCTGGACAGGAAACCAGTTAGGACCTCTGCCCGTTGCATCTATCCATTTTTCTTTTGTTGTTGGGTTCTTTGGAAAACTGAAACAAGAAACCGATTACTATACACACAAAAAACACACACGTTAACAATTGAACTGCTCAATGGGCAAAAGCATTCCTCATAACCTCATAAGTACAAACTGTACATGCATAAGAAACAAACATAAGTACTAACTAAGAACCATGATTACTTTTATCGTTCAAATCACACCAATTTTTTTCTGGGGTCATTTCGAACCAAAATATTCATAAATTTTAAATTATGAATTTACTGTTGATACTAAATGTAATAATTTATTTCTAATATGAACTTATATTTTATCGATAACCGCAAACACTCGGCACTTCCTTAGTTTGCGACGCCGAGCAGCGGCCGTACTACGAACAAACTACACCGCGGCCATAGCCATAGCGGATGATACATTGCGCCGTGGCTTAGCATGGTGCGGTTTGGTTATTGTATTGAAAGTTCAATGTACACATCAAAGAAGAAAAAAATTTTTTTTTTGTGATTACATGGTTACACTATGTTTATTAGTTAAAATATTTGTTTTTACTGGTTTATAAGAAATAAATCTAATACTTACATGTGGTACGTGATTCCATTGTTCTTGTAGTTTTTGGTTTCACTCCTATTTTTACAAGTAACAACGCTACAGGTCGGCATTTTTGGAAATGGTTTTCTTAGACTAGTTATGAACGGATCGGAAGACACCATAAGTCTTTGATATGTGTCTTCCATTGTTAATTTTCGCGAGCTTTCTTGAGAATTGTTCCCTGTACTTCCTCACATCTTTGTTTCGGCTCTCTTGCGCATCTTCACTCATTAGTCCTATGGCTAATTCGGCGCACTCAATAATGTTTGAGCCATGGATCAATATTTTATGCAGAGTAGTTGGCATATTGTACCATGGATAATTCATGACTAAAACAGCTGCTGTTTTAGTGCAAAAAGTCTTGAATTTGGCCGAATTTACTTTGTATCCACTGGACATCACTTTCAAGATGATATGAAGCCGATTTATGAGATTAAGGTTGACTCCAGTTATTTCTGAAACTTCGTCTGCATGCTGGAAGATAGCTCGAGCTGTATTTCCATCAGTGGATGTGCCTCCACCCTGTCTTGGTATGTCGACATGCAGACCTAGTTTTTCCCAAAACTCCTTTTGTATGCGATTCTTTTCATCTCTCACCAAATCTTTATCTTCCTGCTGTCTTGCCTGCCATTTCGCAGTTTTTAATTTGTAACCTAGATGCAAGATAAATTCTGCAAACCTTATCCAGGCATGCAAAGATGAAATCCCGTACGTGAGGTTTTTTTGAGTAATCGACTTTGATATGCAGAATTGTATTCTGTTAAAGTCCTTGGATGTTGCTTTGCAGATATAGCAACGCATAGTAGATTTCGTCTCAGTTAAGGCATTTATCATCTTTCCATCAACCATGGTCAAGTTTAGATTGTGTTGAACTAGACACTGTTCTTCCATTACAACTGCCGCCGTTGGTGTAAGAAGGTCAATCTGTGCTTGAACATCTTGAACTACAGACCTTGATAGTTCTGCGGTTTCATGAGCCATCTCTAGTTTTAATGGTCGGCAATATCTCGGTGAGGAGGGGCTAGGATTTTGCCAGATGAGTACAGTTTTATTATGTGTAGATATTAGTTGTATCGGCACAACACAGGTGATTAGCATATTTTCGTCAGAATGCTCCATATTGTCAAACTTCTGTTTATACTGTGAATGGCAGCCGGATCCATCGCACCCCCATTTTGATATCAAGCAAATATTTTGTAACTGATCTTTTGTTATCGATATTAGGACTTCATTAAGTGATAATAATAACCTCTGTGTGGTATGGTCCATTAAATTTTGAAGTGGTACTTCAGCTTTCGTTTCGGTGCAAAGAATATCTCTAGGGTAGCACCTTTTTTTTGCTTCAGTTACAGTCTCATCATTTGGGTAAAGATTGCAGTTCATCTCCATTGCTGAGGTTCGCAAAGTATTATATTGAAATTTCGTCAGATGTCCTTCAATTACTAAAGACAAAGCTTTATCTGAAGAAAGGGTTGCGTGTGTCTTTGAAGCTTTGTCAGTGGGAGTAGCAAATGCAATTTCTTTAATTACTTTGGCAGATTGTATATCACCATGTGCTCGATATTCCATTTGTGCAGCATAAGCTAGTTCTGTAGGCCCAAACTGTTCCCGAACATGCTTTGTTTTTCTACGTTTTGTGCGTTCGGTGCATTCTTCAAATGTTTTGTTCGGTCGGCCACCGCGACCGGCAAGGCTACCATGTAACTTTCGAACAGGACTAGCAACAGGGAAAGTAAGGTTGGTATCAAACCATTCTTTATTACCATTGATACACCGATCAAAATTTCTATGTGCTCGAAGTAGTCGTGTATTAAAATCAGATACCAATCTTCTTAAGGAGTGCTGTATATCATTTGTGAGACTGTCAACTCGCAGAGCATTTTTCACTTTATCCATCAAGTATGCTAATTTATCTTGCTTATCTTTCGACGTGCACTGCCTATAATAGCCAATCAGAGTCCTTCTGCTCAAGCATACTTCCTCGTCAGTTGATCCTACAAAAACAAAAAAAAAATGTTTAGCGCACCTGCCTACTTAAAATGACAATTTTGTTAAAGCGTCGCTTTCGGTCGCATCCAATTAAGGTTGCATTTCGATAACGAAACATAAATGATCTTGTGTTTTTAATATCGATGCCGGATCTGACAGGAATTTCAACTTTTACCCTTTATGAAATTAAAAGGCAAAGTAAATAAATTACCCTTCAATACTTAATTTTTTAAATATATGAAACTAATGTATTACTATCCAAGACAAGAATTTTAATGAAGTACATTACCTCCTGGAATGGAATCCATAGCACAAAGGCAAACTTGCACAAACAAAAGCAATACGTAATCACCAAAGTAGTGATTAAAAGTGTGAAAACATCCGCGGCCGCGCCACGCCATAGGCGCACTCACGCGCAGGTAGTTTGCATTGTTTATCTGGCAGACCCGCAAAACCGGTTTGGGGTTGTTTTAAGCACTTTTACATTTTTACCTTTTGTCCGACTTTTATCGATTTTTCGCCTGTGTGTATCGTTTGATGTCTTTGTTTCGAGCTTCCTGAGCATCTTCGGATAATTGGCCGATTGGTAATAGAGCATGAGTTATTATCACTGGACCATGAATTAATAGTTTGTGCACCGAAGTAAGCATGGAGTACCAAGGGTATAATGCAACGGTCTTTCTTGCCGTTTCAATAGCATACTGTTCAAATCTTTCACAGTTTATCTCGTGGCCACACGATATAACTTGTAGGATTACGTACAAGCGTTTAATTACTTCTTCGTTGACCCCCGTTATCGCAGCGGAAACCGTCGAATTTTCAAAGAATCGGCGAGCTGTGTTGCCATCATTGCTGCTGCCGTATCCAGGCTTTGGGCGATCGATATTTAGACCCAATTGCTTCTTGAATCCTTCTTGAATGGCCCTCTTGCGTTCCTGGGTAATTTTTTTTTCTTCGGCACTTCGAGCTTGCCATTTTTTAATGCCGAGTTTGTAAGACACGTGTAAGCAATACTCGAAGCACCGTATCCACGCATGCAGCGTCGACAATCCGAACTTCAAATTTGTTTCATTGATTTCCCTTTGCAATACAGTGTCGATGGCATTAAAATCTTTGCTGGTTGCTCCACACAAATAGCACCGTTGAGCAGATTTCGTCAATGATACAGCGTTGCAAACTTTACCATCTATCATGGTGAACAACAACTTGTACATTACGGATATTTCTTTTCCATCTATTACACTTTCGAATGGACGAAGTGACTTTATTTGTTCTTCAACAATTTGGACTTCATTAAGTGTTGACTCTGTGTCTTCGCGTAGAAACAGTAGTCTAAGCGGTCTACAAAATCGTGGAGACGAGGGTCTGGGGTTCTTCCAAACAACTATTTCTTCCTTCGATTGTTGATCATAACACACGAGTTGTAATGGCACGACTGAAGTAAAGAATACATGCGCATCAGATTTGCTGTCATCACTGAACGTCTGCTTATATTCACTTTGACCAGAACTTCCATCGCAACCCCACTTGCAAATCAAGTCCATTTTACGAACATTATCTGGAGTCAATCTTTGAATGAGTACATTTTGGACGAGTAAAATACACTGACGGACTCATAAACTGCATCAAAGTAATAGACGACTTTGAAATAAATATTTTAACCAAGTATGCAAACTTTCTATACAGATTTAAATTGAAACCTCTAGATTGGTTCGTGAACTTTAAAACAGCGTATCCTTAAGTTTAAGTTTGTGTACTGGAAAGGACCTTAAGACTTTTTTGAAGAAAAAACAGAAATTTAAGGAAAATTGGTTTAATAAAAAATTGGTTTAATAAAAAAATGCAAGGGTTTATTTATGTTTTAATAGGGTGTATTACCCCCACGTGCCCTTATTACGGATTCTAATCGGTTCCGCATAGATTTTATTAGGGTTATTAAAAGATCTTGCGGAATATTGTCCCATTCTTCTGAAAGTGCTGTTCTTAGTGCTGCCACTGTCGTGGGCACAGGATTTCTCGCATATACAGCTCTTTTTAAATTGTCCCAAACATGCTCAATGGGATTAAGATCCGGGCTGCGTGCTGGCCAATTCATTGTACGTATCCCAACCTCTTCGCAATATTGTCGAACTTGTGCAGCAGCGTGCGGCCGGGCATTATCCTGCATTAAAGTAAAATTTTCGCCTATGAATCCCATGTAAGGCACCGCGTGATCTTCTAAGATCTCTGTTATGTAGCGATGTGCAGTCAAACCCCCTCTATTACCGTTTTGACGGACCATGTCTATGAACACAAGTTCTGTTCGCCCGTTCATCGATATGCCACCCCAGACCATACACGAATCGCCTCCAAAAGGAACACGCTCCTCAATGCAACTTTGAGCATATCGCTCCCCACGTCGACGATAGACTCTTCTGCGACCATCTGCACCATATAAACATGTCCTACACTCGTCCGTGAACAATACGGAGGCCCATTGCTCTTCTGTCCAATTTAGGTGATCACGCGCAAATCTTAAGCGAGCTTGTCTGTGAGCTACAGACAACTTTGGACCATTTGCTGGTCTAAAAGGGGTGATATCCGCTTCCTTTAACCTTCTTCTTATTGTTCGTGCACTCACATTTACTCCACGCACTTCATTAAGCTCTGTTTTTATGTTAACTGACGTGAGGAAACGATTTCGCAGGGAAGTTGTAACAATAAATCGGTCATCACGACCGGTGGTTGCTCGAGTCCTGCCTGTACCACGTCTCCTTCTGTAAGAACCTGTCTCCACAAACCTTCTGTATATTCTAGAAACCGTAGACTGGTTTAAATTTAAATTTCTACCAATCGTTCGTTGATCCAAGCCCTCCCGCACCAATGCTACAATTTGAGCCGCTTGTTCGGACGAAGTATCCATATTATGGTTCAAAAACTCTCGATGAGTTAAAAAACTAACCCAACAATTCTGCTGGTAACAATAATTCAATTGACAAAAGAATAAAAAATCAATGCGAATCAATTTAAAACTTTGCTTTAAATAACACGCAAATCTGATACTACAAGTAAATTTTCTTTTCCCGGCTATATTCATTTGTTTTACTGCAGTTCTATTTTTAAATTTTGCTTTTTTTTAAGATTAAGAGCCAGTCTCTCCATATTTATATAACTAGCGGTCCGCTCCCGGCTTCGCCCGAGGTGCGTTTTTTTAACGTAAAAACCTTCCCTGATTATCCCTCTGTCCATGAGTGAAGACAGAATTAAAATCGGTCCACCCGTTCTCGAGTTTTGCGCTTAGCAATACATTTAGCGGCCCGCTCCCGGCTTCGTCTGGGGTGTATTTTTTCTAAAATAAACGTAGCCTAAGTTACTCCTTATTACATCAGCTACCTGCCAATAAAAGCCCCGTCAAAATCGGTCCAGCTATTTCAGAGATTAGCCGTAACAAACAGACAGACAGACAAAAATTGTAAAAAATGTTATTTTGGTGTATGTACCGCAATTTACATAAACAAAAAGTAGCCTATGTTACTCCTGACGACCCCCTCTTCATGTCTGCAAAGTTTCATCGAAATCGCTTCAGCCGTTTCTGAGATTACCCCGGACAGACAGACAGACAGACAGACAAAAATTCTAAAAAAAGTTATTTACGTTTTAACAGCATGCGAATGACTCTCTAAGCTTAGTTTGAGGCAGTTTTTCGCAAATCACAGACAGACACTCTGATTTTATTTATATAGATTTAATCTAAAAAGTTTGCATACTTATTAAAAAAAATCATTTCAAAGTAATCCTGAACTTTGATGCAGTTTATGAGTCCGTCAGTTTACGTTCAACTGTATGATCTAATAGTGCCTGTAGTTGGACTTCTGCACTACTCTCTGTAATCCTGATTGCATCACGTGGTGGATAACAACGCTTTTTTGCTTTCATCACTTTTTCGTAAGACGGATATAGCTTACAGTTATTTTCCTTCCCTAATCTTCTCATTCCCTGGTAAGTACTCTTGGAGAATTTATATTCAATCATAGCGGAAAGTGCAGCCTCTTCGGATAAAGTAATTTCATCCGTTGCTGAGTAAGCTTTACGATACTTGGAAGCTCTTAAAGGACTCGTCATTGTTACGTCCTTAATAACTTTTGCGGCGTCGGATTGTCCTGAAGAGCGAAGGCTCATCTGAGTAGCGTATGCTAACTCGACCGAGTTGAACGATGTACGAATATCTTGGGTCTTCCTTCGTTTAGAACTTTCACTGGACATTGTAAACTCAAGGGACGGGCGGCCGCCCGCGCCCGTATTACCCGGGCTTGTTACTACAGTGTCTGTAGGTGCGGCAAAACATACCTGCTTGCTAAGCCATTCACCGTTATTCTTGAAAAATACACAGGATTTTCTGTGAGCTTGTTGCCACCTCGTTCTCATTTGATTGAAGAGTATCGAAAAAGTCTGTTTCGAGTCCTCAGGCACTACAACTGTACGTCCGGTGTCCTTGGAAATTTTTTTTACCACAAATTTTTCCATACCATATCCGAATTTATCGGATAAATGCTCGCTGATTATCAGAAATACTTCTTTCCTTGTCAGCACCAATTCTTTGTAACCGGATCCTGTAATAAAGACATAAAATTGTAGAAAATTGGTGTTAAAGGAAAAGATAAAATTTTCAATTAATACAATAACTTGAACAATGTACATTATTTTACCAAATAAATAACCGCAATAATTGAAATAATTTTAAAAAAATTAGAAAATATTGACATGGATTTGGTTAAAAGAAAGCTTTGCTTACTATATAATATATATATATTCAAATATTTTATTTGAATGTTATAACATTTCATTCATATTTAAGAAATTTTTATGTGGTTGATTTTAATATGTATATATATATATGCATACGTATATATCATAATTAAATCACAGAAAAAAAATATATATATATTAAAATAATTTATTTCAAGCGTATAACAGCCGTCTTGTCCGTTATGATGCTACTTCACCCATTCTCAAGTAGAGGCGCAGAGGCTGCTCAATAGTGCCGCGTGCACGCTCGGCTACCGCACGATGCGAAAAAAATCATAACGGACAAGACGCACGTTTTCCGCAGGTAACTCTTGTAAATTTCGAAAGCTTATACATTAAACTAAAGGCCGAGACTAGGATCTTTGCAAAATGTGACAAAATATATAACTTTTCGGACCGTTGAAAATATAAGTTTTCAAAATTATTCAATTTTATTTATGCCGAAGGCTATACTACATTTCAATCATTTATACATAAAGTTTAGATTCAACCGATGTAAAAATATGTTCTACATACCTCCAGAAGTCGTATCCATGTTGCAGAATTGAAATTAAACCCGTCACTTTAAAGTTATGGGTTTTTGAAGTCAGCGTTATTTTCGTCTGTTCAGCGCGTGACACGTACACTCTTCACTTCACGAACACTAACTGCCAACTGACGCTGCGGCGCAGGTATACACTTAAAGGGCTTTCCCTTCCACAATAGAATGCAGTTACTAGTCCTCTACCTGAATGACTACTCAACTGACCCTATTTCGAAAATTTATTTTTTGGGGTTTTGGCCAGGTTTTTGGGCTTTTCTCCTACTGTGAGATGATTTAAACATTCTCATAAGAGTCTGCTCAATAGTTTGATCAGACATGTTCCCGCTCCAAAATTTATCCGTTCGTCTAATAGTGAAACAGCCTAGAGCTGTGAAAGAGTGGAATTCTTCGGGAGTCATTATTTTCTCGAGATTCAGCATATCTTGCAAGTAAAGATGATTCGTCTTGGCATATAAGAAATGTCCACTTGGGTGGAAAATCGGGAGCATGTTTCTGAGTCTTCAGTTGCAAAGATCAATTTCCGGAGCGTTCTGCCTCTATGAAATGTTTCAGAAGAGTGACCAATCTGTAATGTTGAACCCATAATGTGACCGTTGGTCCTTTACTCTCCAGCATGCTGAAAGCCTCAAAATTGGTGGTTATTTGTTGGAATAGAGGATTATGTATCGCTTCGAAAATTATAGTTCTATCAATATCAGTAACAGCATCATCCAGCAAATCTCGTTCTTCTTCTGTGAATTCTATTGAGTCCATAATTTTTTGTCACTGATAAATGCACTAGGAAATGAGCACGTACAGATCTATCATATCTTCGAGTCCTCTACCAGACATGATATATCCAATCGCACCTATGAACTACATGAGCAAATGGAACCAACCCAATTGAACTACGACCTTCGATAGATCGGTATTAGGATCAGCAGCAGCTGTAATGTCTCGAGCCTTCCAATACAGCGGTTGATCAAATGTTACAATGCACGTATTTTGA